>CM074194.1:26705663-27325285 GCA_037179385.1 Holothuria scabra
ATTAGTCACACTTACTCTTCTTGAGAATCCGTGTTTACAAGCAATTTCTAAGGATTTTACCTATTGACCTCTCGTGATCCCAAATGACCTTTGACCTCCACGAAAATCGATAGGGATCATCTACGCAATATGACCAACCCACACATTAAATATGAGCACAGTCACATGTACCGTTCTCGAGATATCGTGTTTACGAAGTTTTGACCTTTTGACTTCTGGTGACCCTAAATGACCTTTGATCTCCACGAAAATCAATAGGGATTATCTACTCAATATGGCCAATGCACACACCAAATAGAAGATAAGTCACATTTACCGTTCTTGAGATACCGTGTTTACAAGCAATTTCTAGGGAATTTACCTATTGACCTCTCATGACCCCAAATGACCTTTGACCTCCACCAAAAACAATAGGGATCATCTACTCAATATGGCCAATGAACACACCAAATATGAGATTAGTCACACTTACTCTTCTTGAGAATCCGTGTTTACAAGCAATTTCTAAGGAATTTACCTATTGACCTCTCGTGATCCCAAATGACCTTTGACCTCCACGAACATCGATAGGGATCATCTACTCAATATGAACAACCTACACACTAAATATGAGCATAGTCACATGTACCGTTCTCGAGTTATCGTGTTTACGAAGTTTTGACCTTTTGACCTCTCGTGACCCCAAATGACCTTTGATCTCCACCAAAAACGATAGGGATCATCTACTCAATATGAACAACCCACACACCAAATATGAGCATAGTCACATGTACCGTTCTTGAGATATCGTGTTTACGAAGTTTTGACCTTTTGACTTCTGGTGACCCTAAATGACCCTTGATCTCCACGAAAATCGATAGGGATCATCTACTCAATATGGCCAATGCACACACCAAATAGGAGATTTGTCACACTTACCGTTCTTGAGATACTGTGTTTACAAACAATTTCTAGGGAATTTACCTATTGACCTCTCGTGACCCCAAATGACCTTTGACCTCCACGAAAATCGATAGGGATTGTCTACTCAATATGAACAACCTACACACTAAATATGAGCATAGTCACATGTACGGTTCTCGAGTTATCGTGTTTACGAAGTTTTGACCTTTTGACCTCTCGTGACCCCAAATGACCTTTGATCTCCACTAAAAACAATAGGGATCATCTAATCAATATGACCAACCTACACACCAAAAATGAGCATAGTCACATGTACCATTCTTGAGTTATCGTGTTTACGAAGTTTTGACCTTTTGACCTCTCGTGACCCCAAATGACCTTTGATCTCCACCAAAAACAATACGGATCATCTACTCAATATGGCCAATGCACACACCAAATATGAGATTAGTCAAACTTTCTCTTCTTGAGATACTGTGTTTACAAGCAATTTCTAAGGAATTTACCTATTGACCAATCCCTATCGATTTTCGTGGAGGTCAAAGGTCATTTGGGGTCACGAGAGGTCAATAGGTAAATTCCCTAGAAATTGTTTGTAAACACAGTATCTCAAGACCTCCCAAATGACCTTTGACCTCCACGAAAATCGATAGGGATCATCTACTCAATATGACCAATCCACACACCAAATATGAGCATAGTCACATGTACCGTTCTCGAGATATCGTGTTTACAAGGTTTTGACCTTTTGACCTCTCGTGACCCCAAATGACCTTTGATCTCCACCAAAAACAATAGGGATCATCTACTCAATATGACCAACCTACACGCCAAATACGAGGTCAGTCACACTTACCCTTCTTGAGATAACGTGTTTACAAGCCAAGCGTCACATACACACACACACACGCACACACACACACACGACATCACCATCGCATAGATTCCTTGCCTGCCTTCGGCAAGGAATCAAAAAGGACCAGAAGGAAAATTCAGCAAAGCGGGAATTTGAACCCGGGAAGGCTCGCTTTCCGGGTGAGTGCCTTACCACTGCACTAAACATGACAGACGTGATTTCCGGCTCAACCCAAATTACAGATACTGCACACATTATTTCTCCTCCGACCTACTTTTACATTCAATCTTACCATGTTCGACCATATATATATATATACCATCTTGAAATCTACTCTGAGCTGCACTGAGGAGACCTAACAAGGTCGAAACAGTACTGTCTGCAGACTGAGTATATATATATATATATATATAATGCTAATTCCCACCGTAGGGGGAAATTGTTATATCTGCGCGTACATAGGGCGAAAAAATAACAATGAAATACATAAGAAAAAGTGTTCGCCCTAACATCTAAAAATATAAACAACGTTATTTCAATGGCCAGCCATCCGTTCGTGTTAACAGCTAGGTGTCCGTAATTTTGACAACTTTGAAATAATTGTATCTACTTTGTAAATCTAGGAGGGCGCCCTTGTCTGTTTACATATTCCTATAGAAAAAGTGTGTAGAAACGTTACGGCGAAACTTATATTTCGCCCCCAAAAATTTTTCCCCTTAAGGTCGACTTTTCAACAACAACTTCCCCCTAAGTGCCGAATTAGTGAAATATATATATATATATAAACATGACGGAGAAACTGTAAAACAATGGTGCTGCAGAATCGAAAGGCTGGATCTCCGAGGAGATACAAATAGCGGAAGGCTAGAATTCAGATAAATTAAACAGCCAAAAGGTTTGAAGTAGAGCTTTCGAGGAATACTACCTCTTTATCAATACTTGGTCAGAGAATGACAAGGAGTGAGAAATTTTGGAAGCTTTTAAAGGTGTTGACAATGGTCTCACCTCTATTGTGACAGGATAATCCTTCTTAAGGCAATTGAGCAGGTTGATTGACAGGGAGGGTCTGATCGGATTACTCGGGTGTAACCCATCAACACTAGGAAAATCCTCTTCAAAGTAATAAGAGAAATTGTTAGGTCGGTATGGCCTGATCGGATTGTTTTGGTTAGTATCATCAGCAAGCTGGTAAATCACTTCTGATGTTCAAGCCGAAAGGCGATGTGGTTTTGAGATTGAGTTCCCAGAAATTTTCTTTAGCTTTTCTAGCTTTGTCGGTCCATGTATAGTTTTGGTTGATAGCAATGACGATCGTGAACAGGCAGAAGGAGCACTAATGAGTCACGCTTCAGTGAGCATCCTTATGTCCTCTCCGGGCAGTTTGGTCCAAGCGAGAAAGGCAGTGATCCCTAATTTTTGATAGAATGATGAGGCAAATTGAAATGGTTTGCAACAGGTTGTTCAACCTTTTTGGTTTTAATTGCTGACCTGTGCTGTGTCATTCTCATTCGAAGAGTATTTTTAGATTCTCCTACATACTGCACACCACATAAATTGCAGTATATGAGATAAATGACATTTTTGGAAAGACAATTAATTTCTTGTCTAATTTGGAAGGTGCGTGCATTTTGATTGCTCTGGAAGCCTTTTGTGGAATCAACCAGGGCGCACGTCTTGCAGTTGGAAGGGCAAAGTGAAAAACCAAAATTTTCGTTGTTTTCCTCGACTGAGGCTTTGTCCTGGAGTTTTGCCGGAACCATAATGTCCCGTAAATTTGAGGGCCGCTTGAAGGCAACAACGGGGGGTTGGGGAAAGATAGACCTTAGGCAATTGGTGCTCTGAAGTGTGGGCATATGCTTTTTGATGAATTTGGCTAGTGGTGGTAGACCGGGATGGTACTCAGTTACCAACAGCACTCTGTCGGAATTGCGCTGACGAGTTTTGTAAGTCAGAGTTTGCGAGCGGGGGGTTTCTTTTGCCTTTTTGATGGCATTTTCAATTGAACCCCGAAAATACTGCCGGTTACGGAGGTAACCAGATAGTTCCTTTGCCCGAGTGTCAAAATCTGTTTCAGAGGAACAGATATATATATATATATGTAAAGCTTTCTTTATGAGATCACCATCACACATAGATCCTTAGCCTACAGCAATGAATCATAATTAAAACATTAAAACAAACAAAATAGTAAAAACTTAGTCACTATTTTATAATTGTAACAGGCACATACTCAACATACAACAGGTGGTGCCCATGACACCCCCACCCCACCATGTTCAACTAGTGTTCGTACTGGTGTACTACCTGGATGACTTCACACCATCTGAAGAAGACAGAAAAAATTTATACTCAATGAACTGGCTGAGTGTGCATACTTAAGAAAATTGCACCCAAAATTTGAAAATTGACAGTGCTCTGTAATGTACCCACAAAGAACACACGCAAGGCACCCAAGCTTCCTACATTGAGATTCCGGGTGACCGACTACAGTAGAGCTACGGTTCTGCTTACGATATCACATCTACGTACTATGTGTGAAATTTTGCAGTATGCAAGACTCCAACCATGGGAAATTGTGTAAATATGATACTGAGACTTTGACCATTTGTGAACCAAAGTGATACTTGACCTCCACCAAAAATGGACTGATAACAGAGTTGATAGACCAGGAAGAAGGTAAGTGCCTACAAGGTGGTCTCTGGTTGAACATCCCTTTCAGTAGGTGGACAATAGTTTGGTTGTCACCTATGCCAGAGCCGTCTTCAAACCCACTGTGAACCGCGGCGATGGCAGATCTATAGTTTCTTATTGTACTGACCTGCTTCCCCTCTGGAATAAGGCTGTCAGGAATTCCGTTACTTGGCGAAGGGTAGCTTCCACGGGATTGAAACCATGGTCTGACGCCCATAGCCTGAATCTGTTAAGTCTGGTATTGTAAGTGCGAATAGTCGATCTTCTCCTGTATCCTGTGGCGATATTGACAACGTCTCTTGGAAGACCTTTTGCTCTGAGGTGATGCTTGAAAGAAGCCATGCAGAAAGACGAAGTGTCTGAAGGCCCTGGTGGCAGACTTTGCCTTGAAGTTGGGTCAGCAGACTGTACAGTATTTCCTTGGGAAACGGTATGGTTCGTCCACAAGCATGCTGAGAAAGAGGGGGAACCACGGCTGGTTCGGTCAAAACGGAGCTATGAGTATCATTCTGGCTTTGCAACGGCGGAGGATGGCTAGTACTAGGTGGATGAGGTTCCAGGGCGGGAAGGCATACAGGAACATGTTTGACCAATCCAGCACCAAAGCTTCTGTTGCCCACGCTGACGAGTTGAAGAATTTTGTGCAAAAGACCGGCAGCTTGGCATTTTGGGGGATTGCAAACAGATCCACGAGTGGCCATCCCCATAAGCTGAACACATGATCCGCCCATACCTGTGACAGAGACCATTCCTTGTGATCCACAGACCAGCCCTTGAGAGAGCATCTGCCACGACGTTGTCTTTTCTCGCTAGGTGTGAGGCCTTTAGCAGGATGTTTGCCTCGAGACAGAGTAGAAGAATGAGGCTCTGAACCCTGATGCACAGTGTCTCCGACCTTGTGTCCCCTTGTTTGTTGACGTAGGACACTACAGTTGCATTGTGTGACATAATCATCACCGCCTTTCCTGCCAGGAGGTCTTTCCACTGACTGATTGCCTGGAACACCGCCGCCAACTCCAGGACATTGATATGACGGGTTGACTCCTGAGGGGTCCACTTCCCCGCTAGAGTTCGATAGTCCCAGGCTGCTCCCCATCCCGTCAGGGACGCATCTGTAGTTATAGTCACCTAGGGCCGGTGCATCTGAAGTGGTCTGCCCTGGGTCAGGTTGAGGTCCTGAATCCACCAGGTCAAATGAGGTTTGACATCCTCTGTCAACGGGATGTGCTTTTCTGGATTGTCCAACTTGGGCACAAAATGCTTGAGGACATGAAACTGGAGTGGCCTCATTCTGAGGCGACACAGAAGCAGAGCGTCTACTAGGCTTGCCATTAACCTGAAGCATCTCAGCCACAGGCTTGCTGGATGGGAGTCCCGAGACAAAAGCTGCAGAATGACTTCATTGATGGATTTCTTCTCTCTGGGGACGAGAGAATCCTTCCTTGTTTGAGGTCGAGAACGGTCCCTAGGTAAGTAAGTGTCCCTAGGGTCAAGGGTTAACTAGCGCACGCCCTCTGTGGGACTTATTTTGTCAGTACATCTTTCGCGATAGATGGAGCATGTGTAAGAGATGAGGTAAGTAGGAGTGAAATAGATTGTCTGTATTGTTTTCACATACACTCTAAAAAAGTTGGTTAAAAACTTACCAACACTGGTCACATATGTCAAATACCTGAAATTGGTTAAAGTTCACCTAATAATTTTGGATTAATGGGTTGTCCAAGAGGTTTTTTACCACTTAATTAGGTAATCAGCCTGTGGGGTAACCATATAAACAACACACTTTGGGGAAAACTTTAACCAATTTCAGGTATTTGACATATGTGACCAGTGTTGGTGAATTTTTTAACCAACTTTTTAAGAGTGTAGGTTTTCACCCAGCTAGTACACCATCTCATGGCAATTGTTAAAAGAAGTTCAATAAAATAATGGTGAAGTTATGCAGTCAGTTTAATGCTCATCAAATGCAGACAAATGCTTCGTTCTAATACCCCCAATTTTGTAAATATCGCAGAGTTTCCAGGGGCTTGGCCCCCTGAACCCTTACCGGGGCATTGCTCCTGGACCCCACACCATAGGTGGGAGCGCTTCATGCTCCCACAGCTCCTTTGGCGCCACTGGTTTATTCCGACGAATAGCAATTTGCCCCTCCACATATTTAGACCTCGAGTGGCCACTGGAAAGCACATGCATTCCAAGATGGCAGAATGGAGATGCGGTGTCAGGACTTCTCAGAGAAGCACCCAAAGTGCAAGAATAATGTAATTTAGATGAAGCAAGGGATAAGTATATGTCTGTTGTCTGTGACGTGAATTCACAGAACCCAAAAGTGGGTTCCCACAGCTAGCTTAACTTCATTGTGAAAAATCATGGGAACCCTCTATCTAATGCTAACAACATAATTTCAGTCCTTTTAAAGGATCAATCCTCTCACCCCAAACTACGTACAATTCTTGTAGGGGCTCATCGAAATTCTCAACTGGCTCAGCTCTTTGACTGACAGCTTATTCAAACAATACAGAGTACCAAAGCTAAACATTACACAGCATACTGTAAACTGTATTGAGAGTGTTTCAATTGTACACACTGAACTTTCTTATATTCAACCTGATGCAATAAACTGAGATTGTGTCTGGATGAGGATGAATTTCAGACAATTGCGGGAGGGGTTTCAGTAAGAAGGTTAGTAGAGTTGGTACTGTTTGGGGTGAGAGAATTGGGCCTTCAAAACGGGTGTGCCACCTTATATACTAGTATACTTTATGATGTTCTTTGGAATGGAAATGCATAAAAACGGGTTGAGTCTGGGGAAAAGGAACTCCTGAAAAGCGGCAGTGTCCCACAGCTAGTGTCCTGTTAAATAAGTGAAACTTTTGACCAAATGCTTAACTATAATTATGTACAGCTACATGTGGGAATTAGGCAAACTGAACTTTATAGTGACTTTACATAGTACTTGGAAAAACTTCAAGATACTTTCAAATATTTCAAGTAATTTTGTAATATTGACAGGAAGTTCAACAAAGGCAGATTTGTAGCTTATATTACACAACGTATATACTGTACTGAAAGCATCTTGGGTCTTGTATACTCACCTTGAGGAAATGAACTGAGTTTTGTCTGGATGAGGATGAGTTTTAAACAGTTGCTTGAGTGCAGGACTAATTAGGTAGATTAGGAGAACTGGAACTGTTACCTGCATGCCCAGCTTAATTATTCTAAGGCACATTAGGCATAAGGTTGCCTCTATACAATTTATACCGGACACCCCACTTTTTGTTGAAAAAGTGATGTTGCAGCAAGGTTAACCCGACTAATTCCTATTATCAGCATTTTGTCAATAGTAGTGCGCTGCCATGTCCAGCACTATGTAAACAAAGCATCCCACTGAAAACCTCCTTTAATAAAGTCAGAGACTGTTTATTCGGTGCAAGAAAAGTTTGTTCGAGCTGCCTCGGCAGCCCAGGACAATAGGCTTATCTCTTTGGACACATGTAGGCTGGTTGTGTTGGCACTGAAGCATGATGAATTGTGTAAACAAACAGTGACCAGACTGCATAGAGGTAGCTTATGCCTAATGCCCTTATAGGGTTAGAGCAGTCACCCCCCACCTTAAGGAGTGTAGTAGTAGACTGTCGCGTCATGATTGGCTGTTGAAAATCATTTGACAAAATTTTTTCTCTTCAAATTTAAAATTTACCACAAGTAACTGCTTGGTTTACTTTGAATATTAATATTGAAATCCTTAACAGGATAAAAGATACTTTAAGGAGAAATAACCAATCTACACAAAGATCAGCAGTACATAAAGATCAGTCAAATTCTATGGCTACAATGAAAAAAATCCTCATTCATGAAATTGGTCATTATTTCCATATGTTCAAAGTTTGAGGCATGGTAATGTACATGTTCACGCCTGCCATGGTAACAATGGTTACCAGAGGTACTACCCGGGGGATCTGAACTTGGATTGCCCCTGACCTCCAACACCCATGTACTCCCACTAGGTTAAGACTGCGATGTCACCTCAGACTCTGTGTGGCACGCACAACCATGAAATGGGAATCAGAAGTTGTAATGTGAACTTGAAAAAGAGTATGTAACATCTCCACTTACAGTACATGTATGTAAACAAGGACACATTACACAACATAATGGCATAGGCCTTTACTGTATTATGGTGGCTTTTCACTTGGGTCTCTTCAGAGAGATAATTAGTACTCCACACCATGTCTTCTAAACCCAAAGTTGCAATGAAGACCCTTTTCTAACTCAAGTTATCTCACTTTAACCTATATTGTTTATTTCTGTTAAAAAAATACCTACACATTTTAACAAAGCCACAGGAAATTAAAATGTGCATAGACACATCCCCTAGGATTAGTGTTCTTTGTTATTAAACATCCTGTTTGTACTTGAAATTTGATAGGGTTGGAATGTTTGAATAACTTTTGCCGTAGATCTATAGCATTACGCTACACCTTAGGCTAAGTATGTACAGCAGGATGCATAGCAACAAAACATCTTCAGCTGCATGAGACTGAAACATGCAACTGACAACAATGGTTTAAAACTTAAAAAGTTGATGCCATCTGCCTCATTTGACAACCTCACACATTTGTACATGTGTGAGCTAACAATTGTGGGAGGGACTTGTAAGTAAAGTACGTTAGGAAGAATTACTACTTTTTGGGGTGAGAGGGTCAGGCTTTTAAAGGGCACAATGCTTGCAAGACAGCTACAACAGGTTCTACAATCAGAAATTCAAAATCAATGTAGCAGCAGTCACAGCTAAAAGTAGCATGCTGTCATCATTCTATCCTCATCTATACTATGTATGACTTGATCCCCTTATTCTGATTGCCCCAAGCTCAATCACCTGGAAAATTTTGTGACCGACTGCAAGAGTGTTCCCATTTAATTGCCTGTGCGAGCGATCTGATCCCCTCTTCTGGTTCAAGTAACAGGAAGTTGTGTCATTGAAATTGCCTGTGCCGGTCATGTTTGATTACACAAGTTTGTAAGGCATGGGGGGGGGGGGAGGGCTGTACATTGTTGGGAGTACATCGTTGATCTCAGGTCACCTGGATCCCCCGTTGTGTTCCCACTTGCTTTCTTTATCTTCTGTGCAAGGTCTGATCCTCCCCGAAGGGGGGATCAAGTTCTCGAGATCTGATCCGTGGAAGGAGAGCGTTCAAACCTGTAAATTGATCTCCTGCGTGAGGTCTGAACGGGATCTGATCGCATGGTCTTACAAAAGGGGGAACACACTGTATCTTTCAGCTGCAGCAATTGATAATTGCTTAACCAAGGGTGCTGGCCAGTTGAAACACCTGATTCATTGGGTAAGAATATTTAACAGAAATTTAAAGGAACTGTTGACCTCATGGATCTGGGGACAGCTGTTAGTGAAAGAAGCTGAACCCTCACCTTATAGTATTAAACAACACATGCAAATAAAAAAACTCATATTATTGGTATATCAAAATGGTACTTCTGTAAAGATACTATGTTCATATGCCCTTTACAAAATAAATACAAAAAATTGAAATAAATTATTGAAATTTATCATGATTCATCTAAAAATTAAAATTTTATTTTCTATGTACAGTGGGCAATGTATGTTTAGGGATCTTATGCATAAAGTATTGTACCAGCTTGAAAATAATGAACAAATGAATTATTAAAATCTTCATACTTCAAGGTAAAAGTTTGCAAACAAAATTAATATGCCCTGAAAAAAGGTCCCAATGTTCAACACTAAGTATGATACCAGGAACACCTCCCTGATTGGATAAGATTGTAATTTCCAACTCAACTTACAACAAAGGCAATTTTGCAATAAGCCTAGATGTGGGTCCCTTTCATACAATCACACATTTTGATATATGGCAACATGTACGCTGAGTTTTCAAAGTCTGCAACTGATTAAACTTTACTTGACTAACAGGGAAAAACTTCCTCTTTCACTTGGCAGCCTTTCACTCTCAATCACTGATTCAAGATTTTGATGGCTGGTCCTTTATGGATTTTACTTTGTTTTTAGTGAGACACAGGGAGCACACAATTTGTTTAAAAATCAATTTTGAAAGCTTTGAAACGAATATGATATTATATTGTTCCACATCATAATCACAGGAAATGAATGCACTATATAGAACCTAACTAGCCAAATCATTTAACTGGTGACCATAAAATTGTCAGTGAAATAGCTTGTTTCCTCCATGGAAATCCATTACATGATTTTGCACCAAGCAACTGCCAAGAAATCATGATTTTGTTTTTATTTTTGACTGGAAGGCATTCTAATTTGTGAGGTAAATAAATCCATGCACCCCTTTCTGAATGAAAAATGGACATAAGATTTTGTAAATGCTTAAGCAGGTGCAGGTCAATTTTTCTGCACAATTACCACATGAAGCATACATGTTTTTCCTCAGACTCTCTAATAGGCTTCTCAATAAACACCCTCTGCGCAAGCCTATGTGACCGTTTTTGGATTCAAATGTCATAACAATGATTAACTTAAGTGTTCTTTCATTCTTTCAAAGAGTCAAAACAAGTGCAAGCAATTGACTTTAGCAATTAAGATGTCTGATCCTTATCATACCAATATGATGCATGATTGCAGACAGCCATCTTGCTACGCCTAAAGGTAGTGAAAAATCTACGGATAGAATGCTCAGTCCATGTTTAGAAAGTCCATGGCATGGTGTCAGGGCAAATATTTCTATGAATATAAAATTTGTTCAATTTGGAAGACATAAGTGATACCACGATGTTGGTTTTTTTTTTCTTTTTTCCAAAATCTAGCTGTTTGCCTGTCAGTGAAGGTTTTCCACTTGGTCAGCTCATTGAGCAGTTCATTTCCTATCACATAACAGTCAAGCAGTAACTGAGCTGCTGTTCTGCTTGCCTAGTATTACCTGAGGTATTGAGTTTTACATAGCAAGGGTTTGAAATATAAACCCTTACCTTTCAATTGGCAATTGACATTGTACATGTACAGTATTTCAATGTGTAGAAGAGAAATTTCGGAGCTAAGAGTGTTTGAACAGGAGGCAAGAGATAATAAATTAAAAGTGAGATGAGAGCTATGTTTTGCTACTTAACTATATGGCTGGAAGTCCATCATGTCAAATTCCAGAATTATGTTGTGAAGCAAGAAGGAATTAGGTACAATACATTTTTTGAGTCCTAGACATACTCACTTCACTTAAATTTGACAAACCTTGGTAATCACTCAATTCACACGTGTTAAAAATGTAATTCATGTAATGGCACCTCAAGCATGTGCAATTTATTTGAAAAAACAGTTCCTATGCCATCCAACCACCTTGGCATAAATCCTACTGCTGTACAACCAACAGTCCAACTCTGCAATTTTTCCAAATATTCACTCGCCCTGAGCAACTGTGCAGTTGAATTTCCAAGTAATGCAGTTGACCTAAGATAGAGTCCTTTGTGATATGAAACTAAAACTAAGGTAATATTGAAAATGAATCTTTAACATGTTTTTTATTCTCCTGATCCTTTGAGTCAGAATGGCAGCAAGTTATGTGACATCTCCCCACAACTTCTTCCTGAATTTTCAACCATTCACTGTGTGAATATGGATTTGAGTATTAAAGGGGTAGGCCTACATAACAGAACTGTATCTGTGTTGCCGCAGGGTTTCTGTCAGAGGGGGGGGGAAGGGGGGATTTGTCCCCCCCTTTCCAAAAGAAGGTGGGTAAAATCCCCCCCATTTTCGTTTCCATAAAAATTAGAAAATTGTCAATATCATGGTTTCTTACTTAAAAAGACGACACTTTAGCAGCAATGTTTGAACTTACACAAATAAATGACCTTTAAAACCTTCAAATTATACCTTACAGGGGCCTTGAAACAAGCTTTTGTCCCCCTGAACCCACTCATAACTTTAGCCTAGAACAGCATCAATTTGGACATGGGGTTTAGCAGCAATATATCCCCCCTCCCTTTTTTGTGTTTCTGGAGGAATCCCTGCAAGTTGGTGGTATAGTATGCAGGACAGGACGTTCTTTGTGCATTATGGCTCAAGAGGTTATAAGTACAGTAATTAGTAAGGGAAAGTTTACTGTCTGGGATAACACTATAGCTACAATCCTCGACAAAAATGATGGGACAAAACAAGCAAAACAAGCAATGTACGGAACACCATCCCCCCACTCCCCCATTCAATGTTGCAGCAGCCCAAGGCGTCCTGAAACTTCAACATTGATACGGGGAGCGGGGTTTGTCCCATGTACTTTTGTCGAGGATTGTCGGAAGCCTGTACAAAGGTATACGAATTTCGAAATTTTCGTTTTAAATGCTCTGAAACGAGTATAGTTGCCTTTTTACTTTTCAAGCTACAGGAAAGTAGTAACAGTTGAATTTGTCCGACCAGTATACTGGCGTGTTAGATTAGCGATGGGCGCTCGAATAAAGATTTGTCTTCCTCAAGTAGCTCATACGAGAAAGGGGGAGGGGGAAATAGTACTCTGCCTGGCGAGAGATTTAATTTACTTTAAACATTTCATGTACTGTAATGGGGAAAAAACAAAGAAGTTTTTCCATCTTATTTTTTGTGTTAGGGGTTGGGGGTAACATATTTCACAATATACCCAACGGTTAACCACAAAATTCTCTCTTTTTTCGCATAAATAAACATTGAATGATGATTCAAACTACAATCTGGTTAAAGACGAAATTATATGTAAGCATTAGGGGTAGTGAACGTGACAATTAACGTCAAGATTTCTCAGAAAATGAAACGGTTAACCATTTTTGCACAATGAAAGTTCCCTATAAATAGAGAGATCTTCTATTTGCACAATTAACCCTCGACAGTCATTGAAATAGTGTGTAGGTCAATGGTTAATCGTGGTGAGGTCAACGGTAAACCGTGGCGCTAATTAAATATTCTTAGTAATGGGGAGCAGTGACGAGTTCTACACAGGGATAACGAATAAATTAAGCGTTATAAAGCCTACTTTCGGAGCTTTCTGTAGCAGTTCGGTTTCAAAAATTTAAAACGCAGCGTTTGTCCTGTATTTTATCTGCATTATCTGTTCTCCCCTCCCCTCAAGGTTGTTTTGATCTTCGCCCCTCCCCGAGAAATATTTTTGGCTTGAAAGCGACCCCTCCCCCTCCCTTCGGTACCCTGCGGCAACGGGTCTTCTGAATAGGTTAATGACAAAATAAACGACGTTAAACCAGCCATGGGTACCTTATTTTGATCACTTCGCGGTCCTAATTAGAAAAACCGAATATGGACAGAAGTCCGTAATGCGTGATAAGTTACATTTCTTCCCCGTGAAATATTTAAAAGCCGCTTTTATTGTCTTGTCATGCAGCAATTGTTCTTCATAATGCCAACACCGTGACATTTGTCTTCTAATCACTCCTTTCAAAGTACACTACCTTTATTCACCAACTGTCATTACGTTGCCCATGACCGAAAACTTCTTCATATACATTTGTACAGGCTTCCGACAATCCTCGACAAAAATGATGGGACAAAACAAGCAAAACAAGCAATGTACAGAACACCATCCCCCCACTCCCCCATTCAATGTTGCGGCAGCCCAAGGCGTCCTGAAACTTCAACATTGATACGGGGAGCGGGGTTTGTCCCATGTACTTTTGTCGAGGATTGTAGATCTAGTTTATGAAATACTGAACCAAACAGAATCATTCTCCTCTAGTACACAATTACACTCAGCTTCTATGAGGGGAGGGGGTGTCCCCCTCCCCTTTTGGGAAATATTTGAATGTTAGAAGTGTTGTACGCAAAATGGGGGCACTTTTTTGGCAAATCAGTCAACACAATGTCGCTAGGTTACCGCCAAAAAAGTTCAGTACAGTAATGAATTTTTTGCGGTAACCTAGAAAAATATTGTTTTGAGAGATTTGCCAAAATAATATTTTGCAGATACACACCAATGTCCAATGGCTAAAACCTCTCCTAGTCAAAATATTCAATCGCTATTTTTGAGGTAAATTTTAGTGGGGTACCGATACAGTTTGCAAACGTCAACTCTGTATGTCACCGGTGGTCGAACCGTACCTGCTGCCGGTGATTTCCAACATTTCCATACATCTCGCATGGCAATCTAGCCATGAAAACATAAGCCAAGAACGTCAAGAACTGTCAGGACAGTCCAGAACGTTCGGGCAGCTCTGGGAAAAGTCCTGTCTGTGACCCGCAAAGTGGGCAATTATTTCCCCTATTGAATGCGGCATTGCACAACGTTATCACACTATTTTCGCAGTGAGAGGAATATATTCCATATCTGCTGCTGCGAAGGTTAGCTTATAATGATGTTGCGACAGCACACATAGTTCCTTACATACTTAGGCCTAGGCCTATGCATTGCATAGCACCACGAGCAGTTGAATGTGCTGTGAGATGATTTAATACTGAATTTGTAGTTATTGGTAAGCTGAATTATTTGCTAATTTGTGTGGTTCTCTAACTAAGAATACTAGGCATGTATGGACCTATGTTTGCTGTTGCAACTAAAACATTGCTATTGGCTAACTCTCTCAGCAGGTATATATATTCCCATCACTGTGTAGAAGTGCAATAACGTTATGCAATGCTGCATTCAATAACAACTAGGAAGCCAAAAGGCTTAGTTATTCCTTGCTCATAAGATATATACCTTCACCAAAACCTACAGTAATAGTTAGTTGGCTAGATAGAGTTTAAAGGCCCAGTTTCCAATCTACTGGTTCAAGTCAAGCCGGCCACGGCCTTTTTTCCAGTTGTGGCTCATGGCTTGTTTTCCCTACTCCATTGCTTAAAGCAAAGCCTCATGCACAAAGGCAGTAGGTTTCATCTTTAGAGTCTTTGGTACGTCTCAACCTAGGAATAGAACCCCGGCCTTCTGTGTGAGAGACGGATGCTCTTCCGCATGGCCAAACACGTGGTTCAGTACACATACAGTGGGGGTAATCTCCTTACCATTGCACATCCACATACAAAGTAGTAAATCTATCTAAAGTTCTAAACTTCCTTCCTTGAGATATCATGTTAACAAGGTTTTCAGAGTTTGACCCATGGTGACCCCAGATAATCTTTCACTTCCACCAAAAGCAATAGGGACCAAGGTTTCTGCCAGAGGGGCAGGGTTCGCGTTTTGGTGCGTCTGCACGTCATAGACCCAAGGTTCTGTCTCTGGAGGCGCAGTTAATAAATTAGGCTTCTTTCTGCACGTCCCGAGAAGTACGCTTGGAAGCATAGAAATTTGGCCTCAGCCAGCTAATCCATATTCCCGGTCACGAAAATTTCCATGCTTTGGTGCACGAGGCTTCCTTTTCAGAAGTTCTGGCTTCCATTCAATCTTCTACTAAAGCCTGTTTGGCTCCCCAAAATCCCTAGAAAAACACACAAAAACACTGTGCAGTGTGCACATATATACACATGGCCTTATGCCCCATATACACAGAGTTCTCTGACAGTCAGAATCAAACGCTATGACCCCTGCTTAACCTGATACAGAACTGTATTAATGTTATACTACAAACTAGGCAACCTGCAAAAAATATCGCTTACTGCGCTGTGAAGGGGGGGGGGGCTTATTGCTTCATTCACAGTGCACCGTTCGAATGCACACTCTCAGAAAACACATTGACTTAACTGTGTGGTTTTATTGCTTCAGATCCCTGGACAATACTAACATAATTTAACCAAATGACTGACCATATGTGCTGTAAACACTTTCCGTGACAGACGAAAATGTACTTAAATCGAAGAACGATGTTTGCTTACCGATGAGAAATTTATAAGTTTCCAAAATTGGTAATTCCGTAAAAAACATTGGACGAAATACTGAATTTCTGAAAAGAGATACGTATCTTTATATAAGTGGTGGCAACTCGTAAGACTCAAGGAATCTTTACCTACACCGTTACAGTAGTAATCCCGAGGGCCGTGCGGGTTATGTATGGGAAATCACAACAAACTCTCTTGCGAGTCCGTAGTCGATATAAAAGTTTTCTGTGGGTGTAAGTAGTACAACGTTGGAAGTGAACCAACGGCCCATTGTGTGCTGCGAATGTACAGAAAATTAAGCATTATTGAACATGCATGTTTCATATTGAAGCATGAGGCTGGGTTGGAAGGGAGACGGATCGTCTCCCTAAATTCGGAGCTCAGCCCGAACCCTGCAGAGGGGGAAATAAAGAATTCCCTCCCTGCCTTCCAGAAGAAGGTGGGTAAAATTCCCCCATTTCATTTCAATAAAAAGAAAAAATTGTTTACATTTTAGTTTCTTCCCCTAAAAGAGGATACACTTGCAGCAGTGTTTGAACAAACATAAATGGCCTTTTAAGCCCTTCAAATTGCACCTTTCAGGGACCTTGAAGCAAGCTTTCGTCCCCCTGAATCCACTTGTAGCTTAAGCCTTGGTCAGCATCAAATGAGACTTGGGGTTTAGGACTTATAAATCTCCCCTTTTTGTGTTTCTGGGCGAATCCTTGGTCCTGGACCATCTTCAGACAACAACACATCATACCAAATTCAAATCTATCCAAGCTCCTACAGTACAATGAGATGCTACAAGGGTTGAAATAACAGGAGCCCAAGAGCTCAATGCCCTTAGAAATTTGCTTGGACTAGAAGCATCTACAAGAAAGGCACCCTGCCAGTTATTAAATTATTCAACTTTAGTCTAATTTTACAGTGTTATGTGTTCACTAAGATTTCAGATTTTGATGACCCTGTATGACCTTTGACCTCTGACAAAAACAAAAGGGACCATTTTCTCACTATGCTAGGCTCTAGCAACACTGGCTTTAAATGGCCGGCTGGTGCCAGCACAGACACTTGCTGACCTGCATTGAGAGCAAATAGCCAGATTACCAGCCAGCACAACATTAAACTGAAAATTCCACAATGCAAAAATTATATCTTACTGCAATATAAAACAAGTCACATTTATACCTGGTCATTAAGTTGGTGCAAAATGAGGCATCCATCTGGTCCAAACCAGTTATATTGGGAGAAAAACTTTTTCCGGAAGTGTGAAGGCTACAAGAGAGTTACCAGGGATTCTGTCAGAAACACAAAAAAGGGGAAGGGGAATTGATTACCACTAAACTGCAAGTTGATTCTATCCTACTGTAGGTTAAAATTACAAGTGGGTTCAGGGGGACAAAAGCATGCTTCCAGGCCCCAGCTGTAAAGCACAATTTGAAGGGATTTAAAGTCCATTTATTTGTGTAAGTTTAAACATTGCTAAAAAAGTATTCTCTCTTTACAAAGGAAACCAAGATATTGACAACTTTGATGGATTCATAGTGACCACTTCCAAGGCTTAAGAGGACTTACTTGGGGAAAGAAGCTTTTTGAGCCCAGACCAGATTCCTCTTCAGTTGTGAGGCTCCCCTCCTGTCTCCTCCAGAAACACAGACAGGTACTTTAAGTCCCTTTGAGCATTGGAAGTGGTCACCATGAATCCATCTAAGTTATCGATTAAGATGCTGGCCAGAATCAGGCAATTGTCTAAGTCAATCACCTTCATCAATAATATGATACCGACAATTTCTTAATTAATTTCTAAATTAAAGATATTTTACCCACCTTCTTCTGGAAAATTTTGGAAAGGGGGACAAACCCCCCTCCCCCGTAGTCGAAAACACTAGTAACAACCCTAACTGATATTTGTACTCTACACTTGTACTGGAGCTGCCACTCAGAATCCACATAGGCTTTTATGACTAACAGTTGCAAGTTTGCAACACCAGAATGTCAAAATTTGGGGGGGACTCAGGGCAAAGGATAATGTGAGGGGGAGAAATTTTAAGTGGCAGTACAAAATGGAGCCCAAACTGCCTGATTCTGGGCTTGGGGGTCCAGGACGTGAAGCCCCCAAAAGCTCTGTGTTTTAAGCATTTCTCTGAATGAAAAATTTCATTAATTTTTGCTGTTACTGTAACTCAACTCCTAACTGACCTAAGTTGGGAGGGGGGAAAGGCAAACATCTGATGCGGGTCATCTCCCCCACTTGCCCCCATGTAGCCCCTTTACTGATGATCTGACTGTTAGTATAACTGACTGCTACGATTACTGACGGAATGTCTTTGGGTAAACATCAGTTTCACAAAGACTCTCATCAGGTGGCTATAAGTACACTGTACGGCCTATATACTTAATACTTATCATAGTTATGAAGCATTCAAGCAGTGTACAGTAATGGCAATAGAATTTGAGGCCCAGATGCATGCAAACATGTTCAGCAAATACCTCCCTTTCATATAATGTAGTACCTACACTGAAAATTTGTATGACAGTGGCAGTATGAATACAAAGGAGCTCCCCTTTCCTTCCCTCAGACTGTGCATTATGTAAACAGTTTATTTCAAATTACAGTTAGCAAATACAACACAGACTTTTATCACCCTCAATGAAAGGCAACTAAAACTATGAAAAAGGCTGTGCAGGGAAGCTCTAATAACAAGGTTTGCCACATGTACTGTACTGTATACCATAAGAACAGCTTTAGCAGTTATCCATTAATAAAAAACTTCATAATTTAAACTGTAATGAAGATTTAAGTGAAGTCATAAATTATTAAATTTAATACTAACTGTTAATACACAGTACAGTACGTGTCTTCATTCCTGCACAAAACCTTCATTTACAATGCAGCAAATATTGATGGCAAAGAGTGCTACATGAAATTTAAAAACATTCATAATTTTTGAAACTACTGTATAGGACTCGCTGCACAGGTTCGGAGTGATTCTAAAACGACAGTGGATGGGTAGCACGTAAAACTAGTAAGATCTCTGGAATCATACATATATCATATGCGAGGCAACAAACGATGCAAATTAACCATTCATTGACTTTAAAGTGCTCAACAACAGCAGCACAAAACAATACATGATCCCAAAGTAATAGTAAACACAGATTTTGTATTTCAACTTCAATAACCTGATTGGTGCCCTATACAGGTAGCTGTTGAGAGACATTTAAAGTGATGCTTTTTCCTTTTTGTAAATTCATGGCATCACTTTAAAGTCAGTGGAAAATTACGTAAGGGAGACAGCTTTTTGCAGTTTGCAACCCACAATTTATCTAGCCCCAAAACAAACACACTCACATAATGGTCACCTAATATTATACAAACCAACAAGGACTGCTACAAATATAGTCTCTTTCCCCATACCATCAAAAACTGGAACTTGCTCCAGGTGGAGCCAAAATATTACAGATCTCGAGGACCCCAAGCTATTTCAGATCTCAGCCTTGAGGTTTATCTGACGAGACAAGTAACTCTATGTTTAATTGCCCATTCACTCAACTCTCTACATTTGACTCCACTAGGAGTGTTGTACAGTATGTATCCTTCCAGATCTATTATCGATCAGTTATACTTTCTCCCATCAGTGAGGCCAGACCGACTGCATGGTCAAGTGGATAGCGCATCGTAGACTTGCAGTCAAGCAGGTCGAGAGACTTGAGTTGCGCTTGGGTAATGCCAAAGACTTTAAAGTGAACCTGCTGTTGTGCTTGGTGCTCAGCATAAGCAATGGAGTAGGAAAAACAAGCCATTGAGCCACAACTGGAAAAAAGGCAGTGGTCAGCTTGACTTACAACAATTATAATACTGTAGTTAGAATCTGCATGAGCTGCAAAACTCCATCTAGTTAACTAACTATCTCATCAGCAAGACTAGCAAGACATTTGTTTGTTTCAGCTGGCGGACCATTTAATTTCCAATAAGCTTTCCTTGTCTTTGAGATACAGTACTTCCAGCAGCATTTGATAACTGTGACACTAATCAAGGGTCCCTGTCAAAACAGCCGATCAGCTTCCTCATGTCTGTCAAGAGCCTTATGCTCAAAGTAATGTACATGTGCATGCACATTTAACACAACTGGGGAATGTGTGCTTTTTGGACTGTACCACACTTGACACACTAAACACGAATGTCCAATCATTGTGCCAAACTTACAGCAGACCTACCTGATCATTTATGGAAATAAAAACATTGATTGCGTAGAAACCCTTTACCACACAAGCATGTCCTTTGAAATGATACATTGAGGGCAACCATATCACCAATAAGCAATTTTGGTAATTTGTTGACGATCCAGAAATGATGAAAAACTTCCTGCACCCTAAAAAAGTCCAAGGAAAATCCAAAAAAGGCAAAAAAACGAGAGAGCTAGTTAAATGTGACTTTAGCATTCCGCTGGCAATGAAACAAGGGTGTGTTCAGGGATGGTTTCTATTGGGCTATAGAGCCACCTACAAAAGACATTGCCAGATAGTATTCTGCAGTAAATGGGACAGTCCATTTGTGGAACAGGTGAGGTAAGTAGGAGTGAAGTAGATTTTGGTAATTCATTGACGTCTGCAATAATTGTGGGGCATAGGTTGAGATGCACAAACTAAGCTGAGAACAAAGCGTACGGCATTCACCTTTTTTTGTGAAGTACTGTATGTGCATAACAGCATTAATCTGAATAGCCAATTGATTTTAACAAAAATAGGGACTCAACTTTACTTGACTGAAGATTAAAATTATCTTTTCAAACCAAAAAAGGCAATTTAGACAAAGTCTACTGCACAGAACCACATGATTCTTTCTGTGGTTGGATTAAGAAAGAATGATGTCAACTACTATAATTCTCACATAAACTCAAATTTTTGAACACGAGTTGAAGGTGAACGATTGGTTTCTTTATCCTGACAATTTGAAGGATATGGGCATGTGCATAGCCACTAAAAGGAATTTTACTAAACTCGCAATATTGTAGGGGTGTTGTTTGTCGAGGATTGCAGGTACAGAGAATTACTCTAGCTTCATTTACTCATGCTGTAGCTTACCGCAGCATCTGGGGCCTATGAACATGATATGAATGACGTCTGGAGTCAGGAATGCATGCACCCAACAATTTGAAGGCAAAGTTAAATGATAGAAGTATTTAACAGCTACACAGGGTTTTATCCTCTTTACAATAAGTAAACTTTTCCACTTGTTGATGTGTAAAAAAAACTTGGGACACAGAGAGAAGTTCTGGCAGTGGTTAGATGTCTGCACTTGGCAGTTTTTTTTTCATCTGCTGCAATGTCACACCATGTACATGAATTATGTATGCTATATCATTGGCAGCTGTGCAGGGTTGTCTTCCAGCAACTGCTGACAATTCCACTATTTGACATGTCTCACAACTACAGAAATTTGAATTATTTCCAAATTCTTGCAGAAATTTGAAAAAATTGTTTTCAAAATAGAAGAGTTCTAACAGTAAGCAGGTACAGTACAAAAACCACCAAACAAGGAATAATCAACTGATTGCAGGAAATGTGCGTCTTTTGGGAAATTCATCTTTACAATTTGTGGAAAATTCTCTCTAGAAAATCTCTCTTGCCTATGTATAGGAAACTCATTTGCAAAAACATTTTCAATCTCATAAAATGTTCAATCATAAAATTCATCGTTACCCAAATACCCTAACTTTGATCATCATTTAATGTTTATATTTTGGCAAAAAGAACTTAAGAGCATGCTGTTGTTAACTGTTGGCTCCATCAATCAAGCAATATGTTACCTGTCTACAGTTCTTTGCTTTCTTCCCAAAACAGCACATTGCAGGGAATAATTTATCCAGTGTCCCATTCCAATTTGCTACGCAAACAGCCCAAGTTGCTACACAAATGAAAAATTGTGTAGCAATTTTTTGTGTGCATAACCCTTGCATTTTCACAAACAATGTTTGAAAGTCCTCAAGAATCTTCAAAACTGCTACGCAAAATTTGAATGCTGAATTATTCCCTGCATTGATTTTAAAGGAAATGCAAACTCTTGCTATCCAGATTACTATGTCCAATCAGGCTCCCAAGTATGGGCTTTGTAAGAAAGAAAAATTCTTTATTTAATCACCAATCTTACAAACCTTGGGTCTTCAGGCTACTGGTTAATAATTAACAAATTCAACTGTTAGGCTACTCCCTTCCATGGGCATCCTCAGAAAAAAAGTCAGGGGGGGACAAAATTTCTAGGGAGGGGCAAAACCTCCAAGTCACCATGTATTGACACAAAGCATGTGAAAATTTCAGCCCAAAATGCCTCCCAGATCGCCAGGAATGGCATTTCTAAAGCCTATTTTTCCCTGGAAACTTGGAAAGCACGTTTTGTTCGGGTTTTTGCTTTGATTTTTATACGTTTTTTCAAATTTTTGATTTTCCAGGGGGGAGGGGCAAGTTCCCCCTTGCCCATACCTGCGGACGCCCATGCTCCCTTCCACAAATAAACCTTTGTACAGGCTTCCCACATTCTTGATAAAAATACATACATATGGGACGCATCCTGCTCTCTGCATCAACCGTTGATGCTGCAGTACAACAAGTTTATAGGCCTGCAACATTGAATTGGGGGAGTAATTATAGAATACCCACACCTCTGAAGGTGCATTAATTTAGATGGTGGAGTTGGAGTCGAAGTCACAGAAAGTGAGGACACAATTGAAATCCTCATACCTCCCAAGTGACCCGCATTTCGCGGGTTTGACCCGCATTTGAACACCCAAACCCGCTGACCCGCCAAGACTTCTGAAAAACCTGCATTTCAAATCTCTGAAGTATTTTTAGCCAGAGAACCTCACAAATTAACAAATAATTCAGCATACTGAAAACACAGATTCATTAAATTGTATCTCACAGCACATTAAACTGCTTGCGCTGCTATACAATGCATAGCTGCCTAGGTACGTACGGACCGATGTTTGCTGTCCCAACATCGCCATTGGCTAACCTTCGTAGCAGGTATGGAATACATTCCTGTCACTGTGAAAATAGTGTACAGTAATAACATTGTGCACTGCTGCGCTCAGTAGCGAAAATGTATGCCCACTTTGCGGGTTAGAGGCGGGGCTTGTCCCAGAGTTTCCCATCAAACAAACGTTTTTGACTTGTTTTCATGGCTAGGATGCCATGCGAGATGTACAAAATATATACAGGTAGGCCTACTGGAAATCACTTGCAGCACTGATGGTAGCGGTAAAATGTGGGTTGATGTCTGCAAACTTTACCGACACCACACCAAAATTTACAGCGATAAGCAAGATTGCATATTGAGAGAGTTTTTTTTAATTGCACATTTGTGAGTATCTGTATATTATCTTGGCAAATTTCTTAATATCTAAATTCCCATGCCATTACCGCAAAAAATTCAGTACAGGACTGAACTTTTTTGGTGGTAACCTAGCTATATTGTGTTGACTGATTTGCCAAAAAAGTGCCACCATTTTGTGTCTAAACACTTCAAAAATTCAAAAATTTTCGATTTTCGATACCCTTCCCCCAGGCCGGCAATCTACTGGCAAAAAGATTAGTTGGACCCGCATCTAGCCTCTGGGAACTTGGGAGCTATGAATCCTGTGTCCATATACAATTGCCTCTGATATTGAGAATGACACAACATATGTGGCTTGATGGCCCTGTGATCTTTTTTGTTTTAAAAATATAATATAAGTCCACTGATTTGTAGCCTAGTCGGAGTCGCATAGCAAAAGACAGCTGGTTTGAGAACTACGCTTAATTTCAAGATATATTTGAAAGTGGTCCCAGTTGCAGTGAAAACAACTATTGAGATATGTTTGGAAGTGGAGTCGGAGTCACAGTGACAGAAGCTTTCAAGATGTAGCCTTTTTGCAAGTGGAGTCGGAGAGTTGCAATGGAAGTTGACTTGTGCTCTCTAATAGTAATACTTTGAACACATGTGCTTGACAGCATGCAAGTCTGACTCACTTGAAAAACAGGCCATCTGGAAGGCAGGGTATTCTATATTTGTACTGAATTGGGGAGTGGGGAATGGTGATCCATTGATTTGTTTTGCTTGCTTTGCCCCATCACTTTTACGAGGATTATCCGGTAGCCTAATTAGATTAGAAGTATGAAACCTGTTACTGTTAGGCCCTATGGCATACAGAACAGTACGGTCCCATTCGGTGCAGAAATCATTCATACGATATGGTCTACGTAAGGGCTACTTACAAGTCAGCATCAGCATTAACCGTTGATTGCATCGTCAGAACGGAACACAGAACGACAACCATTAAGATTTGGCCACCTAGGCCTAGAGCACAAAAACTTGGGCATCTGAAATGATGAAAATTTTCCATACTTGCGCTTGCTCGCTAATCAGAACAGAACTTGCAGGAGAAATGCTACTGTAGACTGGAGCTATTCCACTCAGATCGAAATAGTTCGGATGGAGATCATAGGCGCCTGGCCTAGGCCAACATGTAAATTCAATCTTGTAACGTTACGGTTTATATCAAAATGAGATTGTCAGTATATGCTGCGTGCATGCTACGCCTAGTAGTAGTTTCGATATCAGCATGTTAACTTCGTAATAATAACTGAGCCACTGTATTCATGTAATCTTCTACCTATTGTGATGTAAATCACTGTAATACAACAGTGCTGCTCTAGGTCACTCTCTAGCTCGCAGGGCTGATTAAGACCATCCTTGCGCACTACAATACATTGTTTGGAGCGTACCATACTACTGTGTCTTCAATGTGCTTTAGTAGTGTACCAGTGGTTATTTGAATGGATTTTCGGCACAACGGGATTTCCCCAATAAATAAATGACGTCACTATTAGCGTGCAGAAGATCTATGCCTTTGACCAGTGGGCCGTTCCACAAAGAGTTACGCACAATCTTAAGTTTGATTCCCCATACTTAAGCCAGCAGTAAATCATACTTAAGATCGTGCGTAACTCTTTGTGGAACGGGCCCCAGGTCTGGGGGTGCTGCAGTAACAGCGACTCTGCTGCATGTGACAAATACGCGTATCCGGTTTCTAAGTGACTTAAAGGCCCAAATCTCTCACCCCAAACAGTACCAATTCTTCTAAACTTCTTACTGAAGCCCCTCCCACAACTGTTTGAAATTCGTCCTCATCCAGATACAATTTCAGTTTATTGCCTCAAGGTGAGTACAGAAAAACTCAATTTATATAGTCAGAACACCCTCAGTACCCTTCATGCTGTGTAATATAAGCTTTCGTACTCTGTATTGTTTGAACTTGCTGTCAATCAAAGAACTGAACCAATTGAAAATTTCGGTATCCCCGTACCAAAATTATAGTTTGGGGTGAGAGGGTTCGCCCTTTAAATATTTGTCAGCTATTTGGGATCCATCTTCTCATCTTTTTCGTCAACCTGTACCATGAATATTTGTGTTCAATCCACAATGGCGGCACCAGAAAGTAAAAAAATTGGGAAGGGGAGGGGGAAAGGAAATAACTAAGAGGCAAAGGAAATTGTTGGAGCAAAAATTTCCTCACAAAGAGCGAAACTAAACACGAAGGGCATGCTCCTCCATGCGGAGCCCAAGGGCAAAGCTCTGATGCCAGGCACCCTGGACCAGCCCTGCGGTTTTTAGCATCTGAGTATCCCTTGGTGAAAAATTAAGTCTCAGGAGAGATTTATATTTTGTTTTTATTTATTTTTTTTTTTGGGGGGGGGGGGGGTTGAACGAACTCCTGACTTACCTAACATAAGGAGGGGGGGGGGAATGAGTGTGGGGAAATGAAAGAAATCTGATGGTACGTACGGGGAAAACTCCCTTGTGCCCCACCCCTAGGGCGGCCATGATCAATTAGAAACGTAAACTAACAAGGCAAAAGCAGTCTTCTAAAACCTAAATCTCGGAATTTTCTATTCATTTCTTTTCTGAGTAGGTTTTCTTCCATTATAGGGCTTATTTTAGGACTTCAGTATTGCATATTCAAGGTTAACCAAGTAGTTACACGTGATTACTATTTCACTTTTGAGGAAAATAAACAATGTCACATGACTATAAAGGACCAATCATGAAACAGGACAGTCTACTTACACTAACTATTTCATTGGAGTGACTGCATTTCACGGGCTTATTGGGGTTACCAGGGTTTTATAGTTCAGAGCCGAATTTCATGGTAAAGAGGAACATACTCAAAACATTCTGATTAAATTTTCATTCATTTCCCGTGTTCATTTCTCGAGATGTAAGCAATTGTATGTGACAAATTTTCTTCATAGAATGAACTCAGCAAACAGGCTTGATGTCATGGCTCACTTTGTTATTCAATGTTTTGTTTCTATTTATACTTTATCGCCAATTTTATTCAACTTGATCATGTTTATCAACTGTTAAACTACGTTTTTCGACGCTAAATGCCTTAAATCAATTGATTAACCAGGTTTCTAAGCCGATAAACCATGATTTTCGAATTATTGGCCATTTGGCGTAGATAAACTTGCTTTATTAAAGGATTAGCCATTTTTTTTTTTTTTTTTTTTTTTGATAAACCTGGTTTAGCAAATTGATACACCAGGTTTATCGAATTATTGGACACTTGGCGTCTATAACCCACGTTTATCGGCCGATAAGTCAAAGTTTTTTTTTTTATAATCCTGGTTCATGAAATTGAAAAACCAAGTTTATTTAGTATTCGATAAAATAAGTTTATCGAATTAATTTTGGTGTCAATAAACCAGGTTTATCTGTCGATAAATCAAGTTCATCAATTGAAAACCAGGTTTATCGACGTCGAATGCCCAATAATCCGGAAATCCGGTGATCCATTGATTTGTTTTGCTTGCTTTGCCCCATCACTTTTACGAGGATTATCCGGTAGCCTAATTAGATTAGAAGTATGAAACCTGTTACTGTTAGGCCCTATGGCATACAGAACAGTACGGTCCCATTCGGTGCAGATATCATTCATACGATATGGTCTACGTAAGGGCTACTTACAAGTCAGCATCAGCATTAACCGTTGATTGCATCGTCAGAACGGAACACAGAACGACAACCATTAAGATTTGGCCACCTAGGCCTAGAGCACAAAAACTTGGGCATCTGAAATGATGAAAATTTTCCATACTTGCGCTTGCTCGCTAATCAGAACAGAACTTGCAGGAGAAATGCTACTGTAGACTGGAGCTATTCCACTCAGATCGAAATAGTTCGGATGGAGATCATAGGCGCCTGGCCTAGGCCAACATGTAAATTCAATCTTGTAACGTTACGGTTTATATCAAAATGAGATTGTCAGTATATGCTGCGTGCATGCTACGCCTAGTAGTAGTTTCGATATCAGCATGTTAACTTCGTAATAATAACTGAGCCACTGTATTCATGTAATCTTCTACCTATTGTGATGTAAATCACTGTAATACAACAGTGCTGCTCTAGGTCACTCAGCTCTCTAGCTCGCAGGGCTGATTAAGACCATCCTTGCGCACTACAATACATTGTTTGGAGCGTACCATACTACTGTGTCTTCAATGTGCTTTAGTAGTTTACCAGTGGTTATTTGAATGGATTTTCGGCACAACGGGATTTCCCCAATAAATAAATGACGTCACTATTAGCGTGCAGAAGATCTATGCCTTTGACCAGTGGGCCGTTCCACAAAGAGTTACGCACAATCTTAAGTTTGATTCCCCATACTTAAGCCAGCAGTAAATCATACTTAAGATCGTGCGTAACTCTTTGTGGAACGGGCCCCAGGTCTGGGGGTGCTGCAGTAACAGCGACTCTGCTGCATGTGACAAATACGCGTATCCGGTTTCTAAGTGACTTAAAGGCCCAAATCTCTCACCCCAAACAGTACCAATTCTTCTAAACTTCTTACTGAAGCCCCTCCCACAACTGTTTGAAATTCGTCCTCATCCAGATACAATTTCAGTTTATTGCCTCAAGGTGAGTACAGAAAAACTCAATTTATATAGTCAGAACACCCTCAGTACCCTTCATGCTGTGTAATATAAGCTTTCGTACTCTGTATTGTTTGAACTTGCTGTCAATCAAAGAACTGAACCAATTGAAAATTTCGGTATCCCCGTACCAAAATTATAGTTTGGGGTGAGAGGGTTCGCCCTTTAAATATTTGTCAGCTATTTGGGATCCATCTTCTCATCTTTTTCGTCAACCTGTACCATGAATATTTGTGTTCAATCCACAATGGCGGCACCAGAAAGTAAAAAAATTGGGAAGGGGAGGGGGAAAGGAAATAACTAAGAGGCAAAGGAAATTGTTGGAGCAAAAATTTCCTCACAAAGAGCGAAACTAAACACGAAGGGCATGCTCCTCCATGCGGAGCCCAAGGGCAAAGCTCTGATGCCAGGCACCCTGGACCAGCCCTGCGGTTTTTAGCATCTGAGTATCCCTTGGTGAAAAATTAAGTCTCAGGAGAGATTTATATTTTGTTTTTATTTATTTTTTTTTTTGGGGGGGGGGGGGGGGTTGAACGAACTCTGACTTACCTAACATAAGGAGGGGGGGGAATGAGTGTGGGAAATGAAAGAAATCTGATGGTACGTACGAGGAAAACTCCCTTGTGCCCCACCCCTAGGGCAGCCATGATCAATTAGAAACGTAAACTAACAAGGCAAAAGCAGTCTTCTAAAACCTAAATCTCGGAGATTTTCTATTCATTTCTTTTCTGAGTAGGTTTTCTTCCATTATAGGGCTTATTTTAGGACTTCAGTATTGCATATTCAAGGTTAACCAAGTAGTTACACGTGATTACTATTTCACTTTTGAGGAAAATAAACAATGTCACATGACTATAAAGGACCAATCATGAAACAGGACAGTCTACTTACACTAACTATTTCATTGGAGTGACTGCATTTCACGGGCTTATTGGGGTTACCAGGGTTTTATAGTTCAGAGCCGAATTTCATGGTAAAGAGGAACATACTCAAAACATTCTGATTAAATTTTCATTCATTTCCCGTGTTCATTTCTCGAGATGTAAGCAATTGTATGTGACAAATTTTCTTCATAGAATGAACTCAGCAAACAGGCTTGATGTCATGGCTCACTTTGTTATTCAATGTTTTGTTTCTATTTATACTTTATCGCCAATTTTATTCAACTTGATCATGTTTATCAACTGTTAAACTACGTTTTTCGACGCTAAATGCCTTAAATCAATTGATTAACCAGGTTTCTAAGCCGATAAACCATGATTTTCGAATTATTGGCCATTTGGCGTAGATAAACTTGCTTTATTAAAGGATTAGCCATTTTTTTTTTTTTTTTTTTTTTTGATAAACCTGGTTTAGCAAATTGATACACCAGGTTTATCGAATTATTGGACACTTGGCGTCTATAACCCACGTTTATCGGCCGATAAGTCAAAGTTTTTTTTTTTATAATCCTGGTTCATGAAATTGAAAAACCAAGTTTATTTAGTATTCGATAAAATAAGTTTATCGAATTAATTTTGGTGTCAATAAACCAGGTTTATCTGTCGATAAATCAAGTTCATCAATTGAAAACCAGGTTTATCGACGTCGAATGCCCAATAATCCGGAAATCCAACCTTATCAGTTTGATAAACCAGGTTTATCGACATTTTATGAAAATTCCTAAGCGTGTCCGAATTTTAGAAAAAGATATTATTCCCGAAGAAAGAAAGAAAAGGGAAAATGTTTGGAGCAAAATTCACAAGATTCCAAACATTCAGTACAAACTCGGGCAGCGCAAAAAACTGTTTATCGTGAGTTTTTACACATTCTTCCACAACAGAAAGTCCGAAATGGTCGAATATCCAAATTATTTGAAGCATTTTTCTCAAAATTAAAAATTATCATAGTCGTACGTTGGTCATAAGGTGACATGCAAAATGTTTAATAACCGTGCCCAAATAACTCGACAGCACGACAAATTGCAGCATTTTATCCAGTTAACCAATAACAGTAACTCGACAATACGACATAAATTAAGCAAACTGTAGTGCTGTTGAGAAAACAGCACTACAGTTTGCTTAATTTATGTCGTATTGTCGAGTTACTGTTATGGTCGTGTTGAAGGTACGTGTTGTCGACCGTACAATAACTCGACATCTCAATAAAATTAAGCAAATTGTCGATATGTCGAGATTGTGATATCGAGATATGTATAACTCCACAACATGACAAATTGCAGAATTTTATCGTGTTGTCAATATTACCACAAAATTATCCAAACTGTCGAGATGACGAAAAAGGTATAACTGGGCAACACGACAATTTGCAGAATTTTGGAGTGTTGGCGACTTCACACTAACTCGACATCTCTACAAAAATTTTAGGAAGATGTCGTGATGTCAAGATAGGTGTATTTCGACAATGCGACATTTGTGGGACATTTTTTTCAAGTTGACGTCAGATACTAGACTGACATCATGGCAAAGATCAACTACGGAAACTTAAAAATGCCACGAGATGATAACTAAGTTTCTCGTCATACAACAAAAGAGTGACGATATGACCACATATAACGCATATCGTCTTCTATGAAATTGTGGCTTTGTCTGCACAATGTTAAATTTCCCACAACTCTAAAAGTGTTTAAAACGACTCCTCTTCTGAAAAACAAATATCTGTAAAATGTTAACTTCTGCACATCTGCCTAAGAGGAATGTTTTTGTGGAAAATAAGTGATAAATTATATCACCGTGTGCTTCCGAAGATTTTATAAATGAAATGAAGACATCATTAGGGGCTCGCCGTAGGGGCACGGGGGGGGGGGCACTGGCCCCCCAAACGTTTCCAAAGCATGGTCTTCAATTTTCCAAAAATAACGTTATTCGATATGACATGAATAAAAAGTAGCCTCTTTCTTAATGGGCAAACTGTCCCCACTTTCTATCTCATAAAAATGTTATATATTATTTATGAAGTATAAACTACAGGATTTGCCCCACGGGGGGGGGGGGGGTAAGCTCTCCGGCAAGGGGTTGCCAGTTTTTCAAAGCCCCAACAAAAGAGATGAGTTTGTCCCGGTGAGACGTGATGTTGCCGAATTTGAGGCGCGCGCAGCGCGCCGAAATTTTTGGCTTTCTTTTTAAGAAATACTTAAAATGTTGAGTTTATTTTGAAGAAAAAGTTTAAAATTTTTGAAAGAAATTTGTCTTTTGTAAAGATCATTAAAAAGTTTGGGTGCGTATTGAAGAATCTGTCCTTCATACGGGCAAAATCAAACACTTTAATATATAGGCGACAGCTGAAATTCTTTTGGAGTTACATATTTAATCGTACTAGTCCTACGTACTAAGACTTCAAGACGAGACTATTAGTTCGCTCAAAAAGTTTTTCCCTTTTTTGAACGAAGGTTTGAAATTAGAAGCTTATTAATTTGGAGAAATTTTGGAATTTAATGAAAGAAAATTTGGTTTTTCGGTAAGATTATGATGGAAAAATTGGGTTTTTTAGTTATATGCTTTTCAAGAGCAAAATTAGGTAGAATGTTGGGGTTATTAAAAGAATTGGCCTTGATTATTTGTATAGACTATCCATCGTAATTGGAAAATTTTGCCACTTGTAACAAACTGGAGCTTATACTGGATAAAATGGTAATTTTATGACAAATTTGGGGGTTTTATGGAAGAATCTCACCTACTTATAGAAAAATTAAGGAAGGGTTATCTGTAGTTTGTTGGGGTCTAAGTCATGCAGACTAAGGCCCTCGGATGTCCAGTCGGACCGTATTAGAAAATTTTCCCTCAGAAAAAGTTTGGCTTCCCACATGTTTATAGTTTATATTTTATGTATTGGCATAGGCGTACGGGAACGTTTCAGTTTGGGAGGGGGTCAGAATTGTCTTTTTTGTCCGAAAAAATTAACCCTGCTCGAAAGTCTATCTGAATGGAGAGCACAGAAAATTTTGAAAATTGAGAACCCCGAGACAGCAGGAAATGACATTTCCCGGGCTCGTAACTAGAAACAAAGCAGTCATTATTTTGAGCTTTTTTTTCGCAATAAGATTTTCACTTCATAATACTCCCCCAAAACGAAGAATAATTTGCAGGCATGCATTTTACTGTTCATCAATCTGTTCGACCATTGCACTTTCCAACTGCAAGCGGAGCGCCACCACCAATTGGAGCGGAGCGTACAGAAAATTGTTAAAAAAATCTAACTCCTCAGACAGCCGAAAATGGCATTTCACACACTTATAACTATAAATGAAGCAGTCGTTATTTTGAACTTTCATTTGAAATGAAATTTTCACTTCAATAGAAAAAACTCATTGCCAGATAAAAGGTACTGCTACAATTAGATGTAATGGTCTTGTCTCTTTTCGGAGGAACTATGCAACGGAATGAAAACAGACTGTTTTGACAATATTAAGAATCTAATTCGTTGAATTCAATTGCAAAGTCCACTGAAAAAGAGGAAATTTTCTACGTGGCTGCCTGAACTACAGAAAATGATTTTACGTATTGAAAATATGTCACGTTACAAGGTGGCTTCAAATAAATTTTCAGTCAGACTTGTGCAGAGACATTCTCAAACTAACTGTTTATCATTATGTGTAGCTGAAAACATGGCTGATTTTCATTACCGTTGCTAGAATTCGGCTGTCGGGGCAGGCCAGATGACATACCATTGGGCACTGCATGCACATGAACAACTTCTCGTCCGATGTTGCAAGGAAAATTCGGAATTTTGAGTTTTCTTGAAGAATCTGGTCTTTTAGTAAGCAAAATAGATAAGATAGTCCCGGTGACTAAGTATATCATACCCACACCTTTTATCGTGGGTCGGTAGATGAAGGCTCCCCGACGAAACTGGATTATCTCATCAACAGTGGAGGGCAGCCTTCGCCGAGCAGGCATGACATTGCGTGCACGGATTGAAGATGGGATGAGGCGGTGTTTATCACTTTTTCATAGCAGAGCTAGTAAGAAGTCATTAAAACCGATTCAGATACGTATTAAAATAGCGTTACAAAAGAAAAAAAGTTCATAAAGAAGAAGAAAAAAGCAGTTCATGATCATCCATTCAATAACTTAGTTTTTCTTTTCTTAGGCCACCCGAAAAAATATCAGTCCTTCCCCGACGGGAGGAGATAGGACAAGGTACATGGAATAAGGTACAACAGAGCTATAAAGGAGTGATTGAAAATCGATTCCGATATGTATTGGAATAGCATTTGAAAACAAAATACATGTTCAAGATCGCCCATCCAGTAACTTCAGTCCTTGTAGGTTTTTTTTTGTAATTTTTTTTAAGGCCTCCCCGACGAAAAGGGCGACCTTCCCCGACGGGGGGGCATGGCCCCCGCCCCCCCCCCGCTGGAGCCACCCCTGATAAACTAATGCGTAATTTCCAAGTATATGGTTCGTAATTGTATAAAAATTTTAACCCAGTTACAGGCCGCACAGAAGCGTTGATAGCGCTACCAGTACCAGCACTAATAGCAGTACCGACTGACTGAGGAGCATATTCTAGGCATAGCTTTTTGGTGAAAATTTTACTCATTTCCCATGTTTGGTTCTCGAGATATTAGAATTGAAGTTGACATATTTTCTAAAAAGAGTGAACTTGCAACAAGTAGGCGTGGCGTCCTTTGTTCACATTGATGGACAATGTGTACTTGTTTTTCTCTAAAATTTAACACCATATTTCTACACCTTATCTGTGATATATTGTTACCATTAGTACATTATATCTGGTAATTTTCTGATCATTTTGAAATTTGATCATTTTTTTATTAAAATGAAGATTTTATTGCAAAGGAAAGCTAAAAATAACGACTGCTTAAATTCTACTTACCGGCAATTTCCGGCTATCTGAGAGATCGCGATTTTTCAAATATTTCTGTACGCTCCGCGCCAACTGATGGTGGTGCTCCTCTTAGATAGTCTTTCAGGCAGTCAGTCACCACTTCTCATCAGGTCACGCCCCCTCAAAAAAAAAAATATTTATGTACGACATCTCCTGATACTATATGAGACGCCTTAGTCGCAAGTTGAATTTGCCCCCAAACAAATATCCTTATATCAGCCCTTGGAAGACATCACTTGTTATTAATTTCATTTTGTTGTATCAGTTTTCTGAGGTGGTTCCAAGGGGTACCTCGTCGTGTTTCTTCAACAGTGTCAAACCACCTTGATTATGGTAAACAAAACTCAACTTTCTACTTGTTTGAGGTTTCGAAAGATACAAGAACAGGACGAAATTATTGGTGGTTGCCTTGGTATTTTTATGGTGTATACGGAAAGCCGTATAGTTGAGCGAGAGAGGTGGAGTCGAGAGCTACAAAACATTTTAGGTATCTCCTCTCACTTTCTTATAAAGAAAGTTCTTAAAAACCTTGACCATAAGGAAACTGCGACTCTGGACACATTCAATCAATCTCGTTGCCTTGGTCAGTTGTTAAAATCCCATAAAGCAGTGGTTTCCAACATTTTACAGCAGACCACCCTCTTTCAAAGAACACGAAATGGACTCTCCGGGCTATAGCACAGTAAAGCTATGAATGCTGGCAACTAAAATAAAAACATTGAAATAAAGGTTGAAAGTACTTACAAAATTCATCGTTTCTATGCGTGGGCCCGACCTAGAGTAGGGAAACGGCGGCACTGGATTTCAACAACTTGCACCGCGACCCTTTTGAGATGCCCAATCTTTAATCCATAATTTGAGAAGCTTGATTGCTTGATTGCTGTTAGGAGCAGAGACAATTTTTTTGAAATTAAATAAAGCCGACCTCTTGTGAGGTTAAGACCGTTCTTCAAGGCTCATTAATACGATCCCAAGGGCCAAGGGCAGATGGAAGGAAATTTGTTGGGACAAAATAAATTAAAATTAACACGTCCCGGACAGTGTCAGGGGCGTCATGCAAAAAATAAATTTTGTGTCGCGTAAAAAGTGGTGACTGCCCATAAAACTGTCTAAGCGGAGCGCCACCATCAGTTGGCACGAAGCGTAAACAACTTCAAAAAATCGCGACAACTCGGACAGGGATTCCCAGGCTAGCAAGTAGATTCTGTAGGCGGTTTTATATTTTGAGCTTTCCATTGCAATAACATTTTCGTTTCAATTAAAAAAATTATCAAATGACAAAATGATCAGAAAATGACCACATAAAATGCACTCGCTCCTCTTTGTGACAATTTATCATTTACTTTTCTGCAAACCAGAATCTCCATTGAAGGAGCTGCTGTCCAGTTTGAAAATAAGCTGGAATCATGACGACTCAAATCATATTTATTCATATAACCAATATTCCAATGAGCCTACAAACGAACTTTGGTTGAAATTTTGATATTAACACCAAATAAATCCTTGACAATTACGCATTAATTTATACTTTTTACATTATATTTGTAAAAGTTTGAAGGGATTATTTGGACAAATTAAGGAGCACTTCTTATTCATGTCATATCGGATAAAGTTATTTTTAGAAAATTCAAGACAATGCTTTAAAAACTTCGGGGGCAAGCCTGAGTTCCCCTCGCGTCTCTATGGAGAGCCACTAATGTCAAGGGTAACGTCCAACTGGGGGACAGATGAACCTGTTGTGTATTTGCCATATTATTGACACAAGAATGAGGTATTCAATTTTGACTACCTCACGATTACCCTGTAACCTTAATTTGTACATTGTTGGCTTAATTTAAGTCGGACTGATTCTATGTTTTTAGTCGGAATGACTAATTATCACCAACCTTATCACCATTTTTATCCACGTAACACCCCTCCAATCAAATGTAATTTAAATGAATTGAAAGGAAAACCTTTTCCAGCAAATTAAACCTAACATATGGCTGTGGGGTAAACATAACTCCATTGACTTATATTCCTCGAAAACAATTAACTTTCTCATGTAAACTTGACATACGAAAGGTTCAAATGGATTTTACACATTTTATGGCACCTTTGAAAAGAATGAAGGTAGGGACAGGTCCCAATGGGTATGACGCCACTTTCTGTGTGATCGTCGGCCTGGGAGAGGGTCTCAAGTGAAGGTTGTGTTCCTTTCCCCTTAGAAATTTTTTTGAAGAATTAGGCGTGCCTTTATGCAAGTTTGTACCACATGTGCTACCTTTTGAAGAAACATTTGTGTTAAAAATGTTTAACGCTCTCTATAACGCCACAGCTTGAAAAAAAGCCGTCCTTGGCACGTTGGTTACAAACTGGCACGTAAAACATCATCTGACATCTAATCCTGAGTAATTAGACATGTATACAACGTAGACCTGCAAGGGAGAAGGGGTCCATAGATCTGAGACCGACATTTTGGCCCGCAGAGACCGACTTTTTGATTTTCATCCCCACATCCCCGTATATATACGCACCTGGGTACAAGGTGGGGTAGCTTCCAGAAAACCAAGAAATACAAGGGCTGTAATTTGAGTAGTTTAAGAAATTACCTCACAAATTATTGCGCAAGCTACCCTTTTAAATTGAGTAAGAAACTTTAACATTTAGATTCATTTTTTACAGCTTAAGTTTGTGTATTTTTGGAAATTTCAGTGAGTTTTAGATGCTCTTGAAATGTGCATGAGAGGTTACAAAAATCACCCTTAGACCTGTTGGTATTAAAGAAATAAAAAACAGAAGTTTAATCCAGCCACAAGGCCCTCGCTCTACCCCTTTTCAAAGCACCATGAGTTGCGTGACAGTCATTAATAATTTCGTCGTGTTCTCCTGCAGACCAAGAGACTTAAAACACAACAAAATTATAAGCACTGGTTGAGTAATTTTTGCCGTAATATACCTTGTTTGAAGGAACACAATGAAATGTCCCCCTATAGAGTCACCCTAGGAAACTCTGGAACAACTATCTGGTAATTTTCTGATCACTCAGCATGTTGCTGATTGTTATTGCAATCGAAAACTGGAAACGGCGAATGCTTGGATCCTCCTTATAAGCTTGGGAAATGCAACTTCCGGCTGCCTGATTTTTCAAAATTTTCTGTACGCTTTACATCAACTGATGTTGGTGACCCGCTTAGATATTCCTTCTTTCTGAAATTTAGTTTGAGGTGAACGTTTTCCTGCAAACGAAAACTCAAAGTAGCGACTACTCGGCTCCTTCTTGTAAGCCTGGGAAATGCCATTTCCCGCTGTCCAGTGGCCAACAGGGGGGAGGCAATGGGCCATGCCATCCCCCCCCCCCCTCAAGGATGCCAACTTTTTTTTTAAGATCCAAAAATGCGTAGCCATACTAAGTAACACAGATTTTACTTCAAAAGATAGCATATGTGGCACTAGATTGCATGTAAGGACACCCAATTTCTCAAAAATTTTCAAAGCGGAAGTATTGCCTCTGAAAGGCCCCTCAGTGAAAACATATTTTCTTTCATTTCCTAAAAACAGGCAAATTTTGTAAAATTCAAAATTTTACTTAAAAAGGTAACTTCTGTATCAATTTCATCAACTCAGCGGACCTTTATATGATGTAGCCAAGAATCATAATAGAGGAGCGTTAGCATATTTTCAGTTCCATTGTATAGTTTCCCCGAAAAGAATCAAGACCATTTAATATAATAGTGATGGTAAATTTTACGTGACAATTTTCTGATCACTTAACATGTTCCCTTTTTTCTTATTGCAAACAAAATCTAAACTTACAGACAACGGTACATGTTTAGATTCTCTTTACAGCTTTACAAGCATGAAACTACAATTTTCGGCCATCTGAGGGGTCGCGATCTTTTTAAAATTTTTCTCTACGCTCAGCACCAACTAATGGTGGCGCTGGGCTTAGATAATCTTTTGGGCAAAACTACATTTTCCGGGTCGAAGTATTTTTTTTAACTTTCTGATCACTTTGCAGTTCAAGAACTTATTTTGAAGTGAACATTTTATTGCAAACGACAAACGAAGACAGCGACTGCTTAGATTCTGCTTATGAGTCTGAAAATGCTATTTTCGGCCATCTCAGGGGTCTGACCTTTCAAAATTTCCTCTACGCTCCGCACCAACTACTGGCACTCTGCTTAGTTACTCTTTCGGGTAAAATTATTTTTGGGGTCAAAGTTGCTCTTAATAACTCTCTGATCAGTTTGCAGTTAGCGAATATATTTTGAAGTGAGCATTTTATTGCAAACGACAAAAGAAGAATAGCGACTCGTTAGATTCTTCGTATAAGTCTGGAAAATGCTATCTTCGGCCATCCGAGGGGTTTGATCTTTCGAAATTTTCTCTAAGCTCCGTGCCAACTACTGGTGGCGCTCCGCTTAGATAATCTTTATGACAGAATAACGCTTTGTGGCCAAGAAGAAACCGAAAAACTAAAATGCTCCCGTTCGCCTTTTCTGTGCCATTGGGCCAAAATCCGGGAATTTGCGTGACCTGGTTCATGAAAACTTCAACTGGAGTGAAAACAACGACAGTCTGTCAATGAGTGCACTACACGTATGCTATTGCCAGAGCCTCAGGATACGCGATTGTGGGCCTAACCGGCAAAGTTTCTTGAGACCAAGGTTGAATAGAAATCTCAGAATGTCAATAATGTCAGGCAAATTCGAAAATATTGGGTGCCTGTTCCATTGTTGTAATCGAGTCACCAGATTAGTGACTCGAGTCACCAGTTTTTAAACTTTTAAGTGACTCGAGTCGAGTCATGGACTCGAGTCTCTGTGCTATTTCAATGGGGAAAATTACTCCTGAATTCTATCGAGTCACTATCATTTTGAGAGGAAGTGACTCGAGTCGTGACTTGTTATAACACTGGCCTGTTCACAAAACACTCGCTTACGAACGGCTAGAAACTATTCTCATCTGGGTAGGCTTATCGTGGGAGACTGATCATTGCGTTTACAGGCCATCTCGTGAAGGAAACAGTGCATGAATTCCCGCCGCGATAAGTTCTCGTAAGACCATCTGATCATGAAAGCAGGATATTTCAATAAAATCGGTCATTATTCACAAAGTTGAAAAAGACTGCACGCTGTTTTTAAGGTTCAGTTACACAATAAACCTGTATATTTGCACCGTATTGTTGCAGTACTGCTCGACAACAACTGTTTCACTTCAACACGTCACGTGATTGACTCTTCCCACCAGATGTGACGTTCCTTTGACCGACAGAATACCGATCGATGCTCTTTTATTTTTACTCCTAAAAGTATGCAAATTTAATGACAAGTTTTACTTCGAAAGGTTACGTAAATGGTATAAGATTGAATGTAAAGACACAAAAGTTTCAGTTTTATGCTCATGAACCACCACAATGGAACTTTTTAACACTGTTCCTGTCAAAGTCGAATACCTTGCTTATGCATAACTCAAGATACCTCATTTTTAAGATTGGTTGTTTTTGATAAAAAAAATACTTCGACTTCTTAACGAGGTAATAGGATATTATGTACAGAGAGCACATTGCCTGAGATTCCTTTTGTTTTTTCTTATTATTGAATGTCATGCGTGTCTCTGGAATTTGATGTTACTGTACTGTTTATATCTGTGGCGAAGCCAATGGGGACGGGGGGGGGGGGGCAAGTTGCCCCCGGAAAATATTTTGGGGAAATTTTTGGAATTTGGGGAATTTCAAGTTGACGAAATAATACTTCCTTTTCCTATTTATTTAAATTTTTCTCAGTATAAGTAATCGTGAAACATTTCTCATGCATAACTCGTATTCCCATGCAACGTATTTCCCAGATCTCACCTGTGTCACTGCAGCATGAAGCGCGCTTGACTCGCGTTCCGCAGAAATGCGCTCTCTACAGCAGCGTGAAAGTTCTCTATGTGGTATTCGTGCAGGTTATTCAGTTCAACGTATACTGCGCAACACTGACAGGCTATAGAACCGGAGCATAGGATACAATCATTGAGATAGTGCCCTACGTATTGTTGAGCTAATGTTATGTTCATCAACTTGATGCTATTGGATAATACGTTGCTAATAAATAGTAACGTAATCATAGCCTCGTGAACGAAATATTCCCTCATTTAATTATCACAATTTCCGTTTGGTTTCGTTCCACAACCCCCATATTTAGGCCTGTATTCGATTTAAGGCTGTCAGCAATACATACCGGTGTAGGCCTCAGAGTTTCCACTTTTTCTTTTTTATATGTATTGTGAACAAATTGTTTCCTTAAAAGTGCTCAGGATAAGAAAATATGACACTCTAAGCATGCAGGACTGAGGCACAGGGAGTGTCATTTCCTGCAATCTTAGGGGTGTTTTTAGCGAAATTTCCCCTTGCGGGACGCTCCGCGCGAACCGATGGTCGCGCTCCGCGTATCACTCTCACCCGTCACTTAAGTTGACAAAGCCCTGGGTAAGGTTAGGTTAGACAGGTTTAACAGCCCAGTTTCGAACCCTTTGGTTTACAGTGCACTATATAGGTTAAGTTAAAGAATTTAATGGCCTCCCATCCTATAAGCTACCAGGCAGGTTATAGATTGATCTTACTCTGTGTTTAACCATAGACCTATTTCCAAATAGCAATTACAATGAATTGTGGGATAGAGTTTTGGGTGTACGTCAATTTTCACCACAGTAAAATGCCATTGACAAAATGACAAACACCAAAACTCTATCCCACAATCCTTTGTAATTGCTATTTGGAAATAGGTCTGTGGATGAAGCTAAAAACAATAGCTTACCGTTGTCTACATATAGGCGGGATTACGAGGGACTCGGGGGACTTGCCCCTCCCCCACTTTTTTCCCGAACTTAGATTGCTTTTGCTACAAAAATACAAACTGGAACTGACAGAGCTTCGCAAGTGACACCTAATTAAGTTGTATAATGTTTAAACAGGTCATAAACGGCATTGAAAACTAAATAAAAACAATATTCTTCCAATTAATGTCTCAACTCCGCTGTTTTTTATCGACACGCTTCGCGTTCACCTGTTTTAAATATTTCAGGATTCAGGGTTACTTCTTGAAGAACTAACTAAGACTATGACTTTGCTGCTGACCAACTTGTGAATTTTCCCACAAGCGGGGATAGTACACTTGACTTGGTTATCTCAAATATTCCTAGTCAATACACTGATGTTAGTGCCATCGATTCTCCAAGTGATCATGAGGGTATCTCTTGTAAATTGAAGTGTTTGTTTCCTGATTCTAAGCAACCTCGTAGGCTCATTTTACAGTTTTCTAAGGGGAATTTTGTTACTATGAGGGAGGACACACGGGGTTTCTCATCTACCTATTTTAACGGGGGGCAAGATAATCGTACTGTGGAAGAAAATTGGCAACTCATTAAGTCCTTTCTTGAAAGAACTGTGAAGGATAATATTCCAACTAGATTGGCCAAATCCAGAAAATCTCTTCCATGGATAACCGACAGTATTCGCAGGCTAGTTAGGCGTAGGAACAGATTGCATGCCCTTTTTAAAAAAAAACCCGGAAGACTGGTATTTATGGGAGATGGGCTCATCTGCGAACTAAAATCAAAAGAGAGATTAACACCTCCCATAAAAAGTACATTAATGGAATGATCGGCGATATCAAAGCCGATGCCAAACCCTTCTGGAGATATATTAATGGTCAGAAGAAAGATAGGCATAATCTCCCCCCTCTTAAGAACGATGATAAGCTAGCTGTCACTGTCTTGGACAAAGTTCGTGCTCTCAATAACCAGTTCTGTAGTATATTTACTAAAACAGTGTTTCATACTGTTCCCCTCATCAGACCCACGTGTAAGAGAATGAGTGATATAACTATATCCACCTTTAGCGTTGAAAAGCTTTTGCATGGTCTTAAAATCAATAAAGCCATGGGACCAGATGGCATCCATCCTTGGGTCCTGAGAGAGATTGCCACTGATTTTGCACCTGTTCTAAGCCATCTCTTTCAGCAATCCCTTGCAAAAGGATGCATTCCAGAGGACTGGAAGACTGCAAATGTTTACCCTATTTTCAAAAAAGGTGACAGTTCCCTACCTTGTAATTACAGGCCTGTTTCTCTTACATGTGTCTGCTGTAAATTGTTAGAACATATTATTGCCTCAAACCTTATGAACCATTTTGAAATACATAACTTACTCTCTCCCACCCAGCACGCCTTTCGTAAGTCTCATAGTTGCGAAACACAACTTGTGTTGATAATTGAGGACTGGACTTCCTCCCTTGATGCCCATAAACAAATCGATGTGTTTATCTTGGATTTTGAGAAGGCCTTCGATACTGTTCCTCATGAACTGCTGAAGACCAAGCTGTATACACTTGGTGTTTCAAATCAGATTCTTCGTTGGGTTGATGACTTTCTTGTTGATCGTAAACAATCTGTTGTTGTCAATGGAACCCGAGCCGTGTTCCCATTTGATCCAGGGAGGTGGATCTTGATCTACCGAGGTGGATCAACATCAGTTACCTTGATCGAGATCCGCGTTCCCATTTGAGTGAGCGCGGTAGATCAAACGTGTTTTATGAACACATTGCGCAAGCGCGAAAAGGTCACCAATGTTAACAAGTCGGCCCGCCATGCATTTCGTATCGATTTTTCACAAAAACATACATGAGTGTAACCGGAGATCCAGGGTCACTTGATCTACCGATGTGTTCCCATTACAAACTTTGATCCAGCGCGGTGGATCTGATCTACCCCGAACGGTCGATCAAAATCGGTGGATCTTGATCTTGAGTGAGTGTTGTTGATCTGAATTCCCATTAGTGTTTGATCCACCTCGGTAGATCAAGATCCACCTCCCTGGATCAAATGGGAACACGGCTCATGTCTCCCCCCGATGCAAGTTCTGTCTGGAGTTCCCCAGGGGTCTGTCCTAGGACCGATTCTCTTCTTGGTTCATATCAATGATATCGTCGATGGTGTTTCTTCCAAGGTTCGCCTTTTTGTAGATGATTGTGTCTGTTACCGTATTATTGAGTCCGATGAGGATTGTCATAAACTTCAGAATGATATCAAGCAGTTGGGGTTGTGGGCTTCCACGTGGGGAATGAGATTTCAACCCACTAAGTGTAGCGTTATATATTACTTTTGCTCGGAAAAAAGTCCCATACTTTTTAGGTATGTTCTGAATAGGATTGAGCTCCCGAGGGTAGATAGTATTAAAGGCAGTCATTCGTCACCCCAAACTACAGTTTCAGTATACATATATCAAAACTCCCAATTGGTACAGCTCTTTGATTGGCATCACATTCAAACAATGCATCATAGCTAAATTACACAGCATGGGCACTGAGAGTGTCTTGATTACACATTATGGACTTTTATGGCCACTGGGACAAGCCACGAAGCAATAAACTATGATTGTGTCTGGATAAAGATGAGTTTTAGATAAATGTGGGAGGAGCTAGAAGTAAGTAGGTTGGGAGAATTGGAACTGTTTGGAATGATGAAAATATGCTTTTAAGTATCTCGGAATTACCATCACTAAAGATCTGAACTGGGAGAAGCATATTCAAAACATCTGTAACAAGGGAAATAAGATTCTTGGTATTTTGTATAGAAATCTATCTTCCTGCCCTGGTGATGTCAAGTTAATGGCTTATAAAGGAATCCTTCGGCCTGTGCTGGAGTACGCCAGTAGTGTTTGGGACCCCCACCAGGTTTACCTGCGCGAAAAGCTTGAGAGTATACAACAACGGTCTGCTAGATTCATTGCCTCTGACTATTCAAGGGAGCCAGGATCAATGACCAGGCTCCTAAAGGAACTCCTTAAGGAACTAAACCTTCTGCCCTTAACCGAAAGGCGGAGGAAAAGTAGATTGATCCTTTTTTCCAAAGGTATGTTTGCCCTGGCTCAATTACCTGTTGATTGTCTCCAGCGGCCTCTCGTAGAACCCGTTTAATGCATGACCTTCATGTCTGTCTCCCACATACTAGTAGTACTAACTGTTATAAATTTAGCTTCCTGCCTCGAACCATTAAGGATTGGAATCATCTCTCCTTGAATGTAATGAGGGTTGCCTCTGTCCATAAGGACCCTATTACCTATATTACTGGGCATATTTAGCCTCTCGACGCATGCGTGGTGAAAGAATGTCCTTTGGATGTGTCACCTTTATTGAAGAAGAAGAAGAAGAAGAAGAAGAAGAAGAAGAAGAAGAAGAAGAAGAAGAAGAAGAAGAAGAAGAAGAAGAAGAAGAAGAAGAAGAAGAAGAAGAAGAAGAAGAAGAAGAAGAAGAAGAAGAAGAAGAAGAAGAAGAAGAAGAAGAAGAAGAAGAAGAAGAAGAAGAAGAAGAAGAAGAAGAAGAAGAAGAAGAAGAAGAAGAAGAAGAAGAAGAAGAAGAAGAAGAAGAAGAAGAAGAAGAAGAAGAAGAAGAAGAAGAAGAAGAAGAAGAAGAAGAAGAAGAAGAAGAAGAAGAAGAAGAAGAAGAAGAAGAAGAAGAAGAAGAAGAAGAAGAAGAAGAAGAAGAAGAAGAAGAAGAAGAAGAAGAAGAAGAAGAAGAAGAAGAAGAAGAAGAAGAAGAAGAAGAAGAAGAAGAAGAAGAAGAAGAAGAAGAAGAAGAAGAAGAAGAAGAAGAAGAAGAAGAAGAAGAAGAAGAAGAAGAAGAAGAAGAAGAAGAAGAAGAAGAAGAAGAAGAAGAAGAAGAAGAAGAAGAAGAAGAAGAAGAAGAAGAAGAAGAAGAAGAAGAAGAAGAAGAAGAAGAAGAAGAAGAAGAAGAAGAAGAAGAAGAAGAAGAAGAAGAAGAAGAAGAAGAAGAAGAAGAAGAAGAAGAAGAAGAAGAAGAAGAAGAAGAAGAAGAAGAAGAAGAAGAAGAAGAAGAAGAAGAAGAACACCTCTTCCATTGTCACTGAAACTTATCACCAGTGCCGGGGCCGCACAGAGCTGAATCTCTAGCGTAACTAGTGAAAGGGGAGGCAGGGAGGCGGTCGTCTTCTGGCCCCGTTCTCTGACCAAGTGCCTCCAAGCTTTCTGAAAGGACGATTATCTTATTTGAACCTGATCTGTTTCATTACTGAGATGTCTCAAACGTTAAATTTGTCGGCACGCTTCGCGCGCTCCATCATAGAAAAGGGCTGAATTCACATCACAAGAAAAGCCCCCTGGCTTTAGTTCTGGGCACCAAGGAGGGAGCCCCCGACAAAAACTTCAATTTTAAGTAATCCATTTTCTCTCCCCACACTCTCTGCATTATTGCTTCCGGCCAACTTAAATCATGCGGAGTAAGGAAATAATTGAAAAAAAAATGAAATTGTGATATTTGTGGTCTGTTAAGTGCCCATCTTATGTAATTTAAAGTTGAAGATAAAATGCATCATTTTAATGCCTACAATTTCGTAAATACCCTGGACCAACGTATGATGTTTACCTTTTTTTTAAAGACCTGGTTCGGAAAATTAATCTATATAATCTTTTCGGAAAATTAATCTAATTAATCACTTGGTATGGGGGTGACAACGGGCCCATGATGACATTGTCTTAATCCTATGTATACAGTATAGTCATGTTCAGGAGCATGTATTAACTTAGGTAACATTACATGACCGTCATGATAATCTTGCTGTTATCATAAATTTACGTACTTTGTATGCACCTTGACCTTATAAAAATATAATGAAACTGAAAATATACTGAAACTGAAAAATTTGGGGGAAATTTTCTAGCTTTGCGCCCCCCCCCCCCCCTCCGGGAAATATCCTAGCTACGCCACTGACAGGGTTTATATAAAAAGTTAAAAAAGAAACTGGGAAACTCCAAAAATGGTGTTTTAATGGTGTTAATAGTTAATGGTGTTTTCGTAAATTGAAGAAAATACTATCATAAAACTGATAAATGAATGTTGAAATAAGGTCTATTTAAATTCTTGGTGTTCGAAATTTGCAGGGCCCGAACACTACACGTGTAGCCAATAGGCCTACTCTGACTGAGGTTCTGAAATTTTCCGATTTGCTGCAACTTTCTCGTGTTATCGTTCGCTGTTATTGTTACCTACAATGTTCGCTAACTTCAGTCTGTCCGTACATTTCGCGAAATTAGATCACATTGAACTGAAGCGCAATCTGCATAGGCCTACAAAGAAACGATAAAAAAAAAGTTAAAGAAAAAAAGTTAGGTTCAAAGAGTAATTGCAAGCTACTCTCGGTATAGAAACAACGGAACACGAGTTTTTTTGGGGGCTTTTCAGTGTAAATTGCTTCTCTGCAGAACGAAATCATGACTGAAGCAATTTGTATCCCAGGTCAGTATTGCCAATGTGTTGTGTTGTGGGAAGCCTAACTTAAGCCTAGCCTAGGCTATATTTGATTAATATAACGTTATTCTTAACGTTAACTTACAGTATGTTTTGCCTATCCTATAACATAAATTGCATTGCACATTCCTAAATGTCAGGGATGCAAGCCTATATAGCATACCACCACATAAACTAGGCTGTAGCCATAGAGCTAAAGCAGAACATAATCTTCTTTTTGGATGGTAGCATGGGGTCCGTGCAATTCTGCCATCGGTCCTTTCTGCCATAGTAAATGTGCTTTAATGAACTTACCAGACTGCAGGAACAGGGCTGAATGGCATTTAGAAATTTGTTGGAGGCATTATTGATTGGTGCTTCACGGTTGAATGAAACATGCTAAAATCACTTTACCCGATTACGGATTAAGACAGTGGTCAGTACGTGTCAATGAACACTTACGCTCTATTGAGTACGGTACAATGATTATTGCTATCCCCTTATACATGTACACTCGTGCGGACGTGTGACGAAGTTGATAATTATCTTTGCTGTGCCTAAAGACATTATTCAGTCACCTTTCATACATTGAAAAGGATGATTTTTTATTCCCCACAGCCTATAATCATTCCATTAGTATCCCTTATTAAGTACAAGTTAATTCTATTCAAAGTTCTTACTTTTTTGAAATATTTAGAAAGTGCCTCTCCACCATAGGTTTCGCACCTTTCCGCCATGGCGGCAGGAAAGATACGAAACCTATAGCGGAATGTTATGGCACAATGTACTGATGGCGGAATGACACTGTATTCCTGTATCGTATTTATCTACTTAAGCTAGGCTAGGTGATTGTAGTGATGCCAAATTTCCTTCTGTTTGTTTCCAAGTGGCTCTTAGAACCTCCCTAGGCCTAGATATCCAAATTGGCCTATTTATTTATTTTAGCTTTCTTTAATTAGATCAACATACAAATTTGTTGTGTCAGAAACAACATCCAAAGAAATCAAATGCCTCAGCTAGCCCAAGTGAGACTAGCCCTCGAACAGGGCTGTGAGTTCATTCCTCTCACAACACAGCCCTTGCGCCAATACACTTCACAACCATAGTCACTTGACCTATGCGGTATTCCGAATAATATGCACTTCGTATCGTTACTGAAATCAAAGATCTTATTATGAAGACAGCTACGCAGGTGAAGCGTCCCGATTCGCCAAGTTTGCCACTTGTGACCTTTGACTTCTACTGAGAATAGTTGTCGAGAGCTTGAAAACATGACGCGTTAACTTACTGTTACAGTCAAAATTGGCAGTGAAAATTTGGCCATCCTTTGATGAAAATTTGTGAACATCTTTTGTGGAAAGGTAAATGGGGTGCCAGAGATCATCTGTGTGAAGTTTGGTGAGAATATTTTGTTATTTAGGGACGCAAGAGATGACATACGTTCCACGCGAGTCCTGGCTAGTGACTACGGTTGTGAAGTGTATCCGTGCAAGAGCTGTGTTGTGAGAGGAATAAGCCTACAGAAGGCTATGTAATGAACACAGAGCCCTGTTCAAGGGCTATTTAAGTGGGACAAACAAGCAGTCCAATCAAAAGCCAAAAGCTGCTTAGCCTGAATACAGTTATCCTTACTGAAATCTAGAACAATTATTGCTGAGGCAATGTAGCTTAAAACTTTTCAGGTTGGGTTCACAAGACCCCACCTTATCGCTTCTAGCTAAATTTTAACCATGTTTTCATAGTACTTAGCCGCAGATTTGGACAACTATAACCATGAGTGGAAACAGAATGTACATGCTGAGTGAGGAATCAATCAGACATTACCTAAAGAAAATCTGAATCTGGATGAATACTGCACAACACTCCTAGTGGATTCAAACGTTCAGGGTTGAGTGTGTGCATGTGGAAAGTCGTCCCATCTGAGGCTGCGTCCTTGAAAAATCTCTCCCATATGACCCACTATTGTTGGAAATGCATTAGGCCTATGACTTATACCTTATGGGTCTAAGTTAGGGTCTATCTTTTTACTAACATGTTGAATAGATTTTCATATATGGTTTTGCCACATATACTAGGTGAGTTAATGATTTTGCAAATAATTTTCAGAATAACCTTCAACATCCCAGCTATACCCCTTTAAAATGTATGGCTTCGATGTAATCCCCCAATTTTCAACAACAACAGTTAATAATAGTGTGTGTAATGAAGAATAAAGATCTGAACTGGTTCAAGACAACTGTGATGAATCCTCTCGATCTGAACAACATGAAATACCACACAAAATGTTCCTGTTCTGTTTCTGTAGTTACAGTAAAGGGCAAGAGCAGTCATGTATCCAACTTGAAGCAGTGTAGTAGGCTGTCCTGTTTTATGATTGGCTCTTGTGAGTCATGTGACAATATGTTTTCTCCTCAGATGTGAAATTTATTAGGAGTTACTGTTTGGCTTACCTTCAGTATGCAATATCCAAGTCCTAAAATATTGCAAAATATACTTTTAAGAGTAATAAGAAGGAAATTGTGAAATTCAGCTGTTGCTTTAAAATAAGTTTGGGGTGACTGCTCTTGTCCTTTAAGTTTAGTAGCCAAGGCTTCAAGAAAAAATACTGTACTTAGATCATGAGAGATATTACTAACTGTGTTACCTGTGAGTGAGGTCCAGACTGATCTCCTACCAAAGGGCTTTTGCCATCCTCCAGTTAAAATTCTTTCCCCCAAAACACACCTATGTTTATGAAAAACCTTCAAATCCTGCAAGCACCCATCATCCAGTTTGGATATGCTGACAATATATACTGCACTGTATTAATGTCCTTTGTGTGTCCTATCTCCACTATTACAGTGTGTATATCTGAACCAAGTTTGGCACAAAAATAATGCAAGTCAAACCTGCCTAAGTGATCTACCTTTAGTCCCGATGGCTCCATTACTTGGATGTTGAATTGAAGAGGTCCCTCTATTTAAGAATGAAACTGTCTGATTGTACTATCCATACTGTGTTTGGCACAAAAATAATCCAACTTGTGTACATTGGAAGGCTTGGAATGGCTCCAAGGATCCAATGTAAAAGTCAAGAGGCAGATGCAGCAGACTGTGTAGCTTGGAACCGGTCCAAGATTATAGTAACTGTTATAGGTACAGTATGCTGCAATTGAGCCATTAAGCCAAGTAAAATATGTGTTTTCAGTTTCAGAGGATGAGGCCCTGTTTTTTAATTACACACATGAGACCATGGGCTAGGCTGGCCATACCAGCTTTGTTTACGTATGTATGTACCCGATGCTGCATGCATTCACAGTGTATCATGTGCGAGTCGAGTATGCCTTGTATGTAACTTTGTGTATATGCATACATAGTGACAGTGGGGTTGATGTACGTCTTTTCCTTTTTTCAGCAAGTGCACCTGGTCCATTTTTTCTTCAGTAGGACAGATCATTAAATTCTTGTCACCCTATCTGTCCTGCATAAAAATAAGGTGAATGATTACCGACCCAATGGAATCAAGTACAGTTCTCCAATTTGTGGAAGAATGCTGAAGGTTCTAGTAAAATGTGATTGAAAACATGAATAAAAACAAAGAAAATGAAAAGAAAATAACAGGATGGGGCTCCAAAACAGGATGCAGGCAGGGAGGGGAAATGTATTGGCCTTAGCTCTTGCAGAATGTCAAAATACTTTTCCTTGAATGAGGAGTTATGTGGTCTACAAAAGGTGCAAATGCCGGTGTGCCTTTCACCCAATCTGATCTGAAGTACTGTACTTCTGCATGGGACATGATATTTCCTTATGTATTCTTTTGCTATTCTCTGCATATCCAGTGGTGGATTTACAGGAGTGTGCACCCGACATGCATGCATGTGGATGACCCATTATGACCAAGTAAATGACATAGTAAATACTGTAATATCAATCAGGTCTAAAGGAGATCAAAGGTCATTTTGAGCCATTGACCTATTTCCAAATAGCAATTACAAAGGATTGTGGGACAGAGTTTTGGTGTGTGTCATTTTTGTCAATGGCATTTCACTGTGGTGAAGATTGATGCACACCCAAAACTATATCCCACCATCCATTGTAATTGCTATTTGGAAATAGGTCTATGATTGAGAGTTAAAAAGGATAAAACATTGCAAGCATGACATTCTCCAACAGAAAAATGTACTGTAGTAAATGTTCCATACTGTTTTTTATAAAGCAGGGTCACATGGGGTCACCTGCATTCAGGATATAATACTTTTTGGTTTCCCAAAAGGGAATACCTACTGATAGCTAGTCAGATGGAGTTTTACGGCCGAGTTTCCAACCAGTTGGTTCAAATAGAGCTGACCATGGCCTTTTTCCATTTGTGGCTCACTGGCTTGTTTTCCCTACTCCATTGCTTATGCTGAGCAACAAGCACAATGGCAGTAGGTTCCATTTTGAAAGTCTTTGGTATACCTACTGAGTCATGCAGACATAACCTTTGCAAAATTAGTGTAGGATCGCACATTTTAGTGTTGGCATACACTACCAGTGGCATATGAAGGGGGGGGCATTGGGCCATGCCATCCCCTCACTGATGCTAATTTCTTTTTTTTTTTTTTTTTATTTTTTTTTAAGATCCAAAAAAGTATGTAGCCAAAAAACACAGATTTTACTTCAAAAGATAGCATAGTGTATGTTGCACCAGATTGCATGTGAGGACACCCAATTTCTCAAAAATTTTCAAAGGATTGTCTCTGCAAGGCCCTTCAGCTGTGCCAATTTTTTTTAATTCCTAAAAATTGGCAAATTTCATCAAATTCCAAATTTAACTTAAAAGGGTAGCCTCTGTATCTCCTAGGTGGCACCAATTACCTCTAAGGACACCTACCTTTTTCAGAATTTTCAAAAGGGAGGGGCTCATCCCTTAGACTCCTTCCCCAACCGGCATAGACCTACGAGACGGGTAGAGTGGAGGGTGTTCGGATGCGGTGAGAAATAGGCTGCCATTTATCATGCAAGAGATGTTAGGGTTAAAATCATTAACAGACAGGAGTTCGAGCAGTCAGAGACAATTTCAGAATGTTTGTAATTAATCCCCATAGTTTTTCGAGGTCAGAAGTCATATTTACTTGGAGGTCAAAAGGTTTAAAACTAGGAAGTATGAGGTCATACAGTTGAAAGTTTTAAAGCAAGTGTGTCAAACACTTCATCAAGCAGTGAAACTATTAGATGAACCAGGTAGGGCTTGATTTTTGTGGTTTTGTGGTTGTCCAGGACAACTTAACTTCCATAGGTACAACCAAGAGTGTAGAACAGGTTGTCCAATGGAAAACCGCCTTTTCTTGAAAATATCTAAAAAGCAGTTTGCTTTTATCAGATTCAAGACTGAAATGCATAATACTGTACTGATTGATTCTTTTGGAGAACCAAATTTAATTGTTGACAACTAAAACAACTAAAATATTGAAATGGTTGCCCAAACGACAACCATGAAATTTTCTAAAAACTTTTGCCTGATGAGCAATTAAGCACTTACTGTATTTTACTAGTGGATGATCCATGTTAAAGTAGAGGTCAAAGGTCATTTTCTGAAGGTAATTAATGCTTTGATCCATGACTGTGGATGCTACCATTGATGTTCTATTCAGGCTAAATTGTGTTGACAGTAATTTATGAGACTTTGTGAATTTGAAAACATGGATACTTATACTGTACTTCCACACTTTAGTGGCAAGGAAAAGCTAAACCTTTTGGCCTTAAATTGTACCTCAACTCTAGAACTTTGGCAATATATATTTCAAAGTTTGCCAAACGAATCTTATTCATTAAGTTCCCATTGTCATATATTGTTCCATTGCTGAGGTATTAATTGTTGAAATTTATTTACATAATACAAATTAGTCCATTGCACAATAATTTTTGACTTCCTTGTTGTACAACTCATATTACCTGCTTTGTTTGCCTTTAAAATTAAAAATATTTTTATTACCTTGAAGGCTTCTTGCTTGCTTGCATAGCATGTGTACAGACAGGGCTTAATTAATTACATCATACCTTAAGAGTGCTATCAGCCTATCATGTATTGGTACAGGGTGCAGCAACTTTCAGAAAAACAAAGAAATATGAAGACTGTAGTTTGAGTGTACAACAATATCATCACAAAAGATGACCCAGTGCACATTTTAAATCAAGTGAATAAACTTCAACAATTTATATTTCATGAACTACAGTATGAAGATTGGGCTTGGACAGTTTGAATTCATTTCTGATGCTCTGTAATGTGTATTTTTGGAATTTTAGACTTGAGGTACACTTTAAGGCCTTTCGTTCCATGAAATCATGCACTACACATTATGTATGCATCCAAGTTTTCACGCAGTAAATATTGCACATGGAGTGGAAATTGAAAAAGGCTGCAGGGTGTCTTCACACCATCTCATCCTTTGATTCACTTGTTTTATTGTGCAGGGGAACGCTTGGGCAGTGCAGATCTGTACAAGGCAGGGGAAGGAACTTATGTTCGCCATGGATTTATTTTCTCTAGTCTTGCTGGCTACAAAAAGACTTCCACAGTGTCTGATGGAGAGGTACGTATCAGTGCAGAGCTGCAATGGTTAGCTGGTCCACCTTTTATCCGACCCATCTACTGGTTACCGGTTACTAAAATTAAACTATTTTTGTGTCTTTGTAATTCAGATTGTTCAGTGCCTCAGTTTCCCCTTTGTTCACATTTATTGGTTTGTACCACAAACCACAAAGTTCTGGGCTGAAAACAGCACAACAGATGCTAATCTTCCCATCCGAAATGATAAAAAGGTATGAAGAACTGATTATTGAAAGCCTCTGATAATCAGTGACATGGATTTTATACAGTATAAATTTGAGATGTCTTCTCCACAGGATGGCAACTTAAAGTTTAGACAAAACATTGTCCTAAGGATTGCTCATATACAAGGCACCGTATTCTCATTTTCAGAATAAGTTGCAATTTCCTAAAGGGAAATATTGCATTTGTTTTACAGGAAAAATTATCTTTTTAACCCTATTATGCTGAGTGAAAGATTTGACTTCATCGCAAGAAATAAGTTGTCCACAGATAGAAATTGAGTTATTTGTTCAGCCAGACATTCAAAATTTCAAATGATGCTATTTCCATAAATCTTCAGGGGCATAATATTTTCAGGGAATTAAGGTATAACTGTCGCCTTATGTTAGGACTGAATGGTTTGATAATTTTAGGGCTACAATAATTTTTGGTTTCGATGAAAAGAGAAACCTATGCATTCATGATGGCGTGTGTGTGTGTATGTATGTGTGTATGTGCGTGCGTGTATGTGTGTGTGTATGTGTGTGTGTTTGTGACACTTTGCTTGTTTACACGATATCTTGAGAAGGGAAGATCTGACAGTTCTCAAACTTGGTACACAGATACCCCATACTTAGAGGAAGAACCCTATTAATTTTGGTTGAGGTCAAAGGTCATTTGGGGTCACAGGGGGTCAAAAACCAAAATCCTTGTTTACACAATATCTCAAGACAGGAAACTTGGATTAATTTCAAACTTGATATGTTGATGCGTTATGATGTAAGGAAGAACCTTACCGATTTTGGTGGAGGTCAAAGGTCATTTGGGGTCACGTGGGGTCAAACCCCGAAATCCTTGTTTACACGATATCTCATGGTAGAAAACTTGGATTAATTTCAAACTTGATATGTTGATGCGTTAGGATGTCAGGAAGAACCCTATTGATTTTGGTGGAGGTCAAAGGTCATTTGGAGTCACGTGGGGTCAAACCCCAAAATCCTTGTTTACACGATATCTCATGGTAGAAAACTTGGATTAATTTCAAACTTGATATGTTGATGCGTTAGCATGGGAGGAAGAACCCTATTGATTTTAGTGGAGGTCAAAGGTCATTTGGGGTCACATGGGGTCAAACCCTGAAATCCTTGTTTACATGATATCTCATGGTAGGAAACTTGGATCAATTTCATACTTGATATGTTGATGCGTTATGATGTAAGGAAGAACCCTATTGATTTTGGTGGAGGTCAAAGGTCATTTGGGGTCACATGGGGTCACATGGGGTCAAACCCCGAAATCCTTGTTTACATGATATCTCATGGTAGAAAACTTGAATCAATTTCATACCTGATATGTTGATGTGTTATGATGTAAGATAGAACCCGATGTATTTTTGTGGAGGTCAAAGGTCATTTGGGGTCACAACCTGAAATCCTTGTTTACGTGATACATTATGGTAGGAAACTTGGATTCATTTCAATCTTGATAGACTGATGCGTTATGATGTAAGAAAGAACCCGATGTATTTTCGTGGAGGTCAAAGGTCATTTGGGGTCACATGGGGTCAAAACCTGAAATCCTTGCTTACATGATACATTTTGGTAGGAAACTTGGATTCATTTCAATCTTGATAGGCTGATGCGTTATGATGTAAGAAAGAACCCGATTTATTTTTGTGGAGGTCAAAGGTCATTTGGGGTCACACCCCGGAATCCTGGTTTACACTATATCTCAGTGTAGGAAACTTGGATTCATTTCAAACTTGACATGTTGATGCGTTATGATGTAAGAAATAACCCAATAAATTTTGGTGGAGGTCAAAGGTCATTTGGGGTCACATGGGGTCAAATTCCGAACTTCTTGTTTACACTATATCTCAAGGTAGGAAGCTTGGATTGATTTCAAACTTGATATGTTGATGCGTTATGATGGGAGGAAGAACCCTATTGATTTTGGTAGAGGTCAAAGGTCATGTGGGGTCATAGGGGTCAAACTCAGAAAACCTTGTTTAGGATAGCTCAAGGTATGAAAGGTGGATGGATTTCAAAATTAGTATGTAAATGAATTGTGGTGAGAAGATGGTCTGTATAAGGTTATTTTTTGTGGAGGTGAAAGGACATCTGGGGTCATGATCTGTCAAACTTTGAAAAACTTGTCAAAATGGGATATCTCAAGGTAGGAAACTTGGATGGATTTCCCAATTAGTATGTGGATGTGTTATGGTGAGTTGAAAGTACTGTACCTGTTGTTTTTGGTGGAGGTCAATGGTCATCTGGTATCACCTGGCATCAAACTCTGAAAACCTTGTTTGCAGAATATCTTAAGGCACAGTATGAAAGAAAAACCAGTCACTTACAGGTGGAGACAAAGGCTATTTTGGGTCACCAGTTGTTACAAGAAATGTAGCATTTTATTGAAAAGAGCATGTATGTATCATCGAAACCTCAATGCCATTTTGCATTCTGGTTTTTGTAGGCTATACTGGACACAGCAGTCACAGCAACTTGAAAGAGTGTAGCAGACTGTTCTGTTTCATGATTAACTGATAAGGGTCATAAAACTACAATTTTTCTCTTCAAATGTGAAATTTACTAGAAGTAACTGCTTTTTTACGTTCATTATGCAATACTGAAGTTATAAAAAGTTGATATAATTGTGATATCTAGCTGTTGCTCTTAAATAAGTTTGGGTGGGGTTGCTCTTAACCTTTAAAATCAACATTTTTCTTTAAGATCATGTTTTCTGTCATTTTGCAGATTCCAGAGTTAAGTGTGGTGTCAGGCGAGCAGAGCTCGGTCATTCCAGAGGTCAGGTCCATAGTTACTGCAAAGGTGAAAACTAAAGACTAGTTACCAATACTAATCTTCTCAGGTGGCTTTTATCATGATCTCTACCTAAGTGTCAGGATCTCTCAGCATTGTTAAGTTGTGTGTAGAAGGGTTTTAAACATATGCTATGGTTTATCCAAAATGATTTTGCAGAAAATTTGCATGTATGTATGAATACGTGCAAATACATCAAATATAACAATCAGGGTTGTCATCAGACCATTTTGAGAGCTGGGTAATTCGTAATCATTATCCTGAGGGAGCTGTCTGATGGGAGTCGGTTTCCCACTTCCCCTTTAAAAATTTTTTGCAGGTTCAAGAGTGCTCACAATTTTCACTCAGTGCTAAAGAAATCTAAGAATTTTATTCAGTTAGGGCAAGAAATTTGTAGCAGGTGCTGATGCTGATATTGATGGCGAGGAACCGGGTGGATATTTGGAGAGCCGGGTGGCACCACCCAGTGCTGCCTGGCATGGTTACAACCTTGATAACAATCAAAAATGCCCATTGCCCAATTTAGATTATTAGCAATTAGTTGACCTTGGCAACTCTTTTTGTTGATACAGAAGTATTTTCAGCAACAACCGTTAAAGCGGCTCATTGAGTTGGTTCATGAAATTCAACAAATTTTTCCAAACCTGTACAGTTTTCTTCACATATCAATGACAAATGGTCAAACTTAGACAATCTCCATACCCTAAATACAAATAACTGTGTTATGAGTGAGTTATTAACTGTTCAGGTCTGTTTTCAAAAATTCGTGACCAGACACTTTTTCAAATTATGTACAAAACCGTTACAAGTCCAGATACAAAAAATTCAAAATTTAACGTTTTCTGTGACTTTTGGACTTGAAACTTGACTTGTTATGCTAACTTAAAGCATTGTTATGTGGTAGTGACCCTTTGAGACTCTCATTAAGTTATGGATATCAACTCAATGAGCCTCTTTAAGTAGGAGCTCTGTCATGTAAATCTTGAAAGAAATTTGAAGTAAATGTACTAGTAGAGTATGATCAATTCAGCATTTAAAAAAAGGACAGTAGAAGCAGTGGTACAACCAGACTTTCTTTTTTTTTTTTGGGGGGGAGGGGAACTGAGCTGGACAAGTTTTCAATTGGTGGAACAAGAAGAAATGACACTATCCAAGGGGTTGACGTGGAGTGTACAGAAAATTATTAGAAATCGCAACACCTCAGACAGCCAGAATGCCATTTCTTATACCCCTCTCACACCAATCTGGAAAGCCATTTCGTGGTCACTTCTGGGTGTCAGTAAGAGCAAAAGTTCAAAAATTGAAGTAACCACAAAATGGAACTGGATCTCACAGTTTGCCACGATTTAACCACGATTTGACCATGTGTTGATTCCCTCCATGGGCCAATTCTCAGGGATGCTCCAATGATCACCTTAAAAATTTTGGAACATGTTGAAAAACTGAAGGTGGGCACTTCGGGAATTTATTGCAGATATGGAAATGTTCTCAATACAGCTTTGTCGAGGTACTCGAGAAGTGTTCTCAAGGTTGGGTCGAAGTAACATCGGATTTCACAAGATAGCCACGGAATGATTGCAGGTCTGGCTTACAACCGTTTTCATTACGAGCTAGTCGATGGCACTACGGGGTTATCTCGTGGCAACGACGTCAATATGTCGTTCTCACTCCGGGAGAAAGCTGCCACGGACTGCCCAAGTTCGACTTCAGTGCATCTGTTAAGTTTTCATTTCGTGTCTCCTCTGGAACAACTACGATTCCATTACTTGCTCACCGTTTTTCATCACGTGGAAAACACTCTCACTTTGATCAAAACGTTTTCTTTATGTTTTGATCTCGTTGCCATAACTGATCCCAGCCATCGCCGTTCCCAGTACGTGCTCTTCTTGTTATCATCTCGTTTTTGGGACCCTCAGATCTATCCCTGGTGTCCAGTGTTGCTATAAAAGCACAATCTTTCCTGAAGTCTATCATTATGATTATTGCTGCTGAGATCCTGCTCCTGCTGCTGCTCCGCATCCTCATTGCCATCTATTGAATCACCAGGAGAGAAAGATGTCACTGGCCTGTCAGCTTCTTCAAATTCTTCCTCTACCACCGCAGGTCTCTCTGGCGCTGCTCTCTCTTCATCTGCAGGTGTGTTCGGCTGCTTGTCCCTCTTTCTCTACTGTGTTGGTTTTGCCTTTCTTAGTGGCATCTTTGCCATCTTTGTTTAATATAGGCCTAGGTATTATTGTACATGTCTTCCCAGTCAGAAAGCATCACAAGAAGAATGTAAGAATGAGCCTCTGTGGCCTACGAAGTGTCCACGAGTTGGCTATGAGCTGCTTACGGACCAGACGTAGTACTCTTGAACTGATGCCGTAGGCACAACTGACACCACGTAGTAGTCTCGGGATGGTGTCAAAGTCATTACGGGATTCGATCGGGAAGGCCATGAGATGGCGCTGGCGTACAATTTGTGAATTCCGGGAAACTGACATGTGGACGGGTTTGCCCCGCTTTGTTCCGGCCTGGCCACAGATTACGCAGGAATTGAAAACGAGTGACCATGAAATTAAAACATGACCAGTGACATAAAAACGGCCAAAAAATCATAGACTACGAATGCTGTTGTGAAAAATTCATTTCCGAAGTGACCTCGTACTGGTTTCAGATTGGTGTGAGAGCCTGAGAGGGGTATTAAAGCTTGTAAACTTGTAGAATCTAAGCAGTTATTATTTTGAGCCCTCCTTCGTATTAAAATTTTTACATCAGCAGTAAAAATGAGCAAGTGAAAAATGGTCAGAAAATTGAAGAATAAAATGTACCACAGTTATTGGATGAAATGCACCTATAATCATTGGAAAGTGAGCCTGTATTCATGGTTGTCTCATAAAATTATCAGTAAAAGTGTTCTCCCTTGAAAAACTGTCAAAAGTTGTAAGCTGTGTTTAACATTTCTCTGCCTTAAAAGTTTCTGATCGTCAGGTTGTTGCCTACAGAGAAAATTTTGGCCAAACTACCTCTCAAATTGTAGAAAATTGAACTTCTCAGTCTCTCTGCACAGTGAAATATCCCTACTTTCAAGGCTTCATTTTGAAGTTTTGTCTTTAATATACTTGTCCAGTGTATGTTTTTACCTTCAAATTTCATTCAGTGGGGTGGGTTTCAAGTGAGGTGGAAAAAGGTGTTTGATGGGGGGTATCACCCACCCCCTGTCCCTCTCTGGTTATACCACTGACTAGAAGCCCCTTGAATATTCTATTACATTGACATTTTGCTAATTTTTGTGTATTTGTTATTGCTCATGTGACAGAGAGGGGTGGGCCAGTGGCAACAGAAGAACAACAAGAGGGCTTGGGGGCCTCATCCCATCAGTGAAGAAAGTGGGGGCTACAGGCATGTTCATGCCCCCCTCCCATACTTGCAAAGTATGGGAGGGGGGCCTTCAAGAAGTTGCCACCACAGAAAGAATATGAGATGAGTGCTGATGAGAAATTGCAAACATGAAATCCATATTCTAAGGCTGGATAAATGCAGCTTAGAATGCTCTAGAAGTGCTGTTTCCTGCCAGTTGCGGGGGTTATAAAAACAATCTTCTGGCCAACACTGGCAACCGATGGTGTTGCTCCACTTAGATATTCTTGCTGGCACTCAGATCCTTCCCACCCCCTCGATATTTTTCCCATTCTGCCTTGCCTGCCTGAGACTGGGAATCCCCTGGGCTGCACCTGATCAGTTCAAAGGTTGCTTTAGATACAGCACATGTAGAAAACATTGTCCCCAAGCAGGCAGTACATGTCCAACTGTTTCTTCATTTTGCCTTTGTCTTACCAGGTTCTTGCTGTGAACACCAAGTATTGTTCATGTGCCATATTGGGAGTGGAGGGAAAGTCCCTGAAGGAAACTTTCAGAGGAATGATAAGACGAGAAGATATTCGAGCAACTGAACAAGATAAAGTGGAGGTCTACAAATCCTTTCGGCCAGGCGACATCATACTTGCTAGAGTTGTATCCTTTTCATCGTTAGAACAAATATTCATCAGCTGTTTTTTGTGGGATGGCGAGAACTTTTTTGCAGAAGAGTAAAATTTGAGGTGTGAAGGCAAAGCAGCAAATACATGAAGAGTTTAAGGGGCACTGAAGACAGTTTGATTGACCGTTTTAATGGAAGGCATTTTTTTGCTCATACCAACCAGCTGGTGTGAGGTATTGTGATCACAGGGGTGACTGTCTCTGGTAACAATTGTTCAAAATGCCTCTCCTCCCCACATGATTTCATGGATTCATTTAAATTTTGGACACAAACTATCTTGGGTAATGGGCAATACAGGGTGCTCAGGAACTTTTGGTCCAAGGTCCCATATGGGCACTATGGCCCATTTTGTGGAATTTTACAAAATGCATCTTCTTCCCACAGATTTTGTTGCACTATGTGGGTGGTTTGTCATAATGATACTCTGGTAGAGGTTCTTTCAGAGTGTTCATGAATGTTGGATCTGAGGCTCTGGGTGGGCCCTATGGTCCATTTTGTGAATTACTGCCAACTTAAGACTTTTCTTCAATAAGTGTTGGGTATTTGCTTGATACTTGTATATAATGTTCTGTTGTAGTAATTTATTTGGGATCTTCAGAAGTTTTTGGTCCAAGGGCCCCTGTGGGTCCTTTGGTCAATTTTATGAAATTTTGCAAAATGCTTTTCCTCCTACAGATTCTCTAGTACACTGTTGAAATGGTTTTTCATAATGATGATCAATTGATGGTACTTTCAGGTATACAGAAATTGTGGATCCAAGGCCCAGCATGGGGCCTACAGGCCATTTTGTGAAATCATGCAAAATGCTTTACACTTTCCTTCAATTATGTTGGGATTTGTTTGAAACTAGGACAAAATGGCTTTTGAGTAGTAGACTATATGGGACATTCAGGGATTTTTGGTCCAAGATTCCCTTTGTGCAGTGTGGTCCATTTTATGAAATTCTACAAAATGCTTCTACAGTTTCTCTTGTACACTGTTGATGGTGTACATCATAAAGATAGTGAATAAGTGGTACCATCTGAGTATTCAGGTGTTTTGAATCCAAGGCTAAACATGAGCCCTATGGTCTCTTGTTGGGATTTGTTTGAAACTAGGACAAAATGGCTTTTGACGGAGTAGTAGACTATATGGGACATTCAGGGATTTTGGTCCAAGATTCCCTTTGTGCAGTATGGTCCATTTTATGAAATTCTACAAAATGCTTCTACAGTTTCTCTTGTACACTGTTGATGGTGTACATCATAAAGATAGTGAATAAGTGGTACCATCAGAATATTCAGGTGTTTTGAATCCAAGACAAAACATGGACCCTATGGTCTATTTGGTGAAATATTGCAAAGTATGTAACATTTCCTTCAGTTAATGTTAGCAGAGTTGACAGCATGATGTAATTAATCTATAAAGCTTGGTTAGTGATCTGTGTCTGGTGTGGTACCTTTTGGGTGATGCTCAAAATATACTAAAGTTAGCACGGAACATTTTTTGGTAATAATCTGAAAGCTGCCTTCAGGTTTTTCAAGATTTGAGATCATTTAGGTCACATGACACTTTGTACTAGAAAAGACAACCTAGGGACCCTCAGTTGGAGGTATGGGCTTCTGAAACATTCATGCTTTAGTTTACAGACTATCACTAACTTTTTACTACAACCCAACCAAGAAATGTGTGACCCAACCTTGTGAAAAATCTGTACATGAATGGAAGCAGTTGGAAAAGTGGGAACTTCTTTTCTAGAAATGTTTGGTATTTGGAAGGAAAATTGCTCTTTTTGAGGGTGTCTTAAGAAATCATTGAGAATATGACCTTCACAGCCATGGTAGTTTATACTTAGGGCCTACCAGGACTCTTAGAACCACACTTTCCAATCTAACCACCCCTCTTACACCTCACTTCCCACCCAGCCATGTCATCCCTCATCCCACTCCAACAATAACCTCAGAATGGGAGTTCCCCCTCAACAAAAAAATAGGGAGTTATGACATAAAAGTATGAATTGTAGCAACTTTCAGTCAATTTAAATAGCAATGTAAACAGTATGAAAGCGCTAACAGCATACAAGCATTCATTCAATGTATCTTGTACCAGTAAGAGTTTGCAGGGCCTTATTGGGTATTCATGTTGGAATTTTATAAATTAGAAGTATTTGTAATATATTTCTTACTTTAATCCATCAGAAGTATGCTTCTTTCTTTTATTTTTTGGTTTCGATGATAAGAGAAACCTATGCAGTCATGATGGCGTGTGTATGTATGTGTGTGTGTGTGTGTGTATGTGTGTGAGGTTGTAAACGATACCTTGCCGGGTACAAGCAGCTCACTAGAGCTGAGGCCTCGTACGTCTTTCCTCGCTCACGCGCAGCTCGTAACTGGCGTAGCTACCCGAAAATTCGGACACTGCAATGAGCTCTGTCACGTGATATGCAAGAGCCCTCCCTCGCTCGCTGCATTCACGTGCCATGTGACATAAAAGGCTAAAGGGGAATTGCGACCATTTCCTTACGGGGAACAGTTCTGCGTACCCTGTAGGGCATTGAATACGGGTATGCCCTGCATGTGTGTGTGTGCGTGTTTGTGACGCTTTGCTTGTTAGCACAATATCTCAAGATAGGAATGTCTGACAGTTTTCAAACTTGGTACATGGATGCGCCATATTGAGAAGAAGAACCCTATTGTTTTTGGCGGAGGTAAAAAGGTCATCTGGGGTCACCGAGGGTCAATTTCTGAAAACTTTGTTAGCACGGTATCTCAAGATAGGAAACTTGGATAGATTTCATGTTTGGTATGTGGATGTGTTATGGTCAGAAGATGGTCCCTATTGTTTTTGATGGAGGTCAAAGGTCATCTGGGGTCACCAGGGGTCAAAGGCTGAAATCTTGTTAGCACGATATCTCAAGTTAAGAAACTTGGATAGATTTAATATTTGGTATGTGGATGCGTTATGGTCAAATGATGGTCCCTATTGTTTTTGACCAAGGTCAAAGGTCATCTGGGGTCACCGGGGGTCAAAGGCTGAAATCTTGTTAGCACGATATCTCAAGTTAAGAAACTTGGAAAGATTTAGTATTTGGTATGTGGATGCGTTATGGTCAAAAGATGGTCCCTATTGTTTTTGACCGAGGTCAAAGGTCATCTGGGGTCACTGGGGGTCAAAGGCTGAAAATATTGTTAGCACGATATCTCAAGGTAGGAAACGTGGATAGATTTTTTATTTGGTATGTGGACGCGTTATTGTCAGAAGATGGTTCCTATTTTTTTTGAGGAGGTCAAAGGTCATCTGATGATGGGATTATTTGAAATGGATCAATTGTGTATCATCAAAACCTCAATGCAGTTTTGCATTCTGGTTAAAATCTTGTTTCAGTATTGTTAATGGATACAGAATAAAAGCTACAACATAAAAGCTTTGTTTTTCTCAAGTTAAGTGCTTGTGCAGAATAATCAGGTTCCCTACCAGGAAAAAATAAATTGAGAATAAGGTGGTGTTTTGAATCTAGGTTGATTTGACTGTCAACCCCAATAAGTCATAACAATACCACTATTGTTCCTTTCTATTTTACAACTGGGATAGATTGTGGAGAATGAAATGACATAGGTCACTAGTTATCACATACTTCATCCTTTACTCCATATAACCAGCTGTCACTTGGAGATGCCCGCTCTTACCTATTGACAACTGCAGAAAATGAGCTGGGAGTAGTACTTGCACAGAGTGAAGCTGGTAAGTTTTGCCCAATCTCGATAAACCAAAGAACCTTGGGATACTTTTATTATTGGGGAGCACACCACTTCTATGGGATTTCCTGTGAGGGTTAATGCCCTTAAAATTAACACCCTTGACAGAAAAGAAAGAGAAGAATGGGGAGGGGGCAGAGTACACAATATTTCTGAAATTGAAAAGCTTGCCTCAGAATATTGCTCAAGATCAGTGAGACACAAACATGGTATTAGTGGATAATCATGTACCTTTTTGAAAGAATAACTTGTGCTATGATAATTAAGGTTGCATGTATAATTGGTTCAGTTTTCATTGCCTAAGATGAATTAGCTGGAGAAACCAGATTGAGAGCTGAGCAAAGAAAGGGTATGGGTAGTTCAGGGTTGGGGAAGGTTTAAGGTGATCTGTGCATTTCTATAATCCAAAAATGCAAAAATGTTTAAGCAGACCTAATATAAATGACAAAAGGATTTATGTATCCTTTATAACCTGAGCAATGTTTTCAACCCCACTGGTGGCATGAGTTGGTCACAAGTTTCATGGCAAAATGCAGATAATACATGAAAGTGGAATGCAATGACATATATGCCTAAAAGGAAAGTGATAAATGTCACTGAACTCCACCACAATAGTTGTAACCAAAATTTTCCACAGATTGAGAGGAAATATCCCACTCTCAAACATTTCCGTCCTTGGTTTGGCACATAAAATTGCTGCCCCTGCACTTAATTTTGTAATTGTTGGGCACGAAACATTTATAAAAGCAAGTTTTGGGTGACAGACATAAAAAGGTCAAAAACCCCACAGTGGAAAGATGAGAGGAATTACCAAAGCGTTTAAGGGGAAGGGGAGGGGGAGAAGGAACACCTAGTAACATCTGATACAAAAGAAAGTTCCAAAACACATTCATTACACATAGATGCTATTTTATTGTGCAAATAATAAATTAGTGGATAAATAAATAAACAAATGGATAGGAATATTTCAAATTATAATGGAAGTTTGCTGTTTGGAAATAGAAAAACAAGACTTCGAAATCTATAAATTATGACATTTGTTACCAGTGACTTGGGGAAAAAAGAAAACAATACTATCATATTAATAGAATTAAAATTTACCAAAAAAAAAAAATAAGCAGAATTTCAACTGAGCTTAAAATTTTTTGTGAGGTGGTTGACGATGGGATAAAGCCATTCCAATTTTGTTAGTATCAACAGGCAGGGAGAACCTCTTCTACATCTACAGCTAGCACAGTTACAGGTGGCAATTAAAGCATTTTTCAGTGGGGTGAGGCTAAAATATGTGAGGTGACCACCTCACAAAAAGGAAGCCAAAATAATCTTGTAAAGCAAGCAGAATAATGTTATTCTTTTCTGTAAAATAACCTGGTTTAAATATATTTACAGGGAAGACAAATAACTAAGGTAGGTTTTATGAAATGGACGGTCTTTGAAATGTTTGCTTGTATAAAGCAGACATGAATTAAAAAGAAATTTGCATCAGCTTTGAGCAAACCTTTTAAATAATTTCATTAGCACACTTTTTATAATGGAACATCAATAAGTCGGCAGTGGTAAATATTATATCATTATAATTAGCTTGCTATTATTACTCAATTGCTTACTCTTAAGTTATATTAAAATCATTAAATAACATGTTTACTCAAGGCTGTTCCTACTAGAAACTAAATTCAGGCTGATATCATTGTTTAAATTGACTATATTTCTTCAGGTACATGGAATGCATAGTAAACTTTAGTGCCTTAACTTAATGCCACACTTTCTCAGCTGTACCCAGGGAACCACTTGATTGAATAAAAATAAAGTTAGTATACACCTATCTGCATGCCCCTACTTAGAGTAACCATATATTTTGGAGCTGAGGCATCTATGAGTACTTGACTCTGGAGGGGTTTAGGGGATATTTTTGGTGTTTTTAAGGAGCCCTCTGTAGATGCAAAAAGGCAAGAGATTTTTTACTTTTTAGGAATTGCCTTAAAGTATGAGCTTGATAATTTGTGGGGATAATGCTATTTTATCCTTCAGTGCCAATCTTTTTATTGGAAATTTCTGGGTGAGCATGCCTCAGGTCTCCCCCACACTCACAATAAACTCTATACAGTAGCATATCTTCAGGTAACATTTCAGTATACCAACACTATAATGAAGATTGCAACTGTCAAGTCTGAATTACAGGAGTGTCCCACCTGTGCTTGGTGCTCGGCACAAGCAATGGAGTAGGGAAAACAAACCAGTGGGCCATAACTGGAAAAAAGGCAGTGGCCAGCCCAACTTCAGCCAATTGGTTAGAAACTGGGTGATAAAACTTCACCTAAGTACAGCACTAGCACTGTAGCTAATGCAGTACTTGTAAGTGCAAATAATTAAAAGGTTGATAGTTTGAATGTCTGAATAACAGGACTAAACTCCCATCACCATTGTTCCATTTGCTATCCCGCTTTGAAATTTTAGTTTGGATTTTTTCTGCGCAACCAGCTGACCTGAGAGTGGTGTGAGCTACAAATTGATGTGCATGCCATTAGTTGAGAAAGTCTGGTCTATACTTTACTTAAGTAATAACTTTAATAATAATACTTTCAACACCATCTTTTCATGATAGAACATCCTTCTTATCAAAATGTCAAATTTGATTTATTATTTTTCCTATCTTTGTAGGAGTTAATCTGGTTCCTATCAGCTGGTGTGAAATGATGTGTCCTAAAACTCACATCAAGGAACTGAGGAAAGTGGCCAAAGTGCAACCAGATTACATTCAAACTAGCTGATAGTGCAAACAGATTTATTGGATTGCTCAAGAACAGCTTTTGAGGATTGATCTTGGCTCTTGACAAAGAGGAAATGGTGTTATGATGTAGGTCACAGATTTACAGAATGTTGTGATGCAACCTTGTGAGTGCAGACAAACATAACTCAGACCAGAGGATTTCATAGGAATGATTGCCCCACCGTGTGATGATGATAAAGTGGAACCTAATAGTTGGTTGCCACCTATTACTCACAACCCATGGGTTTTTAACAGAACCTAAAAGTATGTTCCCATGGGTTACTGTGGTGGAAAATGATGGAATTTGCAAATGTATGGTTGTTATTTTACAATATCTGTTGCTTTCAAATTTTGAGAACCAACCAGAACTGAATTGGGACCACAATCATGGGTATCATTACATGACGATGTCCTTAAACAGGGCTTCATACTAACCACACTTTGTTTTACAGTGCACTAGAACGCTTGTTCTGCAAACAATGCAAAAAATATAATGACATGTTGAGAGTAAAAGTGACATGTGTAGATTGTTCTCTAACTAATTGTCATAGTTCTAATCCAAAAAAAATTGTGCAACAGTTGGTGGATGTTGAAGAATGCCAAGACTTGATTAGAGGAAGAAAAAACATATTCTCATGTTTTTCTTAATGCTATGAGGAACCCGATGTGTAATGAGGAACAATACAACCTAATATTTAAAGTACAAATACCATCATCTACTCGATATTTCATGTTCTGGAAAAAACTTATTTTCTTTACCAAATACACTCTGCAGTCACCGTCTCTGCATTCTATAGATATACAGGCTGTGAGAAAGCCCCTGCAAAAACTCCTCCAAAACCATCTTCAAAGGCATATCGAAAGTGGACAAATAGATACTCATGCTGTAGACTTACAGAACAGCTACTGTTGCAGTATTCACAAGAAATGAAAAATAATTGGTCTAAGCTTGCACTTAACTGAACAGCCAGAGCGTTTACCCTGAGAATTGTAGTCATATTTGATTTGGTCATGGTAGAGTGCAGCTTTGGAAGGTAATTAAGGTGAAACGATAAGGAAGGACAATACTGTAGTAGCTGCTATTAATATAGCATGTTATTGTAATTCCTCTTCACGTGGTTTGAGGATTGGTTGTAACCTGCCATTAGGTCATTCTGTAACATAGGCTTCCTATACATGGACAGAGCATACTATTCGTAGATTGTTGCTACTGAACATGTGAGCATAGGTGTAGCAACATGGCTGTCTGCTATCACTTTGAGTGTGAAAGTTTGGACTAGCTCAAGTAGTTTTAAGTTGCAAGAAACTTGAAAGTATTTTCGAAATGATGCAAGGATGGTCAAAATCACTACACCTATTTCAGGAATATGGTTTTGTTTCCCATTTAAGTTTAACTTTTGTTTAAAAATATTACAGAGTTGCCATCAAATCATACAAATTATAGCTTCACGACGGCCATGTTGGTGTGCATTTTTTGTCCCAGTTGGTGGCGACAACTTACAGACAGGACATACCTGTTACATGCTCTGTCCATGTAGATAGGAAGTCCGTGTTCTGTACTAACCAACAGTCATGCTTTAGTCTGTGTGTAAACTAATTCATGCATGGCAGCAATGTCAGCCATCATGGCTGTATATACAATTAGAATCATGACCAAAATCTTATTTAGAAAGTTACAGTAGATGTCATATAAAAAAATAATGAATGTTTTCTATAAGTTATTTTCCTGGATTTAGAGATTGAGGGTTCTTTTTAACTGGAACCTTATTGAATAGAATGTATAATCTCCAGTCTTTCAACTTATGGCATAATTTATGCTATGGCCTTCATAAACTTCCATTATCTTTACAAGTAATGTGAAACCATCATTAAGGAATGCTTGTAAACCTATATTTACATGTGGGTAGTATTTCATGTTGACAACAAGGAAAATTTCAAAGAAACATTGAATGCAACAGGTAACATGTATGGTAATTGTTCCTTTTTTTTTGTTTCCATGCTTACCTTCAACAATTTGCCAGTTTGATAAATAAAACTTGAGTTCGATTCAAAGAAGAAATTCTGCCTGACCCTGCTTGAAACCATTGGTCTCATCAATGAACAACTGAAAAGATTCTTTGAGTTCATTATGCTTTTGGATCCAGCCCTCTTTTTGTTGTTTTACTCTCTCAATCTCTTCTAGGGCCTCCTGATGCTTCACCTTCCAAACTTCAATTTCCCCTTTCAATTTGGCTACTTCTGATTTATGAGCTGTTTGAATTTTTCCAAGCTCTATAGCTGCAGCTCTCCTTTCTTCCATCTGTGTATTAAAGATAGCATCAGCTTTGTCCTTGTTCATTTTTGCAGTTAATTCTTTGAGAGCATTTGCTTTGTCATCTGCAGCTGCTTTTGCAGTGTCTTCTGCCTTCTGGGATGTCTCTCTAGAGAGTTGAAAAAAAAAGAAGAAAATGAAAAACAAGTTCATACTATGATATGTGTTTACATTAAGAACTTGAATGTGCAAGAGTTTCCCTTGATTCATATTTTTTTTGAAAGGAAGGGAGGGGGGAGGGGTGGGGGAGAGGGAAGGGGAGAGGGAAATTGCAATATGAAAGGGGATTTAAAAATTGCACTTCAATATGGGGCAGGAATGTAGTGTGAATCTCCTCCTATTGTAATGCTTTATCTAAACTGTAACCATGTGGCCCCTTTGTTATCTTAATATTGACAGGTGCACAAGAGCTGGTTGTTAGACTTTGTCCATATTAACATGGTAAGTCACCGAGTAGAGTTTTTCTTACACAGCTAGTTGGACACCATCAGTTTTCTCTGAGTTCTGTGTCGAGCTTAGCAAAAGAAAAAGGGCTATATTTCATTTTTTTTGGGGGGGGGGGAGAGGAGAAGAAATGGAAAGGGAAGATTTCCCCCTTCTGGCTTCTTCGGGAAGCAGTGAAAGTTTTGGTTCTGCCAAATTGCCAGTATGCTAGCTTGAAGCGAGTTGTACTCACACACGGTATTTTAGAGACTATGACCTTGAGCAGTTACAAACTCAGTGCACTGCAGGCTACTGTAGAAAAGCTTAAGTTCATTGGGCACTCCGCAGATGTTTTTGGTATGAATTGAAGGAGGGAATGGAACTTAACTGGGTAAAAAAATTTTCATCTGAGAGAAGACAACTTCCATTTTCTGACTAAAAGTCCCAAAGTAATTGCAGCTTGGCAAAACTAATGTCAACATTTGCAATCATCTAAATGATTTCCACATATATATCTCTATAGAAAATTTAGTTAACCCTTTTATCGTTGTTTGGGTCCTTTTGGACCCATGCGGAGAGCTCGGCTGTCACCCATCTTTGCTGTTTCACACGGAGCTCGAAACTGCGAGTAGCTACCCAAAAATTCGGCCACAACAGCGAGAGAGACAATAGTTTAAGGTCACGGGGTCAATGGCCTACGGAAGCCGATGCAGGGCGGGCTACGTCCGCTTTTCCGCCCACTCCCGAGGCGCGCAAATATGCCCCGATCGGAGCACAACGGTAAAGGGTTAAGAAAAGAAAACAGAAGTTTCAAACTGGACCATAGATCAGATTAAGGTTAGGGCTTTAGATAATCTGCTGCATGTTATGTTTTCTGAAATGACATTGATGGCAAGTATGACATGAATTTAAAGGCTTACTTTGCAACTCTTTGTGTTTCAGCTTCTGCTTTTGCTCTTTCTTCTGCCCTTGCCACTGCTACGGCAGCCACCCGTTCTTCATCTTTCTCTGCAATCAACTTTGCTACAGTTTCCTTCAGTACACCATCTGCTCGTTCTCTCTCCTTCTTCACTTGCTCTATGGCAATAAGCTTCATATCAGATTCTACTTTTATAGTTTGCTTCTGTAAAATGAAGAGGGAACATTTTTGGTAAGTGAACCCATATGTCAAAAGTATGATTTCAAAGGTTTTAAACTAAAGATGAAATCTCATTGTGTGTGTGAGTGGATTAAATGTTCAAAGCTGTTTGCTGTCTAATCACCATGTCAAAATAACCAAGCTTCAGCCATGCTTATTACTACTGTTGTAAATGTGATTAGTAACAAAGCATGGCAGCTGCAGCCTACATTTTTGACATAGTAAGGGGTGGTGGTGATGAGGGGGTGGTGGTGAGGGGGATGGGGGTGAGAAGGGGGAATGGGTGGTGGGGTTGGGAGAGTGGTGGGGGTGGGAAGGGGTATGGGTGGTGGGGTTGGGAAGGGGGTAGTGTAGGGGTTGGGGGGGAGGTTGAGGGGGAAGATAGGGGAGAAATTTTTCCCTAAATAAATTTCCCAAGGACTGATCTAGTACTTTCTGAAGATGGGGTGAAGTTTCCTTAATATTTAGAACATATCATGGCCCTCGTTTAAAATACTATTCACATTAACTCTGTAGAGCCTGCTTCCAATCTAAGGTATTTCATGCACTTTTAGAGCTAGTGGAACAGTGGCAATAATAACATGCCCTGCAGCAACACCAGTGGACACTTGACGATTGGACTGAGTGTTACAACCTTTCTCCTTGTTGTGTGGTTGTGGTGAAATTTTTGAGAAGCTACTTGCAATTTCAAAATCTGTGTTACAACGTAAAAACATCCAAGCCTCATTGTGCTCTCTAACTGTATCCGGAGTGCTACAGTGGGCACAAGATTGCTAAAAGCTGTACCTTTACAGCCTTTTCACGTTCAATGTGAAGCTCCTTTATTTTCTCTTCCAACACTTTCTTTGCTTCCTCCCTGCATTTTTCGAGAGCAATCTCTTTGACATGCTGAGCCTGTTGCCAGACTGCTTCTTCTGCTGATGCAATCGCTGCTTCCTTTTCTTCTTCTGTCTTGTTCTCCCACTTCACATGGATATTTTGACCAATATCTGTTGGGAAAATTCAGTAGGGTAAAAGTAGAGTAAAGGTAGATTCACAATAAAGCCAAATCTCTTTGTTTGTCAGAAGGACATACGGTATTAAGTAGGGAAAATTTTTTACACAGAAAAGTTCCAAAAATTGCCCTTATTTGTACTAGTTTTTAAGATCAAAATGGAATTTTTCCAAATAATTCCCAGCAATTGCCAATACAGACGTTCCAAAGAAAAGGGAGGGGGGGGGCGGCTAACTTTTAAGAGAAAGCAGAGGTGCAAGGGGTTTGCAGTTGCACTGCTAATTTCCTGTGTCACAGTGTGTTTTATTGTTGATGTGGCAAAGAAAGGAAGGGCTGAGGTGGTAAAAGCCTCCCCCCCCTCCCCCCTGTTTCCTCTCCTGATATATGTACTAGCTACTGAGATTGCAAACGTTTGTGCAAATTTTAAATACTAGTTGTCATTTGAAAACAAAGGCAAAACATTGCTCAATTATTATAACAAAGGATTGAGACGTACAAGCGCAGGATTACATTAAGAACTTTACCCCTTGAAATAGTCTTTTGGGGCTTATGAAATCTTAAAACCCAGGAGTTTCTGAGGGCTTTTGACTCCCTTGCCCCCACTTAGGCTTAGCTTTCACCAGTGTTGTAACAAGTCATGACTCAGGTCACTTCCTTTCAAAATGATAGTGACTGGATAGGATTCAGGAGTAATTTCCCCATTGAAATACTGTAGTACAATGACTCAATTGAGTCAATGACTCGACTGGAGTCACTTAAAAGTTTGAAAACTGGTGACTCAAGTCACTAATCTAGTGACTCGATTACAACACAGGCTTTCACCCCACATACGAGATCTCACATTGCACACTTGGTGTGCACATTTCTATGTTACAGCTTTTTTACTTTAATCAAAATACCATTTTGTTCCCCTTAAAGGCTAATTTTCCCACCTTAAACAGTTCCAATTCTCCTAACCTACTTATGTAATCCTCTTACACAACTGTGTCTAAAAATCACCCTCATCCAGATACAGATACAATCTCAGTTTATTGCTTCAGGGCTTGTATAAAAATCCCTAGTGTAATCAAAATACTCTCATTACAGTACATGCTGTTTAATATATTAACTACAGTACTCTGCACTTTTTGAACTTCAGGTCAATCAAAGAAATGTGCCAATCTAGAGTATTTGTGGACTACAAAAAAATTGTAGTTTGGGGAGAGAGCCTTAAATACCTCGTTTGTTTCATTTGGAAAATGAATGTTTCAGTTGCTTTCCTATACCACATTAATATCAAGTCTGGAAATTGCAAGATGGTCAGACTACCCTGCCAACCTACCACATAAATTAGGAAAATATGGGAATTCAATGTGTACATTTTGATAGAGCTCCATTCTTTCATACCAAAAGTTACATTATAGGCTAACTTACTTACCCAATATTGCTGAATGAGTGAATCCTTGAGTTTGGACTGGTTTTGTGTCTTCATATCTCCTAGGAACTCCTTTATACTTTGGGTGAAGAGCTTTGTTATCCTTCAGTGGGGCATTCATTTTATGTTTTTGTTGAGTGGAGTTTTCCTTATTTGCAAAAATTGAAGATAGAGGAAGAAAAAAAAGGAATGTATTTTTAAGTGATGACCATCATGCATTGTCAGTCATTAATGGAATCCTAGTATGATCAGTAATATTGCTTTGCAGAGAGTCAAGCAATTTGAAAGTGTTAACTTCATTTTGTAGGCAGTAACTGATTCAAGGTACTGATCTACTTAAGATTGTGGCATTGGAAGACTTCATTCTATGGAGGCACTAAGAGGGGTTCAAGGATTTTTCAGGTGGGGGGGGGGATGGAACTGCTAGACACACTCAAGGTGCAGGAGGTGCCAGAGCATGAAACGTGAGGTCCTAACAGGTGGGGTCCAGGAGCCTGCCTTAGGGCCCCTGGTGGCATCCAGGGGCAATGCTCTGGTAGGAGTCAGAGGGAGAAGAAGCTGCCAGAAGCTTTAATCTTACTTTTTAAACCTTCTCCCTTTAATAAAAGACCAGACAAAAAACAGCTGGCCCATACAGCTTTCAAAATGAGTTCTGTAAACCAATGGTGATCATGTAAAGTTGGTAAAATGTGACAGAACTTTGGGATGAGAGTGGCAAGGCTAGTCAGGACATTTTGAACTCTGTTATTTGGTATTGTGAGGAATCCCACACAATAAAGAGTTACAACAGTCGAGATGACAGGACACAAAAGCATGCAGAAAAGTCTTGCAAGCATCCTCAGACAGCACCTTCCTGCTTTGTCAAATTTTCAAAATCTGCAAATTTTATTAACATGAGTATCCGACAGAAAATTTTTATCAAACCACACACCAAGATTACCGACTTCAGTTACAGCACTGACCTATGCATTACCAACCAAAATAATACAACAGAGATCTTTGAAACAATTCACTGAGAGCCAATGGGCTTAGGCCTAATGTAAGTACTCTGTCTTACTGTCATTAATCCTTTGGCCTCGCTCTTGATCAACCAGTTTCCGATGTCAGCAATAAAATACTGCATGGCATTGATAGCATCAGTTTCTGAAAATTTGTCATCGGTTTAAACAATGCAGTGTACAACACAGTTGTGTGTCATCTGCATAGCTTATCATGTGTGGGCCTTTGGGACATGGACCAGGGAGGATAAGAAAAAGCTAACTGGCTGTGGCATTGAGGACAGTATGAAGAATGACTTTTAACAGGAACCCTGCAGTATGTATACAGTAGTAAATACATCGGATTCCTCGCACCAGTGAAGAGTGTAATTCCTTTTCACTGTAGCAAAGCACCTGCCTAAACTGTGGAATGGTTTACTAAACCAAATGCATTGTTTTTGTTCACACTGAAGCCAAAACAGGTTGGTACATTTTTATCTTTACCAAAAATAGTTGCATTTAATCCACACTGTAGCCAACAGTTGAGGGAAAATCACACATTGCTCCATTTATCTTGGCTGTGGTTAGCAGGAGCATGCAGCTTACTCAGTGGTCAATTAAGGGAATCCTTACGATATTGCATGTCATAATATATTTTGCACCATCCCTTTGGTTGCTTGTGATCTCCACCTAATGTGCGAAATTTGGCAGTTTTACAACTACTGTAACAACAACAGTTGTTCCAGTCAACATGGTCTACAAATTTAAGGCAAAATTTTGAACATATCTGATTTATATTTTAACAAATTCAAGTAAGGACATTACAGGTATGTACAGTAGCCTTATGGGACATTCAATCTTCAGTTCTAGAATATTTCTCATTTTTAAAGTTGCATGGGCAAAATCCCACCCATTCATGCTACACCACATTACAAGTTGAAATCTTGACTCTAGAAAAAGAACACATGACAAGTTACTTGTATGTTCTGCAAATTGCAAAATGTAAGCAGAAACCTTTACATGTGCAAGCTCAGTGCCATGGAATGGTTGATGAGCAGGCTGACATAGGCAGGCCTCGATTTTCAGAAAAATTTATGGTGGTCCTTCGGGCAACCAGTTCAGTATTTTTAGTTGTCCTCAAGAATATTTGGTTGTCCGAAACATTTTGCACACAATTACAGTACAAAACAGTCATTGTGTTTATGTACAATTGGTCTTGAAGAATAAAGAGATTTGATCTTTTCCAGACAAAAACACATTAAGTCTGAAACTGTATGATGGAAAATGTTGTAGAGTTGATCAGTCAGCATATATAGGCTTGCTACTTCTTCAATCAGATAAAAGTAAGCTTGAATATAATTCATTGTGAGGAAAAAATGGTTGTCCATCAGACAACCAACTTCCAACTTTTGGTTGTCCGTATGGAATTTTAGTTGTCCCGGACAATCGGACAACCACAAAAATCGAGCCCTGATAGGCCCACATGCCATGTCATTGCTTCTTGAGAAACCAACGTAGAAACCCCATACTCAAAGGGGGCGTGGGGTGTAACTGGTATCTGAGTTTGTTTGTATGATCTGTGCCCTCAAATGAGCTATGCTTTCATTGTGTTCATATTGTGTGAAAAGCAATTAACACATGCTTGACTGGCCTGTTAGCTCAACCAGAATGTAACATTACTTTTTGTGTATTTTAATAGGCCTAGGGGCTAATATCTGTTAAGTACTGTCAATCCATTCATCAGATGTGAAATGTGACTAGGCCTAGGGTAAGAGCTTATTTCAACCTGTTGCCAATTGTGACCACCTAGTTCATGTTTATATTAATTGAAAAACAAGAAATAGGATTAACAAACATTAAGTACTTATTGAAAGAGTTTAAATACTACATACTTTCATGTCACAGTTTCTAATTCATCTTGATTTCTTCTAATTAGCAAATATTTTGATGAATAAACCTGCTGTCTTCAAACTTCTAATGTTTCATAGATTTTCATCCAAAATTTGCAGAATTAAGTAAATGGGAGATAACCTTTTGTTTAGGGTGGTAGTAATCAGCAACTGGGTGGTCTAATTTGACCAACAAAGTGGTTGTTATTAGCAACAAAAAATGACAAATTTATTTTGAACACTATTTTTTGCACTCACCCAATGGAATTGAAATCTGATATTCATCCTACATGTGAGCAATATGTCTGGTCAAATACTATCACAAAAATTATTGACTTACAATTTTTTGTCTACAAAATAAAAACACTTTTTCTCTTTAGTGGTCAAAAATCCCCCCTTTCCCTTTATTTTGGACACTCCCTAATTTCCACATTTCATCATGGATTCCTTTAGAAATGAAATAATGAACAATGCATGTTGCACTGAAATCCCTTGATTTTTTTGAGAACTGAATAAAAATGCACCCAAGAAGTTTGAAAGTGATTATACTCAGTGTACCATCAAATGCACACTTAAGAGCTCTGTCATTTCAAGATTTGTACACTTTATTTTAATGCAGGTGTGCACTAGAATGGCCCGCACACTGAACGGTCACCCCATCATACAATACAGACTTCCTTATTATGTTTCATAGTTTTTCATTTAACAATTGCAGAATTAATGTACATAAATGGGAGATGACTTTTTGTTTGGGGTGGTCCTAATTAGCAACAGGGTGGTCTAATCTGAACAGCAAAGTAGTTGTAATTAGCAACAAAAAATGACAAATTTGAACACAGTTTTTTTTTTTTTCAATCACCCAACTGAGATCCAATATTCATCTTAGCCTGGCCTAGATGTGAACAATATGTCTGGTCAAATACTAGGCCTAGGCCTATCACAGAAGTTATTGGCTTAGCCTACAATCTTTTTTCTACAAAATAAAAACATTTTTCTCTTCAGCAGTTGAAAATTCCCCCTTTACCCTAGCCTGTAAGCTAGGCATAAATCAAGTGGGCATGTATTGTAACATAGCATTGTCCTCTTGCTAGGCATAAATCAAGTGGGCATGTATTGTAACATAGCATTGTCCTCTTCATTTCCTCCTTGAAGAGATTAGAGGCAGAGAAGGCTGGTGTACATTACGAAAAGTAAGAGGAACATTTCATCATGTAGGATTAGGAAGTGAACCACTCATGTTCATATGAGCCATATTTGTTCTAGCTAGTGGTTGGTTGAAAGTTCGAACAGGTTCTTTATTCGGACACCTCATTTAAGTGCTTATTTATTCACTGATCAATGCAAAATAATTGCCAGTTTTACCATACCATATGGAGCCACAATTATTTCTTAATGGTAGCTATTTTAATTGATGGAAGAAAATACAGTAGGCCTACTGTTTAATAAATGAATGCTTTTAATGAGCACCTACAACCGTATAGGCCTAGGCCCTAGGCCTATCCCGTTTGCAAAGAACTGCTTGTAGTATCCAACCAGAACCAGAACCAGGTAGGCTAGGCCCCTATTCAAATTAATTAAGAACCTGTCCAAAATTTGCAGACCATAGACCTAACGTTAGGCCTATGGCAAATTTTCCTGGCAAAAGCACCCAGACCAAGCTTAAGACAATGATGACACTGTTGTTTCCACACTGCCTGAGAACCTGTTATTGAAACTTCCTCCAAGTCAAATGACTGTTGTGTGGCAAACTGTGGCCTTACGTTAGATCCCTTGGCTAGGGAAGCAGCCTAGGTAACTGTAGGCTAGTGAGTAGTGTAGGCCTAACTTGTATTTAAACGTTAGGCCTAACTTTTGGCTAGGCATGCCGATATTTAGGCCTAGCCTATAGCCTAGGCCTAGGCCAAATGGTATCTTTCACTTACAACTTGAAACACATGTGACTCATTGACTGTTTGCACCACAACAAAGTCCGGAGTGAAAGCATTGGTTAGGCCTACTTCATGAGTGGTTGGGAAACATGTTCATCATAGGCCATAAAACAGTCCTGTTTCATGTAACAAGTTACACTAACACTGGAAAAGTTCTTAATGCGAACTCTTCGAGAACTGGATATGTGCAGGTTTGATACAGGGTCGAATGGCTGCTGCTATATCGTGGCCTGCGCGCCTAAGCCTTAGCTAGCTAGCCGCGGTACGGTCGGCACAGAGTTCCTCCGCCTGCGCTGCACCGGTTGACTGAGCTTATATTTATATTTATGTACCATTCCTGCAACTTGTGCACTAGCAATTTTAGCTACTGTGTGCAACGCGTGCAGATTGCCGATGTGCAAACTCTGTAATGATATCCATGTGCATACGTATATACGCAACTGTCATGCCTTGTGCAGTGGACCTACGTACGTGATCAAACGATGTTTGAACGGAGCACCGCTTGTAAACAATGTAAATTTACGAAAACAAATAGTTGGACAGACCAACCAACTTTCTTATCGGGCTACCTGGACGTGGCTTTTCGTAGAACATGAAGGCAAGGAACCCTAAAGTTGAAAGTGGAATACAATGTAAATATACAAAATTATGTAAATTTCAGGAGAATAATTAAAATGAGTGATAGAAGAGTGATGGTTGCTATAGTAACAAAATTGTTGCGCCTTGCCGGTGATTTGCATAGCTAGCTGCTAGATGCATGCATGCTAAAAGTTCACTTCATCGATAAAAGTTAAAACTGCTGTATGCAACATACGGTTCTGTCCCATTCAGCCAGTCTAGAGCAGGACCACCCAGTGTTTGCCCTTTGGCGGGCGTACTTGTCCATCTGGGACGTTAAGCTCCTTAAGGGAGCAGAACTCCTCCGGGAGTAATCGTTTGGTTTTCGCCCCTTGGCTCTTCGCCAGAGAGTCGTGGGGACTTTTAGAAAAAAGCAACATACGGTAGCCGGCAGGTCCGTACGTGCCGTGTGCTGTGCTCCCAATTCAAGGCAGTGACATAGGCTGGTGCCAAAAAAGTGCCCTAACTTTACATGGCAGTCAAAAATGTACGAATTCCCAAAGAAAAATCTGCTCAAATCATGTCAAGACTTTTTACCAGTCACTCGAGATAGCCTATACCTCTTCAAGCGCCGCAAATTGCATCCCATAACTATAGTGGTGTTCACACTTGAAAGAAAAAATCGGGAAATTTGGGTGCTTCCCTTTTTCCCCTATTCACCCCCACTGATTAGCTACAGTTTAGAAACCCACGGATCATTCAGGCTGTCTGTGGGGTCGCGATCGATTTTTCAAAACTTCCTGTATGCTCCACGCCAACTGAAGGAGGCGCCGGGCGTTCAAAGTTTTCTAGACTTCGTATTTCAGGCAAGGAATCATTGGCCTGCCGTACTCAAATGCTCTCATGATGTTACACCTCTCATCGGATAACTTCCAACCCCGTCTGTTGAGTAGTCTGACGGTGTAGATAGATTCTTCAGTTATTGAAGTGTCAAAATGTTATCAATGTTCAATATTTGCAGAAGGCACTTGAATTGTCTAATGTAGCATGACTAGCAAAAAAAGAATATTTCCACCTCAGTTTCATTTGAAGAAAATGCCGATCGAATAATAGCATACATTTTTTATAACAAAAAATCGTTCTTCCTTGTTGAAAAGGCGGAAAAGTTAACATCAACATGCACCTTTTGGTCAATGGGTTAGGGAGAGGTGCAAAGCCAAAAGATGCACCGTCCCCCACCTTCATATTGCTTCCTACGCCACTGTCCCATGGGACTTGCAGTCGAAAGGTCGAATTCGAGTGCTGACCGACCGCAGTGACATAAGACTTTATTCTATATGATGCTCAGCAAAAGCAATGGAGTAGGAAAAACTTCAAGCCATTGAGCCAACTGGAAAAAGGGTCGTGGCCAGCCTGACTTGAACCAATTTGTTGGAAACCTGGGGCCATAGGCGGGATTAAGGGGGGGGGGGATTCCCCCCCCCCCCCAGTTTTTTCCAGAACTTAGTTCTTTTTACGTCTTAGTCTGGTTGCTTTTGCTACAAAAATACAAACTGGAACTGACAGAGCTACGCGAGTGATATTGAGTTGTATAATGTTTAAACAGTTCATATACTGCATTGAAAACTAAATAAAAACAATATTCTTTCAATAAATGTTTCAACGCTCCTTTTTTCGGCACGCTTCGCGTGCACCCGTTGAGGCGTTTGAAATATTTCAGGATTCAGGGTTATATTCTTGCAGAACACAGCTTACACTCTCACTGAAACTTATCACCAGTGCCCGGGCCCGTACGTACAGCTGAAGCTCTACGGTAACTAGTGAAAGGGGGGAGGCAGGCAGGCGGTCATCTTCTGGTCCCCTTCTCTGACCAAGTGCCCCCAAGCTTTCTGAAAGGACGATGATCTTATTTGACCCTATCTGGAGCTCCACCCTGTTTCGTCTGAAGTGAACGGCGCGCTCCGCGAGCCCCTTTACAGGTAACGGCTCTGTGAAGTTACCTAAAAAAGACTAGGCCTATAGAGGAAACCAGAGTATATTTGTGCTTTAGTAAGAATGTCTTTAGGGGGCACCGTTATTCAGCTAAGGTTAAAAGTGGTCCATCCTTTATCTAATTTCCATTCTGTTTCATTATTGAGATGTCTTAAACGTTAAATTTTCGGCGCGCTTCGCGCGCGGCCATCACAGACAAGGGCTGAATTCACATCATATGAAAAACCCCTAGCTTTCTGAAAAGAAGATCTGGGGCACCAAGGAGGGAGCACCTGAAGAACCTCAATAATAAGTAATCTATTATATTCTCCCTCCCCACACCCTCTGCATTATCGATGGGGGCCCCTGGACCCCACGTCGCTAGGGGAAGCGCTTGGCGCTCCGGCGGCGCCTTCGTTTGGTAGTCAGCCCGAATCTGTCCCCCACTTTCAAAGATCAAATCCCGCCCCTGCTGGTGACAAAATTCCATCTAACCTAACCTAACCCATGGGAATGCGAGGATGAATTAAAAAGCGGATATTTCTCACTCCAGAGGATTCCAATTCTCCCAAACTAATTATTATTAGCCCCTTCCCGTGCGTGTTTGTAGGTGAAAGGCTGAGGCATATGAAGCAATGAATCTTATAGTGACCGGGAGGTTTGGGGTTCACATCCATTAAAGTCAAAGTTAGGCTTTTTACGGGGTTTCCTGTCTGAAATAGCCTTCCAAAAGAAAACCAAATTTGCTCTAAATGGATTAATTTGTCAGTCAGTCGTAAGTTGCCATTCAAGGGCATAAAGGCCTCTATTCGAGGTCGTTGCAGTACGTCAGACTGCGTCGTAAAATAACCTAAACCGTCTCCTTAAGTCATGGCATTCCATGGTATGTGAACCTTCGTCCAATTCTCAGTTCCGTAACAAACGGTGGGGGTGGGGCAGCCCCTAACTTTTAGGGTCTTGTAGAGAATTTGAAAGTTTGCTTTTGACTTAAAGCAGTCAATCGTTACCCCAAACTACAATTTTACCGTTATTCTACAGAAATTTTCAATTGGCATAACTCTTTGATTGACATAAAATTCTGAAAATGCAGAGTAACTCATATTGCATAATATGATGAAGCCTACTAGGGGTGTTTTGATTAGGCCTACAAATTTGCGCCCTGTTACCATCCAGCGGGATAATGTCTATAGTCCTCCGTCTCAACAGTCCCCAGTCTCATTGGTCCCCCGTCTCATTAGGGACCCCCGTCTTATTAGGGAGTAATGAGACAGGGGGATGAAGGACTAATTAGACAGGGGACAGGGGACTAATTAGACAGGGACGGGGACAGGGGAATAATGAGACAGGGCTAAATGGGGACCAGTGAGACGGGGGACTATAGAGCGGGCCCTGTCCAGGGTATGCCCTGAAGTAATAAAACGACTGTGTTGGGATAAAGATGAATTGAAGCCAGTTGTGGGAGGGGTAAGAAGTAGGTTGAGAGACTGAAACTGGGGTGCTTTATTAAAAATAATTACTATTTTTAATAAAGCACCCCACAAATTTTGCCCCAGGAAACTGTGCCCCACCAGTGCTTTGTCCAGATACAGGTCTGGCTAATTCCTCCGCAAATTTTTCCTTTTTTGGTAGGAAAGTGAGGGGAAGTTCTTCCCCAAATGTAAGAAAACTATGTTCTAGGGGCGAAAGAATGATTTGAATGCCTCATACCATGTACAATGGTGCACATCATGGTAGACTGGCGGGTGAAAATCATGGCGAAAGAGGACCCATTAGCCAAATGCAGCACCAGTGCAGCTCTTTCCCATACCTCCCAAGTGACCCGCATTTCGCGGGTTGGACCCGCATTTGGACACCCAAACCCGCTGACCCGCCAAGCCCTCTGAAAAACCCGCATTTCAAATCCCTGAAGTATTCCTAGTTAGAGAACCACACAAATTAGCAAATAATTCATCTTACCAGTAACAACAAATACAGTAAATCGTACCTCTCAGCACATTCAACTGCTCGCGGTGCTCTACAGTGCATAGGCCTAGGTACGTACGGAACTATGTTTGCTGTCGCAACATTGTTATCGGCTAACCTTCGCAGCAGGTACGGAATATATTCCTGTCACTGCGAAAATAGTGTAATAACGTCGTGCAACGCCGCATTCAATCGGATAAAAAATAATTGCCCACTTTGCGGGTCACGGGCGGGACTTGTCCCAGAGTTGCCCGAAAGTTCTGGACTGTCTTGACAGTTCTTGACGTTCTTGGCTTATGTTTTCTTGGCTTATGTTTTCATGGCTAGAATGCCATGCGAGATGAACGGAAACATTGGAAACCACCGGCAGCACGTACGGTACGACCGCCGGTGACATACAGAGTTGACGTTTGCAAACTGTGTCGGTACCGCACTAAAATTTACCTCAAAAATTACGATTGAATATTGTGACTAGGAGAGGTTTTAGTCATTGCGTATTTGTGAGTATCTGCATAATATTATTTTGGCATGTCTCTCAAAACAATATTTTTCTAGGTTACCGCAAAAAATTCATTACTGTACTGAACATTTTTGGCGGTAACCTAGCAACATTGTGTTGACTGATTTGCCAAAAAAGTGCCACCATTTTGCGTGTAGACACTTCTAAAATTCAAAAAATTTCGAAAAGGGGAGTCCCCCTCCCCTTATACCCCTCCCACAGGCCGGCGGTCCACCAATGGATAGATCAGATGGACCCGCATCTAGTCTCTCGGAAACTTGGGAGCTATGCTTTCCACCTAACCCCAGAGTTGTTACCCCTCCTTAACATATTGAGCAAACAAGTTCCCAGTTTGTCCCCATTGACATGCAGCAACTTCCTCATCAACAAGTTGCCAGGGCCATGCACTTCCTGCTAACTACCAATCGAGTCTATTGTGTGAGGGATTAGATATGCACTACTGCACAACCTCTCAGAATAAACACTCCGAATAAACAAGTAAAAACCCACCCAGACAGCCACTCAATGGGACTCAAATTTGAGTTTCCAGAAGGTGCTGCATTTCAGCAATGGGCATTCTAGCAGCATGATCTAAGAAAGCATGATCTAGCAGCATGATCTAGCAGCATGATCTAAGTTCTTGTTCTGAACCAGAACAAGAAACGGAGAAAGAAACACCCATGGATTGCTCAAGGAATTTTAACATCTATTAGAAAAAAAACCGAAGCTTCTACGCTCTTATCTAAAGTTTCCGTCTCTTAAGAACCACCAAGTATATAAAAATTATCGAAATAAACTGAATCATATTATCCGTTTTTCCAGACGTGCTCATTACTGTGGAATATTCAGAGAATGTAAAAATGATATTAAAAAGACATGGAAAAATGTTAACGATATTTTGCATAAAAATCGTGCAGATTTCATGTACCCTGATACCTTTAGAAATGGCAGCGATAATATTGATAACGATAAAGATATTGCTGAAAGTTTCAATGATTATTTTGTTAATATTGGGCCTTCACTTGCAGACAAGATTGCAACCAGTGGCGATGCAGATCACTTCTTTGGAAACATTGCCATTAACTCCAATTCTATGTTTATGTACCCGGTCTCTGAAGATGAATTTTTGAATGTAGCTAATGCCAGTCTGAAGCCCAACAAAGCAGCGGGGTATGATGATTTTAAACCTAGTATTATAAAACAGGTATTACCGTTTATTGCTAAACCACTTACTTATATTTTTAATCTTTCGTTCAAGACAGGAGTATTTCCAAACAAATTGAAAACGGCGAAAGTATTACCCGTGTTTAAAAAGGGGGACCCACAAGCTTTTGAAAATTATCGCCCTATTTCCTTACTTTCATGTTTTGCAAAGATAATTGAAAGGTTAATGTTTAACCGAGTGCATGATTTTCTTAAAAATTTTCATATCCTCTGTAAAGGACAGTATGGTTTTCGTCCTAACCATTCAACTGAATTAGCCCTATCGGATGCTTTAGACAAGCTATGCACAAGTTTAGATGGTAATAATATTTCAATGGGTGTATTTCTAGACCTAAGTAAAGCATTCGATACAATTGATCATAGTATCCTATTTGCTAAACTATAGACTTATGGTATCCGAGGTAATGTTCTAGATTGGTTTCACAGCTACATCTCACATAGATCCCAATATACTTATTCCAAGGGTATGACTTCAAGTCTCAAGGATATTCGTTGTGGGGTACCCCAAGGGTCCATACTGGGGCCACTCCTGTTCATTGTTTATATGAATGATATTTATTTTGTTGCTGATAAAGCTGATATTATACTTTTTGCTGATGACACTAACATTTTCTTCAGACATAAGAGTGTAGATTCATTGTATGATACCGCTTCAATTGAATTGAGTAAGATATGTAACTGGTTCTCTGCTAACAAGCTATCCTTAAACATTAGTAAAACTAACTATATTATCTTTGGTAATAATAGAACTAGCAGGCGGGGTAGTGATGTCTGTATAAATGGGATTGCTATTAAGCAAGTGACCACAACGAGGTTTCTAGGAGTACACATAGATGAAAAGCTCACCTGGCGAGAACACATTACAAATATTTCCAAGACGATTTCAAGAAACGTGGGCACGGTGGGCGTACTATCCAAACTAAAACACCTTTTGCCAAGAAATATACTCATGACACTATACCAGACTTTAATTATTCCCCACTTAAATTATTGTTCCATTGTCTGGAGCGGGGCTAACAGTTCTTACCTTAGCCAACTAACTACATTGCAGAAACGAGGGGTTCGCCATTTAGCTCATGCAGGTTCCAGGGACCACACCAACCCACTATTTAAAAAGTTTCAATTACTCAAATTTACCGACATCATTGATTACAACATTGCTGTATTTTCTTACAAGGCTTGGAACAGACTACTACCAGATACATTTCATAATTTTATAATTAGCAATACTTCTGTTCATAGGCATAGTACTAGACACGCTCAGAGGCTAAATCTGCCCATCGTCATTACTATCGTACGAACACTGGATCGTTTAGCTTGCGTAATCGTAGCACCAAAATCTGGAATACCCTCACAGACTCAGTAAAAAATTCTGCCTCTCTGTTTATCTTTAAGAAGGCGATTAAGGAAGGCATCATTGATAATTATTAAGTTCCCTTGGTGAAATTGAAATTATTCTTAATATCTTTCAAGTATGCTCATAATTTTTCCAAATGTGAGTGTATAATACGGAGACATGTCATAGTTATGTATGTACGTTTTTGTTTGATGTTTGTTTTGTAGAAATTGTAAATATCTATTATCTTTTTTCTTGGTTATAGGGAGTCATCCACTTTGTTAAGCCAATTTTGGTTTTCTGGATGACTTCCTTTCACATCATATTATAATATGTAATGTGATGAAACAAATAAATGAAATGAAATGAAATGAAATTGCCAAAAACACTGCCAGGACCTGCTACTTGTTAGTTGGATGAACATATTGTCATATCCCAATCATGACAAAACATACTATCCACACTGGCATATAGGTAGGAATTCTATTTGGTTTTGGGGGCTAACTGCATGGCCAGCTAGCTTGTCGTTTGGGGGAGGAATTAGGCTGGGAAGGTGATCCCCCATCCCGCTTGAAATTTTTTGATTTTCAAGGGTGTCTAGATGCAAATTAGTGCTGTATTTGTTGCTTTAAGGAAAGGCCGAAAATAGAGTCACTTCTTAACTTGTAACCAATGGTTATAGCTCTGTGGTCTGCAGAGAGTTAGGTTCTAAGCAGTTAAGTCGATACTTGAAACCTTGGTTAATGCAGAGCTTCACTGTTATATGCTGTTGTACACATTAGGCCGGATTTACCATTTTTGACCCTGTGCACTAATAATTTTGGGGCCCAGACTGTAACTCTCCATATAAGACTACAGTGGTACAAGTTATGGAAGGATCCTAGAAAAAGTTTGTGGTCACTGACCCCCACTCATCTGATTCCACTTGTAATGAACTTCACAGACACAGGGCTGGGGTGGGGAATGAGAATCGTGGGAAGATTATATAAGCAGAGCGCCTTCATTAATCACTGGAATTTCCACACTGGAATAAATTGATTTGTCTTTGTAAATTCACTCCCCACCCCACATACCGTACATGTAAATATGGCTTAAAAGGTGTTTTAAATTTTCTGGTCACAATTTGATTGGCTGCCCCCCCCCATCACAATTTGATTGGCGCCCCCCCCCCCCCGAAAAGCACCATCAGATTTTAGCAAGGCATACAATGAAAATGATTGCACACCACACTTCCCATAACTGGTGCCTTATGCAAATTTTGTCACAAGGCAATGAAATGTTTGAAATACTGAAACAGAAACAGTGCAGATGTTATAAAAGGGCCCCAAAGTCCTCCCTTGGCACTTGTTTTGAAAATCTTATATTTTTCGGCCTCCTCACTTTCTTAGTGATCTCTTCTCTACTTCCTTCAGATTTGCATAAAATTTTCACCTTCATCAAGGAATCAAACCCAAAACTTTCTGAATTCAGTTCATTGTTGTCATGTGATTTATTACAAAGTGATTGCACTATTGTGTGCCTTACACATGAAATAGATGGTTAATTCTAGGGTTTGCTTAATTATGGCACTTCCTATTTTCCCAGCAGTTGATGTGCTTATTGTTTACTTCACATCAGTACTGTGATCAATGAAAAAATCATTGTTTTTCATGACTTGAAAACTTGCCAATTAGAATTTCTCTTAGAGTGGTTCACTAGTATGCCATAATAAAGACAATTAAAACCTGCTGATGGAGAACTTAACTACCGTAAGCATTGTTTGATAGAAACAATTGTAAACTTTCCTTGAAAATTTGACTAGTGTTAAGTATTATGCTGCACTATCACTGCATCATTTTAAGGAGAATTTGAAAATAACATAAATGTCCCCCCCCTTATGTGTGTTTGACCACAAGCCCCTACAGATCACCCAATAGGAAAATTCAAATATATTGTTGTACACTGGTAAACCAAAACCACCAAATATATGTTCATAACACACCTTGCACACAATAGGATAACATGAGAGTTAAAAGGAGGTGAGTTGGTTAAGAGTTTTATGGCCCAGTTTCCAACCAATTGTTTCAAGTTGAGCAGCCCATGGCCTTTTTTCCAGTTGTGTCTCTTTGGCTTGTTTCCCTACTCCATTACTTATGCTGAGCACAAAGCACAATGGCAGTGGGTTCTGTTTTTAAAGTCTTCCGTATGACCCGGCCAGGATTTGAACTCCAAACCTCCTGACTGCAAGTTGGATACTCTAACCACTTGGCCATGCAGTCAGTTAATAGGAGCAAGATAGACTTAAGACTCTTGATACACCAAAAAGAAGACAACATAGGATATACAGTTTGTAGAGTTTTCTGTTATTATTTATTCTTACTGTAACTCAAATTAAAAAGTGCAAGTATGTTATCCCATGAGTTGATGTTTTATGCTGTGTTCATAGCTAACATAAAACATCCCACAATCTGGTTTAAATACATGCAGCATTATAAGAACTGTAAATTGTTCTCCTCAAAAGGAAAAACAGTTCATTTTGACTTTTTAACTCAAATCTCAAAACAAAGGGAAAGGATGTGCTAACTTCTGGCATGACAATTAAAAGAACTTAGTTAAATAAATTTATAGAAAACAGAAGACAGAGTAATTGTCATTCAGCAGGTGATATTTTACTTCTTATTTCAACTTATTTCATCATCAACTCCCCATATTCAACCAAGATGAGATAGTTGACTAACAAAAGACTTCAGTATGAGCATGTAATTAACTTAAGACAAATTAGACAAAGTTCAATCAACAGAGTGGTGAGGAAAATATTAAGGATAAGCTCACAAAGTTGTTTATTTATTTACTTTTATTTTTGGTGGATTTGTCAATTCAGACCAAACTTTGCAGTTGCAAATTACACCAGCAAATACAGACACCGGATTTGTTAACCATTTGGGCACGAGCATGTGCCTAATAAATGTGCAGGACAAATCCAACTCCATGTCATATTTCCACTGTTTTCCTCCAAAAGTGTGTCAGTGTGACCTAAACACATAAGGTCAATGTACTATTAATCTTCCACCCATATTACATAACAGTTTAATGTTTAGCAGTAAAAGACAATGGCAGCATATTACATGACAATAAGTGAATATAAGATCACATTGTAGACTATTTGCATATAAACAATGAGTCCGCAAAATTAAAACTCTCCTTCAATATCACATACCGAATATTCACCATCTGTTCAATAACATACGAGACAGAACATCAAACACTAAATGAATGTTTACTTCCCCATTAATCATCCCCAGGAGTAAAAGTTCAGTATAACTGCAAATAAACAACCTCTTGCAACCTGTCCAGCAGCCTTCTAGGCATCATTTGAACAGTTTCTCACAAATGTATTCTTTTTCCTCATACCATCCCAACTGAACCTTTTCTTCTGGAATATAACAGACCTTTAGGACCTCAAACAGTTCAAAGACTTTGCCTTGACGTGCCTTTGACAGGAGACTCTTCTTGTGTACATCCAAATCTGCATGCGTAACTCCACCTAGGGCTATATTTACGGATCTAGATCTAGCCTCAAGCCCTTGGCACTAGGTCTTAGCACAAACTTTTGGTTATATAGGTCCCCTAACAACATCTAGAGAACCATTGTAGGCCCTTTTTTTTCATGGAAAACTCCTTTATCTGCCGGTCCAAACACTGTGCCTGATGAATAATCTAGACATGCCCTGAAGTCCTGTTGAGACTGTTCTGCACATCGTTAATGGGTGTAACACACTTCAATTAAACTACAAAAGTGAAGGACATACTTTCCATCTGCAGCCCGCACTTAATTATCAATAACTTGTTCCCAAAAGACAAGAACTGCAAGCAATTGAATGTACTATAAAACAGTGTAAAACAGTTTCTAAATAGCACTTTTTCATACTACCCCCCCCCCCCCCCCCCCACCATTCTAACCCCCACCAGCCCAACCAACTTCTTATGGCTTAGGCAGGTAGATGGTACAACTTGAAACCAGCACTCCACTGACCCTGCCATGAATAAATTCACAGCATTTTTCATTAAAACAAGCAAGAAAATGAATAAGTACAAAAAGTCACTCATATCAGACTGAAACGTCAGCCGAAATTTTCTTTAATTTCAATTATACTGCACTTCAATACTTAGCACCACATGTGGAAAAACCTTTCCTATGTTATCTTACAAACGACCTCATGAATTTTAATAGATAGAAAGGGAAATATTTGCTATTTTCTTCCCTGCACACTCTTTCCAAATTGTGAAGATTTTATTCACACACAGAGTTAGACATGAGCAAAGTATTCCTTTAAGAACAATTAATTCTTTTAAAATTGAGAAAACATTGACTAATGGACTACTGCAGGGCAAGGTAAGAATAGAACACTTGAATCCTTAACTATGGAAACTCTGATATATATTACTTGGACTCTTCTCTGATAGCTAAAGAAGCAGAGTTTTTTCTAGTCCCCAGCAGTCAGCAGATTTCTGTCTACCCATTGTACTCCTGAATATTCTTAAAAGCCCAGTGACAACAAGAAGTAGTCCACTGGGCAAGTTAATGAGGCAGCCATGGGCAGAGACTACAAGCAGGGGATGAAAGCCATTCATTCCAGCAAAGCTGTTGAGCACATTTCACACTCTGTGCACACAATTACAGTGACTGCTGTGCAATAGAAAAAGCTCTGCTCCCTAGCCCGTAGTTATTTTATCCCATAGTGACTTGGTGTTTCATTGGGAAAAACACTTAACTGCAAAACATACAACACAGCAAAAACAACATGCAACATCAACACCAATAGCATTCTGAAATTACTTTGGTCAGGTGGAATGTTTCCATATATCTCAAAGAAAGTTCTCAAGTTTAAAAAGACTTATTTAAATTAAACCCAAATGGAAGCAAACATGTCATTGTACAAAAGTAAAAACAAACATATCAGACTGGCACTGATGCAGTATGCAATATTAAACAGAAGAATAACTCACTGACTGGACTTATTGTCAAATCCTCTGTACACATACATAGTATCTGTTGAAGGTTTTACTACAGAGCCACCACAAGTACATCATTGTACTAAACCCACAACACAACTGGGTATGGTTGCAAAAGGCAAATCAGCTAGTTAACTGGTCTACCTGAAGTAAAGGTGTTTCAACCAAGCTCACAAAGGCAACCATCTCCATTGGTTTGTTGAGTGGCAGTCAGACTAGTCTATTCCTGCTGCTGTGTACAAATGTGTTTCACATGTGCATTGGTTGAAATCATGCTAATCGTAGGTGGGTTTCTTCTTGGGTAACCAGAGTTCCCTCCCCATAATAGGCTGACAAAGTTGGTTGCACACCAGACTGATTTTGTACTGGTACTGAGTACTCATACTTTAAGCAGTCATTGGTGCTTGGGTGAAATTGGGCATTTGAATTCACAATCAGATGCAGTCTCTCATGTTTTAGTCTCTTACCTTAATACAGGAAATTTTAATTAGTGTTCATATCACACTCCACTCACCTGTTTGGTACAAAGTGTATTATATTGTCATTACATAATTAATATCAAATTCATATCAATAGATGTACCAATACAATACTTGTGTTAAAGAGGCAAACTGTGCACAAAACTGTATGTCAGTGACTGCCACCAATTTTTGTAAGCGACACAAATTTCATGATTCTTCACCAACCAAACTAAGAGAGGGTTTTATCATTTTGCAATCCTGTGCAGTCTAAGTTCAAGTAATGACAGAAAGTGAAAATCATATGAACATATCTGCAATATCTTCCATTCAGACTTTTGTGAATGCAACTTGCAAACCCATTTCCTTGCCACCAACAGATGGGCTCTTAACATAATCCGAAAATATTTTGGGTCGCAACTTGCAGTTTGGGAATCGAGCCTGCATGTTTATTTTGAGACGATTTTATTTATAAGGGATCAATTACTGACCTATACAGTCAATCACCAGAAAATAACATACAGTAAAATTCGCATAAAGAACAGACCAAGTAATGTTGGTCAAGTAGACATTAAAACTATCACTTCTTGTGTAATACATAGCAAGAATATGACAAATATCAGCTTTCAGTTACCAATATTGAATACAAGAAAATCCATCTGACTTTAGGAGGAATTGATCAGTTTTAAATAAGAGTGAAACTCAAAAAATCAACACCATTCCAAAAGTTTTCCCATTATAATATAAACCTCAACTAGAAGGTTATATATGAGCCAATCTTAACTGGTAGAAAAACTGGATCTACTCCCTGGCGGAGATGGGTGGTAACATACCACCTTGAAAGAAATGCCACAACAACCAGACATTTCCTGGTTGGTGTGTATTAAATATATTCCACTCTGCAAGTTTAATACTATGTTTACTTGTCAATTAGGAAAGACATTTAAGTACGATATAACACCAACCATGCAAAGCACACACTATTCCAACGTTTTTTTTTTTTTTGTTTTTCTTAATGATTTCATAGATGATATTTCTAGTTACTTTGAATAACTGATAGAATCTTTTCCAGCAAAAACAAGACAAACTTATGAAACATAAACAGGTAACTATAAATAGCATGTAGCTAAATCTCTCAACAAAACCTAAAACCCTTTTACAATACTTCTTAAACATATAAACTTTCTAATTATCTTCCTGCCCATTTCAACATGGCTGCTAACTCACAAAGATGAATAATATCATAACTTTGAAACAAACAAAAAATAGTTAAAAGAAACAACAAACTTTTAAATAAAAGGATCCATATTAATTATTGAAAAGAATAAACAAGCTAGCTGAAGATTATTTCTCAGACTATCAGTATTTGCTTTATATAACCCCACCCTTTTCCCAGGAATGGACTAGGATACATGGGCTTTCACACATCCGGGAAAGTGTCATTCCTTTGAACAAGTCCGAGATGGCTGTTTTGAAGATTCAAAAGTCATGAAATATTTCAGCACTTGTCAGGTAAGTGTTCTATGTTCCTTATGTATGTACCGTCTAACAGTACATTTACTCCTGTAAGATTGTAACATGGGCAAGCAAGCACAACCTACTGCCATTGTGCTTGGTGCTTAGCATAAGCAGAGATGCCAACATTTACATCCAGAAATCAGGGAGGTTTCACACAGGAATCAGGGAGATTTTTAAGAATTACATGCAACTCAATGGGGAAAAGCTTGCTTGAATCAGGGAGATTGTCATATTTGCTAGTTGGAATGGACAAAAATCCTTGAATTTTCAGGGAGTCTCCCTGAGAATCAGGGAGAGTTGGCATCTCTGCATAAGCAATGGAGCAGGGATAACAAGCCAACAGACCACAAATTAAGGAAATTAAAGAGTGTTGTTTTATTAAACTTTTACAGATTTATATGAGCTAACGTACTTCATTTTAGGGGTGCAACAAATCACAGCCCTTAGAAGTAATTTGAGGTGAGTAATGGTGTGCAATCGCACTCTCATACCTCAAAATTCAAGGCCTGAAAGACTATGAAATGTTGGGTCAATTGCTTGATGGAGGGATGCATCAATGCTCAAAAATAATTGACATTCCTAATGAACATCAGAGGACTTCTCTTAAGGGTCAGAAGAAGCATCTAACAATTGATGAGTGCATCAGGTATTCAGTTTTCCAGACCATGTGTCAGCATTTTCTATGCCAATAAAGCACTAAAATTAAACAAATTTCAAGAACATTGCAAAATACTCAATTGTACCAAGATTTAATCATTTCTTTCTTTCACATGAATACTATAAGTTGGCACTTAGTGATGCATAAAACAGATGAAGCTGGCATAAACTACTCTGAGGCATCAGAGCATTACTGCCCAAAGCAACTTATTTTCTAACCCTGAATCAGAAAAAATATCCTTTTGAGGTTGACCCTAAAATGATGTGAAGGAGTAATCCTACATCCTGAAATCAGACCATCACTTGACTGTTTGGATTTGTCTAAAAGAAGTCCAGTTAACACCATACTTGCCAACATCTTATCTCAGAAAAATGACTCTGCATATTCATAGGGTGAGCAACGTCTAACTTAAGCTTGCTTCAATGGTAAGGGGTCAAATGTCCTCTCTCAATGTTCACAATATATGAGGAAATCACTCGGTTGTATGCAAAGGGTGACATCTTGGTTTCAATTCTGTTGCATCACAATTTCCTGACCATTTTTAGTAAAATAGCATATTTTTAATACTAAAGCCAGAAATCAGAACATTGGTTTTTTGTTTTTATAGGTTTCCAAGCTCACAAAACAGAACAGTTTCATTTAAACAGAACAGTTGGAAAGTATGTTTCATGCACCATTTCAGTCACTCCCATCTTTATATTTCAAAGATAAAACCATTACAAGTTAGCACAAGTCCAAATATGAAAAACTTACTTGGATACGTTCCCAGATATCAAAATTTTTTTCTGGTTTCCTCTACTTTCATAAAGATGTTCACCACTATGCAAACACAACTTGTGAAGTGCAAGAATACAACATGTGCTGGTAAAGATTAAACTCTTGTAAAAATGTAACTTTTTTTTCTTCTTTTATCCCTACACTGTACTTCAAATGCTCAAATGTTACATACATTGTAAACTTTGAGCAATAATAAAAATGTTATCTCTTTAAAATGTTATACCTAACAAAGAAATAAATTGCTGGAAAAGACAGCTGTATAACGTTACTTCAACTTCTGTCACTCCTAGTTTTCAAATGTCAAACATTTCATTCAGCTTCGGAAGCTTACAGCACTGCAACATCACTGCATTATATGATCAAAGTGAGTCTAACAGTTGGGTCCACATTACAGCCACTTTCAATCCAGAATCCTGCTCAAATTTTTTAAATCTGTCTAAAAGTTATCCTGTCCAGAGTGTAGCTGATATTGCTGTATTGTGATCAGCATATAAGCGTGTCCCTCTATTTTTAAACACAATCCGAAACATGTGCAAAAATTATCTGTCTAAAGATATTCCAGTGTGCATATCTACTGTTCCACCTTTTACTACTTCGTGACAAAGATAAATATCAATGACATGTGACATTTAATTGGATGCAGTAAGAAAGTTCACCGCCAGATTCTACCAACAAATATCAAAGACCCACTGTTACCTAAATTAACCTAGTTAACAAGATAGAAAAATATTATGTATTTCTTCAACACTTGAAACTTTACAAAATGCAGTTTCTGTTTAACTTTTCAAATACTTTTATCAAAGAGGGGATAATTGGCAGTAGCACAGAGAAGACAAGGACCAAGAAAAAAAAAAGCAGAAAGAAGAAAGCAAAAATCTTATTTTTACATGCTAACAAGATACTAGTCAGATGTCAGTTTGGTCTGCTCCCTCTAAACTCAAATCTATTTTTTTTTATTTCAAGCAAAATGAAATTTCAAGACCCTTTTCTCAAGACTCCAGAAAAAAAAACCATGGCAGGTTTTAAGAGTTTTACACTTTTTTGGAGTGTTTCTCTTCATACTATAAAAAAAAAAATTTCACAATTCTGAACACAGACTGTGCCTCTAGATATTTAAATACATGTTATATGTAATCTGTTAATTTCAACATGAAAGTTAAGAATGCAGAATCTAAATTAATGCTCATCAAGAGAGCAGCAGATACAGCCTCTAGCTCATGGGGAGAGGGAGGGGGGAAGGGGCAAAATAAGAGGTGGCATCAGCATGTGAAAGACTAGAAAGCCAACAGGCTTAGTGATTCCTTGCCGTATGATATACCATAGCAAACATGGAAACAAACATGACATGCATGAGATCCCATACAATTATCCTACTTAATTGAGATATAATACTAGTAGGGTCCAAACTTTTTGACCTCATGTGACCCAAAATGACCTTTTGACCCCTTAAAAACAATAGTGATCATCTTACCAACACGTCCATCAACATGAGTAATTCAAAATTAAGCTTAGTACAGAATGAGTATGGAAGTACTTCCACCATGGTATGAGATCCCTCACAGTTATCCCCCTAAAAATATTATGTCTACAAAGTTTGATCTGACTGTCACCTCAAACCTTTGATCTCCACACACAAGAGGAATTTCTCACACAGCTTTAATATTCCAGAAAACTGTCTCATTACTTGATAAAGTGGTATTTTGAAACCATTTTTATCAAAAGTTTGGTCAATGGGGACAGCTCTCCATTCTGAAGTCTCTATGTTCCGATGCCTCTATGTTTCGAAAAGTCTGCATTGAGGTTAGTGTTTAAACAAGCCCTCATCAACACACTCTCCTACAAGCATTGGATCAAATACTGTGTTCTCACATACCCCACGCTCAAGGTAACACTGTATTACCTCACGCTCGAGTAACGTGGGAACGCGGGTTAACGCGGGGTCGGCGTTTAAATTTCAATCCACCTCAAATCGCAGGGTTAAGCAGTTTTAAACATCGTGTTTGTTTTAATCAAGCAAGGTCACAGGTATTTATAGCACTGATGACAGGTATTTTCTTACATTTTGCTGTAATCAGTGTGTGAAATATTTGGTCTCGTTACTATGGTAACACTATCCAATCAACGAAACACTGGGTACGTGAGAACACAGACTGGAAAACACAGGGTTAGCCTGTGGTTTTGTCTGATTGTAAACACGAGTTAACACTGGGTGTTGGGGGGTATGTGAGACCAAGCCTAAAGAGACATCTGAATAGAGATGTGTAACCTTGGCTATTACTGACAGCAATTTTTGCTTTATGGGGGAAATGCCCCACCCATTGTCTATGGTATCCTTTGCAAATTAACAAAAGCAGATATCCCTATTAATCCATAATTTAACAAGACTTTTAATTCGCCTTTGTCTACTTATACTGTAGGTACAGCATAACATACAGTACAAGTTTTCCTTGTTTGATACACAGTATACAACATTATGCTTGCTCTTATTACCTGAACTACTTTTAAATGACAGCAGCAATGCAAAATAAAATCTTAATACTTTTGAAAAGTGTCATAAAGGGTAATCTTGAAGCAATGGTTCTATGCATTAAGCTTTATGGTACACTTTTTTTTTTTTGGGGGGGAGGGGGGGGATAGTGACATGGATAAAAATGAAATGTGAGACAAGAATTCCCACTCGATGATGATATTTGACATAGCTACATAATCCTTCGCACAGGGGTTACTTTTTTGGTGCAGTTATCCAGATATAAGCAGAGATGAGGCAAGTAGTATGCTGATACATTTCATGCTATCAAAAATTTAAAACAAATTCTAGAATGAAACTAAGTGACAAACAATCACTGTAGAGCATATTGAAACTGAAAAGCAGAAACACCAATCTAGACAGACACCAATGTTTAAAGTTTGTTCAACGAAATTCCTTATACAAACACACTTTTTGTTCAATTCCACCAGGTTCTATGTAAAGGACACTAATTTCTGAAGGGTGTCAATCTACAGTATTTCTAAGATGACTTTCAGTTTAGAAACTTGATCAGTGTACATGAACTTCTCCATCTCTAGACAATGGCTAGGCAAACACCTTTTATTTGTGGTCAGATGAGACAAGATAATGTGGACAGTTATTTTATGCTGGATTTAGCAGAGGTGTGACTTTCATGGAAGTCTGACATTTTGACCACAAAAAGAGTACTGAATGCCTGCAGGGAATGGCAGGAAATAGGGGTATATACAAACAATGGGCTGTCATGGTTATGTACTGAGATAAAAATAAGCTTTCTTCAGAGGGTTTATAAGAGTCAATTAACACCACTTATACAGTAAAAGCTTAAGTCAATTGAGCTGTATGTTTGTATGAGGTAATCCTTCAGGACACTGTGGGGATAACTGGCAGTCAACTGTGAAAAATTGGGCAAGATAACTGTGACCAAATGGCAAAGAATGGGTCAGTCACAATTTGATTCACTCTATTAGGCAATGACAGTTCATGTGCGCTGAAGGGTATTTGATACCAAATGATCAGTGTAAATTAGGTTCTTTTTGTAAAACTAACTAACTGTGGTATATCTAATTAATCAATTCCCACTTCCAATTAATGCATGCTTGCATGCACATGTCCTCATGAGGACAGTAGGCACAAGGTTTTTCAAATATTAGCACTTTTTGCCACTAAGTTTAATGTTTTCTTCAGGTTTTCTTTAAGGTTATTGAAAAAGCAATGTAGGTAGGTTATAAAAGAGATTCTTGTGCATCACACAGAGTACTCTCTGTTCAAAGTTTATACTTTTGAAGTTCCATATCAGTCATCTACTTAGTGTGCACAGAAGCATCTTCTAATATTTCCAGACTATGTCCCTAAATGACCCTTATATACAGACTGTTTAAACTCACATGTTCCACATCAGTTTCATGAAAATCTATTTACTTGTGGCTGCAAAATCAGCATACCCATGAGCATTGAAGCATGAATGCCAGCCTGATGAGCAGATTTTGCCTTTTAAGATTTTATATTTTGCTCTGCCCACTTTTTCATGTATTAATACTTGGAACTTAATGTAATAACAGGGCACAATTTCATGCCAGAATCAACATACTGTACAGTAACTACCATGTGATGTGCCTTTTTGTGCACCTAAGACCTTCTTCCTATGAGTTTGCTTCAGTACTTTACAAATGCATTTTCAAAATTACCTCACTAAAGAATTTACATAGTGAAGTTAATAAACTGTTCCAAAAAAATTATATACCCTATGCCTATTACATTACACATGCCAAATTATTCTTACCCTTTCACCCTAACCGCTCATGGATATTAACTTCAAGAGTTATATACTCTTTTGAGATATAGTGTTTGCAAGGTTTAGATATTTTGAACTCTGATGACCCCAAATGACCTTTGACATCCAATAAAAACAATAGGGGTCATCTACTCAGTATGGACAATCCACTTAGTAAATATGAGATTCCTGGCAGTTACCTTTCTTGACATATAGTGTTTACAAGTTTTTGAGCTTTTCATCTCTGATGACCCCAAATGACCTTTGACCTCCACCAAAAATATTTGTGATCATCTACTTAATATGGGCAATCCACCTGCTATGTATGAGATCCCTCACATTTACCCTTCTTGAGATACAGTGTTTACAAGGTTTTGACCTTTTTCCCTCTGGTGACCCCAAATGACCTTTGACCTCCATCAAAAACAATAGGGACCATCTACTCAATGTGGACAATCTACATGCCACGTTTGAGATCCCTGGGGGTTACCGTTCTTGAGATATCGTGTTTACAAGCAGGCGTCACACACACACATACACACACACACACACACACACACACATACACACACACGACATCACCATCGCATAGATTCCTTGCCTGCCTTCGGCAAGGAATCAAAAACCTATAATTTATTTCATTGGGCAGAAGAGCACATTTTCCTTGTAATGGATCTACCAGGTTGATCATGGGTTTCATTGCTCCACTTGGGTGCACCAATGTGCATATCAACATTTGAATGATAGCACCACCAATTTTGACCTTAGCACAAGTCATATGTGGTTTTCTTCTATCTTGACCACATGCAAATCTTAAGTCAATCACCCTGAATGAAATGTTTGAGACCACAGCCAAAGGATTTAACAGTGTCTTTTTTCCCCTTCTTGTGGGGGGGGGATCCAAATTATGCCTAAATTGTATCTTCACTCAAGTATTAAAAGCACCATACCAATGTAATTTTGAAAAACAAAAACAATTACAGGAAGCTTCAATACAGTGCAAATCCTGTTCCTCCATTGCTAACACCAAAAAGATTTTGAGAAGCTGAAGATGAGGAAAGCAAGACCTTGACAAAAAGTAGCATTACTGACTATTGCATGATGTTAAGCATACTGAACATTTAATAGGAGAAAAAAAATAACATCAAGGAAGAAGTTGCATAATATGATTAAATATTTGCTTATAACTAGAATATTTCAGTCCCTTAATAGTGGGCTACATAGTAAAAACTATCACACCCAAACAACAGTCATTACATGGCCAAACCACCATCATCACACGGTCAAACACAGTCATCACAGGGTCAAACACAGTCATCACAGGGTCAAACACAGTCATCACAGGGCCAAACACATGGTCATAACACAGTCATTGTGGGTGATATAGTTTCCTCATCAACCACCATCATCACATGGCCAAACACAGTTATCACATGGCCAAACACAGTCATCACTAGTGATATATTTCACACATTTCCATTTAGCATTTGGTTGTACAAGTGAAAATCCATATTGACATTTTTTGGTGTTTTTCTTAACAATATTGTTGGATTTTTATAAAAATCCTACCTGTCAAACCTTCTTTCCAAATCATGCAAACTATATATGAACTCTCCTGCTTCCTATTTCTTTCATTTCATCTATTCAAATCTTATCTCTTCCAAAATAGCAAGGGTTTCAAAACCCTTATTTTGTTACAAAGTTTGTCACCATCTTTAGATCAGGAGCCTTTTTCTTCTAAACAGAAAACAAAGCTGTTTACTCTTTTCGTACAAATGACCTTTCAAAGCTATTTCTAAACACAATGCTACTTTTCACACAATATTAAACAAAATTGACATTCTTCTGTCAAAATATTATTTGGCAAGCCTTAAAGCATTTATTTTCCTTTCAATGCTGGACAATTTTCCCAGCTCTGGATTTTAGGAAAAGTTAAGTAGGTGTACAAACTTTTGTAAACAAGGGCATACACCCTGATATATTTCACTGCAATCTCTACATGTTGATGACACTGCAACATGGCAAATAAATGCTGTGAAGTTACTTATTCTGAGTGGCAGAAGGTCTCCTAGAGATGAATCCGATAAGCACTTGTTTTTATTGACTGTAGGCAGCCATTAGTGGGGTCCATCAGCCTTTAATCGTCTTCATTTACTGTTTACGTGACTTTCAAACCCTCATATTCAGTGAAGTTGAGAAAATTAAGATACACCTAAGCGTACAACCATCCATGGAACAGGTAAGGAAGGAAATTTAAAGATTAAAGGTGATGGACCCCTGTAATAGCCGACTAAAATCAGACCATCACAATCTGTCCAGATTCATCTATATACAGGAATGACAAACGGGCAATGGAGCAATACCGGCCTAAGTTGCTACTACCTTCTGCTACAACTACCAAAAACGAAAAATATTTTTCAGCTTTTTCGGCTTCAGTTTCCTTTTTTAAATGGAAAAGTCACACTATTACAGCAATTCTAAACACATTTCTAGTGCTGAAACATAAAATGGGTGATAGAACCTTCTCCAAACAGCAATTACAGAGTATTGTGGGGACAGAATGTTGGTGTGTCATAACTTTTGTTACAGTAAAATGTCATTGACAAAAGTGATATATACCAACATCGTTTCCCACAATCCTTTGAAGCTAATATTAGGAACTGTTATTAGGAAAAGAATCAATGGGAACTATCTCCGCAAACATCGATACGATCTTTACAAATTCTGACTCCTTTAAAAATGAGTAAATTTCTCACTGGCTATACTGATACAAATCTCTGTTATCAGATAGCAGCCAAAAAATAACTACAAAAGCAATTAAAGCACAATTCAAAGCAAGGGACAAAATAGTGTTAGCCAATTGAATAGCAAAAATCACTAAACAACTCTGTAATGAGTCTTTATTAGTGTTAGCAAGTGCTGCAACTTTGGCCAATCAAAATAAGAATTGATTAGCAACTGGTAATACTTTGCTAGCAAATTGATATGTGAACCCAGCTATTTTGCCCCTTGCAAACTGTTTCTTAGTTTTTTTAAAACTATAAAACAATATGATACTCATACACTACTGATACTATTATTAGTAAGATGCATGTTTCGGACTATTTTAAAGAAGGTGCAGTCGTTTGTTATAGAAAAGATGACAATACTTCCACAACACCAGCAGAAATTCCTGCTAAATCATTGCTTGTCATCTTCCTGTAAGAAATGAAAGCTATAAGATGGTAACTTAAAAACAAAAGCCTGAGTAATAATTTGAAATATGAATTGAAAACCAAACCATCTATTATCTGTAAATAATGTGAGATTCATTCACTTAAAGTTGATGTAGACCTCTTACATCTGTCTCCTCAGAGCACTACCTGAAGCGGCACATCATCTACATTTACAGGCATTTTTTCATCTTGAATTAGATATCTGTATTGGTTTTGAGGATCTTGCTTTGCCCTGCATAGCCTCTGGTGGCCTGGAAGAATAACTTCCTCTCTCAACCTGACAAGACAGGAGAGGAAACAGAAACAATATTTACTACCAGCTGTAAGATGGAATCTGATTTATACACATCTCTGACACATAACTGACTTCCATTGAAAAAATCATAAAAACAAATGTATTTTCCCAAAATGTTAAACAAAGCCATAAATTTTACAGTCAATTCCACAACATTTTCACAGGAGTCCATGGGAAAAATTATTGCCACATTATCAATTACATGAGTGGTGCTATCCCTGCCAGCTGAAAATTCCCTATGACATCCTGTAAATCCACAAGGTTTCAAATAGAACCATTTGGAAAAAGTCTTTGCATTGAAAGGGTTCCCTTTGGTTGTTGATAGAAATTGGACAGATCACACAAGGTATTACAAAATTATCTTTTGCATAAACCTGATCTTTTTGAAAACCATTTGGAAACCATCTGGGGGTGGAACCCAGTGATACCCTTTGGTTTATGGAATTTGGCCTCAGCTAGATTTGTTGCTTCAGCCATTACATAATGTCCCAAACTCATTAGTGCAAAACCTTCTGTGGCAAGTAAAGAATAAGGAAGTTCTCCTTTGTCCATCCCATCTGAGAGCACACCACCATTAGCAAAATGGCCTTCCTGGGAAAAGTAGTTCCAAAGTACACCCGTCAATTTTAGGTCCTCTTTCAGTGTAAACTGCTCACATTAGAACACTCAGTTGCTGCTTATATTTCGTGGATATGAAAGATGAGATGTTAATGTGAAAGTGATGCGAATTTGGGATGGATTGAAGGTAATGTAGACCAGTTCAGTACTGGGTGTGGAAAAAGGGGTAATTTCCGTCACTTTGCAGATTAATAAGGGTAGGTGCAGAGCCAATAAACTTCTGCACCATGTAGCTCAAAATCTAAATGGTCATGCTATGGTGAATTTGTGGTGCCATGATCGGCCAACTCCTTGGCTTTCACGTGAGGGGTAGCTTTAGTGGGGTGTGAACTTTGACAGGGTTGTGGGGGGCATGAACTGAAGGCAAATAGTGTGTAAGTAAATGGTAGTCTGTAATGGTAGTGTGTAAGGCTAAAAGAAACTAATGGTGGTGTGCTCCCCTCATGCTGCTGACTTGCCAAAGGATTATTGCAGGTAAGCAGAGTTATGAAATGTAAATAAGAGGTGAGGAGTGGCAATGTAGATGCAAGATTTAGCTAGTCCACTACAATGTATATGAAATAAAACATGGCTACAGCTTGGCTGAGGCAGTTGCAGCTTTGCCCATTTTGACTTGTACCTTACAGCAGGGTTGTCCAACCTACGGCCCGCGGGCCATGGTCCGGTCCGTGAACAGGTTGCATCCGGCCCGTCAGAAATAATCTATATTGCAAAATTATTCAATAAGCAGATCAATTGATGACAACTTTAGGCTTGGCTGTCCGCTATGGCATGCTTACTTTTGAATGAAATAATTCATTCAAATGTCTGCTACATATAGCTACATTGGAGAGTTGTCCACAGGGGCGGGTTGAGAATGATTCAGGAGGAACATGAAAAAAAAAAACTTTGTCCGAATATTCTGTCCAACACCATCAATTTTTGCTAAAATTTATTTATTTGTTATGATGGACGAGTATAGAATGAAGCCCCTCGTCCATCATAACCATTACATGTGGCCCACCTCTGAGAAAGGTTGGACAACCCTGCCTTACAGTAATGTTTAAAATGAGCCAAGACGTGTTCCAAACAATGTAGAATTCTCCTAACCACATTCACACACCTTGCGGGAACCTGACCTCCTACTGCCTTCCCATTCCTGGTCATCGGTGCTACTGTCTCTTGAAAGGTGTCGGCCTTGGGTGTGTCTACACTCTTGGCAATCAGTCCTTCCATTGCTGCATGCATCACAATCTATGAAGAGAAAAAAATTGAGATTTGGGCTGAAAATCCGCAAAGAACTACTTCATACTTGCCAACATTGCCATCCCAGAAAACGGAACATCTAACACAGAAAATGAAACATCTAACAGGTGATCCACAATGCTAATGTCACATCATTCAGCATTCTGCATTTTATGGTTTTCAAAGCTCAGACAACAGAACATTTCTGCTTAAAACAGAATAGTTGGCCCAACAGAAAAAACAGAACAAATGGCTACTTCTTGCCTTAGAGAGAAAAAACTTCACCAGTCTAAGGCAGGCACAGAATTTGGTGTTATATGCACACATAGCACAGAATTGGGCATCACATTCAGCTTCAAATGTGAGGCTGAAGCCTACGCTTGGTGAATAAGAGGCCAAATCATGTGCTGGGCTAATGTGAGACTCAATGTGAGGCCCAATTTGCGGCCAAAGCCTTGACAGCTGCAGATTGGTACTTCTTTCCAGTGCCTCACAACAATATATATTTAGAGTAACCATAATAAAACATCAGCACCACACTAGCACTGTCTCTATAGTTTTTTTTCCGCCAACATCTTGTAATGAAACATCACACTTGCATACCTGCCAACATTGTCAGATCAGAAAATGAATGTCCTGTGACTTTAACTTGAAAGCATAAAGCTAACATATGGAACAGGATTGATTATACCAGCTGGAAAAATTACTAATGCATAATTTTGAGCTGGTTTGTAGAAGAGGTCTTATAGAAGTTACCCGTACAAACAGAGTTTGACTGAAAATATTAACGTTTTGTGTTGTTTTTTCAACACCTTTATTTTCCTTTCTTAACTGGTTACTTAGCAGAAAATAGAGATGCTGAGGTCTTTAAAGTAAGAAATAAGCTTTTTAGGTTAATTAGTGTTGAACAGGACTTTCTTAAAAAATTTTCTGGTATAAAATTCCATATTTATATGCAAATCAAGACTGTCTTTCCATTCAGTGACCCCCCCCCCCCCCTCAATAAAAAAAAAAAAAACCAAAAGAGGGAAAACAAACCCTGATTGTCCTCTTAAAGGATAGTTACCCAAACTACAGGGGATGCTATTATACAAAGCACCATTAATATTGTTTACAGCATAAAATTCAATTCTCAACAGCTTATTTAATATCTTCTGAAATAAAAAAAATACTCACAACTGATTGATTCTCCATGAGCTAAAAGACCTTCTTCCTTTAAAAACACTTCCTCCTCAAATGGAAATAGCTGAAAAATAAGAATGGGCCATGATTTAATACTACAGTGCCATTACAAATTACAAATGGACCATGACAGTACATATTAGCTGTGTCCTCATTTGAGTGAGTAAGGTGTATGTTAATCTTCCATGGTAGATCAAACTCTACTAGGAACGCAGATCAACAAAACTCTTTCAAGACTGAGATCCACGGACTATGATTGACCAAGATGAAGGTAATTAATAGCCATGAAGTTAGTGAGTTAGTTAGTAGGTAGTTTGTTAGTTAGTTAGATAATATTTGAAGACCCATCAACACGAATGTGTTATATAGTGTCATACTGTTACGACAGGCAGGCAATAGCTGTGAAGCAATAAAACAATGATTCACAGCTTTCACTCATATGGACCCAAGACCAATGAAGGGGAAGGAGCAACCACACCATTGATTGGTCAGTTCACCTGTAACTTGTATGGTTGGAAGGTTTTTATCATGAGTCCATGTTTTGAATGTCTACACCAAGCCCATCAACCCCAGTAAAATTCACATGTACACTATTCTCAACCCACTCCTAACCATCCACTTTGAGGATATCGCTCGTTCGTTCGTTAGATGAGGTTTAACAACACACCAACATGAATGTGTAATATAGTGTCAGTCAACTCAATAAAATTTCAAAGTTCAAATTTATTTTCAAGTATGGTTATAAGTTCAATTTTTTTCCCTTTAGTTGCCTCTTACAACAGGCTGGAAATACCGTGGGCATATTCTACAACCCCCAGTCTTCAGGGGGGGGAGGATATTCCAGAAGCATGTTTGCTTCTGTGAGGATATTCATCTAAGCATACATATGTTACTTCATAACCCTCTTAACCTCCATTCTGCTGAACTATGTATGATGTGTGTTCGTGTATGCCCATGGCCAACAGCAAAATCCCTTTGAAACAATAATTTAGTCTCACATATATCCTCATAAATTCCGTATCTTTTATGATTGATATTTCAGAACATATACAGATCCTCTTCCAAATAGCAGTAACAAAGGACTATGGGATAGGGTTTTGGTTTTTTGTTTTATTTTGTCAATGACATTTGACTATGGCAAGAACAACACACACCACATTCTGTGGGACAATATTCTTTTGTAATTTAGCTAGTTGAAGAGTCTATTGCATACTTATGTTAAACACCAAGCAGTAACTTGGCACAAATTACCCAAACTCCCTGTTTATAGGATCTACCAGTCCCAATACTACCTCCCATTTCCATATGCAATTCCTACTTAGGGGAGAGTCACTCATCTAACCAGCCAGTATGGGCAGGTGGGCAAAGAAAATACATAAATGACTCTTCCCTTACATGCAGTAAGTCCCTGGCAAGCTTACCTGGGTAAGTAGGGATTACATACAGTATATGGAAATAGATGGTGATGAGGGGCGATGTGGTTTTCATAACTCAGTGGGAAAATAAGGATCAAATAATTTTATACAGCCACTCTTGAAGTAAAGTACCCAGGAACACTAACACCTGAACTGGTAAGAGACTCTGAGTGCAATTTCCCTTTAAACCATTGTCAAAAGTTACACAATAACTTTTTATTAAAATACTGGATATTGCACAAGCAGTCATTAGAAGCTATGACTGCCAACCTGTTTCTAAGCCAGTTATAAAAAGCACAGGTACATGAAAACCATACTTATACGCCTTTAGCTAGTCTTTGCTTCTTCACAACCAGAACTCCTTGATTACATACTCGTCTTTTTTGAGGAATTTAAATTCCTCTTGGCTAAGAATCAAAATCACACTTTATTACATCTATTGGAAATTTGACATCTCGTCATGGAAATGAGATGCGATTTGTGCTGAAGGGTATGCCATGTCCTGGAGTTCATTTCATGAATAGTACACAGTAATCATCAGAGATTTCAGGACAATTTTTGGGTCTTTATTGAAAGTACTTTCATCTAACTGGATACACACAGAATTTTGAATTGTGATACGATCACTTATCATAAATTCTACAGTATTTTAGCTAAGCTAGTTTCAGCTCTTTTTCTAGGGTGTCATAGGCACTTGACTGTCTTGACATTTATATGTATAGCTCACTTGGCTTATGTATCCCACATATGTCACTGAGCTGTTATTACTATGAAGAATGTGTAGATACAGGTATGGTATACGTTCAATGAACTGTGTAGTGTAAAAAACATATTCAATAATTAAGGGTCAAAAGTTCTGAAATTTTTTCAATTCCATGGTTACAATTACAACTCACATTTCACAAATCAAATTAAGCAAGTATATGCCCACTTATCAATTTAGTGCTGAATGTGCTCTTTAGCACCCCACATTATATATTTATTATTTTTTCTTTCCAATTCATCTTTCACTTTTGTCATGGAAAACGAGTTTCCCATGAATTTTTGTCTGCCATTTTTACCTACAGTCCATCCATTTTCCATTTTTCTGTGACACAGAAAGCTTTCAATTTTAGGTCAATCTTATTATACACATATGCACATAAATGAGATGGTTGTTATGGCACAAATGTCCTTGTTTTTCAGCCAGAACTACGTATGAATTTTCCAATTTAGCCATTGGAGTTGATAGTTTCAAGTAGTAGATAATGCTTGCAGCTGATAGGACTAGATGATGTTTTGTTAGTTAGATGGAGTTTAAGGCCCAGTTTCTAACTATCTGTAATAGTCAAGCTAGTAACAGCCTTTTTCCAGTTGTGGCTAAACGGCTTGTTTTCCCTACTCCATTGCTTATGCTAAGCACCAAGCACAATGGCAGTATGCCACAGTAGGTTCCTTTTTTTCGTTTTTGATATTACCAGGCCAGGACTCAAAATGAGATGAAAGTTTAAGTGACCACTGCTATTCTTACACAATGCAAAAGAAAGATGAAAATGGAAAACCTGAGAGGTTCCTTCGCATAGGGCCTTCGAAAAGAAATGTGGCATTTGTATGCAGAATACGCAAAAGTACATAGATATGTTTTTCAGCCCTGCTAGCATTTGACCCTCCTAGTACTTACTGTATATTACTTAATTGGATATAACCCTAAATATCGGTACTACACACATTTTGGCCACAGTCTTTTTCCCAGTTGTGGCTCACTGGTTTGTTTCCCTTACTACACACTGCTGAAACTGAACACCTAGCACTTAATTATGCAGAAAATAAAATGATTCCATTCACCATTCACATTCATGATATGTTCAAACATACCTGTTCACTGAAACTGGTTTTCACTTCTGGTCTAAAACATGACAAATGGCTCATCCCATCAGCAGGAAATGTTTCCACTGTTGCTCCTATTGTCAAAGGGCTATATGATGTAGCTTCATAACTGCTTGGATGTGATCCCAGTAAAACAGAGTCTAAAGTCCCTTGTTGCCCATTACCAGTCGACTTGCCTGTGATTCCCCAAAATCCCTTTCTAGAGTTGTTTTCATCATTGTTCTGTATTGATTGCACAATGTCTTCTGAAAGACTGCCCCCACTGGCATCTCTCCTATCTGTCCAATCATATCCTTCTTCACCGAACTGTAGAACCCGACTTGCACTATCAGCTCTTGAACTGGATCCTCTGTCAGGTTCTATTGGTGTGAAGTTAATCCTGTTGTCCACAACTGTCAGCGTATGCATCCTATCCTTGTTATCTGATACAGAGGTAATGGATGTCCTTTCCAATCCCGTTGTTATATCGTTCAAATCTTTGGTTGGGTTTTCACACACCTCATGCTGTACTGGCTGAGGATTTTCTAACTGGTTGATATTGCAATTGGCATCTAATCTACATGAATCTTGCATAGAAATAAAAGAGTTACTACCATCTTTCCCTATATTGCACTTGACATTCAGAGCACTCTCCATCACAAACTTCTCCTTCCTCCTTACTGTCTCTTCGAATGCTTCTGTCTCGGACACCATGTCATCCGTCTCTGTTGGGCTAGACCTATCAGAGTTTGGTGGGCTTGTTGGTTGAGCAAAATCAAACCTTGATGAGCTTCTAGATGAGAGAAATTTTGGGCTATCAGCAAGGCTGTCTTCTATGATACTCTGCTCATCAGACCACAAAGGTTGACAAGAGCTAGGTCGAGGACTGAAGTACTCTTCAAGCTTTGATGCAGCAGCCGATAGTTCTTGCATGTGTTCTTTGCTGCCCCAGAGATCCAATAAACTGCCCTCATTCCCTGGACTAGTACTACAGCTGTTGTAATGGCTGTTGTTACGACTCCCATAGGGACTGCCATAAACACCTCCCTCAATGAAGGAAGCACTACCAGTCTTCAGGTGTGACACAAGAGGGGATAAGATGGTCTCATCCCAAGTGACAACTTTTGGTGGTTGAATCCTAGCAGGAGCGGTATCATAGGTGGACCAAAGTGCATTATTAACATCAGAGGATGCAGTAGTGGTAACAGTTGAAGGATCATGTGCACATGATGACCTAATCCCCTCAGCAATGGAGCCCTGCTGTTGATCAGCAACAAACCCACCCCAGATGTTTTCATTGGTAGGTTCAGATGACACCTGATCTGTGTCTCCTGGATTTGCCTTATCCTCCATTGAAGGCCATTCCACTTCTGAGGATGCCTTGGATGTAGATTCTTCCAGTTCCTGTTGTTGCTTAGCCCTACCTGAATGATCGTGGTTACAAATACGGAGAAGTGTGTCATTGCCACGACCTGTTCCAATAGGGGCATTGCGAGGTGAATTCAACTCTTGGGTGAAAGGCTCATCATCAATTACAACAGATAGCTCTTCTGACACAGAAGTGTTCTCAGAGTGATCTTCTGATATGCTCCCTCTTTGCTCTGGTATATCAGGACTAAGAAGATTTGGAGTTGCTTGAAGACAGGACCTTGCAGACTCAAGCCAGGGACCCTTCTCGGGTAGGGTAGGACTCCCCAGAACAAGATCACTCTCCCAGACAGTCCCTGAGTGGGGTGCAGTTGATGGCAGCCCACTACAGGTAACATCTTCACCAGGAGCCAGTACCTCTGCATCACACATCACTAAAACAGAAGCACAACTGGGATCTCCAAAACACTCAGCAGGGTAGGATGGGAGCCACATCTCTCCACTCGTTGATGAAACGTCCACCATCACTTCATTTCTTTCACCAGACTGTCCTGTATTTCCAACATCATTTTCGCATTCATCCACAATACCAAGACAAATACTCTCTGCCATGGAGTGTACAGCCTGTTCCAGAAAGAAGTCACCATTTTCATTGTCCTTGAGTGGATCCCTCTCCTCCCAAAGGGACTGCTCAGGTTCCTCTTCTGGGGATGGTAGATGTACAGGTTCAGTTTGGTTGTTGAATACAACCATATCAGGCATCCTTGGAACAAGAGGTATTACCTTACTTACAGGTTTGGAAGGGGGGTATGATCTTTCCCTCTTCTTAAACTGCAGGTTCCGATCATTACTCCCCCTTTTGCCTCCTCTGGTTGTCTTGTTGTACCTCAGAAATGGTTCCCTATCTCGATACCTGGATACCAGATCTCTTTGGAGTCCTATATTGTTAATGACACGGCCCTTTTGTCCCTTCTTCTTCCTTCCAGAGTTGAAAGAATTTTTACGGGTAGGGGCCAAGCTGCTAGGCAAGCTCCTTGTCCTCTGTTTTTTGTCATCTAATTCAGTCGGTGAAGTGCTGGAACGTGAAACGCAAGCTGACCTACTCTCAGGAGTAGTAGCTCCCCCTGGAAGCAAAACAGCTGAGCCAGCAAGGCTGCTCCAGACACCTTTTGGTTTTGGGTCTCGATTGGCTAAGTTTGTGTTGTTGCTTCCATCCAGAGCTGGGAAGGCAGCATAGTATCTGCAAAAGAAAATAGCACAATAACTTGATGAATTATGAAAAATTTTAAAAAGACAACATAAAGTCACAGTCGTGATGAACAAGAAAACAATGTCCAGACAATAAAGATCAGGTAAAAAAGTTATGTTCCAATAGGATTATGTTACACATATGAAAGCAACTCAGTTTGACAGGGAAAATATGGAATGTAATGGGATAAATGGAGAATACTATGTGTATACAAGGCGATATGGGAGTGTACTACTTAAACTATTGAGCTAAAGATCTGTAATTTAAATATAGCAAGGGGTAAACATGTCTGTGATGCCAATAACTAACTGGCACTGGAATTAGTCAAAGGCAAACAAAGGAGGATATAATATGCTGTACAATGACATGAAACCTTGATCATTGAGGAGACCAAATAATCTACTATTGGGAAAATTTTCCAATTATTCTTGGGAGCCTTATCCATAAAATGACATTATGTACACATGACAACCTGTAGTGCCCTTGAATTCATGCATGGATGCATTTGCTTATAAGAGTGGCAGGTTGTTCAATTGAGGAGCAAAATTTTTCCTTAAAAAAGAACGCAATGTAAAAAATTTTCTTTCAGAAAATCCCAACTCGTTCTTAATTTGTCAAAACAGTCCAAAATTTCAATTTCCCATAAAATAAGCCAAGCATTTGTACATACGTACTTGAGTTATGTAGATAAAATGCAACAAGAAATTTACTTTTTATGGGAAGGGGAGAGGAAGGAGGTGGTGAGAGAGGAAGAAAAAGCTGAAGGGAAACTGGGGGAGAGAAAAAGAGGAAGATTAGAAAATGATGCATGGATTGAGGAAATTTCCTCTGAATCCCCCTCCCTGTTCATAAAACACATGTCAGCCAAAATAATTCTTGACAGACGAGTTAGCATCTACTGTACCGTAATGGGTGAAATATGACATTGTTGCTTCAGTTCAACTTTCAACAACAGTAATTTCTCAGGTAAAGCATTTAACCTTTTGAATGATATTTAAATTTTAAAAATTCCCCAAACTCTGTGGATGACAGAGGGCATTCTTGCTCCTCCTTGCAGGGAGCAAGGGCGGTATTAGTTTACCACGGTAAGTTGCAGGTAAGTGGGGATTACATGTGAATAGGAGGTAAGTATTGGGGCTTGTAGATTTTACCTTTCAGCCTGTTTACTGGTATCTTTAACAGACCCTGCTGCCTCTTTGCTCTCAGTATTGTCCAAAAATACTTCATCTGTGGATTTCTCATCCCTCTCTTCCTGGACTTTCTTGAGTTTCATGCACAGCTCTTCCACCAGACCTTCAATGCCACACTCCTTAGGAAAAGAAGAAAGGAAAAAAAGAAAATGTCTATCAATTAGAACAAAATGGTAGTTGTACAATAAAGATACTGTAATACATGTTATGCTCAAAGAAGGGAAACAGGGAGAGAGGGTGAGGTGTGTTGACACACAATGTCCCCTAAAAGCTAAAGAACAAGATTGATCAGCACATTCTACACCACTATTAAATATTTTCTCAGGCAAGATATTTGTGGTTGTCTGCTTGCCTGGGACAACTAAAATTTTATACGGACAACCAAAAATTTAAGCTGGTTGTTCAATGGACAACCATTTTTCTCTCACAATAAATTACAAAGCAGCTTGCTTTTATCTGATTGAAGACTGTGCTGCTGACATTTCAACTCTTTCAACATTTTCCATCTTAAAATATTTCAGACTCAGTATTTTTGTCTTTCAAATATCACATTTTTTATTCCTCAAGACAAATTAATACATAAACACAATTACTTTTTCGTAACCGTACGAAAAATGTTTCAGACAACCAAATTTTCTTGCAGACAACCCAAAAAAAAGGAAATGGTTCCCAGAAGAACAACCATAAATTTTCTTAAAATCAAGGCCTGCTTCAAGGACTGTAGTACTGTACTGAAAGATGACAAATGTATGGCTGGTGATTCTATAGGCCTATTTGACCTGGGGCTCACCTTTGCTTACTTATGAAGATATCTTTTCAGTTTGCACAAAAACCTTTACTGTACTGGCAAATTGGCATAATTTGTGCCCCTTAGTTCTTGATTTTTTTACCTTATTACAGCTCGATCTATAAATTTTACAGGACTTTGCACAGGTCTTGCAAAGCTATGAAGATTTAAGATATAACAAAGGTATTCACACTGTATCAGAGAAGTGAACAAGCCAAGAACTTTGTCATGCAAATTTCCTCTACGTCAGAGGAAAAAATAATACAATACCAGTAACTCTGTTAGAAAATTATGATAAATTGTAATGAGGAATAAGAAAAGGAAAACTATATGTTAATTTCTTAGATGCTGTAAATCTCGCTCTTTCTACCTGCCCTCCATTTTAATATGAAGCCATTCAAATGTAGTATGAAAATCTTCCAAGTAATTCTCAGTCATACTTAGGTTCCCCATCAACCTCTCCCCTAACTTTATAAAAAGCGCATCCTCCCCATACTGGGTTCAACTTGCTGTACATTATTAGGATCATTTCATCCAGCAGTGCCTTCTTTCAACTTCCATAAATTGTGTGTACACTGTATGCTGTCTCACACACCATTGCTGGAAACACTGAATATTAATGGAGCCAAGCCGCACCGATCAACCTCAGAATCTTCCATACAAGTTTGTTGCATCCTTGCATAATGACCACAACATACAAATGTACATGTAAGAGGATGAAGCTACTAGCAAGAGGCAGATCATGTACTGTACGTAGCATGAAAAAATAATATCACAGACAGCCCCGCAAGTCAAGTCTCATTCCACGCACAGATATCGGCGTCACAGCTGATCGTAGCAAACATTTCTTGGCAAGACCAGTGGTGTGTGACGTTTATACTTTGAAATGTAGACATAAATAAGATCCAATTGCAATTGGTGTCTTATACTGCATGCACTGTTCAAGGAAGGAGCACTGTCAAATTTATACCAGTACAATTGGAAGTCATCCAGATACGTACTGTTTGAAGAGAAACATTGATAGGTTGTATTCAATTTCATTACAAAATGAAAACTGGTTGTTATAATTGTTGCTGACAAAGTATATAATAGATCTTAACTTCAATTGTCTGCAAGGCAGTTCTGAATCTCAGCTAGTCTTAGGAAATAATTCAAAATTTTCATGTTTGAAAAGTTGGGATGTTTCTGAAGCTAATTTTTCACAAAAAAAAATGATGTGGAGTACTGCATAGTGTTGACAGTTCTTTTGTTAAAAACTTAATATTAATCATTTCTTAATTACTCATCACTCATCAGAAAGTTTATGGTTTGGTAATTGCTACTGATGATTTTCAAGGGCATAATTTAAACTTGCCAAATAAACCCTCAGGGCTAAGTAATGCTACAAGTGTCCTTGAAATGATGATTGTAAAAACATAGGACAACATCAGCCATATATAGCATGTACAATACCTCTCATGACATCACAAGATTTGCATATTGAGCTCATATTTATTAAATGATTAAGTCCAAATCAGAAATTGTCCTATAAAATGGTCAAATTTTTATGGATTTTGATTGACAGTATGGCTATTTTCTTGGTTTTTAATGCTTTTTACATTTATTACCCAATTTTGTCATTTTCACATCACACAACTCTTAACAGCAGGACACCCTCAGGAGCATGAAAGGGTGGGGGTATGGTATTGTTAATGAAAATTTTGCTGGGCACAATATGCTTGCATATCAATAGCAAGTAATACTAGATTAACACTATACTGCAGAGTGCACAGAAGATGGTACTGTTAGTGTTATAGCACATAACCATGATGCATCCAACAGAAATGCAAACTTGTACAAATTGTCTAACCCAAAAGTTCAAAAACTTAAAAAAGCAGAGAATGTTTAGAAACAATTAGAGTGTATTATGATTAAGTTGCATACATATTGCATAAATGAAAACTACAGTATCTTGGTTTCATGAACAACTCTCTGCACAAGGCTTTGATTAATAACTTTTTCCCATAATTTGTGACTGCAAGTCACAATATGTTACTGGTATTTGACTGCTAATTACTGTAACTACTTGTTTTACCTTGAATATATGCAATCAGTGAAGTCCTAAAATATTACATCATTACTTTGAAGGGAAATGAGGAGAAAATTGTGAGATTTAATTGTTGCTTTCATACACGTTTGGGCCGACTGTTCTAGCCCTTCAAACTTCATGATAAAGCGTGTACTCCACAGATATCCCCCCACCTTCATGCTGCTAGAATTGAATAGGACATTTCAGCCAATATTACCCAAGAAAAAGGCTTTTTCCCTGGTGAAGCTTATCTCTATAATTGCATCAGTTAATCCTTTTTACAAATAAACTTGCTCTATTGACCAAACAGTCTTCAAACCACTTTAACGTAATGGATCTCAATACACCTGAACAGGAACTTCTCTGATAGATTCTAGATTAAGAGTGGTCAACCAGAAATGGCTAAAACTTGCTATTCGTTTCTAGCGTCATGTTCTTAATGCTCACTTTACATCCACTGAAACCTTTCCACATTTTAAATTGCATACATGAATTTTGCATGCTAGTCATAATCCAAAGTAGTTTTGACATTGAATCTCCCATGTTCACCATCTCCGCTTTAAAAAGCTTGTTTCAGTAAAGGTAAAGATACAGTATATGCACAGTACAAGAGAAGCAACAGTACTTTGTGTGTATGGAATACATGCCCAACCCGTCACTTCTAACCTTGCCATATTCACTTGCATAGATGCTTGTAGTCCTAAAAAGTGCATTGTTCTGTAAAAGATGCAACCAGAAACAATATCAATGAGATATAAATTTTATTGTATCTGACATACAGTATCTGTCTTTCTGTACTGTAACATATCATGCAGGAAGTATTTTATTTCTCCTTCATCTAAAGAACATAGAGTGAAAATTGTTAACTTCCCAATCTTGATATGAAGTACTGTAGAAGTTGCTACAGAGGACTATCAGTAACTGAACAACAGAGGTGCCCTCCAATAGGCATGAAAATGTAGAATTGAAAGGACGACAATTTACCCCAAACTATATACTTTGAAAAAAGCATTGAACAACCATATCACAAAGATTTCTTTTTTCACTTCCAAGTATTTTTCATAATATTTCAGGACTGAAACATTTTTAATTCAAGGTACGTAAACCAGTGATTTACTTTCCTATTGAAATTTCAAAATCTAGTGAGAAATATATTGTCACATGACTCTCAAATGCCAATCATGAAACATGACAGACTAAAACACTTATTCAGAGTGGGATGACTAACATGTCCCCTTTAAACTGTTACAGCTCTTAAAATTACCAGAGTGCCTTCACAATTGATCTCGAGCAAGGCCAGGATCATCATACAGTATCTGCATTAATTTGATCCACCCCTCAGAATGGAGTGTGGAAGCCACATGTGCGAAAGCTCTCAGGATAAAGCTCAGATTTGGATATTTTGATCTCCCCATCCATGGGGTGGATCAGATCTTGAGTAGGGGGTTACACAAAAAAATGTGTGAAAGCTTGGAGAATCAAAGTGACCATAGAACAAGATGACATGTGATGTGAGTATTCTTTTTTTCTTCTTGCCAAATACACACAAACACAAAGCAGCAGTAGAAAATATTATCACAGAGTTCTTTTCTTAACATCCTGTTTGTTGACCGCTTGATGGAAGATTTGATTTGCTTGGGATCAAGTGTGAAAGCAAACCCTTTCATCTCAAGGGGAGTATCTTACCTAATAGGGATCTCATTGCCCCTTTAAGTATAGTTAGATGAGGTTTCATTTAAAGCTAAGTTTTTAACCACATGAGATCAGCTCTCAAGTGAAAAAGCACTCTCTGCAGCAATGCAAGCTAATTTAAAAATACTCCTCAGTGATGAATTTACCTTCCTATATCATACATTCCCATCAATTACAGTCACCAATAGAATACATAGGTAAACAAGAGGTAAGGAGAGTGACACAGACATGTACAGTATTTGGGTCATTCCACAGGGTTGGGTCATAACCAATACATATGCGTATAACCTGTAAGAAATACTTGTTAAATCTTATGTGAATACATGATCAATTTAAGTTTGGTATGGGATGAAATGCATTAAATGTTTGTTTTTTTATATTTAATACAACTGACATATCCCCATGATTTTTTGAGATTTTCCCAATTTTTTTGGTGGTGTCACATGAAAAATTGTTGAAAAATTTGTGACATAAAATGTTGCAGAAATTAGGCCCTTCCTATTCCCTTTACAGATGTAATTTTACCTTGCCTAATCCAGGCATTTGCAAAACACAGGTGATAAAACAATTTGTTATTACCAGACAATTGCAATGGAACCAACTTTTTCCTCAGTGTTTGAATGAAATTAGTCATACCTATGCAACGCACGGTGTCATTTTGTTGCATAGGTATATTTGCTTCACATGATTTGCCACTGAAATTCCCTTACCACCACACTCACTCCAACAGCAAAAGGTCAACAAGTTACCTTGGTAAACAAAGAATCTAAGTTGTAGAATCAAGGTATATACTTTTAAAAAGCCTATACAGATGAAATTTACTTATGGTGTCAACTGTTGCGTAGGTATAATAAAACCCAAGATTAGGATGCATTTCCTTCTTGCTTCAAACAAAAAATATTAATATGTGAAAGTCAATTCACTCAATTGCAACAGTCATATCCATGCAGATTTGGTAATAATTAGAAGCACACAGATCATGAAAGTTGCGAGTATGTTCATGGTGTCAACATGTTACATAGGTAGACTTGTTGCGTAGGTACTATGTAGTTGTCTTCCCACAAAAATTGATTTGGTATACCATTTCTCTTTTTTTCCATGGAATACATAAAACATGAGCTATAGAATCTGCTTATGTTGATGACAAGTTGCCAAGTTAGATTATGGTTATTGTAGGTCATCCTGTTTGTACTGGAGGTCTGTAAGACACGGTGTCTACGTTGCATAGGTAATATTACCACAGTGAAACATATGAGAAAAAATGAAATCAATATTATGTAATGTATATTAGTTGTATGAAGAAATTCTTCATGGTTTCTTCTTCTTAGAATGATTCTTTAAGAAAAAAACAATGATTTGCACCAAATCTACCAAATTTAAAATTTGACATGAATGTCACACTTTGATACCCCAACCCCATGGAATGACCCATTTACACTTTTACAGAAAAGTTATATCCTGGTCATAAAAAGTAACAAATCTAAGTTGCTTTTTTTGTCAGAACCCTGTTATTTTACATTTCATCATCAAATTTATTTTCTTTTTCTTCATTCCTTGACCTGATGAAATATTTGACAAAAAGTATCACATAGACATATAAACAATGCAACAAACTTTGACATTTCAACCTTTTACCTATAACACTATATGTGTTCCTACTTAGCCAGAAACACAGTATTGAGCAGTCAGTGGACGGAAAAAGTTGGGAAGCTGGGAGGCTCCTTCCCAGGAAATTTGGGCAACTAGAAAGATTTTTTTTCTGTACTTGAAGTAAAGGAAGAATTGTGGAAAACTGTACTCCCTTCCTGGGAAAAATTTCACTCCCTTCCTAGAAAAAGAACATTTTTTTCCAGCCCTGAATGCAGTGTTATTTAGTGTTTGCACGGGTACTAAAAATTAGGACCCGGGTACCCGATCGCCATACCCGTCAGGTACCCGGGTTACCCGGTGTCATACACCGTGACTTTGTAAGGCATACTCCATAAAACATGCATGGTAACTGTATTGGATAGGTATAGCGATCACAGTTCCCAAGTTCAAAAACATTTGATTTGTTAGAAGGTTTAATCGTCTCGTTTTGTTTTAGATCAAAATGACAAGTAAAAAAAACGTAACAGAAAACAGTCAAATAAGAAAATTATACTTCCCAAGGCCTATATCAATTTGATATTGAATTTTGGGACCCTTTCCTACTCGAAAAGCCAGCATAGTAAGAGCTCGAATCTTAATTCTCCTTTTAAACCACTGATTTAAAAATATCAACTAATCAGAGCCCTGTATTATGGTATTCTCTTGCACGTCAAAAATTACTGATTGTAAACAAACGACGTCATGTTTGTGAACTTCCCTCATACTACTTTGCAATGTGCGTTGGAATTATCACTAATGGGGTATGTACATTCTTACGTAGCTAGCCTTGTGTCGACATCCAGGCACGGTAACATAACTTTCACACATAAACTTCGTAGTCTGCCCGAGCGCCATTTTGGGGCAAAATAACGTAATATATACTGGCTTATTTTAAAAAAAACAAGAGCCCAATGGGCACTGTGGTTCCTTGCTGAATATTATAAGAGAACTGTACAGGCAGTCTCCGAAATAGAGCTAAGCAAATGCTCATATTGAATGTTTGTAACATCTTCACAAGGGGTATTTTAGTACTAATATTACATGAAATCAATGATTAAATTTTTGTGGCCTTACTTACATTCAACTTTTTTAATGCTTGGTGATCCTTCAAAAACACTACCTCATTTCCATATGTATTTATGCTTGTAATCAAACTTGATACTATCACCAATAAACAATACACAATGTGGTCAGAGAGAGAAAAACACCCCTTGTATTTCTCTGGTATGTAGGTCTGCTCTCAAATAAAACTTGCTATTACTTTAAAACAATCTACCATTTGTCCTGTTTGCTATCTCTACACAGACAACAGGGTTTATTCAGCAGTCAAGCAGAAAGCAAGTGATTAATGGGGTGTGATATAATAGAATGAGGATTAGGTTACCCCACAGGGCACAGCAGTATTAAAGAGACATACTGTATAATCGATGCATTCCTTCCACTGGCAGAGAGACCAGTTTAATGCAGAGTGACCTGTGCTTTGCGAAATCTACAGATTTCAGTTATTGCCCTCTTAAAACTTTAAATGATCCAAGATATGTTTACAACCTGAAGGAATCATTACTGAATGAACATAAAGGCAAAATTTCTAAGGTGTTTGGGTGTGTGAGCATGCAAAACCAGGTGAGATAAAAAATCTATGGAACCTATCTTTATCTAGCTTACAAGATTTTCTAAATAACATTTCCAGAGGTTGACCTCCAGTGACCTTGATGACCTTTGACCTTAACCAAAGACAGACTGATTTGAAATCTGTCCTTTCTACCTTAAAATACTGTGTTAATACGTTTTTCAGTGTTTGACCCCCTGGTGACCCCAGATGACCTATTGACCTTCACTAAACATATCCAATTTCATCCTTACACCACAACACATCCACACACCAAGTATGACATCTATCCAAGTTTCCTACCTAGAGATATTGTGTTGAGAAGGTTTTTAGTTTTTGACCTCTGGTGACCCCAAATGCCCTTTGACCTCCACCAAAAACGATAGGGCACACCTTCTTCTTATGACGAAACTTTGTACCAAATCCAAGTTCCATCCAACCTTCCCTTATTGAGTTAGAGCGTACCGAAGCAAGTGTCACACACACACACACACACACACACACACACACACACACACATACACACACACACACACACACACGCCAACCTGACTACATAGGTTCCTTTGCTACCGCAAGGAACCAAAAATTGTGAATGTTTACAGTGTTTTAACATTGATGTCGTTTTACTTTGCAGATAGCGGCAAAGTTTTGATTTGCGTAAAACTGACACCTGGCTTTAACCATTAAGAAATATTCGAGGATTATACTCGAGGTGGCATACCGTATTGATAATAAGATCGTATATATGCAAGGCTCAGTTTACCTAGCATGCTGAACGTTACGGACACTGTCTTTGCGAGCTGGGCGGGGGCCGGTGATACAGTATGTCTTGCTCTGTCTGCGTGAAGCAGAAAGATGTGATTTTGAATCGGCCGTCAGATAGCTTGCTTGCGAGTAAGTTTACAAGCAATATACATGTGATGTGTGACAAGTAACCCACTACATGACGATAGCGCGATCGGGCCGCACGCTGATAAAAATTTCAACTTCAGAAACGAAGTACAGACAACTATCAAACTTACACATAATTTCTAGGGGCTCTCTTCATTCTCGGTCTCGGAGAATGTTTACCAAATTGGCAAAATATTTTAGTCCATTACCGTGGGCAATGTCGTAAATGGGATGATCCTTTTGCATGCATTTTTTTTAAGATTCGGGTAGTAGATTTGGAACCGGGTAATACGAAGGCGGGCGGGTACCCGGGTTACCCGTGCAAACACTAGTGTTATTACTGATCAGAAGGCCTATACTGTGCATTAATCTACAGTACATGAAAGCACCCAGCCAAAAATGTACCATGGTTAACTACGGTACTTTTTTGGCTGTGCATACTGGTATGTTTCACAGAACTAAAATTACTGTATACTGCAACCTCAGAAGCTCAATGTATATAATCAAAACAGTCTCATTACAGTACTACATTTCATCCTGTGCAATATATTGTAAGCTTTGGAACTCTGCATTGTCTGAATTCACAGTCAATTAAAGAGATGAGCCAATCGAGCATTTTTGTTACCCCCTTCAAAAAGTATAGTTGGGGGTGAGAGGAATGGTCCTTTAAGAATTCAAAAACACATTTTGTCACATGATACTGACTGAAAGAGCCACAAAGAAGGATGTCAGAGTATTAGGCCATAACCTGTGTTGGGATTCAGTATTAAATGCATTACTTCTTTAAACGTTTTCACAGTGGGGAGTCATTAAACATGTTCAACTGGGTTGGTGATTTTCTTTTCCTGATTTAAAAAAAAGAATTGGAAAGAAACAAATCAATTGAAATCATGATTTATCAATTCAAATCATGATTTCAATTGGCATAATGTAAAATCTGATGAAATTTTTTTCTGTCCTAATATGTTCCAAGTTGGTGCCCATTTAGCACTGAATCTGCTACTTTTAAAGAGCTGATCATGATGTACTGTACAGTAATCTAGGGTAGTCCAATACACTTTAAGTTAGTGTGACTGGACTTCCCCTAAATGAATTGAACTCACTTTACTCCCCTTACTGTTTTTCATGCATTAGAACACCTCGTACTGTAGTATGGTAAAGCTTTGCCAAAAAGTTCTGCACAAATTATGCAATTCAGTTCCCAATAGGAACATCTGAGGAATAGTATGTTACTGGTAAATGTAAAAGAAGTACAGTAGTAAAGAGAAGTAAAATGAACCACTTACTGGATGACTTAACTTTCCTCTTACAATCACCAATAAATCTACCCTTCTGGTAATGTGTCCCGGACCCATGAAACAGTGATTGACTATTTCAAAACTCACAGATATGAACTATCTGAAGCAGAAACAGAAGAACCTGATTTCCTCTGTGGCCTCATATTGCTATTGGAATGAACTGTATACATGCAGAATGACACAGCAAAACCATGGGCCAAGTGTTGTGTAATCATGGAACTCCATGGTGTAATATCATGACATTGTTACCAATATGCAATATAAGAACTTGTATCATTCATTGAATTGAATAATGATACTGGCATTAACACTTCACACTTTAAAGGTAAAGAGCAGTCCCCCCCCCAACTTATTTTGAAGAAAAAGCTAAATAACACACTTTTTATTTATTTTTCTTCAAAGTTTCTTTCATTACATTTTAAGACTTTACTATTGCATATTCAAGGTAAACCAAGCAGTTATTTCTGGTAAATTTCACATTTGAAGAGAAAAAACATTGTCACATGACTTCCAACAGCCAATCATGCAACTCGACAGTCTACTGCACTCCTTCAATTTGGGATGACTGCTCCTGCCATGTAAACATAGATTTGAACCGTGATTAAATGCCATTCAATCTACAGTTTATTAGGAAATAATGATGATATGTATCTGCAGTTATTAGTAACTGTTTTTAAACTTTTGTTTCCACAGTGACATTCAAGACACATTAGGCCTACATTTTTATGACTGCAATTAACAAGGATGATCAGGAGCACTTTGATATTTTATGGGATATTTTCTTTGAATTTAATAGAAATTATGAAGAAGCTTCCTCAGTTTCCCCAAAACTCCCTGGTCTGGGAGTCTATGAGCTCCGATACCTACCTCCTTTTGACCTATGCATATCGTTATTGCCCACAATTACCGCCTGAAAAAAAGGCCTGAAAGAAAGAGGATACTCGTGGTTTCGGTAGAGGGCATCAAGGAGCAGTCCACGGCGTTGACAAAAAGGATTGGTCAGAATCACGAAGACTGACATAGAAAAAAAGGGGAATTTTACCACAGGGGTAAACACGATTAGGCAAAAACGAGATTGAAGTAGCCAAGGTATAGCCCGCCCTCTTTAGGTAGGGGTTACCACTGTGTTATTAGGTTTTTGCCAGACAGTTATTGCAGGCAATAATGATATACATAGGTCAATAGGAGGTAGTGAGGTGCCAAATAGACTTAGGCTTTTGTAGCTAAGCCCATCTACCAACCAAAAAGACATATGATCTTGGGTCACTATTAATTCCAAGCTTCACAGTACACAACACATTTTGATCACTCAAGCTAGGTCTGATCCTCCCCTCCTACCACAATCAAATCAGGGGGAATAAATCAAGACCTGATCTGCTTCTACACTACAAATTTAACCTTTAGCAGTGGATGTGACCCTGAACCAGTTCTAGTGTAAATATTTTGGGGCAAAACAGACAAATAATACCTACATACTGAAGATAAGCTTGCAAGGACAACTACAGTACCATACTGAAGGGTTCACTCACTCCAAACTATAATTTTACATTTTTTGTAGCAGTCTAAAGAAATTCTCAGTTGGCACAGCTCTTTTGATTGAAAGCTAGTTCAAAAAAATGCAGAGTACCATAGCTCATATTACACTGCATACAACTGAGAGTGTTTTGATTACATATTGGGGTCTTGTATACTAACCTGAAGCAATAAACTAAAATTGACAGTCTGGATGAAGATGAATTAAAGACAGTGGTGGGAAGGCTTTAAAGGCCCTGTTCTCTCACCCCAAACAGTACAATTCTCCTAACCAAGCCCCTCCCACAATTCTCTGAAATTCATCCCCATCCAGACACAATCTCAGTTTATTGCTTCAGGGTGAGTATAGAAAAACTCTATATACTAATCAAAACACTCTCTGTACCATTCATGCTGTGTAATATAAGCTTTGGCACTCTGCATTGTTTGAATTACCTGTCAATCAAAGAGCTGAACCAATTGAGAATTTCAGTACCCGGGTACCAAAACTGTAGTTTGGGATGAGAGGTTTGGCCCTTTAATGTAAGTAAGAAGGTTAGGAGAACTGGAACCATTTGGAATGACAGGATTAAGCCTTTAAAACATCAGGCTTTAACCATATGACCTCTGGTGACCCCAAAGTACCTTTGACTTACACCAAAAAAAAGAAAAAAAGATATAGGGTTTATGTTCTGAATGAACAATGCATAACATGCAAAGCATGGATCCCTCACCATTTACCCTTCTTATATCATGTTTAATTGGTTTTAACCTTCTAATCTAGTACTGAAAACAACAATAATTTCGTTTAATTACAGTACTCTAAAAGAAGTTTTGCATGAAATTTTTTGTAACGTGAGTCCTCTGCAGTACTTTAGTAACTTAAAACAGGTGGTATTATACTGCCATACTTTTTTGGTACCACTACATACAAACTATTTTCAAGTCCTATCGTTTTCCAACCTGGAATTTATACCAATAAAATAATCATGTATTTAATCTATCTCTGCATGCAATCAAATCCATTGTCACATGAAGGTCACAACAACACACAACTCTTCATACTCTTAGTCTGAATAAAATACAATTTCGGAGTACCTTTTATGGTTACATGAGGGGGGCTATTTTTGGACTAGTTCCGTAAGTTACAGTTTACCACACTTCCTACATACCAGGCCTATCACAATGCTCAATCTACACAATAGCTCAAATTGACAGTACAGGCACCATTGCCATTGTACAGTACCAAGGGGATGCCTCCTTGATTGTATAGTGTAGTACAACTGTCTGGCTACACTGTTGTAAAGTACACTCAGAGGTCAAAGTGTAACACTGAATGATTCATACAAATAGTACAGGACTATCATGTATCCTGCTGTACTGGTTGTACAGAGTGCTTCCAAGGGTATCAGGCATTGATATCACACATACTGTAAGGAACTCTCTGTAAAGAATTCATGACAAAATCAAGCACGCCAAACAAACACTAGGTTTGGGGTACAAAAGAAAGATGGGGGAGAGGACAAGAGATTCATTAAGAGGAAATAAAAGAGTGTCGTCTACCTGGCTTCACTAATGGGGCCAGCCACTGACAGGAATTGAGTTATTTTTATGAGGCCTAAAGCTATTCAAAGTAGATACATATACCATACTGTTAAGATGGTGAGGTGAACTTAGGCGTTTTGTCATGAAAAATTCTTCAAGGTTTTTGAAAAAAAAAAGGGCTTGCTTGTCCTCTGGCGGGCTTGCTTGTCCTCTGGCCCTTAAATTTCAATTATTGTGGTAGTCTACACATACTCTCTATTGGCTCAACTCTATGACTGGCAGCTGGCTCAAACAATACAAAATACTGAAGCTTAGTTGTACAGGATGTACTGTACTGGGAGTGTTTCGACTTTCGATTATACGCATTGGGCAGTCTGTTGGGCAGTCTTCAGCGCTTTGAGACACTTTGTGTAAGCCGCTTTACAAGAACCGTATTATTATTATTATATTACAAACTTGTGGTAATGTGCAGGATTTCTTAAAGTTGTATAAACATGAAAGTCTGTTCCATCTTATGTTGTTGCAAAGATTAAATGTATACTTTATGTGATACACTATGTATCTGAGAAAGACATAATTACAGAACTGTGAAGGCAATGCCTTGTAGAGGTCATGATCCGACCTTGCTGCATTGCATAATTTGTCTTTGTTTCGTCGTCCAAGTGTCCATTGCACAACAATTGTTACTAAGGTGCTGCGCATATATCAGTATCCCACCTACAGACCTGCACATAGTACAGGGTTCGAAATAAGATTAAAAAGGGGCATAGCCATGGCTATTGGTGCCATCATTTATTTTGAGCCCTGGTGGCAGGTGATGTCCAGTATGGCAAATTGAAACATGCTGACATCTTGTGGCACAACCTCTGTCTGATAATGGGTACAGGAAAAATACCCCATCACAGACCTAGAAAGTTAGAAGTTCAGATGTTTAATTCCAGCAAGCAACCAACTAACCAATCCATAGAAATAGAAGGACAATTGTTTTACTTAGAGGCCTAATTCTTTCGTCCCAAACAATTCCAATTCGCTGAACCTTCTTACCTAAGCCCCTTCCCACAATTGTCTAAAATTTATCCTCATCCAGTCACAATCTTAGTTTATTGCTTCAGGGTGAGTATAGAAGAGCCCAATGCGTATAATCGAAAGTCGAAACACTCCCAGTACAGTACATCCTGTACAACTAAGCTTCACACGCCTTACACAAAGTGTCTCAAAGCGCTGAAGACTGCCCAACAGGGAGTCAATACGACATAGTAAACAAGTGAGTTTTCAAATTAGTTTTTACTGTACCATGTAGACTCACATTCTTCCTCAGTTTTACGTCACCTAAGTTCAATGAAACCGAACATACAGCACACTTTTGTTTTTTTTTTTTTTGGGGGGGGGGGGGGTTGGGGTGCATTTAATACTTTTTTGTACAGTGAATAACTTCATGTTTTTAATTGTTTTCATATCACAGGTCCCATAACTTCACTTTTGATGTCCATTAATAAATAAAAAAGTTCATACTGGTGTACCAGAATTCGAATGGAAAAAAAAATAGTTCAGAAGTTCTTCCTCTAAGGCAGACTTTACAAAAGTCATCAATTCTAGAGCTTTGAAATTCTGCCACACACTTCTACACATTACAGCAGCATGTCAAAGCATTAATCACCATTAGTCAAGCAAAACCACAACAGAGCTAGTTAATTGGTGGGCAGATACATATGCTTAAACCAACTTACTAGGAAACATACTAATAACTGCAACCTTTGCCAAGAGGGAGGACAGTAAGAGTGCCAAGATGTGTACCTTAAGCAGGTTAATGAACTAGAAATAAAGGCAATGAATTACTAACTTCCCAACTTTTCACTCAACCTTAATCTTAAACAGAGAATTAAAGACAATTTGGTAAATTCCCTTATTCAAATTGTTTCTTATGGACTAGCTGTCTCTTTGTCCCCACACTTACACTAAGAAAATCAGCTATCAACTCTCACCACTAATCTCCCAGTGGGTTGCAAAGTTATGTAATAAGTTCCTTCTCTACCATCAATTTCCTAGTAAAACCCCATTACTATGTGAGACCAAGTACTGTAACAATACAATAGTTTCTAGAATAATGTTTTCTTATAGTTCCCACACAACTTATGCCGATATCAGCAGCATACACAAACTTTTTTAGAGTGTGCTGATGTATGTTTTGTCACTCTCTACAAGAGGCACAGAGCTCCTCTCATTTCCACAGAGCGAGGTCTGATCATCTACCTTCATTTCAATGTATTTCACTTCATTGCTTTTCATATGTACAGGTCTACATATTGACACTTGAATTCCATATTTTTTACCTGCTGATGTTGTTTTGTGTATTCTCTATAAAAGTCTAAAAAGTACACACAAACCATTTCTTCATTTACTTTTAAATGACTACAGTCTAACAGAGAGGAAAGAGTGGACACAAAAGCAGCACGGTGGCTTTATCAATTTGCCTCTATGCTCCCTAAAGCCCTCTAGGTTGATGTCTTTAGTCCACCATATAATGGGTCCCGTCTCACTGGTTCCCCATAAGATTTCAGGAAATTGAGGTAGCCTTTGCAGCAGAAGAGTAATACCAAAGGACAAATGACTTGTTGATTGGGCAACATGAGAGAATGGTCCTAAAACTCCTTGAGTTGTGTGCCAAGCCCAGCATATATGCAGTTTTGATATGACAAGGGGGAAGCATGTCAGCAAAGCAAATTTGGGTCTTTCCCCAAAACAGGAATGTACAGCACTTAAAGTACAACAGTGTAAACATCTTACATTTTGGCAAATAACAATAGTGACCGCAACCCCATTCAGCTAGTTACGATTAACTGACAAAACTTCCTTAACATAAGTATGCAATGTTAAATATATAATAACTGAACAGTTTTACAGTATAGCAGTTCTACATGTACTAGCTTCCTTTAACATATTATACAAGGTCACTGTTATGATTTCATGCAAGTGTCAAAATTCGTAGCTCTTAAGCTTCTGAGAATGTATTTCTACATTGTGATATGTACCTTCAGGAATGTACTGTTTCATATTTGATACTATAGTACTAAGCTAGAAAGAATGCACTTCCCATCGTACTGATTGGGTGATCATTATATGAAAAAGTTTTGTGGGCCCCACTCCTTGCAAAATATCACAACTGAGATTGATATGAAAATGATGTCATGTAACTTCATTTTTCTGACAAAAAAATATGATAAGTGTAACTTGCCTTTTGGAGTAGGAAATTAATACCTAGATTAATCTGAATAAATGAACACAAAATCATAGTACACATTAATTTGCTGGAAACCTGATTTTCTAAATTCTAGCAGAAATAAAGATGAATTTGTGGAAGTAAAGAGTTCACCCTGAAAAGCTCCCTGCTGGGGAAATTTTACTACTGAAGGAAGATTCTACTAATTGGAAGAAAATTTTGACTTGCTTTTCTGATTTTGGAACCTTTCCAGAAACTTTTGAAAGTTTACTGTACAAAAGTCTGCTTATTTTGATTCTGATTTTTTGCATAACTTCAGTTCCAACAAGAGTATGATCATTATATTTTAGAGTTCTTTCCCTCCTCTTTTGGATAAAGATTTCTGTTTGAGGGGTTGAAATATTCTGTCTGAGGCCATTAACCATCTTCTGTGTGACAAGAGACAACACGATTTGCAGATTGACAATTCTCAACCAACACTGATTGGGAAAAACTGTCTGAACTACTGTATATCTCCACTTTTCACATGGAAAAATGAAATAAACATACAGTAGTGTCTCATGGAGATTCCTGGGCAGCTACCTCTTTAACCACACCATGTGATAAATTATGTGAAAATGATCATTTGCCCAAATAATTACTTTTGTACAGTACTGCATTAAAGTCATCTCCACAACTGTCTGTCTTTAATACAGTGAGTGCATCGCAACACATCATGCACAGACACACACAATGAGTATGTTAACTAATAGAACTGCCTGCCCATCCTCTAAATGTCAGGCCTACTGTACAGAGTACAGTACAGTACAGTACCTCTAAAGAGCCGATATCATCACAGCAGAAAAACTGTTATCCTCAAGGGAGGCTGTCAGGCATGGAAAAGAGTCGAGAATGTGAGTGTGTAATTAAACCTACCTTTGTCAATCTCCCATCCGACTGGAGAGTAGTCCTTGCTTTCTCCATATTGATTCAGAAAATTTGGGAGAGCTTGCAGTGGACCTGACTAGGCTGACTGATGTGCACTCTTTGTGATGGTACATATCTTATGGTTTTGTTTTGGAAACTGTTTACGCAGAAGGCAAATGTCATCGTCTGCCGGGGCTTTCCTTAGCACCCGACCCACGACGAGGCTTGGAGCCGAGCCACGCAAAAGCACATGCATGACACAGCACTGTACAGTACCACGGATCTGTTCAGTAGCTTCCTCCACCTGGTTACAGTGTTAGAGAGGCCTACATAGAGAGGCTGAGATTTTTCACATTCCAATGTGGAAGTAAAATGAAGGCAGCAAAGAATTTCATCTATGTATGTCTGTAGCCCTGATTTGAGGGCTGGTATAAAATACAGAAGATGGAAGGACCAGGGCACCAGAGATCAAATTTCCAAGGAAGAGTTCTGTCATCTGATTGCACAACATGATGAATGCCAAATGTCAACTGAATCTTATGACTTAATTTGATTGGAGTAAAAGCAAAATATTATGCTTTTCATTATTCCCTGGTCTACCTCCCAAAAGGCCAATACTATACAATATTTGCATAAGATAATAATGAACCTGTTACAGGACAAACCAATTTTTTTTCTTTTATCCATAAATTAAACAAACAAATAAACCCAATAATAGTCCTGTTTGCTTTTAACAATGTTTTCATATCATACGTCCAAATTTGTGCCAGCTGTAGCAGTTTGCAAATGACCCGAAACTGACCTTTCTTGCATAGATAGATTAAGGCTGTTTTAGATAGAGTATTATTTGGTCGAAAAATGTTCCATACATATTCAGGTTACAGTAATTAAACCAGAATGCAAAACTGCATTGAGGTTTCGATGATACACAAATGTTCCATTTCAAATAATCCCATCATGTACCATTATCTTCTCATTCAAATGTTATACTAACATGTTCAAAAAATAATTTTGTTATCCCACATGACCTTTGTCCCCGCCACCAAAAATAGGGATCATCTTCTTACCGTAAGCATTCATAAACCACACGTGAAATCTATTTTATAAGTCTCCCACTTTAAGATGTGTTCATACCTATTAAACAAGGTTGTCATTCACATTTTGACCACCAGTGACCCTACAAAACCTTTAACCTCTACATATTGCAATTTCAAAAGGCTTCGAGCTGACTTCAAGAAATGAAAAAAATAGGAATCATGCAAACCTTCTTTAAAAGTGGACCCCTGTCATGCTAAGGCAACCCTAAAAAACCATGGTACAATTAAGAAATGACATAATGATGGTTTTGTATAATTACTTGCAAAAAGTCTTGAGAGTTCACAACACTCTAAATTAAGGACCCTCTCCCCATTCTTTCCTGCTGAAAGGTTTAATAATACTTTTAAGACTTTAATGAGGGTTAGATTTCTGTGCAGAGGTTTGAACCAACCCCATAAATACTGCAGAGTCGAGATATTATTTTGCAATGACACTTCCTAACACTAATATATATGGGAGAACTTTTGAACAGCTTCTCGTAACACTACGGTATATGGGAGAGTTTGTGAGTTTTCACCCGCTGCAGATACCACCCTGCTACCAAAATATGCTGCTGCATGCTTTATATCATGTTCTAGAACAACTAAAATATTGGTAAGAAAGCTAAATTTCCCTGTAGGCTAGCCCAAGGATATTACACAGAAACATACAAGTGTAGAATAGGTTGTACATATATGCTATACATTAGGCAATGGCAAAAGTGCCAAGACATTAGACATGATGAAGAAAATTACATCGCAGGGAAAAACTTTACACCTAAAGCTCACAAAAGTACTGCATATTGTTGTATAAGGGTTTTTTACCAATGCCTTTTAAATATTTTTTATGTTCTTGGTCAAGTGGATTTTTGTTGATCCTCTTCAGTACTCGATCCTGCTTTATGAAAGTTGTAGCCTCGGCTAGGCCTATATTTAGGCCTACGTTAAGCCTAGGCAGAAAGTACTAGCCCACTTGCTCAATCGAACCATACAATTTTGGCCTGAACTTTTCAGTTTAGGGAGCTAGACACTTTGAGATTTCAACAAAGATCTTTAACATGTGAAAAGAGCAATTTTTGGAGGATATTCGTAATTGCGGAATCATGGGTGGAAATGGTAATTACTCCACCTAAATCAAGATACTTGGCATCTCTGCAGACTGCGCATCCTCTCACTATAATACATCCACAAACCAAATATGAAATCTATTCAAGTTTCCCCCCTTGAATATTGTGTTAACAAGGTTTTCAGACTTTGACCCCCACTGACCCCAGATGACCTTTGACCTCCACCAAAAACAATATGAACCATCTTCTAACAATAACACATCCACATATCAAACGGAAATCTATCCAAGTTCCATACCTTGAAATATCGTGTTAACAAGATTTTCAGACTTTGACCCATGGTGACCCCAAATGACCTTTGACCTTCACCAAAAACAATAGGGACCATCTTCTGACAATAACACATCCACATACCAAATATGAAATCTATCCATGTTCCCTATCTTGAAATATGCTAATAAGATTTTCATACTTTGACCCCTGGTGACCCCAGATGACCTTTGACCTCCAAAAAAAACAACAGGGACCATCTTCTGACCATAAGGCATCCACATACCAAATATGAAACCTATCCATGTTTCCTATCTTGAGATATCGTGCTAACAAAGTTTTCAGAAATTGACCCCTGGTGACCCCAGATGACCTTTGACCTCCACTAAAAACAATAGGGTTCTTCCTCTCAATATGGCGCATCCATGTATCAAGTTTAAAAACTGTCAGACATTCCTATCTTGAGATATCGTGCTAACAAGCAAAGTGTCACAAACACACACACACACATACACACACATGCACACACATACATACACACGCCACCATGATTGTATAGGTTTCTCTTATCATCGAAACCAAAAAGAGACATTTCAATACAGAAATGAAGTTTATTAGAAGTTAAAAGTAGACCAGTGACAGCAAATTTGTGCAAGGAGCAGCAACAATGCTATCTGACATACTTTTTACTGTAGTTTAAGTCAGGGCTGGAAGAAGTATTTATTTCTCAGAGAGGAGTAGAATTTCCCACAATTCTCCCTGTATTTTCATGTACAGAAAAGGAAAAATTTCCTCCCAAATGTTACAATTTTCCTCCCAAATGCTACAATTTTCTTCCGGATACCCAAATTTCCCAGGAAGGTGCCTCCCAGCTTCCCAACTTTTTCCACACATTGTTTTAAAGAGCCAATCCCCTCATCCCAAACTACACTTCTTGTAGGGGGGAACAGAAACTCTCCATTGGCCCAGCTTTTTGACTGACTGTTCATTCAAACAATGCAGATTACCAAAGCTTATATTACACAGCATGAACTGTACTGAGAGTGCTTTGATTATACACACAGAACTTTTCTATACTCACCCTGAAGCAATAAACTGAGATTGTGACTGGATAAGGATGAATTTCAGACAATTGTGGGAGGGGCTTAAGAACAAAGGTTAGGAGAATTCGTACTGTTTGGGGTGAGAGAAATAAGCCTTTAAATTGAAAACTTTATACTGAAATCTGAAAAATTTTGCCCTAAAGAAGAACTAACTGGAATGTGTAGTATAATGGGTGGGTTTAACCCTTTACCGTTGTGCTCCGATTGGGGCATATTTGCGCGCCTCGGGAGTGGGCGGAAAAGCGGACGTAGACCGCCCCGCACCGGCTTCCGTAAGCCATTGACCCCGTGACCTTAAACTATTGTCTCTCGTTGTTGTGGCCGAATTTTCGGGTAGCTACTCGCAGTTTCGAGCTCCGCGTGAAACAGAACATAAAGATGGGTGACAGCCGAGCTCTCCGCATGGGTCCAAAAGGACCCAAACAACAGTAAAGGGTTAACCCTTTACCGTTGTGCTCCGATCGGGGCATATTTGCGCACCTTGGGAGTGGGCGGAAAAGCGGACGTATCACGCCCCGCATCGACTTCCGTAGGCCATTGACCCTGTGACCTTAAACTATTGTCTCTTTCGTTGTTGTGGCCGAATTTTCGGGTAGCTACTCGCAGTTTCGAGCTCCACGTGAAACAGTAAAGACGGGTGACAGCCGAGCTCTCCGCATGGGTCCAAAAGGACCCAAACAACGGTAAAGGGTTAAAGGGCAAAAGCAGTCAGCCCAAACTTATTTTGAAGCAACAGCTGAATCTCACAATTTTGTCCTGACTGTATTTCTCTTCAAAGAATCTGTCATTGTATTTTAGGACTTCAGTGTTGCATATTCAAAGTAAACCAAGCAGTTACTGTACTTCTGGTAATATCTAAGGAGAAAAAAATATTGTCAGGTGACTCTCAAGAGCCAATCATGAAACAGTACAGTCTAAGTACTATAACCACTTCAAGTTGGGGTGACTGCATTTCCCTAAAAGCAGGAGACACTCTGGATTGGTTGGTTAGATAGAGTTTTACCGCCCAGTTTCCAATCTACTGGAACTACTGTAAATACTGTAAATGCAAATGTAATGTAGGACCAGGAGTCATGTTCTTGCCTTGATGTCCAAAAAGGAACTTCCAAAGGTGTGTACATGCAATGGGTTTGTTTTTCAAAATTATCATCTTTCATAAAAGGCTTTGACCGGTTGTATGTACTGTACCAAACTGGACTTTTTTTAATCTTGCCTCATTACAAACCGTCAACCTAACTCCATGATCTACTTTAGATCACTACAGTAAAAAGCAATACAAATTTTATCAGCTTCAAAATGAGGGAATTGCTGAAAGAAGGAAATTGTTACAGTCATAGCTAACATTGGAAATGAGTCACTACAGGTACCACTAAACTACACAATAAATTCAGTGATGAATACATGTGCTATCTCTGGGTATATGGAAGAATTCTACATAATTTAATATATATTAACAACATTTAAGTAAGAATTGTGTAGACAGGACCCAGGTACAGTAAAGAGGAGTGATATGGTCTGCCAGTTACACAATTTTTTGAAAGTGCAGAAAACAAATACTGCACAGTAGTATTCCACCCTTCCTGTTGCTTCATCAAATTGATGTGATCTCATCATCTCACTCTCAGAATTAATGAGTTAACTATTCAAAAGGCAGACACTGAAATCAAGTTGTATGTCACAACTTATAAGTTATAAGTCAGTTGAACAACACTACTGTGTACCTGTAACTGAGCATGACAATAATGCAGGTACTGTACTGTACATACTGTTACTGCAAACTTGTGCTTTGAAATTATTGTCTCCATTACACAGTATTAATTTAATATAGACTGCAATTTGTGCTCCTCTAGTTCTGGCAGTGACAGCCCTATGGGGGGAGGGGAACACAAGGGGCATTTGCCTCCTCTGATTCTGTCTTTGCCTGGAGTTGTCTCCTCCTTTTTCTACACAGGCTTTGATTTTCAGAAAAATTTATGGTTGTCCTTTGGGCAACCATTTCACTAGTTTTGGTTGTCCATAAGGAAATTTGGTTGTCTGATAAGTTTTTCACACAATTGCAAAACAGTCAAGTGTTCATATATTATTGGTCTTGAACAATAAAAAGATGTGATTTTTGAGAGACAGAAATACTTGAAGTCTGAAACATGGTAGGATGAAAAAAGTTGAAAGAGTTGATCAGTCAGCTGATACTTCTTCAACACCAGGAAAAAATGGTTGTCCATTGGACAACCACCCTTTAACTCTTGGTCATATGAAATTATGAAATTTTAGTTGTCCCACACAATCGGACAACCATGAAAATCGGGCCCTGCTACAGCTATGTCAGTTAGGAGCCAGGTCAATCAAAAAAATAATATAGGCTAGCTCTCCTGAGTTTTAATTTACAGAGAGACACATTAAAACCTAAATGTTTCTGGGACTTTGCCCCCTGGACACCCACTGGGACAGCCCTCAAACCCTACCCACAAACACAACCTTCACCTTGGATTTTGCTCTGCACAAATATTTGCTGCCCACTCCCTGGAACAATTTCTTTCACCCCTAGCAGGGCTCCATTTTCGTGGTTGTCCGATTGTCCGCGACAACTAAAATTATATACGGAAAACCAAAAGTTGAAAGTTAGTTGTCCGATACACAACCATTTTTCTCTCACAATGAATTTCATTCAAGGAGCCTGCTTTTTTATATGATGGAAGAAGTATATACTGCTGACTGAACAACTTTTTCTATCATACAATTTCAGACTCAAGTGATTTTGTCTTACAAAAATCATACCTTTTTATTCTTCAAGAGTGATTATAAACACAATTACTGTTTTGTACTGTAACTGTGCCCAAAATGTTTCGGACAACCAAATTTTGTTTAGGACAACTAAAAATACTCAATTGGTTGTCCAAAGGACAACCATAAATTTTTCCGAAAATAGAGGCCTGCCTAGTTTTTCCCCTTCCCCTGTCCCCCCTCTCCAATTTGGACATTCTGGTGTCAGCACCGCCTGTCAAGAAATCAAAAAGTAATGTCCAGTGGAAACCACTATTTCATTGCAGTAATTGAAGCATGTATCTTTGTGCACTCTTGACTTTGTGTGCGTTCATACTTTGTTCAGCATTACAAGAATCCCTGTCTTAATAATGGCTTCAAATATGGAAATTGACAGTTTAGGGAAAAATCAAGGTTTAGATATTTGGTCATAAGTACAGTACTTTAAATTCCAACACTTTGAATCTAACCCAAATCAGAAGAAATCCAGGTATTTTCTTTCATCAAATCTCCTTGAACTGGTGGTTACCAAGGACAGGCCGGACAGCAGCGCAGTAAGCCTGACTGTGCAAAATCAACTGACACAGCACAGTACACTGTACTCTGAGTATTGGAAGTCAAGGCTAATTTGCCTTGAACTACTTTATAGTACTTTTCCAAGTAGCCTTGACCATGTTGTAACTTCTACATTGGTACTTTCAGGTTTTGGAGTGCTGTAATGTAGGTGGGGTGGTGATAGGGTTACTTAAAATAGTTTTTTAAAGCCACTCATTGATTTGGCTCATGAAATACACCAATTTTTTCCAAACCTGTTAGGTTTTCTTCACATACTAATGACAAATAGTTACACTCAGACGATCTACATCCTACATACAAATAATCCAAGTGAGTATTTTACAGTTCAATGCAGTTTTCAAGAAATTGTGACAAGACTTTTTGCAAATTATGCAAAAATCCCTTTCAAGTCAGGACACCACAAAATTCAAAATTTTACCTGTTTTCCTTAACTTTTGCATATGAAACTGGACTCGCTAATACTATACTAACTATATGCATTGGTGTGTAGTAGTGACTCTTTATCACCCTCATTATGATCTCGATATCAACTCAATGAGGCCCTTTATGGGACAAAGCATCTTCCTTGGGCCTACAACCAGCAGCAGTTTGGATTTACAGAGATTCTGTACATTAAAGCACCACATCAAATCATCATAGCCTGCAAATGCCTTTAAAAGCCTTGCATTATTGCTGCACTCATAACAATACCTGCCACAGGATTAAGCTCATTTGTTAATGTAATGTATTAAAAAATTGAGAGAGCCCAGTTGCTGTAGCTGCTGTAGAGCAGTTAGGATGAGAGAGGTATTTAGTCTACTGCAAAAGCAGCTTTGCAATTTTACATGCAGGGCTCGATTTTGGTGGTTGTCCAATTGTCCGGGACAACTAAAATTCAATACGGACAACCAAAAGTTTAAGGTTGGTTGTCCGATGGGCAACCACTTTATCTCAGATTGAAGAAGTTATACTACTGACCATCAACTAAATATTTCAACTTTTTCCATTCATACCATATATTTATTTCTTATATCAAGTGTTTCTGTCTCTCTAACATCAGATCTCTTTATTCTTCAAGAACACATGAAGACAATTACTGTTTTGCACATGAAGACACTTACTGTTTTGTAATTTTGTGAGAAAAATGTTTCAGACATCATAATTTCCTTGTGGACAACTGAACATAGTGAAATTGGTTGCCTCATGGACATCCACAAATTTTTCTAAAAATCGAGGCCTGACATGCATGCCTACAGTGAAAGAAAGGTTTGAGGTCACATCAAGTTTGGATATTGTAGGGTGCTAATACTAATTTTAGTAACCATTTCTGTAAAACTGAAAAGGTTACCAACCATTTAATAGTTAGTTATAGTTATTTTACTTACCATTTCAGTGAAACTTGCATTGAAATCCAATGTGTGGCTCTCAAGATATGAGCAGGTAAAGTTATCACAATTTCACCAAAGAGTGAACTTAAAGCAAGCACAATATGACATCATATCCTCACATTAATGGACAGCTGTTTGTTATTTTTAAAACTTTACAACCAATTTTCTCCTCAACAATCCCATGTTATCAGAATGTGATTGTAAAAGTGGCATTAAGAACTACAATAACCTTTACATGGAGGTCCTATTCCTATTATCTGAAAGGTCAACATAACAGACTGAAAAAAAAACAAAGAGACACAAAGGACTCCTTGCAAATGTGAGGAAGTGATATAACCTTTGTTGCCCTCAAGCTCACTTTGGACACAAATCTAGTGACACTGTAGATTTGGTTACTCTTTCATACATATATAAAAACTTATTTAAAGTTAACTTTCCATTAAAGCAAATGGTTTAGATCAGAAAAATGAAACTACAAAATCTTGGAAATAAAAGGATTTCAAAATATGGTGCCAGACTCAACCATGGAAATAAAAAATTTGTCAAGTTTGAATCTTCCATTGTTACATAATTTCCACATAATGTCACCAATAGCATAATGAAGGTGGTCAAAGGAAGTTTTAATCCTTGGCTCATCTTCCTCCCTGTGGTGGTGAAAATCCCTAAATTGCTCTTTGATCAAATCTTTCTGTCTATAAAACTAATCACTCCATTTTGATTTCTTTGGTTTTGAAAATATTCAATAGTACCGAAATAGGACATACCTGTACAAAATATCAAGATACTGTGAGGGAAAGCACTCTAAAAAGCTAGAGGGTTTGTCAAAAAGGGTGATCCCATGAAAAAAAAAAACATAATATGCTCAAAAAGTACCTACTGTAAGGGTTGGTGACATTAAAACAAACAGCAGTCCACCTTCCTCTTTAAATACCATCAGATTGGTCTTGAACAATAACTCCATAACATTGTAAAATAGAGAACATACAGTATATACATGTGCTTGTACAATACCTCCCAAAGAATCATTTGAACCCAATGGGTTGGAAACTGGGCCGTAAAACTCTCATCTAACCTAACCCAAAGGATTATTTAAGTGTTACAGCAGGCCTCAAATTATCAAACACCAACCCTCAACTTAATCACCAAGAGGAGTGTGATTAATTTGAGCACCGAGGTAAAGAAAAGGAACTATTTAAATTAAATAAAACAGCACACTTATCACACTCCTAATTTCCTAAGGAGTGTGATATATAGTAAACTCACAAAAATCTTTAAACTCAAGTCCTGTTACAGCATGTCCCATTATTTAGCAAAACATCCTTCCTACTGTAACCTTCAGTACTGGGTCTAAACTATTTTTTTATCATCCTTCCGTTACTGTTTACAGTATGTATCCATAACATACTGCCTACAAATTTAAAGCTGTTTATCAGTTATGTAAAATGACCTATTTTTTAACTGTTGCCCTATTTTAATAAAGGCTATGGTTGGCCTAATTTCAGTTACATTCATTCTTAAATGTAAACAACAGTACTGGGCCGCTGATTGTGATTGTATTCACATCATTTACTGTACGAATACTCCTTTTGGAGGCACCTTTCAAGGGTGTTCAGTAATTATTTCCTGGTAAAATTTTAAGAAAACTGCTAGCAGTTGAAATGAGTAACACAGTGCAGTAGTGTTCAAGGCTACTGGTAATTCTTCATGCAATCAATAATCATACATGTGATTTGTTTAAAGGCAGTTATTCATCACCCCCTGACTATTCCAACTCTCCATGTACTACTTTTAATGGAAAAGTTTAAACAAAATTTTAATTTTCATACGTGAAAGAGGATCCAAATCGACACAGTGTGGTGAAAGTTCCCTTCAAATCAGACATGTACAGTAATTCTAGAGATATCAGTATATGAAGCCAATTGATTTGTGTTCTAAAGTGAGTTTGAGGGCAGCCGAGCTTATAACACTTCCTCACATTGACAAGGAATGCTTTGTTTCCATTTATCAGACTGTTGTGTTAATCTTGAAGTTATTAGGAATAAGACCTCCCTGTGGGAGTTGCAAGGTGTGTAAGGTTCTCATATGGGCGGCCATCAGGGCAAAAAAGACAACACCGCCTAACAGAAAAGACAATGTCAAAAGGAATAAACAACACCGAAAGGAACATTCAAACGTCTAATGAAAAAGACAAACGTCAAAAAGAGAAAACAAACCCCGAGAGGAAAGACAGAGCCAAAAGGAAAAGTTAAAACCCAAAAGGAAAAGATTAACGTAAAAGTGGAAAACAACAAACGCCAAAAGGAGAAGACGACGCCGAAAGGAAAGGACAACGTCCAAAGGAAAGAACAAATGCAAAAGGAAAAGTTAAAACCCAAAAGGAAAAGACTAACGTGATAGTGGAAAACAACAAACGCCAAAAGGAGAAGACAATGCCGAAAGGAAAGGACAACGTCGAAAGGAAAGGACAATTGCAAAAGGAAAAGTTAAAACCCAAAAGGAAAAGACTAACGTGATAGTGGAAAACAACAAACTCCAAAAGGAGAAGACAACGCCGAAAGGAAAGGACAACGCCGAAAGAAAAGGACAAAGCCGGAAGGAAAGGTCAAACGCTCAAAGGCAAAGACAAACAGGCAAAAAAGACAATACAGCAAAACAGGGAAGACAAACGCTAAAAGCTAAAGATGAAAGTCAAAATAAAGACCAAAGTCAAAAGAAAAAGACAAAGTCAGACAGTGGCGTACGAAGGGGGCATTGAGCCATGCGCATGCCCCCCCCCCCGCCCCGCCTCACGAATGTCAAGGTCCTAAAAATACGTACCCATACTTTAGTAAGACAGATTTTACTTCAAAAGATAGCATGTGTGGCACCAGATTGCATGTAAGAACACCCAATTTTTCAAAAGTTTCAAAGGGGAAGGATTGTCTGTGCAAGGCCCCTCGGTGACGCCATTTCTTCCTTTTCTTTAATTCCTAAAAGGAGGCAAATTTTGTCAAATTCCGATGGCACCGGTTAGCTCTAAAGACACCTACCTTTTTTAGGAATTTTCAAAAGGGAGCGGCCCATCCCTTTCCCGACCTACATTGACGCGTACGAGACGGGGACAGGGAGGGAAGTGTGTTCAGGTGCGTTGAGAAATAGTTTGCCATTTATCACGCAAGAGATGATAGAGGTAAAATCATTAACAGACGGAAGTTCGAGGAGTCACAGAAAGTTTCATCAATTCGCCGGATCTTTAATTTAACCGAGTGAGAGTCACAATAGAGAAGCATTAGCATATTTTCAATTCCGTTGTATAGTTTCCCCGGAAAGAAAAAAGACAATGTAATGTAATAGCGGTAGTACATTTTACCTGGTAATTTTCTGATCACTTAGCATGTTTCTGATTTTATTCTTATTGCAAACAAAAGCTAAACATAAAGACTGCATATTTAGATTCTCTTTACAAGAATAAAAACGCAATTTTCGGCCAGGCTGAGGGGTCGCGATTATTTCCTAATGGCGGCGCTCCACTTAGATAGTCCTTCGGGCAAAATTACATTTTTGGGGTCAAAGTAGCTCTTAAAGGGCCAAACCTCTCACCCCAAACTACAATTTTGGTACGGGTGTACCGAAATCCTCAACTAGCTCAGCTCTTTGATTGACAGCTAATTCAAACAATGCAGAGTACCAAAGCTTATATTACACAGCATGAACGGTACTTAGAGTGTTTTGATTATATAAATTGAGTTTTTCTTTACTCACCTTGAAGCAATAACCTGAAATTGTATCTGGATGAGCATGAATTTCAGACAATTGGGGGAGGGGCTTAAGTAAGAAGGTTAGGAGAATTGGTTCTGTTTGGGGTGAGAGAACTGGGCCTTTAATAACTCTCTGATCACTTTCCAGTTTGCGAACATATTTTGAAGTGAGCATTTTATTGCAGAAATTTCTCTAAGCTCCGCGCCAACCAATGGTGGCGCCCCGCTTAGATAATATTTGTGACAGAATAAAGTTTTGTGGCCAAGAAAAAACTCAAACTAAAATGCTCCCTTTCGCCTATACCGATCGATGCTCTTTTTTTTTTACTCATAGAAGTATACAAACTTAATGACAAGTTTTACTTTGAAAGGGAGCGTAAATGGCATAAGATGAAAAGATTAAACAAGAACCTACCTGGTTTGAAGTTTGATCTTGATTTTATGAAGTAATAGTGAGTGAGAGGTAATGTGAGATCCCGTCCGCGCATGCGTGATCAGTCTTTAAAGTATGAGGCCTGAGTTATCAGACCACAAGACAGCACCCTATTATTATAGATGGCTGTACTCCTACTGTAAGCTTTTCCATACATGTATAGAAATTAAATGCTAGCTGGCTTGACTAACATTTTCATTTATGAAGTTTCTGGGTGGGTGAGGAGGGCACATTACCTCTCACTCACTATTACTTCATAAAATCAAGATCAAACTTCAAACCAGGTAAGGTTCTTGTTTAATCTTTTCATTTTATTTCGTAATACGTTCGATGTAATGTGAGACCTTCAAAGCAACTCAGGTCTCATACAACACATTAACAGAACACAGCAGATGACTCCTCCATAAGTGTTCTGTGTCATATACAGTAAATAAATTTTTTGAACAGAATTTACTGTTAAAGGTGTTGCTTCAGTGCAATGCTTCATTCAGTACTGACAGTACTATAACTTTTCTTCACATCTAGGCTTAAAGGAGTACATTTCTTCCAGAACTCTGATACTAAACCTAACCCTTAAAAGGTTTGTTGAAAACTTCAAAAAGTTTCTTCCATACTAGGCACTCCATTCTGCTTGAGAAAAGATTTCAGCAAATAAGCAGATGTCAGTTGGACACTGCTACCACCGATCTACTGCAGTAGTTTGTGGTTTGAAGTCACTGTTGTCAACATCAGATTGTTGACTTTACTGTTTACACTTCCAGCCATGTGCCTATGGTATCATGTGACACTTTAGAATGAGGCTTACACAAGCAGACCAACTTTCCACCATTCCTTTATGCATTGCTGTCCTCTTTTGGTTCAGTACTCCACCATGTTTATACTGTACATTTATGCCACATTGCTTATTTAGTGGATATGCAATAGCAGCAATACCATATGCTCCACATTTTTGTGCCATACCTACATTGGCTGGTCTACTAATATCACATAATCCCTTTACAAATAGCTCCTAATGTTTATTTCCATGTGTTCAGCATATACGTATGAACGGTTTGTCGGATAGACTAAGTACTGACAAGCAGATTTTTATTTAAGTTCTTGGAAACCAGCATTCTGGCAGCTACTGTAACATGGATCTTTCAACTATGCTGCTTTAAATCACAACTGTAATCATATTGAGGCAAGGGAGGTCTGAAATCAAAAGCCCTTACAAATTTTACAATAGTTGTGTATTAAATTGGTGTGATCTCTTATTGACTATCCATGGGTTGATAAGGCTGCCCATGCCAAGTTAAAGGCACTATATTTGACAATGTCAAATGAAGAAATAAGGCATCATGCCTTAACCTGTTCTGGAGTGGAGTATGCACAATGGATCAATGGAATGGAATGCTAGCAAATGGGAATAACCTCCATAGTGGAGTTGCACCATACTGTAAGTTTCCAACTGTCTAAAATGTTGCAAATCCCCTTGTCTTCAATGAACAATTCCAATACTGTGAAGAACAAGACCTTGTAGTCGATTTAAGGGTAATATCTTGAGGTTGTCAGCATTTTCCCTGCCAATCTGCTGCAGGAAAACAAGTTCCATGTTCTTCAGGGCCAGAAATGAAAATTACATCATTGTGGCAAACTGGTCCACATTTGGAACCAAAGCAATTCATACTCTTAGGTGATTTCCAGGCTCCCCTTGCCTAACATCCATTCTAACTGGTCACTAAATTTTCTACATGCCTAATCAACAATTTCATTTTGATCACCTTTTCCTACTGGGTTAAACACCCTCAAGTTCAATTTGGTAAATTTCAGTACAAGCTAGCAACTTTGTGCTGTTCAGTAGCTGTGCTATTGAGCACTACTGCATTTAGGGTTTTAACAAAATGCTTGCTAAGCTAGGAAAACAGCATTCCCTCAACATACGACTGTACGTAGTGTTTAGTTCATTGTTTTTTGTTGGTATTCTATCTGACATCAATCTGTATTGCTACAGCTGTATCATAGGCACTTCATCCTGAACTGAGGCATCACTTGCCAGAGTGGTTTGAAAGACACCCATACAGAAGATGAAGTTTTTCATATGCCTCAGTGTAGACACTAGTCCAAATTATTTCTTCTTTACCTTAAAGATAAGGACACATCAATATCAGCACAGTACTCCCGTTTTTGAGACATACGATAGTACTACTGTAAGTAACATCTCTATAAAGCTTTCTGAATCCAATAGCCCCCTGTGGGCTGTAGAATACATGCCCGTGGTATTTTGCGCATGTGACAAGAGGCGACTAAAGGGGGACCAAATGTGAACTTGAACCGTACGTGAAAATAAATTTACTGTAATCTTTTTATCGAGTTGACTGACACTATATTACACACTCATGTCAGTGTGTCGTTAAATCTCATCTCACTATCTGAATCCAATAACGGAGTGGGGCTTTACTGTACTGTTGGGAAGCTGCTACTGTACCAGCTTTCCAATCCATGCTGCCACTCTAATTATGACAGGCAGTCTAGCAAGATTCCATCAATTTCTCATGAGGTCAATCTGACTTGCACTGTCGGCAAACTAAAATTAGTCATAAGAGTTTTATTTCTTTTGCAGATGCAGACAAAGACTTCTCTGGGTGGTGAAAATCCATCTCAAATCTGAGAAACTTGTAGTTCTGGCAACAGCTTCTTTGGCATGTTGCTTTGTTACTGTGGCTATAACCAATGTACCACTTCAGTAAAGTATCATATAATTACGCACTGAAATCCCTTGGAAGCAGTCCAAGAGATGCAAAGCAGTGCTTTACGTAATTGTGTAAAATGCCTTGGCATTTACATGACCCCAACTGGATTTTGTCTGGCCATAACTGACCTCTTCACAAAGCAGGACTTCAGACTGTGAATTTATTTTCTTCAAATGCTAAAGAGAAATAATAATATGCATCTCTCATGTCTACAGATGCCATTGAATAGTCCTTTGTAATAAACTCCCTTACAAAACTGTTTTCATAAAAGGTTCCGAGAGATAATGGGTCATTCTACTTTCCCCAGCATTCTTGAGCCATGAAAAGGTATTCAATGAACCCTGCATTGGAGTGCTTCCATTTCTGCACATCCTTTTTAGGTTGTCAAGGTTGTGTAGTATATTGTCAGCTTTCTCATGGAAATTGGGTAAGTTACTTTGTCAACCCCAATATCCTAGCCTTCTAGGTAACCTAGGACCATGGCTTCCTACTGCTGGTTCATTTTCCCGCACTCTGGAATGTTGCACTTGTTTCCTGTTTGTTACCTGGGGCCCTAACTTTGGGCCAATTTTTGGCATGTTTTGCCAGATTGATGTTGGTACACAGTAGCGTCCCACAGCAGGGGGAGCTTTTCTCACACTGAAATATTGCTGTAAGTTAAGCATCAGCTAAAAATCGTGTGTGGCATCTACCACACGTACAAGCTACGGTTTTCTCTTCAACCAGTTCTTTGACCATTTCAATTGTAGTTCTAGGGTTACAGTAGATGACCTCCCAGCAATCACTGAGTTTTACACTGTTTACATTATAATTTTGGTCTACGCCTGGTCTTAGGCTATGCCTAGATCTCGTCAAGTTTCCATCTTGACTTACAGTTAACATAGGCTAGGCCTATATACACTAGGCTATGTAGCGTAAGCTACTAGCCCTGTAAGTACGACAGTAGGGTCTGACTTGTGTGCAGGAAAGTGCTTCATAATTGTTGGCTGAGACATCTGACATGTTTCGGCTTTCTTTCTTCCACTTTTGTGGGTTCTTCTAGGTCGAGGCCATTGGCCTAGGCTAGGCTACGTGATATAAAAATGCTGCTATAGCAACTGGTTCACCTTTGTAAACCTTGACAGTTGATGCAAACCCCAAAGGTTTGTATCAGGTACCATCCTTTCTAATTCTCACCCTCAGTCTCAGACTGGGGAAAATCTTTATGTGACTGTATCCTGTATGCCTCCGCCTTGGCTAGGCCTAATACTAAGGCCGACAGTATTTCACTGTTTGGACTTGCACACTTACCTATTCATAGCCTAAGTCAGCACTTTAAACTGCTGCTCTCCATAGCTCAATCTATGGATAAGTACTCAGTCACATCCATTTTTCAAGCCTGGCCCAGGCCTAGGCTAACCAACATTTGTTGGTTTATCTTTATCAACACAAGCCTCTTCAGTGTTGCTGAACTGTTACTGCTACTGCTAGAAACAATCCTGCAGTGTTTTTATAGGAGGCATTTTCTCTCCTTCCTTTGTCCCTTTGAGCCTTTCTTGACCTTCACAGAGCTCCCGTCGGCGACGAGGCTTTCTCCTTCAACCCAGTGTAACGCTTCCACCGAGTGCATGCACTACTACATTCAGTAGGTAGGCTATATATTGTACTGCCTAACCGCGTTAGGCTATGGCACTAGAAATCCCGCCATAAATCATTTTCGTGGAACTGGCTCTTGCATGTTACATGCCTGGCCAAGCAGTGCTTCAGTCTCGGTGGCTCGCACCGGACAATTTATTGGTCTGAGATTAAGACATCGTGATTAGAAACACTCCGAACATCGAGAAAATCATCAAAGTAACACCCAAAATCCTTTAGATTGCAACAGTTTACGGTGAATTAGCCATATATCGGGTTGAAACTCAAAATTTTCTCCATGGTAAAGAAAGACCACTGATCACTACACTTACTGCGAACGAACTGATCACGCATGCGCGGACGGGATCTCACATTACATCGAACGTATTACGAAATAAAATTGCATGTAAAGACACAAAAGTTTCAGTTTTATCCTCATGAACTACCACAATTCAACTTATAACACTGTTCCTGACAAAGTCGAAAATCTTGCACCATTTTGCATCTAAGCTCCTTTAAAACGCCAAAAATGTTCCCGTCCTCTCGGCCAGCGATCACTCATACTGCATCCCCTCCCCCACTTCATAGAAATACTGTGTACGCCTCTGAAGTCAAAAGGAAAAAAGACGACCGTCAAAAGAAAAAGGCAAACGCCAATGAAAAAGTCTACAAATATTAAAAGAGAAGGTAGAGCGCAGGAAATTTCCTGCGCTCGAAAAGTAAATCTCAAGAAAGAATTAGCCAGTCACACTGTTCGGTGTGTTCATTGTCAGTTCCTAACAAATATTAAATGTTATTGTGTTAATGTTCCACTTACAAGTTACCTACGCAGCCTAACTTTAACACTGTGCACATTGTGGCCTAGTATAACTTTAAGCCTAACTTCAGTTCGCGCGAATCGAATGCTTGTGCATACAGTAATTCCACATTTCAGGATTAATTTTACGAAGTAAGAATAAATTTCATGAAATCCGGTGATCATTTCCCACAGTTCACCGGTTTTCAGATCTAGTAACTGTCAGATATGTAAAAGTACATTTCTCATTATAACTTGAAGCATCTCAGACATTTCTTGAATCTGTTTAAAATTGCCAAAATGTCTCATACCTGTAGAGAGCTTTTCGGATAGGTGGAAACAGTGTTTCATGACACCTAGTGTGGGTTAGTAACACTGACTTCCTATACATAGAAAAAGTATACTGGACGTTACATTGTCACGGTACGTGTGAGTATAGGCGTAGAGAGATGGATGTCTGCTGTGGTTTTGCGTGTGAAAGTTTGGACTTGCTAAAGTAGTTAGAATCAGCAGATTTTGCAAGAAATTTGAAATATTTTCGGAATAATACAAGGTAGGTCAATATCATTACATGTACTGCATGAATATGATATTGTTTCTTATTCAAGTTAAACTTCTGTTTAAAATATTGCAGAGTCGTCGTCAAATGATACAAATCATAGCTTCACGGCGTCCATCTTGGTGCGACTTTTTTTGTCCTAGTCGGTGGCAACAGTCTACGGATAAGACATACGCGTTACATGGTCTGTCTATGTATATAGGAAGTCCGTGGTTAGTACCCGCTTTCTCTTCTCCTTTTGATGTTGTCTTGTCCTTTTGACGTTACTTTTGTCTTTTCCTTTGCTCGTTGTCTTTGTCACATTACGTTAGTCGATCGTTTCCACTTCACTTTTGCCTTTTCCTTTGACTTTGGTCTTATTCTTTACACGGTTGTCATTTCCTTTTGTCTTGTGTATTTTCCTTTCGGTGTTGGTGTTTTTCTTTCTGTGCTTGTCCTTCCCTTTTGGCTTTGTCTTTTCCTTTCAGCGTTCGCTTTCCCGCTTTGCTCTGTTGTATTTTTTGCCTGTTTGTTTTTTTCCTTCTGGAGTTTGACCTTTCCTTCCTGCATTGTCCTTTCCTTTCGGCATTGTCTTCTCCTTTTGGCGTTTGTTGTTTTCCACTTTTACGTTAGTCTTTTCCTTTTGGGTTTTAACTTTTCCTTTTGTCTCTGTCTTTTCCTTTCGGAGTTTGTTTTCTCCTTTTGCCGTATGTCTCTTTCTTTAGACGTTTGAATGTTCCTTTCGGCGTTGTTTTTTCCTTTTGACGTTTGTCTTTTCTGTTTCGCGGTGTTGTCTTTTTTGCCCTGATGGCCGCCCATATTCTCAAGCTTCTTTTGCAATCACATTTTAATAGTATGGGATTATTGAGGAGAAAATCGACTCTAAAGTTTAGAGAAAAACAAAAGACTGTGAGCTAATGTGGGGACATGATGTCATATGTACTTGCTTCAAGTTCACTTTTTGTTAAAAATGTGAAAACTTCTCATGCTCAAATCTTGAGAACCACACATCAGATTTCAATGTAAATTTCACAAAATACTCAGAATAAATACCCCTCTTACAAACCAAATCCTGTCGTGGCCTTAAACCCTTCCCTTAACTGTTTCCAAATCCAAACACAATCCTACTTAATTACTTCTGAGCTTACCACACGGTCAAAGTACAAGGCCTAAAATGTAAATCATAACTTTTTCAGAACATGATGGGAAATCCGAGCTACTGTTCTGTACTCTGCATTTTTTGAATTTGATGTCAATTAAAGAGATGTACCAATTGAGAATTTCTGTGGACAACCAATCACTGTTTACACTAAGGTATATGACTGCTGGATTCCTGCCTTCAATACACAAGTCCTGCAGAGGAAATATTTGTCTGCTGAAAATTACTACACTGTTTCCTACAGTACAGTATGTACCATCTAAAATCTGCCCCAAAAACTTAGGAAAAGGGCAGAATTCCTGAGTTTACATATTTTTAGCCCTAGTGTAAACACACTGTAGTTTCAGGTAATATGATGACTGCCTTTAAATCTGAACTAAAAAATGTCAAAAAAATTTAAACATTTGGGACAAAAGAAATTTTCAAAGCTGTGCTTGTACTGAGTAATGCAAGCCATAAAAGATCATACCTGTCTTTTTATCACATAAGAGAAATTTCATATGGGGTTAATTTTATGTATATTTTTGGAAATTGAATAAAGTGCATGACATCATTATTGTTATAGTTTATGTTATTCAGACTTTGATTCCTTACAGCAAGCATTCTTGTTTGCATTCATAAATCTTCAAGTTTGTACAGTACAAGTATAAGTAGACGTATTGTACATAATGTAAAAAAACAGTACAATATTGTGCACACATAGGTACTGTAATGCTGTAATTTCTGTTCATACAGTATTGCCTTCATGTCAAAATTCCTTAACAATTCAGGTCAAGGGTTTTAGATTTTCCAGAGGTGCTACATATCACTTCCCTCAGAAAATTAAGGAGTGTGGTTGGTGTGCTGTTTTGTTAAACTTTAAGTAGCTCCAAATCTTCATCTGGGTTTGCAAAAATTGCACCCCTGACATTGATATGAGATGAGTGACGATGTGTGATCCCACTTGTCTGGCTAAAAATTCAAGGTCTGGACTAATTACCCAAGGAGCTTACCCTCTACCAAGAAGTAAGTGTCCCCATGTCTCCAAAACTTGAGTAAAAGGAAAGCAATACATTCTGTAGCACTGTCAAGCACTTAAACTGCTGGCACAACTTTGGATCAGTGTGATTTTCTCCTGGTTTGAAGTTTCACTTCACACTTTACCTGTTTTACTTGTTTGGATTGTAAGCTTATGGAAACTTCCCTGTTTTTCAAGTTTACTTTCCTTCAAAATTTCTAGGGAGTCTACCAACATTTCCTCTATTTTTTTTTTTTTTTCAATTTAAACTACACTTCTGTTTGAATGCACAAGAAATATAGATCTACTAGGTAGAACTAGAAACAGCACTTTACATCAAGTAACCCGAATACATTATGTTAATGAGTAATGAATGCTACAGTTGAGTGCAGTTCTCATGCAGTACTGAATGTAGGCTATATAACAGCCATGGAATTTTGAAGCCCATCACCCATATTATTAGGTCCAGGGTTCCATTCCCCACTGGGTCAAAGTACTATTTTCTTTTTTATCTGTAAGACAAGTACACTGCACCATTTACCATCTGGACAGGCCTTTGAAAAGCCAAACTTGATGTCAACTTTTATTGGTTAGCCACTGGACACATAGAACTGTTTAGAGGCTTCTCTCACATTCCTGACCATTGTATCACAACTGCTTTGTAAGGCCTGAATATACACCAATTGTGATAGTCAAACTGAATAAGATTTAATCAGTCCAACAAAGGTTTTGAGCAGTTTTATCATTCTGACCCTTCCTTCATCTTGTCCTCCATAATTTGTGACCCATTCCATCAATATCAATTAAGTGTCTCTACAATGACAGTTGAAGTAATTTCCACATTTGTAGAGATCATTCAGTATGCTTCAAAATGCTATCAGAGCCATCTGTGTTAAACAATGTGCAAACTCAAGGTGACAGTTTTTAAAACGTTGACATTCCACAATATGCAATTCTGAGGAAATTATCATTTTAAGTCGCCTGTTTGTACAATGTACATGAAATATGGAATAATAGACATAAAAAATGTATTTTTCTAAATTTTAGGAAGAGTTTCCAATTTTTCTGTACAAATCCTTGAGAAGTTAACATCATACAATTTAGTTAATTAAAACCATGCAAGAAACAAAACTTCCAAAAGTTTTCCTCACTTTTTTATTCAACTGCACTTTCTCATATTTTGCAACATGTCCCTGATTTTGATAGAATGGGTCACATTTTACTTTTAGCCAATAGAAGCAATATAAACTCAAAATCATAAAACATACAAAAATGTGTAAGACAACACCAGAGATCTACTCCTTACCTCTTCTGTCACAGACTGTAAACATTCCAACACAGCTATTTTCTTTCGATCTTCTGTGCTTGATTTAAGGAGGCTTTTGCGCTTCTTTCCTTTCCCGTTGATCCTCCCTGCTTGCTTCTGCTTTCGGAACCTAAATGGCTCTGAGTCCAAGACATCAACATCTGGTTCAAACCCATCTTGCTGCAGGATACTGAGGATATAGCGAGTGTAGATGACAGCATCGATACCACGCGTTTCCAATTCCTGGCCTAGCCACGACTGGACCGCAGGTAACGTATGTGAGGCCATTTTCATGTTCACAGTCACTCGAGCAAAGCTCACATCTTTATGTCATTGAAACAGGCAAGGGTAGGCAGATTGAAAGTCATGGTGCATTCTCCTGAAGGCATCCCAACAGGTAAGTAATACTGGTTCCTTTTACTCCATCCTGCCACTGGTTTCACTTTTTTCATATGAAATGGATAATTTTGCAAAAGAAGGCTAGCTAAGTAACCAAAGGGTCTCCACCCTGTGACTATAAAGAGTCACCTGATTAGAAGTAATGTTATCAACACATTTTTTTTTACAAGTCTAGTTCCATCATTTTTACCTAAATGACCAACTTCTTCTTGCTTTTTAACAGTTTTGAACCAAAAGATATCAGGTGTGAACTTGATGTTCTATCAGAGTACCTCAATTCAAAGTCTAGTTAGAATACTCTGAACTCTCTCAGGACAACGACTGTTGAAAGGCTCACATGAGTTGGCCTAGTGAACCCTGAATACCTCAGTCCTGCAAGACAGAAAAGAAATCTTGATTAAACTACAGCACACGCAAAATAAACAAACTTTAGCCCCACTGTTATCAGAGATTTACAAAGCATAACTGCAGTATAGTCATACCCCTCTCTAAAAGTCAGCATGGTTAAGGCATACATGTCTAAACTTCCATAGCACTATAGTATGTTGTATATTAACTTAACTACAAAACATAACTATCTTCATTAAGATGAATAAGCTGCAGCTTCAGTACTGTATTAAGAAGCTTTCACACAAGAGCTGAAATCTGATGTGCTTCACTGGAAAATTTTCCATCTGCAAAGAACTGGTCGTAATTTTCAGAATTTCCCATGAAAAAAATTATTCACAATACCTATAAGTTAGTAAGACAGTTAGCCATGCCTTTTTTCCAGTTGTGGCTCACTGACTTCTTTTCCCTACTCCATTGCTTATGCAGAGCATCACCCACAACAGCACAAGGTTCCATTTTTAGTCTTTGGTATGACTTGACCTGGGGATCCAGCTCAGGCCTTCTGCCTTAGACCAAACACATGGTCAGCCACATTATCCATACGATGAAAAATTTTGTGTCCCACTTGCAACCGCATTACAGAATTCCACTTTGGTGTGAAAACACCTTAACTCAAAGGCTTGAAAAGAGGGGTATGTTCATGCCCAAAACTGCTTTCAAACATCCAAAGTCCCAAGGAGAAGGCAGATATTAGGTTTGACCAAGTTGATCAACACCAAATGGGATTCTGGAGCTCAGCTACAGTATGATTCAAGGACAATTCAATTAACTGTTCTTTAGGTCAAACAGGATGAATATAACATTGCTCAACAGCATGAATGTTTGATTTCAATCGTACAAGTTAATATCACTGATTTGAATTATGATTTTAATAAAAGAATTTTTTTTCAAAACAACCCCTTGTCTGTGTCTGCAACATGAAATAGCAATAAGATCAAAGAATCAATTCATGTGTAACACTAAACACTTTGGTATCTGCAAATAGCAGATTATCAATTCAACTTAAAAATATTCAAGGCTAGTTGCTAAGTTTGAGTTTGCAAAATTAGGAATGGGTTTGTGGAGCCAAATGTTGAGATCAAAGTTTCACTATCCCAATTTGTGAAGGGGATTTTCTAAATTTAACTCAATTTTTCCACAAAAATGGAAGGGTCATATGGTCAAAGAAAATTAAATGCCACAAACAAGCCTTTGAGTTTTAGATTCCAGGTGTGCTACAAATTGCACAGCATGTGCTGTTTTATTTACAGTGAAACTTGCTCCCATCTTGTTCTAGTTGTGCGAAAAAATTACACTCTTCGCAGTGATTTGAGGAGCACCCAAAGTGACCTTTGACTCTGCCAGTAAGTAACTGGTTTTTCTTTTAACCAAAACACTAACTGCATTCAAAAGCCAAATTTCATGCTGTGCCTCAAAATATTCTGCAAACAAGGTTTTCAGATTTTGGTGCAAGGCAGTGTTCGAGCTAAGCTGCGCGATTGCGAGATTCCCGCAACAGAATCAATAATCCCGCAAGAAAAATATTTGTCTGCGGGAAATTCCCGCATCGTTTTTCTTGCATAAGCGATAGGGTTATAATCAAAGCACAACTTATTTACTTGTCCGTTATACGAATAAAAACTCTGAAAATCGAGGAGTCACCGTTTGTATAAACGTTTGTGTAAAACGGAGCTCAACACAGTACACCCTTACACCCATACTGCATGGACTGGGTATGCATGTACTAGCGCTACCTATAGTGTAGGGCTGTAGGCCTTGCGTACGATCGCGCAGCAGTGGCAGCTAGCTCTGTGCAGTGTGTGTACTGAAACTAATCGCTCTGTGTGCAAACATCGGTCGTGTTTTAGACTGTTGTGAAGTGTGAAATGGCCTCCAAGTAAAAGTTGGATTATTTTTCAAACGGCTACAGAGTAGCGATAATAACGTAAATAGTAATACTACTAGTAAGTTAGGCCTAATACTACTACTACAGTAGTAATACAGTACTAGTACGGGGCCTAATGTTAAGCCTAGGTCTGCTAACGAAAGTAGTAAAACTAAGAAGAAAAAAGCTGACAAGTTTCAGTTAAATTGGCTGAAAATTTGGCTGTGGTTATGGTACGAGAAAGGAGAAATATTCTGCGCCACATGCAAAGAAGCCAGGCCAACTGATAGGCTACATCTAACTTTGTTGAAATCTTGTTTAGTCATAGGCCTATCAGTTATTGGCAATGTTAAAAAATGTACTTCATTAATCTCTTTATTGGTAAATGCAGATTGCAGACTCGACTTAACTTCTCAGAACTTAAAGACTCCTCCCCCCCCTAAAAATGAAAATCCCCCCCTAAATGTTTCAGAAGGGGGGAATTTCCCCCCCCAAATTTCAAGTCCCAGCGCTAACACTGGTGCAAGGTGATATCAGATGACCATTGACCTCCACCAAAAACAAGAGGGACTTTCAACTCACCATAACATATCCACATACTAATTATGAAATCCATCCAAGTTTGGTACCTTGAGCTATCCCATAAACAAAGCTCTTCTAGATAGAGTCTGTGGACTCATTAAATCAACACTTTTTTCCTCAATGATTAAGCCTATTTCTCAAAGCAATTGACATTTTATTAAAGTAAGCTATAAGTTTACAAAGGTAACGCAAGGTTAGATAAAATTTATTGATATCTATCATTAAAATGTCAATGGACAACAAGCATATAACTTGAAATGGATAACTGTAGATAAATAAATAAAGTTATCTAGGCATCTAACAATGTGCGTAACACTTCACTTCTTCATTTTGAAACATTATTCATTTTATTTGAAAACAAAATAAAAAAGACAAATTTTTGGCTGGTCTCAAAGTGAGACCAGACCAATTCCCGAGACTGCAAGGGTCTAAACCAAAGTGAGACTACAGGGTGTGGAGACCAAGACAGGAGAAAACCAGTCTCGAGGCCGAGAACGATATTGAGTACTAAAACACTGGTTCCAGTAAGTGTTAATGAATTCAAGGGTATGGGACATCAACAAGTCATGAGCAATCTTGAGCATTGAATGAAAAAATGTTAAGTGTGCAGTTCCCCTTAGGCTTCTGCTCAAGGTTTTGCATGCTGATGTATAATCCAATGTCAATATTCACCTGATGGTCCAAATTTAACCTAGATGAAGTAGTTAATTCAACTGTGAAACATTCTCCCACTGTAGAAAGGAATATTTCAAAGATGCATGGGGCAACTATGAGTGTAGATGAAGTCTTCAACATGAGGCATGATGGTAAAAGTTTCCATTCATGTATTAATATTAATAACAACAACAACAACAACAATAATAATAATATAACAGTTCTTATATATCGCCTTACACAAGAAGTCTCAAAGCACTAAGCATATTGACATTCTCTAGAACAGTATTTATTGGCCTTAAGCTACATGAGTTCCAGAGTAGTAGTGAAATTCAAATTGTACAAGTTACATCCAATATAGGTCACTATGCAGTAGTTGTGGAGTTAAATACTACAGTTACAGAAACAAAGTGAAGGTCAATTATTTTGAGGAGCATGGTCATTAATGTTCTTCATGTAACTTTCCCAGGTTCCAGGCAGCAGAAAGAATTGAAACAAGTTAAACAATCACTGACATTGCTAAATGGAGAAGGGTTTCATAGCTTTGAAGCTTAGAATGAACATTCAGGGACTGATTTGAATGGACTGAATTCAGTTTTCAAATCAGCAAGAGCTACACTGTTATTTGAAAGTGGCTATATGGCCTTCATATGTTCTCGTCAGGTAGGTGACGTACGTGACATGTTTTACTGACTATTATTTTGGAAATGTTTAGGAAGTTGAACAAGTTAAGCATGTTTATTCTATTTTGGTTCAGCTTTGGAAATGACCATCAAATTAAAATTTGAGCATTCTTGTGCAAATGAGAAAAAACTTTCATGTCTACAGTGTGACGAACAAAAATATTCCAAAGGCAACAGAAGAAATGTTTCCACAGTATGTACAGGTGTAGGAGGTGTGAATGTTTACAAGTTTTGATACCTGTAGATATAATTTCTGAGGATTCATTTAGTGAAATGGGCCAAGTTGATAACACTCACACTTAAGCAGCAAACTGATATGGCTAGTTTTAAGAAAATTTGCAACTGTTTATTTTAAAAATGCCTCTCAACTTCATAAAGCAATTGAAATGCCATTTTTCTTCTTATGAAGCCAGTTTTCTGGAAAATGAGATATCTATCAAAATAAGTCAGAAAATGACAAAACTATGATTTCTATTTTTTGCCCCTTTTGCCCCTTTTGGTTGACATTTTTTAATGGCCAAAATTAACGGTTGTCAGTGAGGGGTTGTACATATGGATTAGGATTGAGGTTGGGATTAGGGTTAAATTAGGCTTAGAGTTAAGCTAGTACACCTAACATTCTGTAGCACATTCACCCTCCTAAATTATACAGTTTTTACTAGTTGACTTTGCAGTAGCAAAAGCTGGCTGACTGGGACATGACTTGTATGTCAGAGGAAGACTAGATTACAACTCAACTACTTAACATAGCATCATGCTGTCTTGTCCAGGAAAAACTTGTGTTAACTTAAAGAAATACGTTAAATTGTGGAAACAATGTTCTCTCTCCGTCTCTTAGCAGGGAGATCCATGAGTGAACCAAATACCGGTACCCTTGACAGAATGTCCATGTTAATGACACATGTGGGTCCTGTTTTGTGTTACTGAATTATATCCTGCTTTTATTATATACAGTGAGTTAAGTAGGCCTATGAATTATTCGGAAATTGTTTACAGGCACTAGGCAGGTGTAAAACTTAGTGAACTTTAAGAGAGCTGTGGGAAACTCCTTTTACAGGCCTAACGTCAATAAATAGTAAAACTAAACGTTGTGGATATTTGACCCATCGTCGGTCACGTTGCTACGAAGTTCTTGCTTGTGTAACCAATCACAGTCAGTGAATCAAACTGCAAGGGGAAATATTTATAAACCGCAGAACACAGTACACAGGTACACGTATGCGCGCGGGTTCCGATTGTTTCATATCTCCCAGTTCAAGCTCAATCGATGGATCGAACATGTTCTGGGCTCACTTAGGGTGAATTCCGCATATCACGCACCCTTAAACAGCAAAGTATAATTTAAAACATAGTTAGTTTCAATAAATCCTTTGGCAAGTTTGCTAAAAAAAAATATCTTTTATGATGAAGGGATAGCCTCGCAGACGACAAACTACCCCCTAGAAACGAGACAATTTTAATGTACGAGCTTGTAATTGCAAGCCGCGAATGATCGCAATGACTGCAGAGCCCATTCGGCCGATTTAACGATCGGTGAAATACTACCATCATTAGTTTCACCGACGATTGGTCAAACACGCACAAACGCTTCGCTCATTTGACCAACGATCGGTCAAATAAGGTAGAGTACCATCTTTCTTTGACCGACGGTCAGTCAAACAAGCACAAGTGCGGCGTTCATTTGACCGACAATCGGTCAAATAGGCCTCACCAAACCTAAAAGTGATAAGTTCTGTCAGTGTCTGCGTTACACTTACACTAGGCCATGGGCACTTTCCTTCAAAAATATTTAGGCCTAGCCAAGCTAGGCCTAAGCGTAAGTTAGTTACCACGGCTTTCTTTAATAACTTACTAACTCGGTAAGGCCTAGGCTATTTATGGCACATGATACGGATTGATGGACTATACCGTAGATCTGGGTTTTGTTCTGTTTCATCGTACTCAATCATACGGTGCGATGATGAAATACTGGGCTAGGCTAGGTACTATAATAAGTAATGTATAACTAGCCTATGTACTACTCTCTGTGTCTTTAAGTGCATGGCTCCAGCGTGTAACTAGACTGTAACTGGCCTCCGCGCAAATACAATCAAAATGCAGTCAAATGTTGTATATCGCATTACTTACTACGGAGAGCACGTACAGTCAAAGCAGTCTAACGTTGGGCTTCAAATCGAGCACAAAATTCGACGACAAAAACGACTTCTGTGATACAAAAGTCCATGTTACTCCCAGTAGATGAGGGTTAGTCTAGTTGACTACGGGAATACCCTCATTTTGGGAATCGGAACACAATTCTCCGAGTATTACTGAAAAATCCCGGTATTTTCCCTCAACCGGTGCGTATTCACAACAAATACGATCGTGAAAGAACGTTTTCATGTAGCGGGAGAATGAATTGAACTTTCACCTACATACATAATACTCATATGAATATTCATCACACAAGATTCGGTGTATGCATGCAATACATAGAGTAGGATAATAGTTCCTATATCCTGCTCTATGATGCAATACTACTACGCTTCCGGTGTTAACGAGCCAAGACTGGCGGAATACACCCCACCTCGGGGGGAGGGCAGGACCGGATTAACCCCATCGCAGAACCGGCATATGCCGAGGTCCTCGTGAATAAAGAGGGTGGGCGAGGGGGAAGGAGGTTAAACCTGTAAAAGGGGCCCGCTATAGGAAGTACCGATGGCGGCCCTCACGTGTACAACGCTAGTCCGCGGCTCTGCTCGGGGGACATATGCAGGAAAGTTCTTGTTGGGAGGGGGAGGGGCTGATTACCAACATGTGTCCTATGAGATCGATTTTCCTAGTTTAAAAGAAGTGATATCAGTGTAGGCGTTTCTCCTATGACCGTCGGTGAGCAAGACCAATTGCTGGTAGTCTCTCACATCAGTAGTTCATTGTTTCCAGTAGAAATGACTGTCACGTACGGTTATGACACTAACTAGTATAAGTTACAAGGGCGGATCTAGGATCTTTTTGAGGGAGGGTTCAACAGGGGCACATTCATTTCCACAAACGTCAGCGATTATGCAATTTCCGTAGGCGAGGTCGAACGAAAAAAAAAATTGGGAGAAGGGGAGCTGAAATTGGGAGAGGAGGAAGCTGGGTGTCAGCAGGACTATCTCAGCGGATGACCACTATTGATTGGCGTGGAGCGTACAAGAAAATTTTTGGCTTTACAAACTCTCCAGATGGCCGGAAACGGCACTTTCAAATCTTCTGATCTGACTGTAGTGCATTGGACCAATGAAGAATACATTCTTTGCCCTTCATATCGAAAAGTTTTGTACAAAAACGATCATTTGCTCATTCTATATCAAATTTTTTTTAATTGCTCTAATTAAGGTAAGCTTAATCGATTTTGCTTTGAAATGATATGTCAAGGTGAGAACTCATGAAATGCCGATTTTCATTCGAAATACATGATTTTTGACGATTTCAAAATATGAAGTTTGCTCGAAAGACTATCTTCATAGTTGGCGCGGAGCGTAGAGAAAATTTTGAAAAATCGCGACCCATCAGACAGCCGGAAATGGCATGTCTCAGGCTTGTAAGTGGTAGCTAAGTTTTCCGATTTTTCTTTCAAGTGTGAACACTGCTGCATCAGGGACGTACTTTAGGGAGCGCAAAGCGCGCCGAAATTTTTGCCCCTTTCAAACAAATATAGACGAATCCGATGAGCGCTTGTGTTTAGTGATGGTAGGCAGCCATTAGTGGGTTCCATGAGCCTTAAATTGTATAAATTTATTTTCTACATGAATTCTAAACCCTCATATCTAATTATTTGTTTCATCACATTACATATTACAATATGATGTGAAAGGAAGTCACCCAAACAACCAAAATTGGCTTAACAAGATGGATGACTCCCTACAACAAAGAAAAAAGATAATAGATATTTACAACGTCTACAAAACAATTTGGAAAAAATATCAGGAGCATACTTGAAAGATATTAAGAATAATTTCAATTTCATCAAGGAAACTTAATAATTATCAATGATGCCTTCCTTAACCGCCTTCTTAAAGATAAACAGAGAGGCAGCATTTTTTACTGAGTCTGTAAGGGTATTCCAGATTTTAGTGCTACAATTACGCAATCTAAACGATCCAAAGGTCATACGATAGTAATGGCGATGGGCAGAGTTAGCGTGTCTAGTACTATGCCCATGAACAAAAGTATTGCTAGTAATAAAATTATGAAATGTATCTGTTAGTAATCTATTCCGAGCCTTGTAAGAAATTACAGCAATGTTGTAATCAATGATGTCAGTTAATTTGAGTAATTAAAACTTTTTTAAATAGTGGGGAGGGGATGTCGCCACAGTCCCCGCTTCCAACGCCTTTGAAATTGTCTACGACGGAAAGTATTCCGTAGTCGTGGCGGTGTGTACCGGGCTTAAAAAACTAATTTGAAAAGGATAAATTGGGAAATTTGGGAGGGGGTCCAGACGACGGCGACCTTCCTCTGGATCCGCCACTGAGTTAAAATGTATTGTGTTGTGTCTATTTTATTTATCAACATGATCTTCAGCCTGTCAGGGCCGGTTCTCATATTTAGAAAAACAATTACATCCTGTCGTTTCAAGTCCCCTCTAAGCCCTCGAGTAACAAAGTCTAGAACCGCCCCTGTTGTGCATACACAAGTCAAATAAAAACTTCCGCCTCTTCGTTTGAGCCTATGAGAGGAGTCGATCAGTGCGTCTAACAGTGTAGGGATAGTGGTTTGGAAGCTACGTTGTAAGGCCTATTATATTTGCGGGGCAGTTGCTCCGGGCGCGGCTATTGGAGTGCGCCAAATCGAGATCACTTAAAAACAATGATGGACCTACCATATGCCAGCCTGGAGCCAAGGGTGGCGATGGCGAGGCGGGGGAAATTCCACTTATTGGGGAAGATTGCCCCCCTGTGGGGAGGGTGGGGGAAGATCCAATTTCGTCCGGGACTTTTCACCTATTTTCATACGATAAAAGAAATAAACCCGATAAACTTCAGCCTCCCCTGACAATCTCCTTGGTTTTGCTTACTAGAAGATATTCAACAAGAACTTGAAGTCGACGTTCCCAATTTTCCTTACAAAACTTTCAATACAAGCTCCAGATTATGAAAGATTCAATAGCTCTAACAAATATACAAGGACTTCTGGTGTGTTCAAAAGTCCCATGAGATCTCTTTGGCTTTTCTCGTAAGAATGTCACAGGGGCGGTTCTACGGGGGAGGGGGGACTAGGGGGCTTAAGCCCACCCCCCCCCCCAAAAAAAAAAAACTGGACAATGAGCCCCAATTATCCCGGACTGCAATAATTTAGCCAGATAAAATTTTCTGATTCATCTGTATTTTCGGAATAGTAAGTATTTGGAACACGGTATCTCAAAATAAAGAATGTCTGGATGCGTTTAGCAAGGCCAGACAAGACCATTTCCTGCAATCTGGGAGGGTTTTTTTGCCAACTAATGGTGGCGCTCCGCTTAGATGTTAAAACGTGAATTAGCCCCCAAAATAATGTTCCTATATAACCGCGCCGCGAATGTCATCTGCAGATTTTCCAATAAAAGCTCTCAAAGTCTGTTTGTAACATTACAATTTTTCCCAATTTTGGCTTCAATTACAAACATTTGTTAAAAATGAAAATGGATTTTCAGCAAATTTCGGTGTATATTTAGCGCAATAAAAACCAAGCCAACTACTCTTGAAAAACAGATCACATGATAAAAGCCCCAATTTTTTCAATTTCACCTAAATTCCAAAGTTCTTTAATATAAGCCATTAATTCTCAAACCTTTGTCCAAAAAAGGTAAAAAGTTTTCGGGCAAATTCCAGTTTCGCCTAAGAGTCTTAGTACCCTATTAGGCTCTCAAGCGAAATGCCTACGCCCAAACGAATTTCAGTAAACCCATATAACTTCTCTATTTTGCTGATATGTAGGGTTCATTCTTCAATATTTTAAAGGTCCTTACAAACTTGAGAAGTCAAATTCTTTCAAAACTTTAAAATTTTCTTCAAAAAAATCTCCCGAGTTTTAATTTATTTTAGTGTTGAAAAACAAAATCCCAGCTCCCTCTCCGCGCCTCAAATGCTGCAAGTCACGTCCCAAAGGGAACCATCGGCTTTCTCGGGGCTCAGACGAAATGTCCGACCCCTTTCGAAGAACCTGGCCCCGCCCCTGTCGGGCAAATCCTGGCGACACCCTTGCCATGAGCATGTTATTGAAATAGTCATTTTAACTTTTTAAGTTGTGTAAGTACTTATAAGGGTAACCCCAACCCGAAGATGAGATAGGAATCATTCTTCCACTGAGCTCTATTTTTCAAAAACAATAAACTTCGCTGATAAGGGGTTGAAAATGCATACTCAGAAAAAAAATTCGTGACACTCTTAAAAAGATTTAGGGCAGTGTTCTAGTGCTCGAGATCGGTCTCGGTCTCGAGACCGGTCTCGAAACCGGTTTTTCCTGGTCTCGGTATCAACACCCTGTGGTATCGGTCTCGGTTTCGGACCCTTGCGGTCTCGGAAATTGTCCTGGTCTCCTTTCGAGACCGGCCAAAATTTGTTATTTAATTTTTTATTTAAATAAGATAAATAATGTCTAAAAAATGAAGTGTTACGTACACTGTAAGATGCATAGATAACTTTACTACTTATGTATTTATTCTTTTTTTAATTGAGTGCTTTTTGTCCATTGTTATTTTATGATGGAAATCAATAAATTTTATTTTACCCCACCAGTGAAGTACTCAGGGAGGGGCATTGGGCCATGCAACCCTACCCCCTTCCTCACAGAAGGTAGCATATGTGGCACCAGATTACATGTAAGGATCAGTGTTGTAGTCGAGACCGGCATATCCGAGACGGAGACCAAGACCGAGATCAGAGGGTGTCGAGACTGAGACCGAGACCAGGGGTGAAGTTCGAGACCGTGACCGACAAGGTCCGAGACCAAGACCGAGACCGAATGTACATGTTGCATAGGAAAATAAACGGGCAGATGCGCACTGTTTAGCAAGGTGCTTCTATATTGGCTGTTGTAATTGTATTGTATCGATGGTATTCTTTGTTCGGATCAGGGATTAGTTTAGGGATTATGGTTATCGTTTAAGTTAGGAAATTTCTTGTTAAACAGTACGCATCGCCCCAAACAAACGGGTAGATGCGCACTGCTAAACAAGGTGTTTCTCGAATGGTTGATGTCATTGTATTGTAACGATTGTATTCTATGTTAGGGTTGGGTATTAGGTTAGGGATTAGGCTATCGTTAGCCAGTTAGGAATTGTTTTGTTAAACAGTGCGCATCCCCCCAAATAAAATGTCCAAAATTTTGAATACCTTTTTGCCTACTAGTACTGTAACCTTAGTTACTTTATGCTCTAAAATGACATGTAGCACTAAAAGTGCATCATCATTGATTTTGTACATGTTTTATCATATGCATGACTGTATGCGACGGAAGGCTGGTGGCCGTGACCCGCGTGGCTTGTTTGCTGAATCCAGTGGCGGATCGGAGTTGCACTATGGTCAGGGGGCGGTCTCCCCCTCCCTGACGGACCAAAATCGTGTGCCGGCGCCCTTTTTATGTTTTTAACATACTTTACTCTTGCACCATTATTGGCAAAAGAGATAATTCAATAGCTTTGTTTTAAGGCCCATATAACAAAATGCTCAAACAGCCACCAGTAGTACTGTACTATCTGCACTTTATTCTGATGTAAAGGGTCATCTTCTGTAATAATAAGGATAGGTTTTGCCGAAGCGTATCTTCACGCTTTATACCCACTAATGAATGTTGTTGCTGTGCTAAATTAATTGCTTCCACACCAAGCGTGATTATAAGCTTACAAAATACACAGACTGACATTAAATTCACCCTCCCGGCCAATAAAAGATGTTCCAAAGGGCGCAACAATAATTGTAGCGCAAATAGTCCTTTTGTTTTCGGGGATAATTGTCAACATAGACAATAAAAAGAGTTTATTAAGATACCACAATAGCTTCCAGAACATTTTTCAAAATAATTTAAAGAGAACAATCACGTTAAAACAGGGGTGGTGCCAGCGGGGGGGGGGGGGTGGGGGTGGGCCGTCGGGGACCACCGCCCCCCCCCCCCCCCCCAAAAAAAAAAAACTGGACAATGAGCCCCAATTATCCCGGACTGCAATAATTTAGCCAGATAAAATTTTCTGATTCATCTGTATTTTCGGAATAGTAAGTATTTGGAACACGGTATCTCAAAATAAAGAATGTCTGGATGCGTTTAGCAAGGCCAGACAAGACCATTTCCTGCAATCTGGGAGGGTTTTTTTGCCAACTAATGGTGGCGCTCCGCTTAGATGTTAAAACGTGAATTAGCCCCCAAAATAATGTTCCTATATAACCGCGCCGCGAATGTCATCTGCAGATTTTCCAATAAAAGCTCTCAAAGTCTGTTTGTAACATTACAATTTTTCCCAATTTTGGCTTCAATTACAAACATTTGTTAAAAATGAAAATGGATTTTCAGCAAATTTCGGTGTATATTTAGCGCAATAAAAAAACCAAGCCAACTACTCTTGAAAAACAGATCACATGATAAAAGCCCCAATTTTTTCAATTTCACCTAAATTCCAAAGTTCTTTAATATAAGCCATTAATTCTCAAACCTTTGTCCAAAAAAGGTAAAAAGTTTTCGGGCAAATTCCAGTTTCGCCTAAGAGTCTTAGTACCCTATTAGGCTCTCAAGCGAAATGCCTACGCCCAAACGAATTTCAGTAAACCCATATAACTTCTCTATTTTGCTGATATGTAGGGTTCATTCTTCAATATTTTAAAGGTCCTTACAAACTTGAGAAGTCAAATTCTTTCAAAACTTTAAAATTTTCTTCAAAAAAATCTCCCGAGTTTTAATTTATTTTAGTGTTGAAAAACAAAATCCCAGCTCCCTCTCCGCGCCTCAAATGCTGCAAGTCACGTCCCAAAGGGAACCATCGGCTTTCTCGGGGCTCAGACGAAATGTCCGACCCCTTTCGAAGAACCTGGCCCCGCCCCTGTCGGGCAAATCCTGGCGACACCCTTGCCATGAGCATGTTATTGAAATAGTCATTTTAACTTTTTAAGTTGTGTAAGTACTTATAAGGGTAACCCCAACCCGAAGATGAGATAGGAATCATTCTTCCACTGAGCTCTATTTTTCAAAAACAATAAACTTCGCTGATAAGGGGTTGAAAATGCATACTCAGAAAAAAAATTCGTGACACTCTTAAAAGATTTAGGGCAGTGTTCTAGTGCTCGAGATCGGTCTCGGTCTCGAGACCGGTCTCGAAACCGGTTTTTCCTGGTCTCGGTATCAACACCCTGTGGTATCGGTCTCGGTTTCGGACCCTTGCGGTCTCGGAAATTGTCCTGGTCTCCTTTCGAGACCGGCCAAAATTTGTTATTTAATTTTTTATTTAAATAAGATGAGTAATGTATGAAAATAAAAAAATTGAAGTGTTGCGTACATTGTACGATGCATAGATAATTTTACCTATGTTTTTATTCATTTTTATTGAATGCTCTTTGTCCATTGTTATTTTATGATGGACATCAATAAATTTTATTTTACCCCACCAGTGAAGAACCCAGGGAGGGGCATTGAGCCATGCCTCCCACACCCTTTCACACAGAAGATAGCATATGTGGCACCAGATTGCATGTAAGGATCAGTGTTGTAGTCGAGACCGGCATATCCGAGACGGAGACCAAGACCGAGATCAGAGGGTGTCGAGACTGAGACCGAGACCAGGGGTGAAGTTCGAGACCGTGACCGACAAGGTCCGAGACCAAGACCGAGACCGAATGTACATGTTGCATAGGAAAATAAACGGGCAGATGCGCACTGTTTAGCAAGGTGCTTCTATATTGGCTGTTGTAATTGTATTGTATCGATGGTATTCTTTGTTCGGATCAGGGATTAGTTTAGGGATTATGGTTATCGTTTAAGTTAGGAAATTTCTTGTTAAACAGTACGCATCGCCCCAAACAAACGGGTAGATGCGCACTGCTAAACAAGGTGTTTCTCGAATGGTTGATGTCATTGTATTGTAACGATTGTATTCTATGTTAGGGTTGGGTATTAGGTTAGGGATTAGGCTATCGTTAGCCAGTTAGGAATTGTTTTGTTAAACAGTGCGCATCCCCCCAAATAAAATGTCCAAAATTTTGAATACCTTTTTGCCTACTAGTACTGTAACCTTAGTTACTTTATGCTCTAAAATGACATGTAGCACTAAAAGTGCATCATCATTGATTTTGTACATGTTTTATCATATGCATGACTGTATGCGACGGAAGGCTGGTGGCCGTGACCCGCGTGGCTTGTTTGCTGAATCCAGTGGCGGATCGGAGTTGCACTATGGTCAGGGGGCGGTCTCCCCCTCCCTGACGGACCAAAATCGTGTGCCGGCGCCCTTTTTATGTTTTTAACATACTTTACTCTTGCACCATTATTGGCAAAAGAGATAATTCAATAGCTTTGTTTTAAGGCCCATATAACAAAATGCTCAAACAGCCACCAGTAGTACTGTACTATCTGCACTTTATTCTGATGTAAAGGGTCATCTTCTGTAATAATAAGGATAGGTTTTGCCGAAGCGTATCTTCACGCTTTATACCCACTAATGAATGTTGTTGCTGTGCTAAATTAATTGCTTCCACACCAAGCGTGATTATAAGCTTACAAAATACACAGACTGACATTAAATTCACCCTCCCGGCCAATAAAAGATGTTCCAAAGGGCGCAACAATAATTGTAGCGCAAATAGTCCTTTTGTTTTCGGGGATAATTGTCAACATAGACAATAAAAAGAGTTTATTAAGATACCACAATAGCTTCCAGAACATTTTTCAAAATAATTTAAAGAGAACAATCACGTTAAAACAGGGGTGGTGCCAGCGGGGGGGGTGGGGGGTGGGCCGTCGGGGACCACTGCCCCCCCCCCCCGTTGGGGAAGATCGGCGTCGGGGAGGCCTTAAAAGTAAAAAAAAATAATAATAAGAAAGAAAAAGAAAAAATCGTACAAGGAATGAAATTACTGGATGGGTGACCATATCTTTTGTTTTGAAATGCTATTTGAAATACATATCGGAATCGATTTTCAATCGCTCCTTCTTTGCTCGGTTAATCCTCATTTCATGTACCTTGTCCTATCTCCTCCCACGTCGTGGAAGGACGGCAATTTCCTTCGGGGAGGCCTAAAAGTGAACGTAAAGGACTGAAGTTACTGAAAGGATGATAATGAACTTTTTTTTTCTTTTTGAACTATTTTATTCTTTTGTAACGGTATTTTAATGCCTATCTGAATCTATTTTAATCACTTCTTACTAGCTCTGTTATCCTTCATCCTATCTTCAGTCCTCAAGGTCATGCCCCCGTCGGAGGGGCATGCCCTCAAAATTCTTAATTTTCCTGACAAAAACAAACGAGAGGTTGTTCAAGTGCATTTGGTGCCCAATTTTCTGTCACCTGGCCTGTCCCTACAGCCGAATTCTAGTAACGGTAATGAAAATCAGCTACAGATAGGATGATGATAAACAGTAGTGTGAAAATGTCTCCCATAAGTCAGACTAAAATTCAATTGAAGCCACCTTGTAACGTGACATATTTTCAAAAATTCAAATACATTGGAAGAAAAATCATTTATAGTCTGGAGTTCGGGAAGTCACGTGGAAGATTTCATCTTTTTAGCGGGCCTTGCAATGGACTACAACGACGATTCCTTTACATAGTTTTCCCCCTAAAAGAGACAAGAACATTACATCTAATTAATTGCAGTAGTACCCTTTTATCTGGTAATTTTCTGATCACTTAGCAAGTTCGTTTTTTCTATTGAAGTGAAACTTTCATTTTAAAGGAAAGCCCAAAATAACGACTGCTTCATTTCTTGTTATAAGTCTGGGAAATGCCTGTTCCGGCTGTATGAGGGGTTAAATTTTTTAAAAATTTTCTGTACGCTCCGCGCCAACTGATGGCTCCGCTTAGATAGAGTGTTTTGGTCGAACAGATTACTTAACAGAACATTGCAAGCTAGCAAATTGTTCTTCGTTTTGGGACAATATTATGAAGTGAAAATTTTATTGCGAAAGAAAGCTCAAAATAAAGATTTTTTTTAGGTACGAGCCCGGGAAATGCCATTTCCTGCTGTCTGGAGGTTCTTAATTTTTAAAAAATGTCTGTGCCCTGCACTTTGATAGTCGTTCGGGCAAAATTAAATTTTTCGGACAAAAGAGACAACTCTACACCTCCGAAACTGAAACGTCGTTCCCGTACGTCTATGTCAATATATAAAATATAAAACTTCAAATGTATGGGAAGCCAAACTGTTTCCGCCGGAGAATTTTCCCAATATGGCCCGAGGGCCTTAATCTGCATGATGATATTCATTAACCCCAACCAAACTACAGATCACACCCTACTTGATTTTCTTGTAAGAAGATTAGATCCTTTCATTAAACCCTTAAATCTGTCATAAAATTACAAGTTTTCTCCAGTATAATTTTCAGATTGTTGAAAGTGGCAATATTTTCCAATTTCGATGGATACTCCGTACAATAAATAACCAAAACCAAATCTGTTAATCACCCCAACATTCTACCTAATTTTGCTCTTGAAAGCCATATCACTTAATAAAAAACCCAAATATTTCATAATAACTGTACCCCAAACCAAATTTTTTCAATTAAATTCCAAAATTTCTCAAATAAAATAAGCTCTTAATTTTCAAATCTTTGTTCAAAAAGGAAAAACCTTTTCGGGCAACCTATTCTCGTGTTGAAGCATTAGTACGTAGGCCTAGTACGATTAAATGCGTAACCCCAAAATATTTTCGGCTGTCGCCTATATAACGTTTTTTATTTTTCCCATATTGGGGACAGATCCTTCAATAAACACCCCAACTTTTTAATGGTCCTCACAAAAGCAAAATTTCTTTAAAAAAATTAAATTTTGTTTTCAAAATAAACTTCAGATTTTTAAGTTTTTGTTGAAAAGAAGACCAAAAATTTCGCGCGCTACGCGGGCCTCAAAATGTTAAGTCACGTCCCCCCTGGACTAACTCAAAGCCTTTGTCGGGGCCTTGAAATGCTGGCCCCCCTGTCGGGGAAATCCTGGCGCCACCCCTGCGTTAAAATAAAATAAAACTGTTATCATGGTAATGGTTTAAGAGCTTAAGAGCAGTTTCCATTTGCTTTTCTTCAAGTGAATTTTCTCATGATAAATGGCAGTTCACTCAGTGCTTTCTCTACTTATATGCGGCAAATAGGCTTTAGAAATGCCATCTCCAGGGACATGAGAGGCATTTTGGGCCAAAATTTTTGGTGGCGGGGAGCCTTCCCCCTAAAAACATTTTGTCCATGAAGTTTCTTCTGCGGAGGCCCATGGATAGGAAATTCAAACATGTTTTAATAGAAAAACTTGCTCAGGAGAACTGGCAAAGTAGTCTTCTACCAGGTGCAGAAAGTCAAATGGAAAGTCTGAAAAGCCGTGGCTTCGATCGAGCTGAGGCTCAGGGTATTTAATCCTTCGAGACGCCCCTCCAGGCCATTTTGCCCCTCTGACCGAAATCCCTAGCTCCGCCAATGGCTGAATCGGGCAGACTTCAGTGCCTCAGTCTGTCAGTGGGGCAGAAATTATGCCCTTGTTGGGGATCTGGAAAATCGCAAAAGGTCACCACCCTTGGGAAAAAGAGTCCCTTATGGTAATGGTCATATGCCAAAACAGGCCGTCTCCAGTTGCCTGACCAAACATAGAATAAATACACTCTAAAATCAAAAGAGTGAACTTAGTCACTCTTTGATCGAGTGAAAAGTATAAATTCGCTCCATAAGAGTGATAATTCACTCCAAGAGGAGTGAAGTTCCCTCCAAAAAGAGTGAAGTTCACTCCAAAAAGAGTGAAATTCTCTTAAAACGAGTGAAGTTTCCCTCTTGATGGAGTGCCCACAGTGATCGCTCTTAAAAAAAGAGCGATCATTGCAGGCACTCGTGGAAGAGTGAATTTTCCCTCTTCCTCTAGTGAATTTCACTCTTTTTGGAGCGAACTTCACTCTTTTTGGAGGAAAATTCACTCCTCTTGGAGTGAATTATCACTCTTATGGAGCGAATTTATAATTTTCACTCGATCAAAGAGTGACTAAGTTCACTCTTTTGATTTTAGAGTGTAACTTTTAAACATTTGTCCAAGTTTTTTTTCTAATATGACCATTATTGCCGTACAGAACTCTTTCTCACAAGGGAAGGTGACTTTTCCTGACTCCAGGTGACCACCCAGAGCATAATCTCTGCCCCACTAAGGGACCAAAGTCCCTCCGGTTTGGGAAGGTAATGGGCATTTGTGGGGTGGCAGCCCCTCCCCCGTCCATTACGGTCCAGGTGGCCCTGCTCGTCAAATCCGAGTCACAGTATAAACATAACTGGCCTGTCCTCTCACCCCAAATTACAATTATCGTAGCAGTCTACAAGAATAACCTATTGCCTCAGTTCTTTGATTGGCAGCTAGTTCAAACAATGCAGAGTATTAAAGCTTATATTACACGGCATGAACCCTACTGTGAGTGTTTTGATTTATACACATTGCTCTTTTACAGCCACCCTGAAGCAGGCTGAGATTGCGACTGGAAGAGGATGAATTTTAGACAGTTGTGGGAGGAACATAAAGAGGAAGTTTATGAGAATTGGTGAGAGATTTTGGCCTTTAAGCCCTTACAGGTGCGGTGAATAGTTTCACATTTATCATGCAATAGGTGCTAGGGGTAACAGGCCCGTAGCTAGCCCATGTGGAGGGTGGTTCTTTTTTCCAAGATGTGGACCTTTTTCCAAATACGGAGGCGACTGGCGCGTGTTGCAAGCATGCAGTTGCTAGGGGTCCGGGTCATGCTTCCTCGGAAAAGTTCGAAATCTGCAGATCTCCTGCAATCTGGAGCATTTTAGAGGACTTTTGAACACACCAGAAGTCCTTTTCCCCAAGAATTCCACACAGTACACCACTCCTTGAGAAAAAAATCATACATGTAATCTGAAAGGTTTTATCTTCCTGCTAAAAGTGAACCGAAATTCTTCTTATATTTCAAGATAAAAAATATTTCATAGCTGACCCTTTCAGCACAGGGCCGGAAAAATGGACCTCCCTCAAGTTTGGGTGGGTCGTTCGAACGCTCCGACCCCCCCCCCCCCGGCTACGGGCCTGGGTAAAACATTTATAGTCGCCAGTTCGGACAGTTACAAACACAATTGCATCAATTCAGCGGATCTGGAATTTAGCCAACAGTGGCAATAGGGAAACAGCATATTTCCAGTTCCGTTGTAGTTTCCCCCTGAAGATTAAATACCATTTCATCTAATGATATGGTTCTGGTTCATTTTGTGATAAATTTCTGATCTCTCAGCAAGTTGCTGGTTTCTTATTATTGCAAAGGAAAGCTAAAAGTAAAGACTATTTAGATACACTTTTAAAAGCATGATAATACAATTTTCGACCAACTGAAGAGTAGAGATTTTTTAAAATAAATTTTCTTTCCTCGCCACACCAACTGGTGGCGCTCAACTTAGTGTTGTATTTATCGTAGAAATACCTTTTTCGTGCATAAAAATAAAACAACTGACATGCGCCCGTGCCCTTAAGCCCATCACTGATGCTCTTTTATGTTGACTCCTAAAATTATGCAAATTTAAACACAATTTTTACTTCGAATAGGCACCGGTAGCCTACATGGCATCTGATTGCATGTAGAGACACAATATGTGTAGTTTTACCCCATTAACCACCAGAGCTCAACTTTACTTTCAGGACCATTCCTGTAAAATTAAAAATCTTGCTCCATTTTGCGTTGAAGTTCCTTAAAAAGGCCAAGAATTTTCAAATGGAAAAGGGAAACCCTTCCTCACACACCCCTCCCTCGAGCGGCAATCACTCAACATACTGCCCCTCCCCTTCACAGAAAAATTGTTAACTTCACTGAACCTCACCTTTACTTGTGACCCTAAATTTATAAACTCATAGACTGAGTTTACTTTAAAAACGCCAATTGCTTTGAAAAAACAGGTTAATCATTGAGGAAAAGAGTATTTTTGTAATAGTCCACACACTCCATCTATAAGGGATTAAAGGCCCGAATCTCTCCACAATTCTCAAAAACTTCTTATTCATGCCCCTCGCACAATCGTCTAAAATTCATCCTCTTCCAGTCGCAATCTGAGTTCATTGCTTCAGGGTGACTATAAAAGAGCAACGTGTATAAATCAAAACACTCACAGTACAGTACATGCTGTGTAATGTAAGCTTCAATATTACTCGATCTGTATTGTTTGAACTAGCTCCCAATCATGGAACTGAGCCAATAGGAAATTTTTTGTAGACTACTACGAAAATTGTAGGTTGGGGTGAGAGGACATGCCCTTTGTCTTTATTCTGTAAGTTAAGACCTGTCGCACCCACTGGCTCTGATTTACTACTGGACGGGGAACGAGTAGGGGGCTGCCACCCACAAATGCCCATTACCTTCCCGAATCGGGCGAACTTTGGTCCCTCAGTTGCGCAGAGATTAAGCTCTGGTTGGACACCTGGAGTCGGGAAAAAGTCACCTCCCCCTGTGAGAAAGATTTCTGTATGGCAATGATGGCCACATTAGAAAAGAAATTGGATTAGTGTTTAAAAGCTATTTATTCTATGTTTGGTCAGGCAACTGCAAGCTCCCTATTTTGGCATATGACCATTACCATAAGGGACTGTTTTTCTAAAGGGTGGTCTCCTTTTGCACTTTGTTAGATCCCCAACAAGGCATTGGGACAGGAGGAGCCCTACTGAGGTACTGAAGTCTGCCCGATTCATCGAGCAAGGTCTTGGCCAATTGGGGGTCATAGCCCCCGGCCTCCCGTAGCTTACAGTCATGCATATGATAAAACGTACAAAATCAATGATAATGCACTTTTGGTGCTACATGTGATCTTAGAGCCAAAATTAACTAAGGTTACAGGAGGTAAAAAGGTATTCACAATTTTAGACGGTTTATTTTCCTATGCAACATGTACATTCGGTCTCGGTCTTGGTCCCGGACCTTGTCGGTTTCGGTATCGGTCTCGACACCCTCTGGTCTCGGTCTCGGATATGCCGACCTCGACTACAACACTGATTTAGGGGCTGGGCCACGCAGATCCCAATGAGCATGACGCCTCTGCAGAGGAACGTTCTAAATGACCCTTCTGAAAAACACTTCACATTTTACCATGGAAGATATTGGGATGAACCCTACATTTCTACCTCTTTCCAAAGGGACCGCCATTGGACTATATATTTATAGTAAATAAACTATAGTATAAAGCCCAAGTCACACTACAGCGATATCGGATCGAGATACTGCCCGATTTTTGAGAGTTTTAGTTAGATCTCCTCCATCCAATGTCGAAAAGAATAAAAAATCCATCCTGTGTAAATATATGACCGATATGAGAGGACCACGGAAATGGAATATAAACTACTTATTTCGTGACGTCACATTGACAAATAGCTTTTATCGGACTACGCATATCCGATAAAAGCTGTCTGCGGTTGTGACGTCACGGAATAATTGGTATAACTTAGAATTTGGTAGTCCTGCGATACAATTCATATAGCTTCACAGGTTGGAAAATGTTTGTTTCTTTTCGATCAAAGATGGAGGAGATATTAAGTAAAACTCACAAAAATCGGAGCGAAATCCGATCCGATATCGCTGTTGTGTAACCTGGCCTTAACTCTGTTTCTGAGGCATGTTGTCAAAATTCTGTCTACAGAGGTCGTGCACTAACTTCACTGGATTGTGCGTTTCTTTGTTTGCTTCCCAGTGGTCTGTTGTATGATAGTTCATTGTTACTATGAATCTGTCATGGGCACACATGAGTTGCACAACTGCTGCGCATGATCCTTAACATCCACGTCCAGTATGCCAAATTGAAACACGCTGATATCATGTGAACGGCCACTATATATTCATGATTTAAAGGCCAAGGAATCCATTGAGAAAGAACAACCAAGTCAACCCTGGGACCATGCTGTAGTGGCCATTTCGAAATTCAAGATGGCCGCAAAGAAAAATCATTTTTGCCCATTACCCATTGGCCAGAGGAATTTAACGGGCGACCCTCAACATTTTTTTAGAATCTTATGGTCCCTAACAGTGGAAGTGAAGGGCAAGATCAGTCGCCCCAAACTTACTTTGACACGACAGCTTAAGCGCACAGCTTTCTTTTATCTCTTTTCAAAGTATCTTTTATAATATTTTAGGACTTCAATATTGCAGTAACGCCTAGTAAATTTTACACTTGAGGGAAAAAATGGTCGCATGACTCTCAAGAGCCAATCATGAAACAGGACAGTCTACTACACATTACTTCAAGTTGGGGGAATGCTTTTGGCTTTTAATGTATAATGGTAACTACATTTGGGTCCCATTCATTCAAAATGACAACCAAAACAAAATGGCCGCAAATGTAACATATTTGGCAGTAATTACACAACAGTAATAAAGGATTCTCAGATTTTTGACCTTTTGGCTAAGATCTGTTTTTTTTTTCATCCAGTCCAGAATGGAGCCTTACATGACAGACCAATGTTGTAAATGGTCTGAGGACCGTGAGGGTGAACAAGTATAGTCCTTCAGTTGACGTAGATTTTTGGGTAAGCAGTTCTAAGTTTGGTTTCGCCGAATGGTCCTTTGCCAGACAGTCCGGAGGAGTTTTAGAAAAAGTAACAGTAATAAAGAAAATATTTTTTAAAAATATATTTAAGATGTCTCCCCTGTAAATTGGTTCATGATTTATTAACAAAAATTTGAAACATAATTTTTTGACCTGTTTTGGTGGAATTTAGGTTAACCTCCTCCAATTTAAAATTACATCATTTTAAAATAATCACGGAAATTATCGTGAAAAATTTTTTTACAGATGCTCATAAACATCTGACCATATTTTATGCCGAGTAATCACAAATTATATTTCAAAACATTTTTGTTGAAATTCTGGCCAACCAAAATTGATGAAAAAGTAAAATGACTGCCCATTTATTAATTGTTTAAAACGGGGAAATAATCCCTATAAAATACTTATAATACATTTTTAAATCTTCCATTCTTATTGTTAACTAAATATCCGAACGTACATTATTTTTGACATATCCTTTCTGACTCAGGTCAGCAAATATGCATGGCGGAAAAACAAAATGTTCGTTACTGTTAGAATTACACTATAATGAAAACAATTCCTGCAGAATACATTCTACGCATATGCTCTTTATGTGGCTTTAAAATGGCTATCAATTTTTTAGTACAAGATGTGGTGATATTAAGAAAAATAATCTATACAGCTTATTTTTTAAATCATTTTTACCTAAATTCCGTTCGGAATGTTCAATGAAATATCTAAATATATTATTCTCATCGTTTCACTGCTATTTAATTAGACTAACATTTAACGACACAACAACGCAGATGTATTACCATGTAGAGTGTCATACTGTTCAAATACTGTCCAAGTTCTCCCGTTTAGTCGCCTCTTACGACCGGCGGGGAATACCGTGGGCATATTCTACAACCCCCAGCCCACTGCTTACCCAGCTCAACCAAAATGGTGGTAACAAAAACTGGCCACAAAACACAAAAATCAATTAATCTTTTGGTAAATACAATTGGTGGCCACTTAATTTGTAGTTTCCACCGTCTTGGTTGAAGTAAGTCAACAATAAATTGCTATATATATTTAGATATTATGGAAAACAATGCCAGTGAGCCACAACCTACCCTAACCTTAAAATGTCATGTTAAGTCGAGGCACTTTGCTTGCTGGCCTATTATCTATACAGGAACCCATACGTTACCATACCTTCATTGAATATAAGCATGCGAAACATGCTAAAATTACTCATATGGGGCCTAGGTATAATAGGACTGGGGACAAGTGGCTCACAGTCGAATTTTTGGGGGCGGGGCAGTGATGCAATTTTTCGGGCAAAGCGGAAGCTTGTGCTGAATTACTTTTTCCATGCATTCTTGCATTTTGAAAGGGTTTCATGGAAGCTATTCTGTTCCATTCCCTTTGTTTTCTTCTAATGATGTTGGTATTCGATGGTCTCAATATCAAGCTACACGGAAATGTTCCGATAAATATTCTCTTCACTATTAAAGTACCCCCTCTAGTTGTGTACTTTTCGTAATTACCCGTCGAATCAATTCAACATAATTATGTCCTTTCACCTCATAGAATTTGGAAGTAGGAGCAGGAATTCAAATAATCTAAAAGATATTTCCACTGTTGTTTTCCTTGAGAATGATCATGCTCATGAAGTAAATTTAATTCTTATATTTCTTAAGATCTTAAGATGAAGACTTTGCCCGCGGTCAATAATACTTTACTTTATTCTTTAAAAGACAAGATTATAAGGCTATTTTGCGAAAGTAGGTTGCCAAAAAATATACAAGAAAAGATGCGTGAGAAAAATAATGGCTCCCTGGTTTAATTTATTACATTTCTCATTTTATGTATGATGTTACCCATATTTTTTGTTGCAGCTAATTTTGTTAATTTCTACTTTTCACTGTACATGTTTTTACTGACAAGAGCAAAAAATAAGCAACTTAAAAATAAATAAATTAAAACTGTTCAATAGTGCAAATTGGGATTACCAAGAGCGACATTAAAGGATTACGGCAAATAGGTCATAACTGGACTGAAAGATAATGCCACTTTTCAGGAGTTTTTGACGTTGTTTGTTTTGGCTCAATTGAAATCACACTGATCAGAATGTGTGATAAACCTAACCATAGGATTAAGCTTCTTACAGCTGGAGGCTTTATAGCCATATTGATCCCCTTTTGACCAAGATTTTCTTGAGCTTTATTTGTTAAAGTGAACATATTTTAACAAACGAAAACTAAAAATCACGATCGCATCCTGTTAACAAAACTGGGAAACGCGATTTCCAGTTTGTGGGTGTTTCAATTTCTGAAAATTGTCTGTATGCCCCACGCTATGCAACTGATGGGTGGCGCTCCGCTTAGATAGTCTTTCGGGCAGTATATCATACACAAAAGCAAATTAGTGTAAAGTACTGCTGACCGCGAAAATCTTGCAACTGTAAAAAATCGGTATAGCTTTTTGTCCAATTGCACGTTTAGTGAGAAAAACCTTTTCATTAGTCTGCCTAAAGTAAGTTAAGACAGTGGCATAGCTATACAGGGGCCGCGATCGGGGAGCCTCAAGTCGTAGCAGTTGCGTAGCTACGAATTTTTTCGTGGGGGGAGGGGGGGGGGCTATGAGGAGCCGGACACTTTTGTAAGGGCTGGAGTTTACTATCTAAGCGTAGCGTCACCATCAGTTGGCGCGGAGCGTACAGAGAAAATTTTGGATTTTAACACCTCCTAGATGGCTGGAAATGACATTTGCCAAATTTAATTGTCTTTAATTCTGGTGAGAAAGATTTGTTTATTTTCAGATTTAAACACACTTTTGAGATACTGATTAGCTCAGTTCATTACTCCACTGGACTGTGTATCCTGTTTTTGCAAATCTGGAAATCGCCTGTATGTTGCAAGCAGCTTTTCCAGTGCACGCCTTAGTACGGTATTTCCATAGTCGTAGGGGAGCATTTCAGTGTGGGGCAGAAGAATTTTGCCCCAAAAATGTAATTCTGCTCCTAAGACAGACAAAGCGGAGCGCCACTAGTGATTGACGCGGAGCGCCCCAAAAATTTGAAAATTCGCATCTCTCAAGTCGAAAATGACATTTCTCAGGCTTGTAAAGGGAATCCAAGCAGTCGCTATTTTAAGGTTCAATTGCAGATAAACGTTCACTACAAATTAAAATTTAGCTAGAAAGACTAAGCGGGGCGCCACCATTGGTTGTCGCGAAGCCTACAGAAAATTTTGAAATATCTGACTCCTCAGACAGTTGAAAATGGCATTTCCCAGGCTTATAGGGGGATCTAAGCAGTAGCTCTTTTGAGTTTCCTTTTGCCAAACATGTTCACTTGAAACTTAAATTCTCCTATAAAGTAGTCTAAGTGGAGCACCAAATAATTTGGGGTTGAAACGTACAGGAAATTTTGAAAACTCTGACCCTTCACACAGTCAAAAATGCCATTTCCTATGCTCACAGGGGCATCGAAGCGGTCGCTTCTTGATCAGAAAATTACCAGATAAAATATATCAATACCAATTGGTGAAATGGTCCCGCATATTGTCGGGGGAAAACTACAAAACGGAATTGAAAACATGCTAATGGATTATTACTCTACTGCGACTCTTGGCTAAATTCAATATATATTGATAAAATTGTGTGACAGCCTTCCTACTATATATGATTTTACTTTTGAAAAAATGTAACATTACAAGGTGTGTTTAAATGAATTTTCAAGCAGACTTACGGGAAGACATTCTCACACTTCATTATTAAAGTATCGAAAAACAAATACCGATTTTCATAAGCATTGTCTGTATTTGGCTCTAGCGCAGGATAGTTGGCAAACTTTTGGGCACCTGAGCACCCTCCTGTCTGTCCGTTGAGTTAATTTGGCACTTGAAAACGTTTTTCTTTTTCTTTAGCCTTTGCCCGATTATTTGACCATTTCGGGCAATTTTTGCAAGACTACAGTTTGAAGTGGAGATGACAAAAACCCCTTTTTTTACATGCTGCTCAAATGTGTCGCAAATCTTTCTCACTTTCCTTTAAAATTTTACTTTAAGTATAGCGTTTTCTGTTTTTCGGCAAAGATTTGAAGCTATTAAAATAACCAGCCATTTTGGGTGTTGTGTTACACAAGATTTAAAAACAAGCTCAAGAATAATTGTTTCTTTTCAGCCAAAGGTTCCCAAATGTGTTGCGATTTTTTATCTGTTTGATTTTTCGTAACTATGTTACCCTCACTATGATACATTTCCACTTTCGGGCAAATGCTTGAAAGAATTGGGATATTCAACGACATTTTCGGGCATTGTGTAGTGATTATATGTGAAGTAAAAGTCATGAATAATAGCTTTTTGCGCTGCCCGAAGGTGTAGCGACTTTTTGGAATCTTGACTTGGTTTTTCATGAAAATTTTATTCCGGCTACACGACGTTTCTTTCCTTTTTTCGGGGATATCTTTTTTTTAAGATTTCGGCTACACTTAGGAATTTTTGGAAAAATCATCCCACTTTTTCAAAATTAAACGGCTGTCCGAAATTTTTTCCAAATTCCTGCCGGAATTTTCCCCAAATTCTTGCCCGTATTTAGATTTTTTGGGAAGTCTTCCCCTTGCCCCGTCTCGTACGCCACTGGGTATGTCCACTCCACCCAAGAGCTAAGTGAGGTCCTTTGAGGTACCGTTGTGGTGGTAATGGTGCGACCCTTGAGACTGCATTGACTCAACATGGGTTTGGTTGTTGCACTGGCCAATAACTGGCAACAATAGCCGTTCAAAGTGCAAATTCCTTCCAACCATATTTGACTCAATTCTACCCACCACACCAAGTATATATGATTTTGGAACAAATTTGTGCATCCCCAGGAATTGAAAAAAGTCCCCACAGGAGATAGAAACAGGCCAGATGCTAGGAGCACACTTTAATCCACACCAGCCAATTTCATCCACTCCAAATCTGCTATATAGAAATTTGTCCATCCAGAAACCTGACGAGTAAAATGTCAAGAAATTGCAGAGATATGTAGCTTGTCAAAGTCTATACCTGAATTTATTCCGAAATTCGGAGTGAGCCACAATTGCATAGTACCCTGCAACTGCGTGGATCTATGGCAAGTGTATCTATGTCATAGTAGCCGGGTAGCCCCGGTTGAATATTATCATCGGCCAGCATGAATATAATTTGTTGTCCAGGTGACCAGTGGGGAGGGGGCCGCTTAGGGGGCTGGACGATTGAGACTCCCCAAACCCCCTCCCCCCCCCCCCCCCGTAGCTACGCCACTGAGCCGTATGCCTTAGATAAAAATATGCAGCGACAAATCATCTTTAGTTGCCCTAGTGCAATCTCAGATTTGCCAATAGGAAATCCCCCAACTTTTCAAAGTTCATTACGGGAAATCCAAAATCCCAAATTTCCTGCAATACAAGCCCCATATTTTCAAATACAGTGGTGTTCACACTTTTAAAAAAAATTGGAAAATTTGGGTGCGCGCCCCTTAGAAATGTGACTACGCCCCTGTTTATAAGAATAAACTTTTAGCAGTAAACTTTTCCAGTTAAAGCTAGGAAAACGCTCGAGGTTACTTCACGTGCATCATCGCCACTTAGCATGGGTTTGGCAGCACCCTTGACTACTAGAGTAACAGGCCTGACGTGATGATTGGGGTACTCGATTTTGAACTCATACCACAATTTTTCCTCCTTATCATCGTTCAATGTAAAAACACCACAATGACAATTTGCATTGAAGGCTGACTCTGCCATTAAACGCCCTGCTCAAAGCTCCATGCTGTATTGCAAAAGGAGGAAGGTAGAAATTCTCTCAAAGAGAGAAAAAATTTTCTCGTGCTTCGCGCGCAGGGGCACAGCATTACTAGCCGCATCCATGCCGCTAGACTATATATAACAGGCTTGAGATAAAATGTGATCCTTGAAAACAGTCCTTATCTTCATGGTTTCGCCACTTTTATGAAAACAGAACGCAAAAATGCATTGGGGTTTCGATGAAACATAAATGTTCCGTTTCAAAGAGTGCTGTCATGCACCATTATCTTCTCATTCAAATGTTATACTAGCATGTTCAAAAAATAATTTTGTAATTCCAGATGACCTTTTGACCTCCATACAAGCCATACATAGCCAGACAGACAAACAACAGACAGACAGATGGACAAACAGCTATCTTGAAGGATCATGTTTAAAAAGGTTTCCAGACTTTGACCCCTGGAGACCTCAGATGACCTTTCATCTCTGCCAAAAATAATGGGGACCATCCTGTGACCATAATGTATCCACATACCCAAATATGAAATCTATCCAAGTTTCTTATCTTGAGATATCGCATAAGCAGGATTGACCCCTGGTGACCCCAGATGACCTCTGACCTCTGCTAAAAACAATTGGGGACGTCTTCTGACTATAATGCATCCACATACCAAATATGAAATCTATCCAAGTTCCTAACTTGAGATATCGCATTAAAAAGGTTTTTTGACTTTGACTCCTGGTGACCCCAGATGACCTTTGACCTCCAACAAAACAATAGGGTTCTTCCTCTCAATATGGCGCATCTTTGTACCAAGTTTAAAAAACTATCAGACATTCCTATCTTGAGATATTGTGTTAACAAGCAAAGTGTCACACATACACACACATACACACACGCACACACACACGCACACACACATACATACATACATACATACATACATACATACATACATACATACATACATACATACATACACACGCACGCCATCATGAATGCATTGGTTTCTCTTGGTCGCCCTTTGCTTGACCACATCTTCTGGCAGCCTACAAAAATCAATTATACGTATAGCTCAGTCTCACTTCTTAGTTTGGACATGATTTCGCCCTACATGGTAGAACGTCGTTCCAACAGCAGCTGCAAAACGTTGTGTGACGGTTTGAACCAGGATCGCGGTGGTATTAGGCTACAACTGCCTTTTTTAAAATTACACCGGCAGACAGGAGAGTACCTAGATAAACAAAAAAAAAAAAAAAACAAAATTGTGGCCGGGAAGATTGAAGTGTTGCTTTTTATGTGTGTAATTTTCTGTTAGTATTGCAATTTGTTCATTTTTCTTATTGAAGTGAAATTTTTATTGCAAACGAAAGTTCGAAGTAAAGACTGCTTGGAGTTAATACCTTCCTGGAGTTTCTGAAAAGTCTGGAAAATGCCATGTCGGGAAGTCTTTTAGGTCGCATTTTTTTTTTAAGATCCGTGCTCACTATCGTGGCACTCCACTTGGATTTTTAAGGCAATGATCATTGCATATTTTTGGCAGAGAATTCTTTGCCCACAACCTACACCATAGCTGACTGTAAATGTTCTTCATTAACGTAAAATGCAACAAGATGATTATTAGCAAACAAGTTTTCTCATTATTTGCTCATTATATTCTATTCCTTGAAGAAGTATAGGTTTTATACCTATATAGCTATATAGCTTGTCTTACTACATTTTCCTTCGTCATATCTTTTTAATCTTTATTTCAGGCTGACGTCAACATTTTACCAAATGCGATCAACCTTTAAATTTTCCGCCAGGAGGGGAGGGGGGGCTCATACAAGCTTGGAAATGCCATTTCCGGCTACCCGAGGGTTCTCAAAATTTTATGTAGACTAACCAATGATGGCACTCCACTTTAGTTGTTGGCGTCGTCTTCAAAGGTACCCCCTGCCAAGTTTCAGATCTTCAATGCTTCACGTTAATTTGTTCCACATCTGCTAGGAAAGCCGGTGCAGCATTTGCTTATACAAGTCCGGGAAATGCCATTTCCAGCCGCTCTTATTCGCGATTTTCAACAAACTTCTGTACGCTCATTGCCAACAGATTGTGGCGCTCGTCCTCTAGGAATTATCTCAAGATGCTTCAGATCTGTAATGTTTCACTTTTTTCCTCCTGATAGATTTGATGGTCAAGTTTTCAAAATTTTCTGTGCGCTCCGCAACAACTGATGATGGCGCTCCGCTTAGATAATCTTCAGCCTTGTCTTATAAGACTTATCCCACCAAGATCATGCTCCATGCATTCATAATGTCCGAAACTTTCCTGATGACTTCTTCATTCAGTTTGGAACTACATCCAGCCAGTCCGAGTTTTGAACCCTGACACCCCTAAACATGAGACCCTATGGCGACATCACTACTTCACGCACTTCTCGTCGGTGAACATGAAGAATGTTATCTCCAGTACTCAAGATGGCTGCGCCACTGGAAGTTAGGTAGCCTATATATAAGAGGTACTGAAGGAAATAAGAAATTGAAATTGGTAAAGACTTGACAAAATTGCAACTTCTACTATTGGAAATCCAAGGTAAAATGGATAACCCGTTATACAACTGACAACGGCTGAACCAATAAGTCTATGAATCATATGATGGATGACTAATAACCAGGTTTTGTTTTCAATCATGAGGTCAATGAATCGCACTGGCTACGTACTCTATTACAAACTGTAACCGGCAGCGCAGTCTAGTAATATGATTTACACTGTACTAGTTGCCTGCTCAATGCTCCGATCAAACTAACGTAGCAGTGCGCCTACGATAAAGACCACTGTGCCAAAGATTGCGGATTTCCATCACTTTGATCGAAATAATGGCTTCGGCATGGATCACAGTAGTCGTTGTTACAGCTTTCTGGGGTTTTGTGGGCATTATTTGTCCGTTTTTTGTTCCTAAGAGTTCAGACAAAGGGTAAGACAATCTGTAGCAAGTGAAGGCAAGTAGCAAGGCATAAGTTAGGCTAAGCCTAGGCTAGCTTAGCCTAGGCTAGGCTAGGCTCTGTTACGCTCGGCTTTGAAGTTTGATATATTGACACTGACAGTCAGTCATGATTGCCTAACTTGTACCTGCCTAATGTGGGGACAGCACTTCTTCATTAGCCCAAATTATTATTTTATAAAAATATCTAGGAGTATGAGGGCCCAATTAAAAGTTCACACAATAAATTGTAACATTTCATTTATTTGTGTTTCGCATCATCATAGGCCTAATGTTACACCATCATTATGATTTATTTAGCCTAGGCTAGGCCCTAGGCCTACAAAGTGCAAGCTGTCGTAAGTTAGGTGGTAGGCCTAGGCTAGGTATATTTGATTTGGATAGGTTATTTTCATGGTCTCAGACTTCGCAATTTAATGCTGATAAGTGAAAAGCCCACCATTGTGGTTCTAAGAGTCGCTGCTATGACTATATACTGTAGGCCTAAATGGTACAAATTTGAGCAAAGCAACTTCAGAGAGGGGCCCTACTATTCCAAGCGCTGACACGCCCTGCCTCAAGTTCCATGCGCTGTTGTACAAAACTAATGTAGCAACATTTTGCGGACAAAATTAGGTAGAAAATTAAGTACAATGCAAATAAAACATCTGATAGGCAAAATTGTGGTGCTAATTTAGAATCCGTGCCCGGAAGTAGACATAATTTTACTCACTTCACAACTTCCAAAAGAGGGTGCTGAAACTTAAAAGTTTTTTTAAGTAAAAACCCTTTTCTTTTTTTCCTCACTCGAGGAACAGTGCTATAATGTGTGCTGTGGAAAGAAGTGAATGGTTAGTGCTGTGGAAGAAAGAAAAGCATTGTAAATACCGGGACCCGAACCCTCGACCCTAGCAGTATAGTGATTCTAGCATGAAGACCAGCGCGCTTGCCTACTGCGCTACGAGCGCCGTTGCCGGTGGATGGGTTAAAAATAATATAAGTACTGTCTAATAATACTATCTATTACATATAGCTGTAGGTATACGTATTTACGTATACCTACAGCTAACTGTATGTACTTGAGAGTGTATATATATGTACAGTATGAGATACGTATACGTAAATGTTTATATACCCCTACGTATACAGACTTTCCTATGCATGCGTACACCTGCATATGGCCCACCCTAACCCTATACCTATGCGTACGTAACCCTTATACTATGCGTACGTAACCCTAACCTTATTACTATGCGTACGTTACCCTAACCTATTACTATGCATACGTAACCCCTAACCGTACAGCTATGACGCAGTTCCGGGCACGGGTTCTAAATTAGAGCCAAAATTGTCTGATTAATTATTACTTCCCTTATCAGTAATGATAACAACATGAATCTTCAAAATCCTGCACACGCCACTGAATAGATGTTGGCCTAAATTTGATTTGTCTGCATCAATAACTTTTACGTAGACATAAAAATGCATGTCACTTGGAGACAATTTATGAAAGCATTAAATATAATTAATGTCAGTGTTAAGTCTTAATTAATATCAGCATTTGCTTTGTTTGTACAGTACATTAATATATAATGTATTCATTGAAAGAACTCTTTTTTTTTTTTTGTATTTCTTCATTTTTTCTTCTGTACCAGTAGAAAAAAAATATAACAGAATTTTTTCACAAGGTACAAAATGACGTCTGAAGTGTTCTTGTATGCATACATTAACATGTTCTTTGACATGTGAATATCCGATCGGATGTTGTTGATAGCTCTATCTCTTAAAAGGGTTCCTAGAAAATAAGTTAAAGTTGCATTTTGAAAACCTCAAACCCATATCATTGCAATTTTAATTGCTGTGAATATGAGCTGGCAGTGCAGCCCCCTGAAGAACTGTAGTGTTAACTACCAATCATCTGTTTTTTTAAATCAGAATTGGGCCCACTACCTCCTATCTGTGAAGAATTGCATCGTTATATTTCTCTGTCTTTCACACGCCACCACCATTGATTAAGTTTCAAACTGGAAAGCTAGATCAGACACATTCATAACTTGCTGTAGATTTTGGCCTTATTTCTGCACACAGGCATTTCTTCAAGTTCCCATAAAAAATATCAGCATTGATTGCCACAAACTTGCACCCATCAGATATCGCAATAATACCTGGTTTCTCTTTTTGGTATCCATGCTAGCACTAAGAATTACCTTATGAATCAGGTTCTAACATGGGATAATTTTGCTCTCTTTAATGGCATAACAATGTAGCAAAATAAAACTGAATAAATCTGCAGCAGGTGAACATGATTGTTCTGTCAAGGACATAACATAAAAAGTGAGCATTAGGGTGCTTTTACACTTGACCTGGATCTGATCGCCCCTTATCAGTGTATTGAATTACGTGTATGGGCATGATCCTGGTGCATTTACACTTGACTTTCACTCTGATCCTCCTCTGTGCTTAAGCAGAAGTCGCTTCAAATGAATTACCAAATACAAGCACACACGCATGCTCACCAAAGTGTAAACAAAAAATAGACCCTGTACATGTACCATGCACACTGTACCCCCTGTCACCTTTGATCCGGCGAGCATTTGCACTACAGCTTTGATGGCCTGCGCGGGGTCTGATCCTCCCCCCTTACTAGGATCAAAATCCGGTGATCAGATGTGGATCTGATCTGCATTTACAATGCAAATTTGATCTAGAGCAGTGAATCAGACCCTGCACAGGCGATCAGATCAGGATCAAGTGTAAAAGCACCCTAAATCATCTCAATAAATTTGCCCATATATTACATCAAATTACATCTGAAAATGCTCACATATTCTGAAATTTCCTCCTTGTACTGGTGTCCTAAAGGGCCGGGTTTTGTTAATCAATGTTAAGCCTCCAATCAAGAAAAGCTTCCTATGTTTGTAGTGAGGTATGATATTTGTCACCATGGAGTTGCAGCGCTACAATAGTATTGCAAATTATAGGGCAAAAGGTACCTGATTCCAAAATATTTGAAGTTAGATGCCAGATGACAAATATACTTAAATGAAATAATCTGTATAATTATGGCTTTGTGGGAAATTTGGCCCCCTAAAGATAATAACTTGTGCTAACCCAATTTACTATTACTTCATCTGTTAACTACAATGGAAGCTATGTGATAATTTTTTTTTTTTTTTCAGAATCATCCAAACTATGCTGGTACTCACTGCTGTTTGCTGCTATCTATTGTAAGTGCAAATTGTATTTTTCCACTTAAACAAATTAACTGATGACGAAAGTCATCCATCTTAAGTAAAATTGTAAATGTTTCATGACTAGCTGAAAATATATTGACTTGGGTTAATGTGTTCTCACTGTACCTTTAAGATTAACATTGTAAAGGAGCATAGGAGTCTTAGAAGATACTCTTTAAGGTAAAGATAGATCCCTGCATCATATTTCAGACAAACAGATGTGACTTGGGTATTATGTGCTCCTAAAAATAAACATTTTATTTCCAAATAGCCCTATTATACAATGGTTTCTTCTTCTGTATCTAACCAAAATGTCTGTTATCCACTGGGCACATTTGACTTCATGGCTTTTCCAAATTTGAAAAAAAAAAATAATTTACAGAAACCAAAGTACGACATGCTTACTAACTTTGCCAGCACTGTGAAGAAGACACACATAATAGGAAAAAAAAAAGAAGAAGAAGAAGAAAAAACTTAGAAGGCAAACTTGTCCAAGAATATCACATGAGAGTTTCTTTTATATCATTGAGTGTAATGTGATTTCTTTAATTTTTCAGTTGGCTGTGTACATTCCTTATGCAACTTAACCCACTATTTGGACCAGAGCTAGAAACAAGTGTACTAAGGGCAATATTATGGAATTGGGAGGTAAGTGTAAGAGCTCATTTGTATGTTAAAGGGATAGTCAGAGATTGACAGAGAATATAACCTTGTTGTTCCAGCTCCTCATTTTACCTTCTGAAGTGATTGTTTACCAGAATATTTGTGATAAGTAATTGAAGAATTTTTGTCAATTTTAAGTCAATATACAAATGTGATGCAGGATTTAAGTTAAAAATTGTAAAAAAAAATCTCTGATTGCCACTCTAAACACCCTACACCCTTGCATGGGTAGAAACCAAAGTGTTTACTCAGTATGTTGTTTGCAAACAATTTCCTGAGTCTGAATGATTGGTCACCCCTTGTGGGCTCGAAGTTTCAGAATATGCCCACAGTATTTCCCACCTGTCGTAAAAGACGACTAAAGAGAAACCAAAGTTGTACTTGAAACATACTTGAAAATAGATTTAACTTTGCACCTTTTATCGAGTTGACTGACACTATAACACATTTGAGTTGGAGTGTCTTTCAATCTCATCTCACTGGCTGAATGATTGGTCAGTTTGTATGAATGTGTAAAACTGTGCCTCAAGTATACCTTCAAAGGGGACAAAGATCTATTGGATGTCATGTCTGTGGGAGGACTGAGCTATATTTTCCTGAAGAAAGCATGTATTGTGAAATTAAGTTGCCCATGACCATTTTTTCTCCAAGAATTGCCATAAGAGTAAGTTTGTCCAATATGTAGGGACTCATACAGTTGGAGGAAACTGTAAGCAGCTGCTACTGTAAATATTTGAGATTCATGACCAATAGCTGTGGGCTTTTGTATAAAGCCACAGAGCTAAGATTCTCCCCAGCCTTAAGTTACTTAGATGGAGTTTTTCGGCCCAGTTTCCAACCTATTGGTTCAAGTCGCTCCTTTTTTTTTTACCATTGCGGCTCACTCTCACTAACTTGTTTTCCCTTTTTCATTGTTATGCCGCAGTAGGAGAAAAAGGAAGTCTTAACTCTTTACCGTTGTGCTCCAATGGGGGCATATTTGCGCGCCTAGGGAGTGGGCAGAAAAGTGGACCTAGCACGCCCTGCATCCGCTTCCGTAGGCTATTGACCCCGTGACCTTGAACTGTTGTCTCTCTCGTTGCTGTGGCCGAATTTTTGGGTAGCTACTCGCAGTTTCGAGCTCCACGTAAAGCAGTTAAGGTGGGTGACAGCAGCGCTCTCCGCATGGGCCCAGAAGGACCCAAAGAACGGTAAAGGGTTAAAATAAGCTATGGAGTGTGTTTACTGCAAAGCTGATACTGCTCCCTCTGCGTGTGTGCACAGCCGAGTTGTGCAGATACTTTAGATTAACCCTTTGCCGTTGTGCTCCAATCGGGGCATATTTGCAGGCCTCTGGAGTGGGTGGAAAAGCAGATGTAGCACGCTCCGCTTTAGCTTCCATAGGCTATTGACCCTGTGACCTTGAACTGTTGCCTCTCTCGTTGTTGTGGCCGAAATTTTAGGTAGCTACTGGCAGTTTCGGGCTCCGCCTGAAGCAGTAGGTGAGTGACAGCCGCGCTCTCCGTATGGGTCCAAAAGGACCCAAACAATGGTAAAGGGTTAAGGGAAGTAGCTACTAAGTCTACAGTAGGCATACTTTCTCTTGAGTTGGATCAGGATGTGAATGTGTAGTAAAATTGCTAAATGTTTAATCACATAATTTTGCTATTGTTTAGCTGTTACTCAGAATTAGTTGAGTGTGCCTGTTTTTCATGCAGGAACATAAACTTCTAGGTGTAGCATATAGTTTGCACAGACTTGGCTCATTGTCCAAGCTGCTACAGTATATCTTTGCAAGTAAGATTTCATGTTTCCGGCCATTCTTAATATTGTGAATATGAATGGCAAAGATTGACAAGACAAACAGTGATTGCAGCACTGTTAAGTGAGAAAAAGGAAGGGGTTTTTATAGATGGAAAATCAGTTGTACAGACTGAGAAATATACATTCAAATAAATAAAAAAAAAACAGGAATTGAGATTTATTGCAATTAGCCTTTTGTTAATTCTATTTGTGACAGTGTAGCGATTAATGGCTAAACGGAGAGCCCTAGGTGGTTAGGGCTGTTAAGTATGTGGCAGTCTGAGGTAGAGATCAGTGAGCAAAACATATCAGGATCTTTGAGATCGACAAGATGTGTTCTAGACAGCTGAATCTATGGGGCATCTCTAAAGACGGACAATAACAAAGGACTTGGTTTGGACCCCACGTATGAAGGGCTTAGTGTTTGTGATGTAGACTGTAAGTTTGTGATAACTTAGGGCTCTGGCTTGGTTTTGGTCAAACTTAAGGATGAAAATATTTGTAAGCAAGAGTGAGGGGATGAAATTGACAAATATTAGTGAGGGGCACTGCAGCCATAGCATGTTGGCCCTTGTAGTTATGGCCTCTCTGGCTTCACTTGAAGTCCCAAGTGTAGTTAAAATCAATAGATTTTTACACAGTTATAGTATAATTTATCTTTTTTATCTCATAAACAGGGCAAAGATGAAAACTTCAACTGAACAGATGAGATGAAGCAATAAAACTGATTTTGCAAGCCACAAATGCTGTATGAATAGAAAAAAGCCAAACCATCATGTAGCCATCATTTAGGAAGCAAGTTTATGGATTCAAAGGCAAAGATATTTATAACACGGTTGTTTTGTATTGCCAGATATTACAATACGTTGACATTACATACCACAGTTTGAAAGACTCGAGTATCACCACATGTACTACCATTAGCAGAACCTATAAATGTGAAGCAGATGGGGGAGGGAGAGGGAGAGTTGCCACCATCCACAGAACTTGTCTACATCTATAGTGACCAGCTTGCTTCTTTGCTTATATTAGAGATAAAACTACCTCTTACAGTCCTACTGACAAAGTTTTGCAAACAGAAAATCTGGCACTTGTTTCACAATGTGTCATGCCTGTTCTTAAAGTTAACGTAAAGTATCAAATCATCAGAATAAATAAATAGGGTGTTGTCACTTAGTCACATCAAAAGATTAGTGTAGTATGCTAGCTGAGAAGCAGCTGAAGACCCTTGTGTGACTGTTGCATTGAAACACTGTTGATTTTTGCCTGGCAGTGGGCATGGCTTATTAATTGTGACATAATCTGAAAGCATTCTATATCTTTTAGAGGTTGGAAATTGAGTTTCATTCATCCAATACCCATGGACAAAGATAGCTTGAGAGCTGAGATACAAAATGGTGCAATCTACAGTATTCACTGAATTTGAATTCCTTTAAAGTGCTTACAAGAATGACATAAATAACTTCAACATTATGTGTCTTAGCTTAGGGATGTTTTCTGAGGAAGAGAGTTGGACCATTTGGATTAGCTAATTCAAGCTTTGTAACATGTAGTTTTACGCTCATGGTACATTTTAAGTTCACTCTATGATGAAATAGCCATATGTCACCAAGTTAAAATCATACATGTGTTACACTTTTATGTATTTCCAAAGAGTTCTCATGGAAAAATCCCCAATATTTAGCTTCACTTCTGTGTTTGGCAGTTTTCATTTATGATCAATGTATTCTTAACAGGCCTTTTGGCATTTGCAGCCATAGTAATATTGGTACATGATGTACAGTAGACCTAGTGACTTGCAAAAATCAGTTTTTGGTTCACTTAAATAACTCAAAGCATGTCAGCTCTATTCTATAATTTGTACATTCCTCATAAAATAAGGTTCAGGCATGCATTTAAGTTATCATAAATATACTATATGCTTAAATTTTTCTTTAATTGATGGTAAAGTTTGTGATGTCCATGAAAATTCTCATGATTGGTATATAAGATTGTGTTTGGTGGTTTGTAGAAACTGTTAGCTTTAAGTAAGGTCTTTGCTGAAAGTATGCCATCAGAATGTAATTATGTCTGAGAGATAGGAACTTTAAATTGGCATTTTACACAGTTGTAATCAAGTCATAAATCAAGTCACAACTTGCCAAGTTGCCGACTTGAAAACTTCTGGTGAATTTTCCCCTGTTGAAATTGTAGAGTGACTCAAGTCCGACTTGACCCAATGTCTGCTTTAAATAATAATAAATAAATTGGTTGTCCACTGGATAACTGCTCAGGAGAAAACTGATAGTCCTTCAGGAAATCTGGTAACCCTGGTGAGTTTTCAGAAATGCTGCTGTAACTTTTTTAGAAGTTTGCTCAAGTCACATTTGAAGAAAAAGATGGGGTGATTAAGGCTGGAATTCATTAAATTAGGGAATTCCAAGTTGGTTGATTTAATCATCATTTCTGAGTGCATGGTAAAAACATTTCATGCACTCAAAATTTTGGGGTTGTCCATTCCTGCCATCTCAAATGCTGGGATGCCTGTCAAACTTCTTCACTGTGACTTAAGGCTTTAACATGAGTGTAGGTGACTTGACTTGTCAGAAAAGAGTAACTTGGCTACAACTCTGGTGTTTTGATGCATTCAGTACTGCAATTAAATGGAACAAAACTTAAAAATATATTGGAGGGTCACCTAGGTAAGATATTGTGCTGCATGTAATAGTTTCTATGGAGTTGCTGTATTCTAAGGGCAACTTCCTTGCTTAAGAGGCATTAAACTGATACAGATTGAATATTGCTAGTATTATATAAGGTTTCTAGTAACAAGCTAATTTCCCTACATAAAAACTGGAAATTTTGACTTTTTTATGCATGAAGATATTTGCATGGGAAGACACTCGTATTGCCTTTACATTGAGCCTATTACATTTGTTTTATAGATTGTTTCTGTTAACAAGAAAAACATGTCACTGTTAAGATTTTAGAAACATTTTGGGTTGGGGTTGCATGTTTAGAGTGTGATAGTATCTTCAAAATTATGGTTCATTTGACAAATTGTTTTAAATTATTTTTAGGATAAATATCATGCAAGTACTATTACCATACATTTTGTAGTTACACAAACTATGATTAAAAGAGTGGTTTGAATTTGAGGGTATAAAAATAGTTTAAAAAGCAACTCTGTTATTAGATGTTATGATGAAAACATATTTTAAAAAGTTTGCTTAAAGATGTTAAACCAGTTAAATTGTGTTTGTGAGAAACATGACATGTCTCAGTCATGTACTGTCTCAGTCATGTACTGTCTCAGTCATGTACTATATTTGAGTTGTGTAGGAAAAGTATGTTACAGTAGATTAATAAAATATTGTACCAAATGATAACATTTTGTTGACATTTATTTTCAAATGGAATCATTGCAGTTTAATGGTGACTTGTAAAATACATGTTATTTATAAATAGTCAACATTGTTGTGTAGCAACTTTTTTTTCTTTTCCACTGTTTGATTTTTCTCCTGAAGTGTTAAGGAAATATGTTTTGACCACTAAAGCCCATTGAAAGTATAAATTCTCCCAGCAAATCCATTTACTTTTCATTACTATGTTCCTTTTCATGTCTTTCTCGTACAACTCAAATTACAGTAGTTGGCTTTCCTTGTCTTCTATGTTCTTTTTGAACGGCACTCTACTGTACCTTGCGCCACATTTTGATCAGTCTTACTGTATGAGGCAGTTCTAAAAGCCTTCTGTATACAACTTACTATGCAATAGAGCAGGAAGTGTTTCAAGGCCATACAAACATTCTAAATTGACAAGGAAACATTGCTGGTATTCCAGTTGTACAAGAAAGAGAGCAAAAGTTAATTGCACAATGGACTGTTTCAAATAAAGTAAAATAAATTCAAAATTTGAATTCTATATAATTGATAAGCTATGGAAACAAGAGATGGATAAATATGTGCCATTTTCCACCCTGTATGGCACATTTTCTTTCCATTCTATACTTAAAGCCATTTTATCACTGCAAAGTACATTTTTAGTATACTCTACGTCTCTGAAAGCCCTCCTGTGCTTAGTGTTCTTTGATTAACATAAAATTTAATCTTTTCTTCCTTTAAATGCACAGAGAGTGCTTGGATTACAGTACACATTACAGCCTCACATGTTCACCAGGACAAAATAGGTTTGCAGCTACACAAGGATGTGCTTTATACAGCTATGTGAGGAGCATAATTGGGAGAATTGGAAAGTTTGATTTGGATAAGAAGAAGTGTCCTTCAAGGAATCAATTTCCTCACACTTCGTTGTATTTATTAGTACAAAAACTATTGAAGACCCTTTCTTGTCAGAGAAAATTTGAATATAAAATTCAAAGTATGTATGTGGATTTTACTATTTAATTGCAAATCCCAACCTATGATAACACTGTTTGTAGAGAAGGAATTGGTCAGTTAAGTAAACTTATTACAACAGGGGTAATATAGTGGTGCATGACTGTAGAATACTATACTATGGTACATACTATGCTCTATACAGCTGCAGAGTTCTAAAAAATTGACTGGTGTAGCCCATAAGAGAGAGAGAGAGAGAGAGAGAAAAATGCACACAAACATTAACGTCTGGGTATTTAACATCATTTAATCCATCTCATACAAAAGTTGAGCACATAGTCATTTCTTCAGATAGTCTTTGAACATATCATTAATCAGCACACACAGATCTTCTAAACACTGCAAAAAATGCTTTCACATGGAAGTTTGCTAATTAGTAGTGCTCACAACCAGTTACAAAATATCATGTTTAGAGGATAGTTGAAGTAATTCACATTCTGATAAAGTACACTCTTGTCCAAGAATGTAGCTACAGTAGGTGGTGCTGGGCCGTGACACCCAGCACTCTAGGAAAATACACCTCTCTCCACCCACTACAAATATGCCTAATGAGACCTAAAACTAGCCTCAAATTCACTCCATAAAGTAAAATGAGGTAAAAATGAAAAATTAATGGCTGAAAAATGGGGCAGATGCCATGGGATGGGGTGAGATGCTTTTCACAGATCAGACTACCCAGCACTCAAATTTGGTTGGCTACATCCCTGCTTGTGTCAAGTGGTGTAACACCTAGTGAGAGAGAAGAGGTAAAATTGAAAAGATACCAACATAAAACTCTACACATTAAACAAGGCAATAAGCAACCAAGGGAGGTAAACACAAATCTGATAGAAGGCATGTTGGTGTGAAGGAAAAAATACAGTTATCCCTATCTGAATCAGTGTAGCATTCTGCTCTATTTAAAGGTATGATCCTCTCACCCTAAACAGTTCAATTCTCCCAACCTAATTACATAAGCCCCAACATCATCATTCAGACACAATCTCACTTTCATTGCTTTAAGGGTGAATATTACAAAACCAATGTTTAATCAAAACCAGAGCTGCCAAGTCTTCCTGATTCTGCAGAAGACTTCCTGAAAATTTCACCTCCAAACATGCAAGATATAAAATCTTCCTGATTAAGAACAGAATTTCCCCATTGAAATACACACAAATCCCTGAAATCTTCCTGATATATGAGGTAAATCTTCATGATTTCAAGACCTCAATGTTGGCAGCTCTGCAAAACACTCTCAGTATATTACATTTTGTGTAATGCAACCTTAGATATTTGGCTTTTTTTTTTTTGGGTGGGTGGGTGGGGGTAGTATTAGCCCTGTAATGATGGACCTTGAGAGTCATGTGACAATATTTTTCTAACTCAAATTTGCAATGAACTCAGAATGTAACTGCTTAGTTTACACTGACTGTTTTGAATAAGTTTTGAAATAACAGAAAAGATACTTGGGAGAGAAATAAGAAATTTAAGTAATTTTAGCTCAAACCAGCTCAAAGAGCTGTTTGAGCTATTGTCATCTTCCACCATCACTCTGTCTATCCATCTATCATGTCTGTTCAGAATTGCCTTAAATGCTCTCAGGGGCACATTTGTTGACAAATTGAAATGAAACTTGGACATATCTGTCACTGGACATAGGGCTACATGTTGTGTTCAAAAAGTTGAGGTCAAAGGACATATAGGGGTCATAGAGGCTGTTTTGTGAATATTTTTTGAAGTGTCACTTTTCCTGCAAATAGTGCTCAATGTCCTTGAAAGTTGGCCATAATATTCCTCAGATAGTGGTTGTTAAATCTTGTACTTTACTTGTTTATCCGAGGTCATTGAGGTCATAGGTGTAAATATTTTGAAATGCTATATTCTCCAAGATGCATTGCAAACTTGTTCTCAAAGTTCTCAAAATTGTTTAGATGGGAGGCTGGCATGTGCTGATTACAATTTTTTTGTCTGTTTTTATATAAATAATAATTTTGACACCTTTCTGACCAATTTTGTGCCACCCCTCTATTTCTACCAGTCTCACAAATTCAGTGTTTCCCATTGAACTGAATTCCCTTTAATACCGTCTGGGTGCAAAATTGTCAATCATGTAAGGTTAATTAGGTGAGTGTAAACAGATTTTGTTTGATGAGAACAGTAGTTTTGTTGTGAGTGCATGCAGGGGCTTTGTAGCCATACTCAACTTCATGAGGATGAAATAAGGGTAGAGTCACCTTACACTGTTTCTAAACTAGATTTGCTTGAGGTAAGGATGAAGAGGGTCAATTTTTTTCTTGTGATCAGAGAGGAAACTCTTGCTTACTATTAAACTGTGTTATCATAGCTCATTAAACTTGCTTTCTTCCTTGCTACCTAGACTTCCTGATTTCTGTAAAAATAGAAAGCAAGGCAACAGAGCCTTCTCACTTTAAGGCTACACCTAAGAGAAAGGTAATCATTCAAAAAAATATCAAGTTCCTTGTCATTTTGCCTGAGAGAAATTAAAATATTCTAAAATGTGGGTACATCTGTTCAAGAAATAATAGCCATGTATGACAAGTACAGTCCCTTTACCCCATTACACAGGGAGTGATTTTCTTGGCACTGGAAGTCATCACTGTGCACTAATCAGTTCAACAGGTTTGAGCCATCAGCACTGATGTCCTCTAGTTTTGTTGTTTTAAAATAAGTTTGGAGCAACACCTAGTACCCTTTAAAGGCCAAATGCAGTCTCCCCAACTTGAATTGGTGAAGCAGACTATCTTGTTTCATAAATGGCTCTTGTGAAGGATGTGACAAAAGTGTTCCTCTCTAGGTACAAATTTTACTGGGACAATACTGTTTTGTAAACCTTTACCTCAAATGCAATATTTAAGGCCTGAAAGGATACTTGAAAAGGAATCAGATAAAAACTGAGATAACGCTGTTGCTTCAAAATAAATATTGGGCAACTGAAAATGTTCATCAAAGTCTACAGTCTTTCGCAAGGCAGAGAGTAAGAAATCTCTCCTTTCAGTTTTCTTCTAGCCTGCCCCCATTCAATTAAAACAAAAGCAAACTTTGGCTCCCATACAGGTAGTTCAAACTGAGTGAAACTTTAAAAGCTATGGTGATATGCCAGCCAAATTGCCCATCTTACTTTGAAGTTGATTTCTCCAGGACAAATATATTTAAGTTATTTCAATTGGTATGATTTTCCTTGTTAATAGTTAAGAAAGTGGGATTTTCCCAAGGGAAAACATGTTTTAAAATCTTTTATCTTGAATGTTCTTAAGTAACATATTATCAATCCAAAACTAATGAGTGATGCCAGTGTAAAGTCTTGGTACCTTTCTGGATAACCATGTTTTAATTATCTCAAAATTCCTCATAATTTTAGTTTAAAATTTAGGGAGAAATTGTGAAGTTTTTCACGGAAACATTTTAAGCTTCCAAATTTAAATCCTCACGATGAAATACTGATGTTACAACTGTCTTCGAAATGAGATTGTAAAAACAAGGGATAAGTTAGTAACATGAAGTTTTATAGCTCAATTACATAAGATATGATTCGCGACATTTCCTTAAAAGAGGTTCTTTGCAAAATGGTATTCATTAAAAATTATACAATGTAACTTGGCAGAACTCTAGCTTTCACCTGTATAGGAACTGATCTCATGAAATGACTGTGGACTAGGAGTTCAAAATTTGCTGTTCTAGTGCATTGGCAAATTGAAACCACATGCACACCACTCCTCCCTTCACCCTTCTGCCTCTTTAGCACAATACATCTAACTTGCCCTGTCACATGTAAGATTGGGCTCAAGAGGGGCAGAGGAAAGGACTTTGCAAGGCTGGGGTACATACTGGACCACAACCACAAATGTTTCAATTGCAATGTTTCTTGAAGTAGGCTTTCACTGATTAAGCATGGTTTTGTCAATGATGGCTGTGAAATTACCCCTCTCACCCCTTCCCTGACTCTTCATGATAGTTCTTCACTCAACATTCTTTGCTTCTTACATCACAGTCTTGCTGGCAATCCTGTTTGATATAGCCTGCATTATTGGTCTTACATTCACTTTCCCCTTGATCAGTGAAAACATGATTGATCTCTGTTACAAGTTAGTCAAGAGCCAATGGGCAAACTGACTCTTTTTACCACCAAACAGTGGAGTGACTTCCTTGCCAAACTTAATGTATTATGAGTTCTTGTGATGGACAAATATGATTGCAACTATTTATTTGAGATGCCTGGAACCTCACTGGCCCAACCAGAGGACCATCTTTTCTTCTTTGGTGCTTGGTGAGTAACAACTCCTTTCACATCCCTCATGATCCTGTAAAACCCAGACTGTAGTTTAGCACTAGTATGTTGTCCACAATCTACACACAAAAAAAAATATCAAAGTTACAGACATTTGAAATCAAACACTTTGATGGCATACCTAGACTATCTGGTTATTTAAGGAAGACAGAGATTTGTTGGCCATTTGTGGGGTTCATCATCTCATTCCTTGCATTTCCCTGTACCATGAATAGTTGTATTTAATTCAAAACCTGACTTAATCTGCTCATTTGGGGGCTTGGTGTTGTTTGCAGGCATCTGTGGTATTGGTAGTCAAAATGACAACTGAAATAAAGACAGTTATTTCTCACCATTTCTTGACTGCCTGGTTCAACTATTAATCAAAACCTTTTACCTTCTCTGAAGGTCAAAAAATCAAATACCATGTTCTGTGTCTGTAAGCTTGCTATATTCATTGCTCAGTGTCTTCATTTGATTTGAATTTAACACAAATTATCTTTATTCTACACTTGTCCCTGGTGATTCATTTCTTCAGTTACAGCTCACCAAAAATCCAAGTACAGGTAAGCTGCTGATGAGGGCAGGGTTGTTCCAAAAGTGGTCAAAACCGGTTTTGACCACAAAACGGTTTTAACCTGGTTTAAACCGGGCAAAAGTAGGTTTAAACCGGTCAAAACTGGTCAAACCTTTTCTTTTTTACAAAGAGTAAGCATAAATTCATACATCTAACCAACTGTGATAATGGAATGGCTTTGTATGTTTCAGTAGTAAAACTTAGGTTTTGCTTGCTTGCTAATTGGTGTGTTTCTCATTATATTTTACTAATTTAACCCCCAAAATTGTATACTCTCAATAATGGCATATGGTGCAATGTGGAAAGTACCCTATAGGACTACAGATTATGTGTACTGCAAAGTAAAAAGAAAGCTTACACCTATGCCCTATTGTGCTGGGTTTGATGTGTACTAGTCTATAAACAAACTTATCTATCTGTGTACTGTAGGCCTACAGTAGGTCTTTCATATTTAATTTAAAGAAATAATTGTAATTGTTGTCAAAATGTTTTCAACTCTTGTATTCTGAATGTTTTATTTTTTAGTGGTAGTTGAAGGTAAATTGAAAGTTTGTTGTGGAATAAATGTGTATTTTAGTTCAAAGAAAGCTTACACTATAGGGGTAAATTAGGGGTTTTTGACCACTTAAGGGGTTTTGGTTTTTAAAATTAAATCAAGCAAGGTAATTGAACCAACATACATTTGGTAAACACATCCAATAGCTGTACTTACAATTTATTTGTGTCTTTGATATGATTAGTTTCCTCCTATCGGGATATGAAATGTTAACAAAAGAGGTTGAAAATTGGCTATTTTCAACCTACAATACCTTAGGGTATTTCCAACCTCCCTATTGAAAACCATGCAAATTTATGGTAAAATTAACTTCATGAGGGTCATAAGAGGTAATCATATAAATGTTGTGATAAAAGTTACCAATGAAGAAAGCTCTTTTACATTTGGTAAATGACCATAAATTATGCCTCTTAAAACAAAAATTGATCAAATTAATTTCTGTAATTTCAATGATTTTATGAAGGTTTAAAACTATAGGTGGTCGAAAATAGCCTTAGACATTGAAGTGTCGGGTGGTTTTCAACCTCCCCACTAAAAGAAAGCACAGACAATTTGGGAGCAAGTTCTGTTTGTGACAACATCCCTCCAACTTATTTTTATTTAGTTTATCAAGTCTGACCACTTAATAATCCAAAGAATGGGTATAAAGATATGAGGAAATAAGCAATGTGGCTTATGGACCATTATAAGAAAACACGATTTTTAACCAAGTTCATCTGCATTTGGCTTTTGAGTTCAGATTTTTTGTTTTAAATGGTTCAGGTCAAAAGGTGGGTGATTTTTAACTGCCATAAGTTCAAATTACTTGCTGATAAAGCCTTTGGAACTGTTCACTGTTTCTTCAAGATATTTACAATTTGCAGAAAAGGCTTAGGCGGTCAGAAATACCCTGTAGGTTGAAAAACCCCTAGTTTACCCTACCCTACTGTGTTGTTTTAATTGTCCTTGGCTTTAGTTAAGGTTTGTGACATTTACTGGACAAGTTCCGATCTATTTAAGTTGAAAAATAAGAAAATTTGAGTTTTGACCAGTTTTGACCACTTTCATGTGGTCAAAACTGACTGGTTTAAACCAGGTTAAAACCGGTTTTAACTGGGCGGTTTAAACCGCACCGGTTAAAACCGAACAACCCTGGATGAGGGTTCATGAAGTCCCACTTTTAATTTATCGAATGAACAGATGAACTTCCCAAAATCTGGATTTATTTGAAAGGCAATGAATTTTTTCATAAATACAATACAATTATCCTGATATGTCCCTTTGCACTAGTGAAAAGAAAAAATGCAAATTTAAAGATATGCAAATTTAAACTACAGAAGAGAGAAAAGATGAAGCTTTCAACACAGATAGTTTGAAAGGAACTTCACACTCTTGACATGGCATGTTTAACTGTAAGGGAAGGAGGACATTTTCATGACTTCCTACATATTAGAGAAATTTCTGAACTGTATTACTTGCAGCTGGGGTGTAAGCAACTATAAACTGGAGTGCATTCCTGGTTGAGATGTAAGCAGCAGAACACAAGTCAATGGAGACATTTTTGAGTCAGCCTAAAAGTCTGTCACTACATTGGTTGATTCAACACATAGAGAGAGGGAGTCACTCTCGATCAGTTTTATGTAGATTGAAATTCTAGTGCCTGTTACCTCAGTTAACTCTTTACCATTGTTTGGGTCCTTTTGGACCCATGCGGAATGCTCGGCTGTCACACATCTTTACTGTTTTACCCGGAGCTCAAAACTGCAAGTAGCTAGCCAAAAATTCGGCCACAACAGCGAGAGAGACAATAGTTTAAGGTCACGGGGTCAATGGCCTACGGAAGCCGATGCGGGGCGGGCTACGTCCGCTTTTCCGCCCACTCCAGAGGCGCGCAAATATGCCCCGATTGGAGCACAACAGTAAAGGGTTAATCTAAAATATCTGCACAACTCGGCTAAAGGTTTACGTGCACACAGGCAGAGACAGTGGCATCAGCTTTGCAGTAAACACACTCCACAGGCTTGTTTTAACCCTTTACCGTTGTTTGGGTCCTTTTGGACCCATGCGGAGAGCTTGGCTGTCACACATCTTTACTGTTTCACGCGGAGCTCGAAACTGCGAGTAGCTACCCGAAAATTCGGCCACAACAGCGGGAGAGACAATAGTTTAAGGTCACAGGGTCAATGGCCTACGGAAGCCGATGCGGGACAGACTACGTCCGCTTTTCCGCCCACTCCCGAGGCACGCAAATATGCCCTGATTGGAGCACAACAGTAAAGGGTTAAATAAGTTAATATCGAGCTGGTTTGCTTACTCACATGACAATGACATTGTATCTAAACCAGAAAGAGAGAGGGGGGGGGCTTGGGGAATCCTCCAGTGAAAAAAAAAAAGAGGCTAAAGGTAAGGGGTTGTAAACTCAAAAACTTTCTTGAATGCTCAGTACAACAGATGGTGTTGTTCTGCTCAGCGAGTGTTGCTGGCACTCAGCTCACAGATATTTTCCCCTTCCCCTGCACCTGATCTGGGCAGTTTCATTGGTCTAAAGACAAATGAACTCATTGTTTCAACTAAAATATGGATTACTTATGCTGTAACATGAAACATACTTGGGAGGGAAGCAAAAACATTTGACTGACACCAACTGACCCTTCAATTTATCATTTGAACACAGCCTACATAATGTCATGTGATCAGAGACTCATTGACCATTACTTTGATAAGGGAAAAAAGACACCAGCTGCAAAATGAATAGTATTAGCCGTACAGAATACATAGCAGTCCTCTTCACCGGATTAAAAAGAATTTAAGCTACTTATTACAGTTTTACTGATGTCAGTAACTAACCTGTTCTTTTTCCACTTCTCTCTTCAAGTTATAAAGAATGACAGCAGGCTGTAATATTTCTTCACCACAAATGATGTCAACCTGGAGAGAAAGAGGGACATGAGTTGATAAATAGTTTATCCAGTTTACATGAAAGCCATTGAGTAAACAAATATTTTGAAAGGTGTCCTAAAACTTTTTTGGTTTTGATCAAACGGAAATCCATGAAGTTGTGCTGACACATGCATGTTTGTGACACTTGTTTATTAACATAATATCTCAAGAAGGGAAATTCTGATGGTTTTTTAACTTGGTACATAGATGCCCAATATGAAAAGAGGAATCATTTTACTTTTGATGGAGGTCAAAGGTTTCATCTGGGGTCAAAACAGGATAAACCTCATTTCCAAGATATCTCAGGAGAGGAAGCCTGGATAGTTTTCATACTTAGTATATAAATGTGTTATGGTTGGATGATCCCTATCATTTTTGCTGGAGTTCACAGATCATGTGGGGTCAAAGTCTGAAGAACTTGTTAACAAAATATCTCAAGGTAGGAAGCTTAGACTTTATGCTGTGGATGTAGATGTACTATGCTTAGAAAATAGCTCCTATTCTTTTTTTTGTTGGTTGGTCAAAGGCCATCTGGGGTCAAAATCTTTTGTACTGTAATGAGTTATATTTGCATTGTGAGATACAGGGTTGTGGCCAGGAAAATCTGTGCCTGGAATAGCATCAGAATCAATTGGTACATGCAATTTTGACAAAAACAAGCTTTCCAGATGACAGGAAATGGCATTTCCTCTGCCTTTTTTTCTCTCAGTGCATTATAAAAGCAGTAATACTTTGTTTGCTGGTGTTTTCTTGAGCAAGTTGAGAATGCTGGAAGAGATTTGGTGGTTAGTTTGTTAGTTAGATGGAGTTTTACAGCCCAGTTTCTAACCAATTGGCTTAAGTTGAGTTGGCCAGGGCCCCTTTTCCAGTTACAGCTCACTGGCTTGATTTGGTGGTAAATTCCTAGCTGAGTTATGTTAATAGTGGGAATTTGTGAGGTCAGAAGGGCTTCATTTTAGCATGAGCATGAAAAGGAAAATCCAGTGTGGCAACTTCCATTCCTTGTCCACCCTTATAGCTACATCCCTGATGAGATGTATACTAAATCGTTTCTGAAATATCTTTCAAGATATTACTTTTCAACAAGCTTCAATTGCATCCATCAAAAGCAGTTCCTAGATCCTTCCCACAGGTTTTGAAAAAATTTTTTTGCCAGCTAGGGCACTGTCCCAAAATAAAACTGTGATCAGAGAGCCTGACTAACTATGAGTGAATTGTATAACAGAACACTATCAACCAAATTATTGTTTATCTTCCTCACCCCAGGTTCTGTTCCCAGGTCCAGTCATACCAAAGACTCTAAAAATGGAACCTACTGCCATTGTGCTTGATACTCCCTATAAGCATGGAGTAGGGAAAACAAGCCAGTGAGCCACAACTGCAAAAAAGGCCGTGGCCAGCTCGACTTGAACCAATAGGTTGGAAACTGGGCTGTAAAACTCCATCTAACTAACTAACCCTCACCCCATTGGCAAAACCCTACAAATAGGCTTTCCTAAATTTTCAAAGGATTTCAAAAAATTTACTAAATCAGTTTTTGAAAGTAATTACTGTATCTGAGATTTGGTGGTAAATTTTGCAACTTATCTAGATGGTAAAAGTTTGAATTTGTGAGGGTCAGAGGGGCTTCATTTTAGCTGACGTATGGGTTTGCAAATGCCCTTGTGGGTCATTTCAGTCCTTCACCAACCCTTAGAGGTACAACCCTAAATACAACCTTCTTAATTAGGATAACATTGTACTTTACCTCGAACTGGTCTGTAAGATTAAGTTTATGAGTGATAAATTTCTGGACATGAGCAATGGTGGCTTGACTGGACACTCGGATGAATCTTTTCTCTAAAGGCTGAAAAAAAGACAATAAAATGATGATGCTTCACGTCTTAGTAATGATATGAACAACTAATTTTCCCTTTGATTCTAATAACATTTCAAAAGAAAAGAATAGAAGGACTTTTGGCTTTCCTTTACCTTCCTAAGCACATCTTCATAAAGTGGGGGTTGGGGGGGGAAGGGATAACAAATGATGATGGGAACCCAAAAGGAAGGGAAAACTGAAAGGAAGGGCTTTACATCCTGAGGGCATGGAATTTCACAACATCCCAACACATTTATTACTGCTGCTATGAAGAGGATTCACTCCAGGAAAAATGTTGCTTTCTTCTGCTCCCTTTTCTCCATGGGGACTTAATGCCTGGTATTGAAATGTTCTTTCACTTTGGACCTTTTGCATTATTAATGACACTGAGGTCATCCTTTGGGCAGAACAATGGAACATGTGGTAACACGCATAAGAATTCACCCTCTACCTGCAGCAGACAATGGGTGTATTTGTCTGGTTGACAAATCAGCTGTATGCATCTGTCTCTGTTGGTTTGTTTTGCCCCCAAAGGAGGGGGTGCTTAGCCTGCTCTGTGACATCATATGCATTAGGTCTATAATGTACATGCATGAGTAAACACCAATAGACCTATTAACGCATATGATGCTTGCTCAGTTGGAGGAAAATGTGAATCCTTGCAAGTTACACCAACAGCCATAGAGAACTGAATTGTCAAACAATCAGATAAATATGCAATTCTTTTACATGTGCAAGGCTAAGTCTGCTGCATCTAGCCATTTATGTTCCTTCTAAATGATGAAGGTACAATGCATATGGCTGATTGGAATCACTGAATGAGTCATCCACTGAGTTTTTTACATATGTTCTTAAGTTCTTAAGTCCCTCTGTGTTAACTCATAGACAGTATTTTTCCTTGGAAATATAAAAATGTAAATTTGGTAGATCTCACATTATCCTATGCCTAGTTCCCAACTTTTGGTCATAAGTCAGGACTGGAAAATGTTTATTTCCCAGGGAGTTAGTAAAACTTCCCACAATCTTTCCCAAATTTTCATGTACAGAAAATGCAAATTTCCCCAATTTCCAATATTTCCCTCCAGATGCCCAAATTTCCCAGGAAGGAACGAATTCAAGGAATAAATTACCTTTGTATGGTGCAATACTTGACTAAATATTGCAAATATGTGCATCTTAAAATAAAGCATCTGCAATTTAAACAATTTGTAAGGAAGCTTCTACCAATAAGGCAAGAAAAAAGGCCATTTTAGTGTAAAATGCATTTACTGCTCAACAACACTTTACAAACTCAGCAGGCCAACATCTGCGCTCCGTGCAGGGAAAAATCATCCCACATAAAAAATATATACTGATTGCTGGCAGCATTCAAAACACCCACTGACACATAAAAATGTTTAAAACATATTTCTATTTATATTTAAATACATATTTCTATACATATTAATGAGCATGAAAAATGAATTCTAAGAGTCCAACTCCCATCTTCATAGGATATTCCTGAGCTGAGATATAAAATGTTGAAGTTTATTCACTCAAAACAAACTGGTCCATTGCACAATAATTTGTGACTTTCTTGTTGCACAACTCACATTACCTGTTTTTTTTTCTTTTAAAATTAAAAATGTTTTCATCACCTTGTTGTGCAGAGAGGGCTTAATTAATTACATCACCCCATTAAAGTAAGAGTGCTATCACATCTTGATACAAGTTGTAGTAACTTTCAGAAAAACAAAGAAATACAAAGATTGTAATTTAAGCAGTACAATAATGACATCACACATTATTGCGCAATGTACCCTTTTAATTTGAGTTAATAAACTTCCATTTTATATCTGAGCTCAGGAATGTCCTATGAAGATAGGAGTTGGACTGTTAGGATTTACTTTTCATGCTTTTCAATATGCATTTTTGAATTTTTGACTTGAGGTACACTTTAAAGGGAAGGATTGCATCAAATTTGGACTGTGTTTGAAACTGAACTTAAAACCATAATTCAACTTTTCCTGTTTATCTAATTGACACTATGTATAAACACATTTGTGTTGGTTAGTCTTCACAGTAAATCTAATCTAACCAACTAACAACAGATATGTTTGACATATTTCAGGGTTGAATGCAGTATGAAGCATTTCAGAAACCCAAAGGGTTATTCCTTAAAGGGGACATGCAGTCAATTCCAAACTGAAGTATTGTAGAATACTGTCCTGTTTCATGATTGGCTTGAGTCATGTGACAATATTTTTTCACTCAAATGTGAAATTTACTAGGAGAAACTGCTTGGTTTACCTTGAATATGCAATAGTGACATCTGCAAAATTTATGAAAAATACTTTGAAGCAAAATTCAAAGAAATTTTGAGATTTGGCTGTTGCTCAAAAAGAAGTTTTGGTGTAACAATTCTTGCTCTTTAAGTCCTGTCCCAAAACACTGATTTTTATCAAGTTAACAGTCATGGTTAGTTCAAATCTGCAAAGTACAACAGAGATTAACAATCCAGATTGAACTGTAATCATGTAAAAGAATATTGCTGTTGGAGTACTGACATTATTTAATAATGTATTTTGGGGGTAAGGGCAAAAAAGTATCAAGTCAGCACTTACTGTTACAGGAGGGCATTCTGATGATGCACTGTGAGGTTTAAGAAGAAACAAAACAGGCTATATTTCTTACAGACCAAAAATGTGGTTTCTACTGCAACTTAGAATGTTTACTAACAGTATTACTAAAAATGTTTTGTGATGAACACCCATGCAAATCTTTTTAGTAACCTTTCATATTCATGAACACAAATGCATTTAAAATATTGCATATATCAAAATAAACACTTCCATCAGGTATGAAAAAATATACAAGTAAATAACAAGGGCACATTTACTTTGACACTTTTCCAAATCTGCTTTTTTGTTACACATTGTTCTACTTTTATTTTTTAAAATCTTTTCAACTATAGTTATTTTATTACTTTTTTATTTTTTTTTTGTTGAAGGGGGGAGGAGAGAAGGAGGATGTAAGTGTCCAATCAGAGCAGGTAAAAAAGATACTATGATACTGTACTATCAATGTGGCATCTATTAGAGCTTCTGTAGAGACACTTCTGCACAAATCTAGCATGCAGCACAACAGGACTGAAGTTAACACACACCCAAGTTGCATACTTGGATTTATAGTCAATCACATTTCAACAAATCATACCAATGATGTACTAGTATCGCTTTAAATCATTATGCAAATGTAGAGAAATATTGCCAACCATGACCAGGGCCATAGCCAAGAAAGATGTTGAAGGGTTTTATGAGAGCTTACTAGGAGGGGAAGGGGCAAGACATTTAAATGAAGGTTGAACAACCAGGAGTTTCAGAATTTTTTCCCTTCCTGGTAAAATTAAGCTGGGATTATCATTTATGATCAATCTACAGTTCTCCTGTGGCCTTTCAAATGAAACCAAATTTGATCTAAATTGTTGAGTTAGTAGCCACCTGATATAAAGTTGTAATTCATGGTTGCCCAGCATTATAAAGCAACTGCTCTTCAAGGTTTGAATGGTTATTTAAGATGTACTAAGGTAAAAGAAATTTTAAGATGTATTTAAGGTAATAGTAATTTTTGTAGACCAATAATCAAGCACAGGTACCTGTTGCCCTTGACTATAGGGCTGATCAATATCATCTTACAGTATTAAAAGGTTCCTTTTTAAGTTGTTTCAAAAATATTAGCTGTTATTGCTATTACTTTTTGTTATTTTAGAATATAACGCAATGTTTTGGTAGAAAAAAGGATATAGCATACCTGAAAAGTTTCACATGCTACATCATTTTACCAGTCTGGAAGCCTTGGAACACATTAAACTGTAACTTTTCATTCCTACATCATTGATAATCAATTTCATTTTTAAATAGTCCTAGTATCTTAGTATCTACTTGGCCTTGAGTTACAATACTTTTTGTTCTAAAATAAGATTTGAATGTGTAATTTCTCACCCCAGATAATCAAGTTGTAGAGATATCTGCGAGGATGAGACAGTCTTGCTATATACTGGGACTACTTCTGCTGCTGGATTTAATGGAGCTGTAATGAAAAACAAAAATCAAAATGTGCTCAACAACAACGACACAAGAATTGTTGACAAATCAACATTCAAAGGTCAAGGGGTCAATTCAAGTACAGTACTTATGTTTGTGTGTTTGCCTACCTCCCTCTCCTCATTGCATGCACATGTATGTAAGGGGAGGGGGAGGGATAGGCAGATGATTCTGTAATGAAAGAAAATGCAAGAGGTGAGGAAGGGGTAAGAGTATTTGTATAATACTGGAATCCACCTTTTAAGCAATGTCCCCTTGGCCAACTAAAATTATAATTGTCTCTACTACACAGTTCTTTTCAATGTGAGAAAAGAAACATGAAACTACAACATTGTCTGTAAATTAGGGCTTGATTTTTTATGGTTGTCCCATTGTCAGGGACAACTAAAATTCCATATCCATATGGACTACCAACAGTTAGAGGTTGGTTGTCCAATGCACAATCATTTTTCTCTTGGACTGAAGAAGCATACTGCTGACTGATCAACTCTTTCAACTTTTTTCCATCATACCATATTTCAGACTTCAAGTGTTTCTGTCTCTCAAACATCGCATACTTTTTATTCTTCATGACTAATAAAACATGGACACAAATACTGTTTTGTAATTGTGCAAAAAATGTTTCTGACAACCAAATGTCCTTACAGAACTAAAACCAGGCAAATGGCTGCCCAAAGGACAACCACACATTTTTCTGAAAATCAAGGCCTGTGTAAATCTCTTAAAAAAGTCCATAAGCATAAGCACTTTCTTGACACAAAAATACAAAATACTTCCACTCTCTTCAAGCAGGGTGCAGGCTAAAGTTTTACTTCACCTTTCCCCAGAAGGGAAAATCACTTCTATATTGATTTTCCAGTATAATTTCTTTCTTTGCCCAAAATGAAGAGAAATGAACAAAAGTGGTTATTTCTGACTCTTAAGTAGATTCCTGGCAGCTATTTGTTTATCAAACCAAACTTGCTTCTTATAGACTATAGTAGAGACATGCTGCTATTTTTTGCAAGGAAAATTTGAGTTATATAGAATTGGGCAGTATCACTGTTTTGTATTTTTTAAACTAAAAGTTTAAGAAATGAATTGTCACTTAAAACTAGTTGCTAAATTTGAGGTGTGGTGTAATTCTATTGAGGTTTTCCACTTAATTGTCCCTTTTGTCAACAAGTACAGAAGCACATCCCTGTACTTCTGGTGTATGTATAATTTGACATGAACCAAAATTCATTTGTTACCTGTTGCCGGGGGAAACTCAGGCTGCTCAGGTTGTTCATCACTAAACTGCTTCTCACTCAACTTTTCCACTGAAATGAGTAGAAAAGAAAAAGTTCAATATCATGGTTGAAATGATATTGTTGAAATGTATAAATAAAAGTTTGGCTTCTACAAGGTTTTTTAATTATAGATGCAAAGAATTCTCCTCACACTAGAAACTATGATTTGGGAACCATGCTGCTTAACTGTGAAAAGGTACAACGCTTTGATGCACAACACCTTCTTTGCTTGTTTGTGCACTGTAACATTGTGCCTCTTCACAGGTCCATGGTGTGAGCAATTTATCTTGATTAGGCCTTGCTTAATGGTATAAGGTTCTCTGTGCACTGAACAATACAAACTATGGATGAAAGTCAACAAAGCTATTGAAAATCATTTACAATCATTTCAAAATAACAAATTAATTCTGCTGCTGTTGTTTTTGCATTCCTCCCTCCCCCCTCTGCCATCATTCCTAGGCTATTTTATTACTGGTGCATTTCAACTTTGCAAAAACACAAATACTTGCCAAATTAAACAAGCCATGGCAATACAGAAAATTCTACACCTTTCACCCCAGAAAATCTGTTATTGTTAAACAAATTTCTGTCTCATGTCACATGGGAACTGAACATTGCAAAGTTCCAACATTTCCTTAGCCAAACACAATCTTCACAAACAAATTGGAATGTGCTGGTCTTAGTAACATTTCACTGCTACGGTAGATAATGTATGCTTAAGTCATATTTACACTATGTAAACAGCACAATGTGCAAGAAGTTGTTCTTTTATTTAGGACTAAGTCGTTTATCTAACTGGTAGTTTATTGCCAAGTCACTTATGTAATTCCTGTGCTCAACCGCACATACTACTCAGTTAGATAAATGACTCTCCCCTTAGTTCCCAAAGCCACTAATGCCATGTTCAATTAAGGTCATAAATTAGTGAATTCACTGCATCTGTTTTGTTTCAGGCAAAACAGAGAAACAGACAACAGTTTGAACTTAATATACCACAGGAAAAAGATGAGGTAAATACATGACTTTCACATCCTCAGTGGAACATGATATATATATATATATATACCTCTTACGCCCAATGTTTAAACAATTTGTACAGTTGTATCAGTAAAAGCCGTCACTTCACAAGAGGCTTTGCTAGAATATACTCATGTTCCAGTGTCATACAGACATTTTATTTCAAGAATGAAAACAAATGTAGACAATCTGGGAAGTACATAGAGGACAGAATAAATTTGTGCCCAGTCAAATAGATCAAATTTAGTGAACAGATATTTCATCTTGTATTTCAGCATCAAAACAAGTCAACACAATGGGAAAATTGCAGCATTGTTTTTGTTCAAAACCTTTGTACTGTATTCATTGTAATTGTAATTTCGAACCTAGAGTAGTCATATTGAGTTGATATCGATATAAATGCTACAAGGGTGTTGGAGAGCAGGTACTATTACATCAAAAACTAGTATCATTAGTCAAGTTTTACGGCCAGACGTTGAGCAAGAAGCTACAATTTTGAATTTGTTCGTATCCTGGCTTGCAACAGTTTTGTGTAAAATTTGGAAAAGTGGGGTCTGATCACAAATTTTTGAAAACCAAATTGAGTCATTAATTACTCACTCCTATAGCATTCTTTGTATAAAGAATATGGGGATTGTCTTAGTTTGACCATTTTCCAGCAAAATGTGAAGATAACTCTACAGGTTTAGAGATATGTGACAAAAATCATTACCAATGTGTTCCTTTACAGTTTTTGTACAGTAATGCATGACTCACTTCTCTCCATGTTTGGCAAAAGTTTATTGATAATGATCTGAAGATGTCCATCTTGTCTGAAAAGAAACATAAAACCTTTGTAACAAAACTCAATAACATTCATGAAAATATTCTACCCGATGAGATGATTAGGGTTTCTGACTACTTTCTGCTATATCCATAGCATGCAATTCAACAATTATAGTTTTGAGGAAAAAGTATAGAAAGGGTTTAAAGAGCTTTTTTACCCAAGGCAACATGAGCAGGTGCAACGAGACTCTTGTCCCAGAGAGCGACCGACATCTATCTAAAAGTTAACTACCGTAATTTTGAGACCACGGTTTCCATGTAATGCAGCTAGTTGCACATTAAGAAGTGATTTCCCTGAAATTCTGACATTTATTACATACACTTTACAAGGAACAAAATAACCAGGTTTGCATCAAACATTTGCTACCCAAGAATGACCATTTGCGAATCATGTTGAATTTTGCCTCATGGACGTTGTAAATCAATATTTTGTCAAGTTATGTTCGAATTTCAACTATCCCCATTAATGCAGAGTGTAATTAATTATTTCATAAATAATAGGAATATACAGGTTGGGACCATGCAGATGGCAGAGTGCTCTACAAAGTAGGATCACGTATACTAGTAGTTACATACCTTATAAACAGTTGATGTGCTATTGTTGGAGAAAATATCATCCTTTCTCTTCTCTCTTTTAAAAGTGATTTTTTTGGGAAATATCTTTTTCAGTTTCAAGGAAACTAAGTAGCTGATTTTAAAACTGCTGACCTAGATGAAGTAATCGCTAGTCAATTTGGATTTTGATTAGCAATTAGTGCTAATCAATTCACTCACACCACTGTATTTTGAGTTTTTGACCCTTGCTTTACTCGTTATGTTGAAGAGACTAGGATGCCTCAGGGCAGAAATTTAGCACTCGTCCTATCAACATGTTGCTAGAATTGAACAGGTCATTTTAGCCAATGTTTTCTCGGGTGAAGCTCCTCTCTGTAATTGTGGCAGCCAACCCCATTTAAACCAACCTTGTTGCTCTATTGAGCAAATGGTCTTTGGAGGGGGCAAACGCCTTTAACTTTATTGACCTCAAGATACCTGAACAGGAAGTTCTCTGATAGATTCTGGATTGTTAGTTGCTCATGAACAGAGACGGGTAAAAATATCAGACAACCACTTTCTCGCTTTGAGGTTGTCCACTGGACAAGTACATTCTATTTCAAATTGACCAGCTTTCCTACATCTGCAAGGAAGAAAATTGTCAAAATGTGCTTAAGAAGTGTCATGGAGGCAATGGTATGGACTTCATCATTGAAACAGACATACATTACGGAAAAATACAAGATACAGTAACAGCCTAATTTTTTTTCTATGGCAGAGACATCAAATACAACTTTTTGTTTGTCATTTTTCACAATCATTTGGACAACCAAATTTTTTTTTTTTTTCAGACAACCACAATTTGGGTCCAGCTTGACTGATGGACAACTCTGAAATTTCTTTAAATACCAGGCCAGTATACTGTACCTCAAACTTTAGATAAACGGATCTTCACAGGCATCATTCTAAAGGTCCGTCATTGTTGTCAATTGCATGTTTCAGTCCCATGCCACCAAATAAGTTCAGTGACATGAGTCTGGGCTGCATCACTGCTGACTACCAGTTGGGAAGACAGTAACACTTTGCGGTGCGCCTGAACAAATGTATCACAAGGCCTTGCTTTGAATTGATTACCTGAGATTCTATAATTGCTATTTAAAGGGAAACATAGTCAACCCAATTCCTATAAGTCTGAAAGTCTATTCTATTTCAACCAGAATGCAAAAATGCATTGAGGTTTCGATGATACATACATGCTGTTTTCAATAAAATGCTACATTTCTTGTAACAACTGGTGACCCAAAATAACCTTTGTCTCCACCTGTAAGTGACTGGTTTTTCTTTTAACCAAAACATTTCTCTATTCAAAAAGCCAAATTTCATACTGTGCCTTAAGATATTCTGCAAACAAGGTTTTCAGAGTTTGATGCCAGGTGATACCAGATGACCATTGACCTCCACCAAAAACAACAGGTACAGTACTTTCAACTTACCATAACACATCCACATACTAATTGGGAAATCCATCCAAGTTTCCTACCTTGAGATATCCCATTTTGACAAGTTTTTCAAAGTTTGACTGATCATGACCCCAGATGTCCTTTCACCTCCACAAAAAATAACCTTATACAGACCATCTTCTCACCACAATTCATTTACATACTAATTTTGAAATCCATCCACCTTTCATACCTTGAGCTATCCTAAACAAGTTTTTCTGAGTTTGACCCCTATGACCCCAAATGACCTTTGACCTCTACCAAAATCAAAAGGGTTCTTCCTCCCACATAACGCATCAACATATCATGTTTGAAATCAATCCAAGCTTCCTACCTTGAGATATAGTGTAAACAAGAAGTTCGGAGTTTGACCCCATGTGACCCCAAATGACCTTTGACCTCCACCAAAATATATTGGGTTATTTCTTACATCATAACCCATCAACATATCAAGTTTGAAATGAATCAAAGTTTCCTACCTTGAGATAAAGTGTAAACCAGGATTTCGGGGGTGTGACCCCAAATGACCTTTGACCTCCACGAAAATAAATAGGGTTCTTTCTTACATCATAACGCATCAGCCTATCAAGATTGAAATGAATCCAAGTTTCCTACCATAATGTATCATGTAAACAAGGATTTCAGGTTTTGACCCCATGTGACCCCAAATGACCTTTGACCTTCACAAAAATAAATTGGGTTCTTTCTTACATCATAACGCATCAGCCTATCAAGATTGAAATGAATCCAAGTTTCCTACCATAATGTATCACGTAAACAAGGATTTCAGGTTTTGACCCCATGTAACCCCAAATGACCTTTGACCTCCACCAATATACATCGGGTTCTATCTTACATCATAACGCATCAACATATCAAGTTTGAAATTCATCCAAGTTTTCTACCATGAGATATCGTGTAAACAAGGATTTCGGGGTTTGACCCCATGTGACCCCAAATGACCTTTCACCTCCACCAAAATCAATAGGGTTCTTCCTTACATCATAACGCATCAACATATCAAGTTTGAAATCAACCCAAGCTTCCTACCTTGAGATATAGTGTAAACAAAAAGTTCAGAGTTTGACCCCATGTGACCCCAAATGACCTTTGACCTCCACCAAAATCAACAGGGGTCTTCCTTACATCCTAACGGATCAACATATCAAGTATGAAATTGATCCAAGTTTCCTACCATGAGATACCGTGTAAACGAGTATTTCAGGGTGTGACCCCATGTGACCCCAAATGACCTTTGACCTCCACCAAAATCAAAAGGGTTCTTCCTCCCATCATAACGCATCAACATATCAAGTTTGAAATCAATCCAAGCTTCCTACTTTGAGATATAGTGTAAACAAGAATTTCAGAGTTTGACCCCATGTGACCCCAAATGACCTTTGACCTCCACAAAAATATATTGGGTTATTTCTTACATCATAACGCATCAACACATCAAGTTTGCAATGAATCAAAGTTTCCTACCATAATGTATCACGTAGACAAGGATTTCAGGTTTTGACCCCATGTAACCCCAAATGACCTTTGACCTCCACCAATATACATCGGGTTCTATCTTACATCATAACGCATCAACATATCAAGTTTGAAATTCATCCAAGTTTTCTACCATGAGATATCGTGTAAACAAGGATTTCGGGGTTTGACCCCATGTGACCCCAAATGACCTTTCACCTCCACCAAAATCAATAGGGTTCTTCCTTACATCATAACGCATCAACATATCAAGTTTGAAATCAACCCAAGCTTCCTACCTTGAGATATAGTGTAAACAAAAAGTTCAGAGTTTGACCCCATGTGACCCCAAATGACCTTTGACCTCCACCAAAATCAACAGGGTTCTTCCTTACATCCTAACGGATCAACATATCACGTATGAAATTGATCCAAGTTTCCTACCATGAGATACCGTGTAAACGAGTATTTCAGGGTGTGACCCCATGTGACCCCAAATGACCTTTGACCTCCACCAAAATCAAAAGGGTTCTTCCTCCCATCATAACGCATCAACATATCAAGTTTGAAATCAATCCAAGCTTCCTACTTTGAGATATAGTGTAAACAAGAATTTCAGAGTTTGACCCCATGTGACCCCAAATGACCTTTGACCTCCACAAAAATATATTGGGTTTATTTCTTACATCATAACGCATCAACATATCAAGTTTGCAATGAATCAAAGTTTCCTACCATAATGTATCATGTAAACAAGGATTTCAGGTTTTGACCCCATGTGACCCCAAATGACCTTTGACCTTCACGAAAATAAATTGGGCTCTTTCTTACATCATAACGCATCAGCCTATCAAGATTGAAATGAATCCAAGTTTCCTACCATAATGTATCACGTAAACAAGGATTTCAGGTTTTGACCCCATGTGACCCCAAATGACCTTTGACCTCCACAAAAATATATCGGGTTCTATCTTACATCATAACGCATCAACATTTCAAGTATGAAATTGATCCAAGTTTTCTACCATGAGATATCATGTAAACAAGGATTCCAGGGTTTGACCCCATGTGACCCCAAATGACCTTTGACCTCCACCAAAATCAATAGGGTTCTTCCTTACATCATAACGCATCAACATATCAAGTTTGAAATTCATCCAAGTTTTCTACCATGAGATATCGAGTAAACAAGGATTTCGGGGTTTGACCCCATGTGACCCCAAATGACCTTTGACCTCCACCAAAATCAACAGGGTTCTTCCTTACATCATAACCCATCAACATATCAAGTATGAAATTGATCCAAGTTTCCTACCATGAGATATTGTGTAAACAGGGATTTCAGGTTTTGACCCCATGTGACCCCAAATGACCTTTGACCTCCACCAAAATCAATAGGGTTCTTCCTTACATCCTAACGCATCAACATATCAAGTATGAAACTGATCCAAGTTTCCTACCATGAGATATTGTGTAAACGAGTATTTCAGGGTGTGACCCCATGTGACCCCAAATGACCTTTGACCTCCACCAAAATCAACAGGGTTCTTCCTGACATCCTAACGCATCAACATATCAAGTTTGAAATTAATCCAAGTTTTCTACCATGAGATATTGTGTAAACAAGGATTTCAGGTTTTGACCCCCTGTGACCCCAAATGACCTTTGACCTCCACCAAAATCAATAGGGTTCTTCCTTACATCATAACGCATCAACATATCAAGTATGAAATTGATCCAAGTTTCCTACCATGAGATATTGTGTAAACAAGGATTTCAGAGTTTGACCCCATGTGACCCCAAATGACCTTTGACCTCCACCAAAATCAATAGGGTTCTTCCTGACATCCTTACGCATCAACATATCAAGTTTGAAATTAATCCAAGTTTTCTACCATGAGATATCGTGTAAACAAGGATTTCGGGGTTTGACCCCACCTGACCCCAAATGACCTTTGACCTCCACCAAAATTAATAGGGTTCTTCCTGACATCATAACGCATCAACATATCAAGTTTGAAATTAATCCAAGTTTCCTGTCTTGAGATACTGTGTAAACAAGGATTTTGGTTTTCGACCCCCTGTGACCCCAGATGACATTTGACCTCAACCAAAATAAATAGGGTTCTTCCTCTCAGTATGGGGTATCTGTGTACCAAGTTTGAGAACTGTCAGATCTTCCCTTCTCAAGATATCGTGTAAACAAGCAAAGTGTCACAAACACACACACATACACACATACACATGCACATACACACATACATACACACACACACCATCATGAATGCATAGGTTTCTCTTTTCATCGAAACCAAAAATGACTCTTGAGAATCATGTGGCAGTATTTTAATTACTGATTAGGAGGTAACTCACTGCTTCACACTGGATATGCAATCTTTTAGTTCTATACTATAATGAAAGGTGCTGGGATTAGGAATTAACTGTTGTTTCAAAACAAGTGTTGGGTGACTGCTCTTGCCCTTTAAAGTTGAAATAAGAACATAAAAGCAGCTGATCTAAAAAAAGACAAAGATTAAAGAGATCACATAAGATTATAGTTGACTTACCTGATATAATTAAATGGAATACTCTCATGAATGAGAATATCACAGGTTGGACATCTGTTGTCTTTCTGGAAATGCTGCAAGATACACTTCCTACAAACTGTGGAATAAAAAAGAAAGTCAAATTTACAAAATGATCGACATAAATTTTGGGAAAACTGCAAATCCCCTTGAATTTTTTTTTTAAACCAAAGTATTGAAGGTAAACCAATTTCAAAACAACAACTCACAAGAACCATGAAGAATGCTTGAACATTTAAAACCAGAATGCAAAAATGCATTGATATGAGGTTTCGATGAAACAACTTTTTCATTTCAAACAATGCCATCATGCACCATTATCTTCTCACTCAAATGATATACTAGCATGTTCAAAAAATAATTTTGTTATTTCAGATGACCTTTTGACCTCCATAAAGGACAAACATAGATAGATAGAAAGACAAAACATACAGACAGACAAGATAACATTTAAAAAGGTTTATTAGACTTTGGCCCCTGGAGACCCCAGATGACATTTCACCTCAACCCAAAACAAGAGGAACCATTTCCTGACCATAATGAATCCACTTACCCAAATATGAAATCTATCCAATCTTCCTAACTTGAGATATCACTTTTAACAAGGTTTTCAGACTTTAACCCTTGGTGACTCCAGATGACTTTTGACCTCCACCAAATAAAAGGGACCCTCTCCTAACCATAACACATCCACATACCAAATATGAAATCTATCCAAGATTCCTCCCTTGAGATATTGTGTTGACCAGATTTTCAAACTTTGACCACTGGTGACCCCAGATGACCTTTGACCTCCACCAAAAACAAAAGGGACCATCTTCTGACCATAATGCATCCACATACCAAATATGAACTATATCCAACTTTCCTTCCTTGAGATATCACATTAAGAAGATTTTCAGACTTTGACCCCTCATGACCTCAGATGACCTTTGACCTCCACCAAAAACAAAAGGGTCAATCTTCTGACCACAAGGCATCCACATATCACATGTGAAATCTATCCAAGTTTCCTATCTTGATATATTACATGAAGGAGATTTTCAGACTTTGACCCCTGATGACCCCAGATGACCTTTGACCTCCACCAAAAACAACAGGGCCCAACTTCTGACCACAAGATGTGTACATATCAAGTATGAACTCCGATTATCAAAGTATCCTATATTGAGATATCACATTAAGGAGATTTTCAGACTGACCCCAGGTGACCCCAGATGACCTTTGACTTCCACCAAAAACTATAGGTTCCATCTCCTGAACATAAACCATACACATACCAAATATGATATCTACCCAAGTTTGCCACCATGAGATATTAGTGTTAACAAGTTTTTAAGACTTTGACCCATGGTGATCCTAGATGACCTTTGACCTCCGCCAAAAATAAAAGGGACCATTTTCTGACCATACTACATCCACATAACAAATATGAAATCTATCCATGTTTCCTACCTTGAGATAACATGTTAACGGGATTATCAGACTTTGACCCCCGGTGACCAAAGATGACCTTTGACCTCCACCAAAAACTATAGAGACTATCTTCTGACCAAACTGCATCCTCATTCTAAATATGAAATCTATCCAATTTTCCTACCTTTAGATATTACATTAACAATGTTTTAAGACTTTGACCCCCGGTGACCCCTGATAACCTTTGACCTCCACCAATAACGATGGGGTTCTTCCTCTCAATATGGGTCACCTATGTACCAAGTTTAAAAACTGTCAGACATTCTTATCTGGAGATATCATGTTAACAAGCCAAGTGTCACAAACACACATACACATACACACACATGCCAGTATGACTGCATAGGTTTCTATTTCATTGAAACCAATGATGGCAGAAGCGGAACCAAGATGGTAGGGGATGGGTGTAATTAGTCAGCACCTTTGACCCCTGATGTTCCCCACTTTTGAAACAAATAAACCTATCCTGAGACTTAACTATTAAATGAGAGATATGCTTTAACCCTTTACCGTTGTTTGGGTCCTTTTGGACCCATGCGAGGAGCTCAGCTGTCACACATCTTTACTGTTTCATGCGGAGCTCGAAACTGCGAGTAGCTACCCGAAAATTCAGCCACAACAGCGAGAGAGACAACAGTTTAAGGTCACGGGGTCAACGGCCTACGGAAGCCGATGCGGGGCGGCTACGTCCGCTTTTCCGCCCACTCCCGAGGCGCGCAAATATGCCCCGATCGGAGCACAACGGTAAAGGGTTAATCTAAAATATCTGCACGACTCGGCCAAACGTTTACGTGCACACAGGCAGAGACAGTGGCATCACCTTTGCAGTAAACACACTCCACAGGCTTGTTTTAACCCTTTACCGTTGTTTGGGTCCTTTTGGACCCATGCGAGGAGCTTGGCTGTCACACATCTTTACTGTTTCACGCAGAGCTCGAAACTGCGAGTAGCTACCCGAAAATTCGGCCACAACAGCGAGAGAGACAACAGTTTAAGGTCACGGGGTCAACGGCCTACGGAAGCCGATGCGGGAAGGGCTACGTCCGCTTTTCCGCCCACTCCCGAGGCGCGAAAATATGCCCTGATCGGAGCACAATGGTAAAGGGTTAAAGGCAAGCAGGGTTGCCCCCAAAATGTTTTGAAGCACACAGTTTTCCTGTTACTTCTCTTCAAAGTATCTTTAATAATATTTTAGAATCTAAACATTGCATATTCAAGTAAACCAAGATTTTACTTCTATTAAATTTCACATTTGTAGAGAAAAATATTGTCATATTGCCAATCATGAAACAGGAAAGTCTACTATGATACTTCAAGTTGGGGTGACTGCTCTTCCTCTTTGCTGCTCTTGTCCTCTTAACCTCTGAGCTTCAAGGTACTTTTCCCCCTAGACTCCACCATACTTTGCCCCATTCAATCCAACAGGACTCATTAGCAGGCATAGGATTCTATTTGCTAAATTAAAACAAACCTATCCTGAGCCTTCATTTTGCACCTGTTTACTTCAGAGCTTAAATCTTAGGGCTTCTATCAGCTTTGCCCCTATTGAACACTTGGTGGCACACTATTCCCTAAAAATTTCCCCTTCTAACACTTTCCTTTACCTTCAATTTGCACCCTACCCCCTCCCCATTTTTGAAATGCTGTCACTGAATGATGGCCCAAGTCAGGTGAATTTAGGTTAGGTTAGATGAAGATTTATTGCCCAGTTTCTAACCAATACAGTAGGTTAGCTGGCCATGGCCTTTTTCCCAGTTGTGCCTCACTACTCCATTGCTTCTCTTTTTTTTCCATCACTACTCATTGATTATGCTGAGGATCAAGCACAATGGCAGTAGGTTCCGCTTTTATAGTCTTCTGTATGACACTGTTGGGACTCGAACTCCCAACTGCAAGTCTGCAATGAAAGTCTGATACTCTGACCACTTGAAAGTATAGTCAGTCTTGGCCAGGTGGAACTATTAAGGAATCTTAAATGCATTTACTGTAGCACTACACATAAAGTCACAAACAACAGGAATCAAAGTGCTTTACAAATTTACATTACCCTGCTGAACAATACAACTAAATTTAAGAATTTACTACGCCAACAAAAAAGTTCAACAGGGCATATTACTGGGTGAGTGTGCATTTTCTTCATGGATTCTTTGTAGACACTGCAATAAACTGAATTCTTTTACAAAATATACTTGTTAGAATACTCACATGAATGTAAACATTCCGTTATGGTTGTGGCATTGAACATATAACCTCCACACAAGAAACATGTAATGTAAGCGTTGATGTCCGTTAGTTTCACAAAATGCTGAAAAAAAATTGTGAAGAATTCTAAAACATTAGTGTTTAATGCTTACTTGGGAAATTTGAGGTTTACCTTATATTTTTCAAAACATTGAGTAATATGTAAAGCTTTGAATTCTAGTTCAAAGATACCATGGAGGGGGGTAAAGATGACATGGAGGGACAGGGACTCAACAAATATTATAAAAACCAGAATGCAAAAATGCATTGAGGTTTCAATGATACATACATGTTCTTTTCAATAAAATGCTACATTTCTTGTAACACCTGGTGACCCAAAGTGACCTTTGACTCCACCAGTAAGTAACTGGTTTTTCTTTTAACCAAAACACTTCCATATTCAAAAAGCCAAATTTCATACTGTGCCATAAGATATTCTGCAAACAGGGTTTTCAGAGTTTAATGCCAGGTGATACCAGATGACCATTGACCTCCACCAAAAACAACAGGTACAGTACTTTCAACTCACCATAACACATCCAAATACTAATTATGGAATCCATCCAAGTTTCCGACCTTGAGATATCCTTTTGACAAGGTTTGGTGACCCCAAATGACCACTACACTTCACCAAGGACTGCAGATGCCATCTTCCTACCATAAGACATTTACATACTAACTTTGAACTCTATCCCAGTTTTCTACCTTGAAATACAAAGTAAAATTTGGTTTTCAAAGTTTGACCTTGGATTATCCCATGTGAACTCTGACCTCTACCAAATTAAAAAGCGTCCACCCTCCCATCATAATTCATCAACAAACCAAGTTTGAAAACAATCCAAGCTTCCTACCTTGAGATATATCGTTTAACAAGGTTTCCTGAGTTTGACCCCATGTGACCCTAAATGACCCTTGACCTCTACCAAAATCGATAGGGTTCTTCCTTACATCATAATGCATCAACATATCAAGTTTGAAACAATCCAAGTTTCCTACCTTGAGATATTGTGTAAACAAGGATTTGGGGGTTTGACAAAATATGACCCCACATGACCTTTGACCTTCAAAAAAAATAGATAGGGTTCTTCCTCACCTCAAAACGCATCAACATATCAGGTTTGAGATGAATCCAGGTTTCCTGCCATGAGATATTGTGTAAACAAGGATTTTGGGGGTGGACAAAATGTGACCCCAAATGACCTCTGACCGCCAACAAAATTAAAAGGGTTCTTCCTTCATCATAATGCATCAGCATATCAAGTTTGAAATGAATCCAAGTTTCCCACCATGAGATATTGTGTAAACAAGGATCTGGGGGTTTGACCCTATGTGACCCCAAATGACCTCTGACCACCAACAAAATTAACAAGGTCCTTCCTTACATCATAACACATCAACGTGTCAAGTTTGAAATCAATCCAAGTTTCCTATCTTGAGATATCCTGTAAACAAGGATTTTAGGGTTTGTGATCCCATGTGACCCCAAATGACCTCTAACCTCCACCAAAATAAAAACGGTTCTTCCTCACCTCATAAAGCATCTACATATCACGTTTGAAATTAATCCAAGTTTCCTATCTTGAGATATTGTGTAAACGAGGATTTCAGGGTTTGACCCCCTGTGACCCCAGATGACCTTTGACCTCCACCAAAATCAATGCGGTTCTTCCTCTCAGTATGGGGTATCTGTGTACCAAGTTCGAGAATTGTCAGATCTTCCCTTCTCAAGATATCGTGTAAACAAGCAAAGTGTCACAAACACACACACATACACACACACCCTCACGCATACACATGCACATACACACATACATACACACGCACGTCATCATGAATGCATAGGTTTCTCTTTTCATCGAAACCAATAAGAAAGTAGTTTTCTTACAAGAGACTTCTTCCTGGCTTTACATTCTTTCTCAGTTTTGGATTCCCGTGATGAAACTTGCTTGAAACTGTCACTGCTTTCTGATTGGTCGTCATCATCCAAATCATATTCATCGTCACTTTCTTCTACAAGTAGCTCATTTTTTTCAGCTAACACTACTTCCTCTGCTTTGTGAGCAAAGAGAATTGTTGGCACAGCATCTACTTTTAATGGTGAAGTATGACGAAAATCCACACTCTTGTCCAAGTTGCGACGATGCTGCACATTCTGAAAACAATCTGGAGCAAAATGTTTGCAACAGATTACAGTACTGGGAGAAGGTTCAAAAAATCTTTTGGTGTATCTGACAAACTGAATCCATTTCTTGGCAAGTTTCTGATCTTTGGGAAAAGTATGGTGAGTAAACCCTCTGGTGCCTCTTAGTTGCAGCGAAAAACGGCAGTTTGGTATGGTACATTTGTTTGGCATCTTTGTATTATACAACTCTCTGTGTGTATTGCACAACTCTGGGTGTGTATTACACAACTCCTTCTGATCTAGTTACAAAATTTTATGAGTGCGAAAGCTACCAAAGATTGTCTCCAATTATGGGCATTGATATGAAGTACAGCAATCACAGAGTCTTTCTGCAGATAAAAGAAGGATAATGCTATGAGAGTTTGCACCTAGGTAAGAAAATAGCAGCACCTAGTAACAGGCTCAATGAGCATAAAGTTTTAGTGACCAGTAAGAGTGAGATTGACATGGATACTTACTGTTGCAGAGCACTACCACTGCATGGCCTGACCACAACAACACACAGCAGAACATTACAAACTACAAATTTGATTTTTCCGGCCAGCACCATTTTAAACAAGAAGCAAAAATTTATTTACAGAGCACGATCAATGCAAGCAAATTTTCAGTGAAAAATATTCCCCCATTTATAAGTGTCATCAAAATACAAAGCATGGTATAAAAATTGTTATTGCAACACCAAATACATAATATTCTAATCAGCAAATATCGACCATCTTTACAGTAATTTGTGCAGCAAACTCGGTTCTGTGATAAGAATGTTGCAAGTACACTGCTCGCAGCCTGAGGGTTACATACTGTACTGGGGGTCCATTAGTTTCTGCCCTCAGTAGTTTTTGCCTGTTACTTTCAGCCCCTGAAAACCTTGGGGTGGAAAGTAATGTTTGAACTTACATGTGTTAGTAATAACTTTTAAACTTTAAAACCAAGTACAAAACAACAACGAAATTTGTTGATAGACCTAAAACTTTTTCAGCATTCTCGTTGAAAAGAATGAACTGTATGATCTTTTTATAAATGTCAAGTATCCTCACAGACTTCTATTTTTTTAAATATAAGTAGTCTGTGTGTCTATATGTAGGCTTATGCTGAATGTGTGAACAATGGTTCACAGCACTGAATACCGTATACCTGTATGCAAGTACCTCTAGTATACTTAAGTCTACAGTAAGAATCTTGCTTGGAAAGACGTAAACAGGGCAGTAAAGGGTGTCGCACTGAATAGTAAAAGACATTGATGAAGTTTGAAACTTTAAGGGAAAGTTGATGCAATCTTCAATTGACAAAAGCACCACTGATATACCATTCCATTCCTTTCCACCTCCAAAAAAGATGTTTACTGCTTAAAATAAAAGGGGTAGAAAACACCATTTTCAGGTGCAGAAACTAATGGTAACCACTGTACTGTTAGCAATGTTGGTGTGCAATGCAGTATTAATTGAGCAATGCCCAGTACACTCTGTGCACAAACTTTAAACTTTAGGATCCCATCATTCATGCAGAACCTTACAAAAAAGTTGCTTAGTAACTTCTATGGAGACAAAGTGATAGTAAGGGAAAAATTGTATCTGAGGAACTGATTAATGCTGTTTGAGGTTTAACTTCAAGTTCCTTTTGTGACCAACAAAGTCTTTTGAGGTTTACAGTAAGGCTAAAGTAGGTCAGGTGTGCTCTCTGTATGAAGGTTTATGGAGGGGCTTATGTAAATAGGCCTAGGCTAGGAGAACTGTCCAGAGCTGTCTGGGGTGGGAGATTAGGAAAGGTTAATTCTAACATTAGGCCTAGCCATAAGCCATAAAGGCACAATTCTCTCACCCCAAACAGTACCAATTCGGTACTTACGTGGTGTCAGTACCTGGAAACGGCATACCTATGCTTAGGAATGCACATGCATGTAGGCTATATATTCCTTTCCCTAACTAATGTTAACCCTGTACTACTTTGGGTATGTAACCCTTACCATACTTACTATGCATACATAACCCTAACCTCATTACCACGCATACATAGGCCTAACTCTACCCCTATAACTGGGTATGGAAAACCAATCAGAGCCACCAATTCTCATAACCTTCTTACTGAAGCCGCCCCCCCCCTCCCCCCCCCCCCACAATGTCTAATATTTATCCTTATCCATACACAATCTCAGGTTATATTGCTTCAGGGTGAGTACTGTATGAGGGGGTGACTGTCGAGTGTGTATTTCAAAACACTGAGTCTCTGTACAGTTCATGCTGTGTTATATTTGCTTTGGTTCTCTGCATTGTTAGAATTAGCAGTCAATCAAAAAGCTAGTTAACTGAGAGTTTCTGTTGCCCCCTCGAAGAAGTGTAGTTTGGGGCGAAAGGATTGCGCCGTCGACGGTTGTATTCAATGCACTCAATGATTAACTGTGAAATTTTCGTTGGTACTAGTTTTGCGAATCGACTTTGCTCGTTCATTCGAGAGGTTTGTTACAAGCCTAACGTTACAAGCGAAAATAAGACTCGATACTTTCTGAATAACAAAAATAGACTAGGATTACTGATGGCTTTTCTTTGATCCAAACTTGCACCAGAATACCTGCTTTACTGCTAGTTCTTTTCTAAGAACGGTTTCCTTTACCCGTTTGGGTTCTGTGAAAATGTGCCAGCTTCTTATGTCTAGCGCGCCTAGCCCAGCTCGAAGCAGGCCAAGTCGTCCCCAAACCAACTCGTCCCCAAACAACTCGTCCCCAGGCCAAGTCGTCCCCAAGCCAACTCGTCCCAAATATGAAAAATGGTGTGATTTTTATGGCGCGAGAAATGGGAATATATTACCAACTAAACATATATTATCAAAACCGAAATATTTATGTGACAAAACACGAACTTTTTTTAGTAGCATCAAACATTAGGCCTATATTTGTAAAACAAATTTGCAATAAAAATAAAATTGTAGAAAGAGTATGTTCTTAACAAGATATATATTTGCAATTGAAATATATTCCCAACAAAAATATATGTTTGCTCTAAAATGTATATTTAGAAGAATATTTTTTTCCAACACCTGAAATATATTCGTAAGGAAAAATTAGTTACCATGTTCGCCACAAAATTATTTTGCAACAAAAACATCCTTCCAACCAGAAATAAGTTATTTTCAAGAAAAGGAAATAAGTTTGCAATATAAATATGTCTAATTATATTTGCCAAACTAAAAATATGTCCCCATCAGTTGTGTCTAAAATATATGTTATCAAACTTCAAAAATATATATGTTATTGTCAAAGTTCTCTATATATGCATACTGTAAATCACGGCTTCAAAAATTAAAAAATTTATTTGTCACAAAATCTCCCCTTTAACTAGCAAAAGGGAGGAAAAAATATTGAACAAAACAAAAACAAATGCAAAGTCGGTGTTGGCTGGTCTCTTGAAATGAGGTAATTTTATTTCCCACTAATTTTTCACTAATTTCTCGTACTGGGGCCGACTTGCTTGGGGACGAGTTGGTTTAGGGACGAGTTGGTTTGGGGACGAGTTGGTTTGGGGATGACTTGGTTTGGGGACGAGTTGGTTTGGGGACGAGTTGGTTTGGGGACGAGTTGGTTTGGGGACGACTTGGCCCGAAAGCTCTCAGCTGTTACATACGTAAGAAATACGTATGTCGGAACATGCACTTTACATGCGTTGCATGAAATTGAGTACGCGCGGTGAGACCTTGTCACAGTACAGAAATCCTAAGCTTAGGATTTCCGTGGACAATGTGCATGTGATGTCACACAGAGCGGAAAGTACAGTCCTTTTTATCCTTTATTTTTTGGGGGGAAGGGGACAGGGAGAAACAGACCAACTCAGACAAATGATGGCAGTTGATTGACAACCAGTCGAATAAGCGCACAGTCAGCTACAAGTGCAGAGCGAACCCTTATGAAAGTAGGTGCGTTCGATTTAGCGGCTGGAGTCGGCTCAACTGCATGGCTCAACCAGTTTCTTGACTGGACGAAATGTGACGTAAATACGTCACCGGCTCAACTAGACCACCTCGGAGGGCTGGTCGTTTTGGCCGGCTCAAGTTGTGACGTTTTGATGACGTTACGATCACTTTTCCGAAAGATCGATCGCTGACGTGACCAGTTGAGCCGGCTCGAGCCACTAAATCGAACGCACCTAGTATAGACCTTGTGCATTGACGACACACTGACGTCATCCGTCAGGGCAATCAATGGAACATATGGCCATGAGCATGCACGTGTAGCAGAGAATGCGCGTATTCTACTGGTGACAAATCAGCTATCTGCATTTGTCGGTGTTGGTATGTTTTTCCCCCGAAGGAGGGCGTACTCTCTGCTCTGTGACATGATATGCACATCTATTCCAGTGGTCACGTGTTCGATTGTGTTGCGCCCCCAGAATGAAGTCAATGTGTCGTCAATGCACAAGGGCTGTACAGTGCAGGCTGTTATCTTAACGATCGGACCCGCGGATCCGGGCCCAAATCTGCTACGCAATATAGATTTCATGAGCCCTGCCAGCACACCATATTGGGTCCCATTTGGGGCCAAATGGGGCTCTATGGATGTCACGGTCCTTTCCTTTTTTGTAGCCAGAGCACCTCTGTGGGATCTACTGGGGTTTTCTTAAAGTTTCAATAATAACTACCGGTATGTCCAGGCTCATTGCCAGAGAAACCAGATAAACCAATTTTTAGATCACACCCATTTAGGCTAGAAGTTTCACCGGATAACAGACAAAGCACCAAATGGGGCTAAAACCTTTTTCAGGGGGCCATGTATTAAGTCGATGGCAAACTTCAAGGTTTCCAGAGGGCAAAAAAATATTTCAGGGAATTCTCCCCAGCCCCCCCCCCCCTCCACACTCCTGGCTTGGGGCTGACGCCTGGGAGGGGCCCTAAGACTTGATCGAGGGACCCCTTTCCCTTTGAAAGAAATGCCTTTATTAAGGAGTCTACTGTAGACGCGAAAGATGCTAATATTTGCACATGTCGACCTGAAGGTTTCGGTTTGGTGTTTGTTCTAGGCCGATGTTGTATCCTGGTTCCTGCCCGCCCCTCCTAGTCCTGTGGCTGATCGTGCCTGCCGTATGCCTATTGAAAGCGTACGTAATTTATATTGTATTTTCAGAAATGTGCCAGGATATCAACAATTGCCCAATCACTTATCCAAAGCTTTTCAATGGGAGGGAGCAACTCAATGGAACCTCGACAATGTGCAAAATGTCGCCAATTAAAACTTTAAGTAGGCTACCGGGAGGGAAATTTTGAGGCGCGCCGAATTTTTGCCTATTTTTAGCATTTGGAAAAAGGCCTATATGGTGCACATATGGGGAAATTGGGATTTTTTCGACGAATACTGAAGGTTTTTTTGTAAGGTTATTTTAAACAAAACGCAAAGCATTTTACATCCATTCTCCCATGTGTGCCGGTGGCACACACATGGGAGAATGGATGTGCTTGCGTGCCTTCAAAAGGCGTTTGAGCAATGGAGTAGGAAAATATAAGCCAGTGAGCCACAACTGGAAAAAAGGCCGTGGCCGGCTCGACTTGAACCAATAGGTTGGAAACTGGGCCGTAAAACTCGGTCTAATTAACTAACTAAGCTAATTTCCTGTATGGGTAAGGCTAAATGTTTTTTAGGCGAGTAGTGAATCTATTTCAATAATCATGTTCCGGCTGCCAAACCTCAACGCTAATTCTAACAACGGTAGTCTGACACCTGGAGAAGCTCACCAGAGAATATAAAAGACTGCATACCAGTCATCAGATAAACTAGACTTGCTTTGTATGTGATTTACAGATTGATTCAGTGTGCCAGGCAGCCAGGACAAAATGAAAAGAACGCTGTCTCGATTCAGATCCTGAACGCCAGTTTTGCCATGGTAATGTTATGTAAAACATAAACTTTTTCCCAGCGTTGCGCATTTACCGTTGTGGTTTGCACCCAATCTCTTGACCATTATTAAAAAAGCTGTACTTAAAAGTTTTTCCAAAGGTCAAAGTACCATTTCGCATCTACAGAAGTCCGCTGAGAGGTTTGGGGGTTTTTCAGTGAACCACAACTGGAGAAAAGGCCGTGACAAGCGTGACTTAACAATTGGTTGTAAACTGAGCAGTAAAACCTCGTCTGAGTAAAATGTAGCTGGTAGTTGGAGTTAATTGTTATTTCCTTTTAGAAATGGCCAATCCTCTCACACCAAACTACAATTCTTGTAGGGTTAACAGATATTCTCAATTGGCCTAACCCTTTGATTGACAGATAGTTCAAACAAGCAGAGTACCGAAGCCAAACAACTTGAACTGAACTGTTTTGATTATACACATTGAACTTCTCTATAGTGTCATGTAGTATGGTGCACTCTTCATGACCTTTAGCAGACGCCATCTTGTTGTTACGAACAACTATCCCTTCCTTTTGTTCTAGATTCCCGGGGCCCTTCCTGTTTCCCATCACGTGTTACCGCGGGACGTGACATATCACATTGCCGCTGCTCCACGTGCACCCTGTAACCCAATATTTTCGAGGTGTGGCCAATTCCACCCTTTGCAGCCTCCTCATTAGTCATCTATATCATGATACTTATTTACATGGGTGCGTCATAACTTTTGACCAATCAGGGGACTGCAGGTGTTCAGAGCCTCGCAGTTCACAAGACCGAGCCCGCAATCTGGACACTCGTGCATAAGACTTCAGACGAGGAGCACTTGAGTGAGCTGTAGATATTGATCAATATTAGGCCGGCCGAATTAATTAAAACTTGATCATCTTTTTGCGGAACCAAATCATCAAATACAATCATTTAAAATCAACTGGAAACTCTCTCCTTTTTTGTTTCTGGATACTACGCAGGATCCCCTACCTAAGCCTTCGTTATGCTATAAGCCCATTATCTCCCAATAGTCACCCTGAAGCAGTAGACTGAGACTGTGTGTGAATGAGGATAAATTTCAGACAATTGCCGAAGGGACTTAAAAAAGTTTGGTACTGTTTAGGGTGGGAGAATTGAGCCTTAAAATATTTAGATTCTAAATACGATAAGGCGCGCTGCCCTCTGTTTTTTGTAAGCTAAATCAGAGCCGTACATACAATTCTGAGCTAAATTAATAACAGCCAAACACAGTTGCAATGGCTCTACTTCAACCAGCATGTCATTTCACCAAACATTCGAAATTGAATTCATCAACTTTGTTGGTATCCCATAGGATATGATGAATATCAGGGGTTTCCCTTAGTGTGTATTTACAATGAACTGGCAATCCCGTCACTTTTTATCAAATATTTTACAAATAACCAAGTGCACGTTTACACCATTTCCACGATTCTTATCAAGTTAGGGCCTAACATATTTCTTTAGAACAAGAAACAAGAAGGACCAATTAAGAACTCCTACCCATGTCTATGTCCTCTTAATCAATACCATTGTTTTTTATGTCCCATTGTAAACTTGATGGATACTTTGTGTCTTCTTTTGGTTTGGTGCTGCGGGGGATAATTTAAGACTGATTTATCTTTCTTTCAACATTTATGTAACTCACGTGACTCGTCCATGTGCGACCGTGAGATAAATTGATTGGACAGGAGATCCTGCAGGGGGACATGCGAATGACTGAATGATCTACTTTCTTTTCAGTACTGGTTATTTGAAATAACAAAACATCTATTTCTCTTAACTTTCTTTGGTTTACTATAAAAAAAAAAAAGAAGCTTTCCCTTTCTTCCGAAACGGGGTTTCAGAGTGGGACAACTGAAGAGATTCCAATTATTTTTTTTCTTTTTTCGAAATTAAGTGACAGCTTTGAGTGAATTTACAGGATCTTGAAAGAAACACAATGTATGAGTTCAGTTATGTATAATATATGTATTTTTTTTTACTCTTTCAAAAATGGAACCTTCTGCGCTTGGGCTCGGTGATGAACGTAAGCAGTGGAGTTATGGAGTAAGGATCACTTCTCGGCTTTTTGGCTAAGATCATGTGTGGTATCTGTTCTTTTTATCCAGTCTAGAACGGAGCCATACATGTCAGACCAATAATGTTAATGGTCTCAGGGTCCTGCGGTTGGTCACGTATTGTCATTCAGTGGACGTAATAGCTTCTTCGGGATGCAGTTAAAGAATGGTTTCGCCGAACGGCTTTTTGCCAGAGGGTCGGGAGGACTTAAGAAAAAGCAATGGAGTAGGGAAAATAAGTCACTGAGGGGCAACTAACTGGCTTACTGACTGACTGACTTATTGACTGACTGACTGACTGGCTTATTGACTGACTGACTGACTAACTGACTGATTCGTGGATGATTCCATGATGCCAAGTTTATCCGTGCTTAATACGAGCCTCTCATGAAATATTCTCAAAACCTAAAAAGCCATGTGGTAGCTTTATGCCTAAAACTGTCACGAAAATAAAAATTATTTTACCGAGGTTTCTGCTTTTTGTGACGTATTGCAGGTCAGTTTACATTATTAAGTCATAATTCCAAGTTTTTTTCACTCCCGTTTGATCTGTATTCCCTTGTGGTATTTGACTAAATTCAGTAATCACTGTTTGACATTTTGCAGAACGGCAAACACATTATTTTGAAACGCTTGATGGTTTCTGTATTACAAACGGCTGTAACGGAAAACAGAAACAATCACGATGGACATATGTAATTTGAACCTAGCAGTGGAAAGCAAATATCGCCTGATCTATATCCATTGACAAGTTACGGAACTTTATTTGCAATTACGGTAAATATTGATTATCTGAAACCAAAATATATCTTTCATCTCACAGGTAATCAAGGTATTTGATGAGAGCAAGATTAAACTTTAAATAACTTACGTAGATATTAATCCTGCTTAACTTCTTCTAAATGTATAAACACACGCATCTCTCGCCGAAAGATAAAGGATTCAATCATGCTGGCGATAATGTGTGTGTGTGTGTGTGTGTGTATGCATGGATGTGTATCTAGTTTTGCTTAGGGAGTGAATCGGGGATACCCACAGGACGAATTAGTGGTGAACTAGGGAAAATCGCAGAAAAATGGGTATATTTGATGACTGGGGACGAAGGTCGCCTTCTCCATTGTAAGTAGCCCCTATTTTTGTGTAATACCTCATTTTAAAAGCTAAATTGCGTTCAAGTGCGTATGGGCATAGTCAGTGGCGTAGCCAATGTTTCTTTAAATTTTTCTCAGTATAAGTAATCGTGAAACATTTCTCATGCATAACTCGTATTTCTATGCAACGTATTTCCCAGATCTCATCTGTGTCAGGCTTGGGGCGATTACATCTCAATGTAATCGATTACAATTGCGATTACTTCATATTTCATGATTGCAATTATGATTACGATTACAGCTAAAATTGAAGGTAATTGATTACAATTGCGATTACATTGCAATGCAATCATGATTGCAATCATGATTACATTTTCTTTCCACATAAACAATGTAGTAGGCAAAACAATCCAGTGCCCAAGACTGGAAAAAAGGCCATGGACATTGCTCTAGATAAGCCTGCACAGAACCAAGTCCTCCCAAAATAGAGATTATTGAACCCATGCACTTCTCACTCATTTTAAGCTTGAACATCCAAGAAAGAGGGACAATTAAATTTTGTCATTCCAACAGAAGAACCAAGCTCTGAAAAAAATGTTTAATAACTTTACTTTGTTCAATTAAACTTCAATGTAATCAGAAATGAAACCACGATTGCGATTACTTTGCCATTGTAATCGATTACGATTGCAATTACTTTGCCATTTTCACAAATGTAATCGATTGCGATTACAACTACTTCAAAATGTGTAATCGATTGCAATCGATTACGATTACCCCAAGCCTGATCTGTGTCACTGCAGCATGAAGCGCGCTTGACTCGCGTTCTGCAGAAATGCCTTCTCTGCAGTGGCGTGAATGTTCTCTGGTACACACGCAGGGTATTTTGATCAGTTCAACGTATACTGCGCAACACTGACAGGCTGTAGGACCGGAGCATAGGATACCATATTCGAGATAGTTCCCTACGTATTGTTGAGCTAATGTTATGTTCATCAACTTGATGCACTATTGGATAGTACATTGCTAATACGTAGTAACGTAATCACAGCCCCGTGAACGAAATATTCCCTCATTTAATTATTACAATTTCCATATGTGTTCGTTCCACAACAATTATATTTATATTCGATTTAAAGCGGCTCATTGAGTTGGTTCACGGAATTCAACAAATTTTTCTAAACCTGTTAAGTTTTCTTCACATACCAATGACAAATGGTCAAACTTGGACAATCCCGATATCCTACATACAAATAACTGTTTTATGAGTACTTAACGGTCGAAGTCGGGTTTCAAAATTCGTGACCAGACAACTTTTTCAAATAATGTATAAAACCGTTGCAAGTCCAGACACTTGAAAAGTCAAAATTTTAACGTTTTCCTGTGACTTTTGGACTTGAAACTTGACTTGTTGTGCTGACTGTAAGCATTGTTGTGTGGTAGTGACCCTTTGAGACTCTCATTAAGTTATCGATATCAACTCAATGAGCCTCTTTAACGCTGTCAGCAATACATATCGCAGTGGCGTAGCCACGGGGGGGGGGGGGGGGGGGGGTAGGCCCCTCAGATTTTCTCCAGGCCCCCAGATTTTTTGCGTCCTAATAAAATAATTGAAAAAAAAAACAAAATGTTTGGACGGAAATAAACTTTGAAGTATTTCCTTCAAAAGAGTAAATAAATAAAATGTGTAAAATTTAAAAAAAAAACATGGATGAATGTGTGTAAAACACATTTTGTGTGCACGTATGTAATCAATTGTAATAATTTCAAAATTCCTACTTTCACTAAACTACATACCCTTTGTGATCTGCACTGTCGTTTATTGCATTTCACTCAGAAGATGAAACAAAAGTCTCGACGACAAATTTTATTGTGACTTTGTTAGGTTAAGACCCTTTCTGCCTTTCGGATGGCTGATTGATTTACTGAAAATAAGGCAATCGTACACTGGAGAACACTCTTACACGACCATTCCCATACTTTATCGTACACAAAATACGTCGTAAGCAGGTAAGGGTAAGGTACTGCCTTCGGATAACTCTTCCCTTCCATCCTTAAAAACTATGTCGTGCATCACTCCTGCCCATGACAAGTGCGACTGTAGGACGATTTTTTCGACAAGTCCTCTTTTTACTAGTTGGCACTGGCGTCCGGGGGATTTTTAAAATGTCCACAAGGTCCTGATTTCATGATTGTGTTTCCCACATGATGCATACTTCTGCTTTGCGGTTCAATTATGTTGAGAGATTTATTCGTAGTATTTTAATTTTGACTATGTAATGTACCGATGGACAAATACTGAGCCATTTTGCACATTGTTTCTTTGGTAGTATGTATGTCTCTTGTAAAAATCTCTACAAAAACTAAAAATATTTTGATATTTTTCATGCTCCCCAAAAAGGGGGAAATCCTAAAACTTAGGCTTATAATCAGTTTAAAGTTTTGCCAAACATATCATCATTTTGCATCTAGGAAATCTAACGCAAAGAAAGTTTCTCAGAGGGGTTCACAACTACTTTTGGTTTTTCTGTTAAAGGGTAAGGTACTGCCTTAGGTAAGCTGAAATCCATTCAAATATTGCCGTCATTTTCGGCTGGGTACATCCAGATTAAAACACGTGGGAAATGCCGTTTCCGGCCATCTGGAGGGGCTTTAAAGTCCAAAATTTTTCTCTAACACTCCGCGCCAGTCGATGGTGGCGCTCCGCTTAGATTTAAATATTGCCGCATTTGCGATCTACGTCTTTCTGAGGTTTACTATTTTTCTCAAGGGAGATACCGGTTCCCTTTAGTCTCATCCACCAGGCCACAGATCCGATGTGCCCAGTTTTGGGGTCCTAAAAAGTGTATGCATTACCATTTTTCATAGATTGATTTTTCATTCTCATAATTTGAGAAGTCGCAGACATGAGATTCGTATTTCAAGGCTGGGTACATCCAGCTTAAAACACATGGGAAGTGCCTTTTCCGTCCATCTGGAGGGGTTTTAAAGCCCAACATTTTCTTGTACGCTCCGCGCCAACGATGGTGGCGCTCCGCTAAGATAGTCTTACCGTACCTGACCCTCGGAGGTACCAGGCCCCCCACTTGTTACCTAGGCCCCCAAAATCCAATCCTGGCTACGCCACTGACATATCGGTAGGACTCAGCGTTTCCAATTTTTCTTTCTTATATATAATGCGAGAAAATTGTCTCCTTAACAGTTTTCAGAATAAGAGAAATATGGAGCTCTAAGCATGCAGGAATGAGGCACAGGGAGTGCCATTTCCTTCAAACCTACGGGGTGCTTTTTAGCGAAATTTCCCCTTGCGGGACGCTCCGTGCGAATCGATGGCCGCGCTCCAAGTATCACTCTCACCCGTCACTATAGTTGACAACGCACTGGGTAAGGTTAGGTTATGTTAGGTTAGCCGAGGTTTAACAGCCCAGTTTCGAACCTATTGGTTGACAGAGTCCTAGGTTAAGTTTAAGTAAGCATTTAATGGCCTCTGTCAAACTGTGATATTTGTGGTCTGTAAAGTGCCCATCTTATGAAATTTAAAGTTGAAGATAAAATGCATCGTTTTAATGCCTACCATTTCGTAAATACCCAGGGGCTTCCGGGGCCTCGCCCGGACCCCCACCGGGGCTTTGCCCCCGGACCCCACCAGAGGCCCTAAGACGGGCCCCTGGACCCCACGCCGTTAGGGGGAGGGCTTCGCCCTCTCTCGGCGCCCTCGGCACTGTTCAGTAGTCTGTCCAATTTTGCCCCCCACCACTTTCAGAGATCAAATCCCGCCCTGGTTGTCTAGACATAATAACACTGCTACCTAGACAAACGTATGATGTTTACCTTATTTTTTAAGGCCTGGTGCGGAAAATTAATCTATTTAATCTGTTTGGAAAATTAATCTAGTTAATCACTGGGGATGGGGGTGACAACGGGCCCATGATGACATTGTCTTAATCCTATGTATATAGTTGTCATGTTCAGGATCTTTTAGGCCATGTATTAGCTTAGGTAACATTACATGACGTCATGATAATCTTGCTGTTATCATAAATTTACTTATTTTGTATGCACCCTGACCTTGAAAATATACTAAAACTGAAAATAAACTGAAACTGAAAAATTTTCGGGAAATTTTCGAGCTTTGCCCCTGGAAAATATCCTAGCTACGCCACTGGGCATAGTGGTACTAGTTGTCATGCAGAGGTTATGCATCGACAGCACTGCGTTGCGCGTCTTGCTATTTTTCCATCCCGATGTCCATTGTACATTAATTGTTACTAAGGTACAGGGGTACGCGCTTATTGGTAACGTGAATACTGCGCATGATCAGTACCTTCCAGTATGCCAAATTGAAACGCGCTGACGTCACGTGCATAATCTCTATAGACAAATGTCATGTCTTTCTTCCATGGGATAACACGCTTTCGCTATTGAATGCGGAGTTGCACCCTCTTTTACTCGCTTCCACCGCTCCTTTGATTCCTCCCCCGGACCGCGATTCCGAAAAATTGAAGACTCACTCGCTCTTCGAGAAGGATCTGCGATAGGCCTAAGTGTATAGTGTTTCAGACGCTTACTTTGTAAACGTGATATTTACAGATAGGAAGAAAGGAGCTGCTTACAGATATATAATACATATTTATCATTTTGAGGTCCTTTGAGGTCAAATATTACCAGTTAGTATACAGATTCATATTTAGAGAAAGTACTCGGTGTTTGTGATTGATGTCATTTGAGGTCATCAAAGTCAGTGGTTACAAACCAAACTCCTTGTAAAGACGGTATCTTAAAGTAGGAAGCACACATGCTTTTCTTTCTAGTATTATTATCAGGACTCGGTGGGTGGACTATAGTGCAAGGATCAAATATTTGGCTCATTTTAGCCAAACGAGGTTTTTATTAGGCTTGTTGTTACTGTCTCAGTTTGCGTGACACAGACTCAATTTGCACGCTTGCTTTTAAGTTTTGGAGAGTACAAACATTTAACGGTGAATTTGTCTTCGTGAGATAATAGAGACTGTGTAGAAATTATCTTCTAATTACGGAGGTTGTTTTAGCCAACACAATCATGCTAATACCAAACTGATATTTATAGTTATGATGTAATTAGACTTCGTGTATTCGAGATTGTTCTCTGTTTGAGTCTTTTGTTTACCACAAAATAAAACGTTAAAAGGTCTGTGATCGATATTACTTGCAGCTACGAAGTTATTGAAGGGGAATGGAAGACGAGTAAATCCGTTCTTGAATTATCTAATCACGAGGGGATGGTTCTGTGTTTATGTTTACTATTTCCCGGCGTTAATGGTGCCAATAACGGGAAAGTTCCAGATCAGTAGATTGTCAGACAACATTTTTCACAAAACACACCCATTTGGTTAAATTGTAACGAAATGTGCATTCGTGCTCGTCTCTGTTTGCTTTGCAACATGCCATTTGTTTGGAAACCGTGAACGTGGTTTTATAGCCTGGATTTTTTTACGCTTTCTGTCTTTCGCCGTACAATTTTATAAATTGTACTGCATGATTACCTATGATCATGTGGATTATGATAAGTTTCAAATCCTTTGGGGTTTCGGCTCAGCTTTGTTTCTTCACGGTATACGAATTCTTCTACGTAACTGAGTCGGATTCATGGAAAACGTCATAAGTAACTACGCCTTCCTTTGTTTGTAGTCACAGGTTTCACCAAAAGGACTCGGAACGTCTAGACTCCCTGGATATATCAATTGATTTTTATAAATGCTATAAATGATGCCATGCATCTCTAATTGATATAGGTTCTTGTTTAAGGCGAATGAAACACTCGTCCCAAACTTGAAACTACGGCCAGATCCCAAAGATTTTTTCTTGTTTTGCATCCAACTATATTTCATGCCATATTTCAAGACTTCAGCGTCTGGCTATTCAAGACAAAACCCATGAGTTGTTATCTTAGCTTCAGAATTAAGTGAGAGAAATATTGTCATGTGACTTTCACAAACCAGTCATGAATCACGGAACTGACGTGAGACTACTACACTGATCCAAAATTCTGAGGTTAATGCATTTCTTGTTAAAACACGACTACCTTTTTATTTATTTTTATTTTTTTATTTTTTTTTTGAAGGTGCACAAATTATTTTAGAGACTCCCCCCCCCTTCATATTGTAACCCAGTGTTGGAATGGTCTCATTTAATGCCCCTCCAGAAAAAAAATTTCTTCGGTCTTCAGATATATTTCATGGTTGTCTGTGAGATGATCAAGGGTAGCCTTGAATATTCATGACAGAATTTTACACTCTTACAGGTTCCGTTTCACTAGATGACCTTCCTACTTGATAAATCGACTACCGCCAGTCACTCCCACTTTGATATTTATGTGTATCCTGAAAATATGCTTTCAATTCTTTCCTCCTATTTTCTCTGACTCCTTTGTTCTTCTTTCTTCCTAATTTATATATATATATATATCTGTCCTTTTTGTATGTCACATAAATCTTATTTTTTTTTCTTCTGACAGATCTGCCTTTTATAAGCTTTGATTTTTTTCTAATTTTCCACACTTTCCTGATGTAATTATTGTTTCTACGCAGTTTGCTTAATAGTTTTATGAAAGTGAAAATTAACGAAACGAAGCGAAACTACACCCACGCGCGCTCGCCCACGCGACCGACTGCTCCAAATCTTGCATCTTAAATGGGTAAGAATCAGACTTATATCAAATATTTCCCCAGTTTTTTTTTTCAAAGGTAAACAGAATTAGACATGTACTGCATTACGGGTTCTATTTGACTGGCAATGTTGATGCTTGAGAATATTCCCGTTTGTGCCCCTATACCCTGTTTACAGCACAAAGGTTTGTTTGAATGACAGTGTCTTAAGACTGTAAAAACAGAAAAAATGGAAAGATGTCATGGCCAGTGACGGCACCAGCGCGGTATACCCCCGTTATAACCTCCCCAAGAGGCGTGTGGATGCTTTGGGACCTCATCTGCTAAAGCAAAAATACCTATTCTGAGACTATATTTCAGCCAGATATACACTAAAACTTATACCTTCACTCTCCTGAAACGTAATTTATTTACCCCCCAAATATATTTCAACCTCAGCTTACAACGACTTTTCCCCAGGACCCCTATCAATGTTTTATTGAAAGAAGTATAGAAAGGTCACGGGTCGTACACGGAACAGGGAGCTGCATGGAACACTTTTCTAAGTTTTCACAATATTTTGTTTTTAACGAATTGTTATATCGGACAAGTTTTTTTTTATGTGTAAGTTGTACCCAAGTTCAGCAACACAACAGACCAACATGTGCAATCATTCGACATGATAAATTTAAAGAGGTGGCGTCAGAATTTTGCCCGACGGGCGGATTTCGCTGAAGAGAGGGAGGTTGATATGAGACCTCGACAAAGAGGTTTAAGTTGTCAAAATATGAGAAAAGCATTTCGGAACACATGGGAACGGGGGATTTCAGTTTGACGGAGGGGGCATAAGATTTTTTGCCTAAAAATAAAATCCTGTCCGAAATACCATTCAAGTGAAGCGCCCTCATCAATTTACGTGGAGCATTCAGACAATTTCAGTAACCACAAACCCTCGGACAACCGGGAATGTCATTTCTCAGATTTGTAACCAGAATTTTAATAGTCGTTATTCCGAGCTTTCTTTTTGAATTGAAATTTAGATCAATACAAAAATAATTGGGAAAATTATAAGAAACTTGCTTCATAAAATGCAGGGTAACCATGGGCGTCCGGAAGGAGGGGGGGAGCAAGTGGGCACTTGCCCCCCCCCCCCCGGAAAATCAAACTTGTGAAAAAAATTAATTAAAAATTGAAATAAAAAATTAAAAATAAATCATCAAAATATCTTCACTCACAAAGTCAGTTTCTACTCGTGAAATATGCGGACATTTGACAAGGAAAAGCAAAAGAGAAGATGGTAGGCCTGTGCTGAATAGTGAAATCGTAATTTGGGGACCATCATTCGTGATATCTTTTGGAAATTTGTAATTGTAAAAACTATGCCAAAATTGTACTAGTTGTCAAGTATGTAGTGTGCACATGACATCCGACTATTAATGAATGCGTTGGTCTTGGTTTGGTCCCGTGCTGATCTCAAGTGGAGACGCGCGGATGTAACTGGGATATACAAGGTGAATATGGGGGGTGGGGTGGGGGGTTATGATTCATAATAGGGTAACGGATATAGGCCTATATAGGCTTAGACAGTTGTAAGCTTTATCGTGCATAGGCGTGGGAGGCCATCACCGAGAGGCAGATTTCCCTTCAACAATTTTTACATTGAAAATTCTAAATATCTAAAAATTACAGGCATGAAATTCCTGTTTCAGGGCTGGGTACATGCAGCTTATAACACTCGCCAAGTGTCGTTTCCGGCCATCTGGAGGGTTTTAAGGCCCAAAATTTTCTTGTACGCTCCATGCCAACCTATGATGACGTACCGATTAGATAGTGTTCACAATTCAATCATCCATGAATGACCTTGTGCCACCCCCCCCCCCCATTGCAAAAAAAAAAAAAAATTCTGGGGAAGCCCATGAGGGTATATAACATAAGTGTTGTGAAGAAGTGACTAAGTCTAGGGTTAGGCCCATAAGGGGAGGGGTGTCAAACAAAAATGACACATCACACAGACATCACACAGGTCTATTATAAGTTGGAATATGGCCTTATCATTATATTATTTTATGAGCTAAAAAAATCATTTTTGGAAGGGGACTGAAAATCCTCCAATGGGATTGTATTTCGCTTTAAATCAAAACGAATTAAATATGACTCCAATCAATGCCTGACAGTAACATTTAACCCAGCAGTTCAGTTTTCGTTTCTATACTGATTGCTTACATAAATAAAATAAAATTTAGGTCTTTTCAGTGCCAAAAAAATCTTAGTTGTGTTAATCAGTTCGGGAGATAACCGCTTTCGGGAGAAAATGAGTATTACCCCGATTGGGGGAAAAATTTGCCTGTCTCAACGGTATGGATATTTATGAGCATTTAGTGTCTACCTCTTCGCAGTCGTCGAATTTTTTAATAAATGTGTGTATATTCAATTTTGAGGTAATAGTTTAGACATAAAAAAGAAACTACCATGGACCTTCAACTACGTATCCATAAACATATGTGTTTGCACGACCCACTTACACAACTTCAAGTGAAAAATGGTGTACAAAACTTGCGGCTGCGTGGAGTCTATAAATTAAGCTTAGGACAAAGAACGTAACAAAGTTGCTCGATTTCTCAAAATCGGCGTGGTGAACAACCAAACATGACAAAGCCTTTTTAATCCCCTATCAACAGAGTTTTTTAAAATGCCCGAATTTCTCTTTCCTAAAATCGATAAAAATTGCAAGGCTGTTTTGAACTTTATCTCCATTGAATTTGCGCGGTAGGATCGCAATGCATCGTGGGAGAAATTTGAAAATGGCACCACCCATGGCAAAATAATTCCCCGATCGGGTGAAAATTGATTTCCCCCGAAAGGGATTATCTCCCGAACTGTTAATTACTGTTGCTTAAGAATTTCTCATTTTTTCGGGTAAAAAAATCCATGATGATATGCAAGGTTATACAGCCTCTTCCACATACGATGACCAATGACAGTTTTAGACCATTTAATAAACCCATCACTTTGGATAGCTTTAATTCGACAATGTACGTTTAGGGTGAAATATTACAGTTGGTGAAAATTGTTAAACAAACTCCGATAACCCCTTTAAAGTGAAGACAATACCACAAGTGTTAATAATGAACAACGTATACGTATACTAGTCTACATATAATAAGGATTTTGTCCGGTAAAATAAGATATTTCACAAGAACAGTGATATAGAAATAAAAGCAAAGGTTAATAGGTTCGCCCAGAAGAAGTTTACCTAATATTTTTCGTCCAACTAGTCGCTTGGATATAGTGTATACTTTGCTACATGAACTCCTTGGAACATGTTTGCCGTTCAAGTTCGGCATACTGAACGTACATACTGAAACAAAGAGCTTTACTCCAGAGGGAATGTGCTCAGTAACTAATTCTAGTAAAACAAAAGTTCACCATGCACGAGAAGAGTGAAAATTTACTTCAAGCAGAGCGATGTTTTATCCCATGTAAGTGAAGATTCACTCCGCTTTAAGTGAATAGTCCACAGAATTGGTCCGGCTGATGCGCGTGCACTTTTTACATTGGATGTTGCCTTGTTAGGGTTAGGGATTAGGGTTATCGTTAGCCACTTCGGAAATTTCTTTTTCAACAGTGTGCATCGCTTCCTTATTAGGAGTGATCACTTGGCAGACTCTTTTGAAGTGATTTCGATCTTTTGTTTTTAGATTTGAATCCGTGCTGTCCTGGTCTTGAAAACAAAAGTAGGCCTTTTCGGTTGTATACCTTTCTCATTAAATTGTGGCGAAGAGTTCAATACGGTCCAAGACATATCACCTTTTTTCATAATGAGGCCGTTAAACCAAAAACAGTTTTCACTCTTAAAGGGCAAGAACAGTAACATGATTCTCAAGAGCCAATCATGAAACAGTCAACGTTACTACTTCAAGTTGGGGTGAATGCTCTTACCCTTAAAGTGCAACGCTTTCCAGTTCTTGCGACCTTCAGCTGCCACGAGGTCGTAGAATTTGAGAGATCATTTGTTCTAAAGTGACGAGTGGCATCATGAGATCGTAGCTTGCAGGTGGTGATAGCAATAGGTTGCAAGATCTTAAAGGCCCAGTTTTCTCACCCCAAACATTACCAATTCTCCTAACCTTCTTACTGAATCCCTCCCACAATTGTCTGAATTTCATCCTTATCCAGACACAGTCTCAGTTTATTGCTCTAGGGTGAGTATAGAAAAACCCAATTTATATAATCAAAACACCCTCGGTACCGTTCATGCTGTGTAACATAAGCTTTGACACTCTACATTGTTTGAATTGGCTGTCAATCAAAGAGTTGAGCCAATTGAGAATTTCGGTACCCGGGTATCAAAATTGTAGTGTGGGGTGAGAGGTTTGGCCCTTTAAACACATTTAAATCCTTGTTACAGCTTTCCATCATAGCGGTGAACTACAAACATGTAACATTTACTAAATAGATTTTCTACCTCTCTTTGGACTGTTCTTTTGACATAACTTTGGACCTTGACAAGTTTTCACAAAATTAAGTTAAATACGACTAATATGCTGTTCCATTGAAAAAGAACCAACTACCTCAGGCTGTAGCAGGTGAGATAAAGTGTCGGGAATTATTTGCAGAAAATGAAAAACAATAAGCCCCTTTGTCTCACGTGGGACTAGACGCGATGCAAGGGCTAACTACCTGCCGCACTCAGTTTGAAAAAAAGTCGTGAGTTTTTGGCAACAGTGACATTTTCGCAGATATTCTCGGCGCGGTTCCCGAAAGAAAACGGATAGAGCCTATTTCACCAAAATGAGGAGTTAACGTGAATTCAAAAATCTGTATTGGATCTTGTTTTATGCCCTCTTGCGAGCTCCCGATCAAGTTGCGAGCAAGCAGCCTTACACCAGGTGACCTTTTTAAGGTCTCAGAAGATCGCAATGAAACGCAAGCGCTCGCTAGCCTTGGTCGATAGGTGTGCAGCTAGATTAAAGGCCTAATTATCTCCTTAACCTTCTCACTTAAACCCCTCCCACAATTTTCTAAAACTCAACCTCTTCCTGACGCAATCTCAGTTTATTGATCCAGGGTGACTATAAAAGAGCAATGTATATAAATCAAAACACTCTCAGTACAGTTCATGCTAAGTAATACAAGCTTTGATATTCTGCATTATTTGAACTAGCCGCCAATCAAAGAGCTAGGCCAATAGAAATTTCCTGTAGACTAACCGTAGTTTGTGGTGAGGGGACAAGTCCTTTAAGCTTACAAATATGTTCTTCTTGACAAGCATGATAACTTAATAGTATTATAAATTAAACTTAAGACATCGTCTCCGAAATGGATATTAAACCAGCTGATCTGGAATAAGTTCTTTTACAAAATATTTGTGTAATAGCTTTACGAATAGTTCTATTACCAAAACCGTAAATGTAAGGATTAAGGGCATAGTTAGCAAATAAAACTGCGTGCACTATTGCCGCTTGCCTAATATCAGGCGTTTTGTTTATTACTTTTGTGAATAAATATATCACGTATGGAATAAAATTGAGTGAGTACAGCACAACTATTGCGAAGATTACAAGAGTAGACTTAACGTCACTCCTCATTCGACGTTTTTGTCGTTTCTTATGAATATTCATAGTTCCGTTTAGTTCCACGGACTGAGGTGTCGTATTTGTAATTGTATGAATTCCACCACCGGGCGAATTAACATCATCAGGGTGAATAGCAAATGAGGCATTCTGCTGGCCGCCCAGTTCCTCAGGTGGAATCTCATCTACGGGATGCATCTCGTTGTGGTCTCCATTTGGAAAAGTGTCCCCGCGAATTGAACGATTATAGCGAGGCACATGGGCAGATATCTCACGAGCGTGCCTCCTCACTATTAGGAGTATCTTGCAATAAATAACTAACATTATAGGTATTGGTGCTAACCAGTTTATACTCAGCCATATCGTATAGCCAGCAATTGGTGATAAAGACAATAAGGTGCACTGGGGACCTACTGGAGGGCCATCGTACCCTATCCACGTAAGGCTCGGGAATACTATTCCAGATGTAAACGAATAAACTGCGATCACTACAAAAGTCACTACTGTTCGATTCGTTGTGAGAATAGTGTCTGCTTTTAAAGGCCAACATATAGCTATGAACCTCTCTATAGAGGTCGCTAACAGACACATGGTGATGGCGACAGACTCTGTCAATCCTAAACATCCTAAAGAAAAACACACCGCTTGGCTCTGTACGATACCCACGTCGGCAAGCGCTTGGAGTGGGAAAAATACGGCACAGTGAATAAAACTCATGATAAGAAGGCTAATTATGAAACAATTTGAGCGTGTCCTTAACCTAGCCTTCAGTAAAAATGCTATAATGACCATTCCGTTTCCCAGGACACCAACAACCGAAATACCGACGTGCAATGTTAGTATTACAACCACAAAAACAATGCTCTCCATAATCGCTTTATTATTATTCAACCACGATGTTGAAATCAAATGCGTAGTGACATCGTGAGGACACTTTTCTCCAAAAATCTATAAAACGTGACATCATTGTCTGCAATACAATGAAATAATCTTTCAAAAGCCAGTGCCTTTCCAATGCATTTCATGCCAGAATCTTTTATCATTCCTGATTTTCTATCCGTTCATCTTTAGAGATGGCCATTATCCAATGTCTGTTTTAAGAAAGTAGTGGAACGAAATTTCATCGTAATTGACAATGCTTCTAGGAAACTAAAACACAAGTTTTAGTAAAATGTTCACCTGCAAGTAGCTGGCACAATTTTATCAAACAACGGAAGCTAATGTGCTATCAGATTCGCGTATAAGTACACCCAATTCCCAGTGAGAGTACTCGTTTTCTATCCTCTTCCATTCGTTTTCCCATTTTGATGGAAGGAACATTTATAGAACAAATGAATTTTTAATCGTTATCAAGCACACAAGACTGTATAAATTTCGTCACTTTCAAGGTATTCTGCCATTAGTGTGTGATATAAATGATTGATTCATAGTCCGGTTTACTTGACAAATACTCTCCTTTGGAGCACTAACCAACGATGGCTTCATCTTAACGCGATGGTTTTTGCACTCTTAGTAGGTTTGCTGAAATTACGGTCTCTGTGTTTCCTGTCTCGACTAATCAATCCAAATGTTAATCATGACATGGGTAACATTTACCGGCTGAAGTTTACACGTTGGCCAAAACACAACTGCAGTCCACACTCAACTGCTCAATAGATAAAATATTTACAAGCGACTTAGCTTCTTTGTAAGTGATGCAGGAAGGGAAAATTCCTTTACCTGTTAATGTTAGATGTAATTGTCACACAGTGAGCTCATATATGCTCAATGGAGAGAGAGAGAAATAAACGGATGATTTTTGCGTTAAAATGCTTGCAACGTAAGCTGGCTATTAGTTACCTAGATCCGGTGATTTGTGGTCCCACTTCTGAAGAACAAAATTTTAATGCAAGCAAAGCCTTCTAACCATAGACATTTTCTCCTTCTAATGGCAGATAAGTCCCAGCGGATGCCTATTTATTGCAAAAAGAACGACGACAGACTCTTAAAAGCACTTTCATAATTGACTGATTCCTCTGGAGACCTCGTGACAAATCTCAATATTCACTTTGCGAACAAGCACAACTGAGCTGCCAAATGTTTGACAATTGCACCAAATGTTTTCCTTACATCTCAATGAGAACATAATTGTGACTTTCCAAGCATAGAATACTAGCTAATTCACATGAAGTACACTCTACCTTAATTATGATGCGTAAATCCTTTGCAACATTCCTTTTTAAAAATATGCAGTTGAATTTTGGTCACATGTTATGCGATACGGAACCATATACTACTTTACAAGACACCCAGCAGGTAACTTTTTATGGTTCACATATTAAGGGTGTTCACATGTGCTATTGTCATAGTACACACGAATCTTCGAACTAACTACATGTAGGTCATATCTTCAGCCATAAAAAAGTGTCATTTCTTCATTTGTCGAGCCCTGACTCTGGCGACAACTATAAATTGTCGAAGTGTTTTTTTTTTAAAGTTTCCTCCAACTCTAATGGCATCAACCGTCTTCAAATTTCAAAGAAACAAAAACATCATGCACGGTACTTAAAAGTTGACGGGTTACCCTCTTGTTTTTTTTTCAGTAGTAAAAGAAATTGGAGACCTTGAATTTTATATCTCGGCCCTGATCAAGGATTCGAAAAGTATTCTGAAGGAAATACAGATGTCCTGTTGATCCTGGGAGTAGTTTATTACTTCGTACGGTAAGAGCATGAATTTAGTGTTCAATCAACGATGGTTTTCATCCAGCTGGTATCTGCTTTTGATTACCGGTATATGTGCTGCTCCCAAACTATCCGTTAATAAATAATAACACTTGCAGTGGTCGTTTGCGTTAGCTTTCAAATGTCACATGATGTATCAAGAATAGCTTGCATGTTCTTATAATCCAGGATAGAACGGAAATAACATGTGCAGCTGTTGCTCAACCGTTAAAGACTTTTTATAACTCACATGTATCATGTGGTCATTCTGATTGCATAGGCCTGCTAGACACTTCACAAATTTTAAGTCCCTTGATTGCTTCACAAGTGGCACGAACCGGTGAATGAAGAGACACGCTTCGGTTCATCTTTAGTCGCCATTAAATCTGTAAGACTTATCAACTTGTGGCGATTTTAATAGCTGAACTTGTGACCGAGTTCCAAAACCATCATTTCATCCAAACCTCTCTAAGAAGATAAATAAGTTGACAGTCCGTTTCGTTAATTTTAGATCCAGGGTAGATGGTTCTCTGCCCCTACTCTTCTAAGCGTTTTGCCAAATACCTGAGAGAAACCTTGACGAAGCTATGATGGATCGATGGAAGGCGTTTTTGGCTACAGGCTTAAAATGTATGCACTCTTTATAACGAAATGTGATCCTTTGATTAATTTACATTAACGACTCAATTTCAGGACCTTTTAAATGACACAGTGCATGGCAAGACTTGTGTTAGGGAGTGACGGTGCGGTTTTCGTTTTTTTTTTTTTTAGTTAGTGTGCGATGCAACAAAGACGAACCTTTGCTATATAATCACGTGACAGAAGACAAGCAGCGGAACGGAAAAGTGACGATATGTTTGCATAGGAACGAGGAAGTTCCGTGTGTTTGAATTTAGGTAAATAGGATAGAATTGGTACAGAAAAGACGGAAAAGGATTTTAACATTTTGCCCATGTATTTAAGGTTCTTGTTTCGAATCATTGGCAGTATGATTATAATGGGAGGGTTTGATTGAACACGAACAAATTTTTATCGCTCAAAACCCTGTATAGAGGTCATGAACATGACGTAAGCGCTTTTCAATTTGGAATACTGAATGCAACTCATCATGCGCAGTATGTGGGTTACCGATGCGCACGCACGACAGCACCTTAGTAGGCCTAGTAATTTAGTGCAATTGAAGCCTGAATGGCTAAAAAGCAATATAGGCAATGTAGTGACGTATTTTCATGTTTACATTTCTTGCGAGGCATACTTGGTACGATACAAAAGAAAGGTATAACATACGTGTAGGTATGGAAGTCTTACACACTCTAAAATCAAAAGAGTGAACTAAGTCTTTCTTTGATAGAGTGAAAAGTGTGAATTTACTGCATTAGAGTAATAATTCACTCCAAGAAGACTGAAATTCACTCCAAAAAGAGCGAAATTCCCTTAAAACGAGCCAGGTTTCGCTCTTGATGGAGTGCCCACAGTGATCACTCTTAAAAAAGGAGTGATCATTGCAGGCACTCGTGGCGGAGTGAATTTTCCCTCTTCCTGTAGTGAATTTCACTCTTTTTGGAGTGAGTTTCACTCATCTTGGGGTGAATTTACACTTTTCACTCTATCAAGAGTGACTAAGTTCACTCTTTTACTTTTACTACTTTTTAGAGTACAGACAACATAAACCGAGGCTAGAAAAAAATGGTTTAAAAAGTAGGTAGTACACATGATCTTTTATATTGGCAATGCTTCTATTAGTTCGCATGTGCTAAAAGCCACGTGTGCTGGAATTGTGAGGCATGGTGCAGGATTTTTTTCTTTAGTTTTCTCCTTTAAATTTTAAATGTAGCAGGGGCCTACAAAAAGGATTATCCGCTGTTTTGGGACAGGGATCTTGGAGGAATAGGTGGTGCCCCTTCCGTTTGGAAAAAATTTGGTCTTTTTAAAGAACGTTTCAAAAACGAAGTTCGTCTAAAAACTTCATAAAAACTAAGTTCGTTTAATACTTCACCAGTTAAACTAGTGACGTTTTTAGAGCTAAGTTAAAGAAACAGTTTTTTTGTTTTCTGGACACTCATGATGTTATGAGATGTGATTTTGATATTACAAGCAAACGAATCTGCCTCGGCGCCACTGACTCTCTCCATATTGTCAGTTCTAATTTAACTGCTCTCAAACAAAATTATCTGTCTGGGAAATAGTCGTTAAATATTTAGTTCCTATTATGGATACGTTTTAGGTTTAAATGTGTAAAGAACATTTGTTATGGATTATTTTCTTGTATATATACTATTGGCAGCCTTTTTGCGTTTTCCACCATCTTGGTTGACCTGAATTCCAACCAGAGTGATACATGTTTTAAATTTTGGGCTTAAAAAGTGGCCAGGTATGAAAAGCATTCGTGACAAATCCATTTTCTAAGGATCTTTTGACCCCATGGTGACCTCATTATGCACATTATCTTCATTTTGACTTTTTAATATGATAGGGTGGATTTATACAATCATTTTAATGGGCCGTGCATCAAACCGTAACATTTTCTTCCAGAACTATTGCTACGCAGATTTCCTCCTACCCCCCAAAATATGATCACTCAGCTGCCGTGCACTATCAACATGAGCCCAGATCGGATAGAAACCGAGCCTTCAAATTCCATCTAACTAACTAATATATTGAGAAGGGAGAGCGACTCTTCTCTGGGATGGTGGTCGAGTTGAGCCGTCGTCCCAGCTTAAAGCACCCTTCTACGCCTGTGCAAACAGTGCACAACTGCGAAGATGACCTATACCCGATACTCCGACCACTCTTAATCCGTTCGGTGGAAAATCTAATTCTCCCCGCTCTTGCAAATAAGTGCACTATCATTGACTCTGTTTATGCCGTGCACCGGTAAATCTTTACTTAACTTATTCCTACAAAAATGAGGAATTCGTTTCCCAATGTCTTAATTCATCCAAACAAATTGGAAATCATAAAAGCTATTGTTTATCTGTTTCTGCATTAGCTGACATTTGTATAAAAATACGCGAGAGCGTTTATATACGTCACGAGGCTTTATGAGATACGCCACTCAGTACACTTGTAGGAAAAAAATGCTATACATGACAAATTGAGTGCACAAGCAAAACGGTCATATTACTTAATGTCGTCAAATAAGGAAGCTTGGTCATAGCATTTTTACTGTGGCACTGATGCTTTTGTTTTACTCTCCTAAATACAAATGTACCAAGTTTAGACTCATTTATGCTAGTCTTTTTTTATGCAGCGAACACCATGCTTTATGAATATGTAAATGAAAGTAATTCAATTTCTCTCAGTATTCAGAATAGAATCAGGCAATCCTATTCTTGAATTTTTAGTTTTTTTTATTGAGGTTCTTATTTGTGAAGTAATTGAATGTCTGTCTTCGTTTGACCAGGGTGATATGTAGAACGATCATCGATCGTCGATATGTGGGAGGGAATGTTGACATGCCCCCATTTTATAGAAGGAAGGGAACACTGAAAAGCCTCCACACTTTTTGTGATCTGAGATTTAAGAGGGAAGTAGATTGCACTTTGCAAGTGTGTCTGGCCTTTTAACAAGGAATTCATTTTGAAAACCTGCATAAATGTGGCACACCAAAAGGCTCACCATGTGATGATTTTCTAAAAATACAGGTACATGTACAACAGTTACATGTTCATGTACCAAAATTACATGATGATGTACTAACTTCATACGATCATGATGTAATTTTGCACCACCTTGTACTTAATCTTTAAGTTCATCAAATTAAACGTTATGATGCACATGTAAATCTTCACCTTGTACATCTAAAAAGCCACGCTGTGCTTGTAAAAACGTATGATCATCGTGTTATTATTGCCCCTACCGCATGCCATACTGAGAGTACATGTCTTTCGGAGTTCACTAATTCGGCCGTAAGGTTCACCGACATATGTTGATTATCTAAAACATCGGCTGTTGTTAAAATACACATTGATATACCAACTGCTCACGATAAGTAATGACTGCTTACAATCATGTACTGATTTCATACGTTCCTGTACTGAATTCATGGGTTCATGCACTAATACGTACGTTCATGTACTGAAGGGACCCATGTGGGTATGTGGGACCGTGTATTTGGTCTAACGGTAGAGCATCCGCCTCTCACGTGGAAGGCTCGGGTTCGATTCCCAGGCCCATTCATACCAAAGACTCTAAAATGGAACCTACTGTGGTTGTGTGTGATGCTCCGCATTATCAACGGAGTAGGGAACTCAAGCCAGTGAATCACTTTTGGGAAAAAGGCCGTGGCCTTGAACCAATAGGCTCGACTTGAACCAATAGGTTAGAAACTGGGCCGTAAAACTCCAACTAACTAACTCACCCATGTGGGTATCTAATGACAATAAGCCCCTGTCAATACATGGGCCCGAAGAATTTGTGGAAGTTTTGATCCGATTGGACATTTCGATGGTACACGGCATCAAATCCACTGAACAAAAGTTTGTAGCATTACATGAAATAGCCTTTACTAAAACTGCCTACCACTAAACAGCCTAAACCCCAACTTTTGAGCAAATAAATCAGGTTTTTACTTGATGTTCGCACCCACAGTTTATAGCCACTCTAACCCTAAAATCAACCTATATAAGCATTGGGATAGCTATAAATTGTGGATGTTCACATCAAGTAAATAACCCGACTTGCCACCCAATAGCTGGGTTTAAAACTGTTTAGTGGAAGGCATGCAGTTTTTAGCAAGGGCTATTTTACGTAGGGTGCTTTCTTAATCACTCGACATTAGATGATCGTCTGGTGGTCTTATGGGTAAATCATGAGCCTTGTATAAAGGTAGGCCTAGACATAGGCATGGCAAGTTGAGGTATCAAGTGTTTAGATGCATTGCAGCGTGGTAGTAGACTGAAAGCAAGTTGGGGCCCAGGGTCCCATTATGGATACAAATCACCGAGCAGCAAAATACACGTTGAAGTCACACTCAGTGATTACTGCTTGCTAGGTTACTTGTCATCATTCGGCCACAACAATTTAAATCTTAGCAATCCACTCCGTGAAGAAGCTGGAAGTTGCATTCATGAGATGATTTTTTCAACCTATGCACATTGGCATCAGAGGTATATGGTGACGTGGGACACTTGCCCCTGGAAAGTAAAAAAGAGGCAAAAACTTGGAGAAAGAAATGACATCAACATATTTAAAGATATTGCTAGGAAATTTCTAGAACATTAGACTTTAATATAAATAATGGTAACTCACAAGGTCTGAGAAGCGCAATTTTCAGCGATATAAAAAGCATCTTTGCCAAAATTTTCTTAGTGCTACACTTACAGGTTCCCCCACCCCCCGGCAAATGCTGGCTGCACCCCTGTAAAAACAGAAACATTTATCAAAAAAGTCCTTTCTAGGAGTAAAAAATTTCCCCTCATTTTGCGGACACCCTTACCTGTTTAACATATAATTCTTGCAATTTAAAATTTTACGTACATTTTAAATCTAATTACAGATTATCACGTAAAAAGTTGTGATGGAAATAAACATTGTGTTTAAGTTATATCAATAAATCCGCTCACTCGGTAAATAATAGTTTCTTTTAATTCCTTGTGCACCCAAATAAGTTCCTTTGTTCCGCGATACAAAGAACTTAAATTAAAGTATAATATATTTTTCATGTTAATGTTTAATTCAGTAGATACTGATTTTAAATATTTTTCAGTGAACTGATAGTATTAAGTGAATTCACCACAAAAAAGAAGGATTTCTCTTTAAGTAATTTATGTTCTCTCACGCTCTACCTTGAGGCAAAGCAATAATAAAATACACGAAGCAAAAGCTCTTCGTTACATCTTCTGTTTGTTCTTGTTGAAGGAAAGGTTTTATTTCCAATTTCAATTTGAATTATTTGCATAAGAAAAGCTTAGCATATCGAATGAAACATTGTCTTGACGTATGAAGAATTTGTTTTTAAGGAAAAAAACTTCATTTCCAACATGCTATATTTATTCATTTACAAAGCTGATAGTTACAAGGATTGGAAATGAAATAATAAGGGTATTTACAAGTACTTACAGTTTGATTTGTTCAAGTTATAGGGATAAACTTGTCATAAATGTAACTATAGCGTAGCCAAAGGGGACAAGTACTTTTAACTAGAATTTAAACATTCGTTTTTTGAGATTTTGATAGACCCACTGCCATAACTGGGGTCCATCACCTGTCAATCTTTCGATTTCCTTGCTTACCTCTATCATGGATGGTTGTACACTAATTTGTATCTTAAATTCTCCAAGTTCACTAAATATGAGGTTTTGAAATTCATGTAAACAATAAATAAAGACGGTTTTAGGCTGATGGACCCAACTAATGGCGGTCTACTGTCACTAAAAACAAGTGCTAATCGGATTCGTCTATAGCAATCACGAAGACTTGTGGGATAGAGTTTTGGTGTGCGTCGCAGTAAAATGACTTTGAGGAAAAATATCATTCCTAAAATCATTTGTAATTGTTTTTTGGAAAACGTTCTTTAAAATTTCCACTCTAATGAAAAGAAATGGGCAACTACCCGTGTTCTGAATACATGTAGTCCTTGCATAATTTATCCGCAACCATTACACGACGTTAACTTACTCATATCGCAGCGCGCTTTCAAATCTAACAGCCCAAGTCCAAGTTATGGGTAGTGTAAAATATGATCAAATGGTGATTTTCTATTCTGTTTAAAGTGCTCGGCATACAGCATTCCAGTAACCAGGCAAGGTTCGGGGGTGGGGGGGGGGGGGGAATTTTTTTCATGGGGCAAAATTGTGTAAAATTGCAGTAAGTCAATGACAAAGTCAAAATTCTCTGGGGAGGATTTTCGTCCGGGTCCCGTTTTCCACCTATTCACTTCCTGGCTATGGACTTGACATCCAATTTTATTTGAAAAAGGAAAATGCTTCTTTAGGTTTCATCGGTCACATAATAAGCGTTAATGATCCAGATAATTATTTTTTCTAGGGGATCCTAAAACATCACCCGTATTTCTCCAGTTGAGAAAAAAGTTGTAAATCTTAGGTATGTGCACTTGAGTAAAACCTTTCCACTTATGTCATAAAATGTATAGCCAAACTGACCACAATTCAAATCGTGGTGTACTGTGTGGAATTCTAGGGGAAAAGGGACTTCTGTTGTGTTCAAAAGTCCTCTAAAATGCTCCAGATTGCAGGTGATTTGCAGATTTCAAACTTTTCCGTGGAAGCATGCCCCGGACCCCTAGCGACTGCATGTTTACGGCACGCGCCAGCCGCCTCCGTATTTGTAAAAAGCTCCACATCTTGGAAAAAATACCCACCCCTCCACATGGGTTGGCTACGGGCCTGTATCCTATTCGTGATATGTATCCTATCCTGTTCGCGATATCTGTAACATAAATACACAAATATACACAAACACACAAATATACTCTGCCCTAGAAGGGATATTTAACAGTTAAATTAATGTTTAAGCGGTAAGAGTAATGTGACCATGACGATCTTTGAACTAGAACTCAGTGATTGGGACTTATTTGTCACGGAAAAGTTAATGGCGGCCGCCTGGAGCTTTCCGGCACATAATTTTCCAAACTTTCCTCAAATTGACCCTTTCTTGTAGTTCATTCGGTACGTACAATTTTATACAAGACAGTCAGCGTTACAAAAGTCACCAACTCATTTGGCAATAGCCCAATTCTTAATAATAAAGTGCTTATTTCGAAGGAGAACAAATAGAAACATTTTCTAACATATTCTACCAATTTGGGTTTCATTATGGGCGACGGATCACAATTTTTCATATTTGGGCCCCATTTGCCCTAACATTTGTTGGTCCCGGTTTGGAAATTTCGATGCGCCAGTAATCGCCAACTCGTAAACCTTAAGGTGACGGGCCTACCTATATGACGATGAATCAAAGACTAAAGTTAAGTCCATTATATTGTATAAATCAATGACAGCGATTACTGATGGATACCTATAATACAAAAAAGTACGTGGGTGAAAAACACATCCCTTGTTTTGCTGAAAGGAAAGCACAAAAAGCGTTAAAAAAGTTCTGATCTCGAAATTCTCACAGCAAGCCGCGTCCTTGGCGGCGTTGCCGATCACAGGCCCATGCGTCGAAGAGCTTTGCCCTGCTGATATGTCGTGAAAATATATTAGGAAAAATTCTGTACCAGTGATTAATTCACGGTACTTTTGAGCTACACCCAGACCTCACGATGTTCACTGACATTTCTGACACGGAAAATTTACCTGTTTAACGTAGGAACGGTTAACGATCAAGCATTGGAAAAAAGTCATTTGGGCGTGTTGAAGACAATATTTAAAATGCAGTCCAGATAATGAAGGGTACAGGCAAAAAAGTGTTTGCTCTATTTACCCAGCTCCAACCCCGTCTCATCCCTCCGGCAGTTCAATTCACATGTCACTGAGCTTTAATCAAGAGTTCTAGGTTAAAGCTCAATGACATGCGAATTGAACGAATTGAATATGGAAACTATAGTGATTAAGATCAGTTGGTAAGACGGCGCTCGACTGCGAGTAAAAATAGCATTAGTGGCTTGAAAGGCTACCGAAGACCTAGCGGTGAGCTTTCCCCGTTTGTGCCATTAAGAATAGTGATGTTTCCTACTCTATCATTTACATTTCATTTTGCTGGTTGAAGCTTTTAATGACTCATATGCCTTCACAATATCTCTGGTCAACTTAGGCTTCATTTTGGTAATAATGCCTTACTGTAAATTTTCAGATCAGTTCACTAGGCGCTACGGTATAAAGCCTACATGACCAACTCGTCAAATCCTCACCCCTAAGCTTTTTATTTTCCGTTGCACCGTTGCAATTTATTGAGACGTTTGCCTTTCCAAAGCAACTCTTGTTTTGGAAGGAAAGCGAGTCTGGAATAAATTCAAAGTTATCGACTTAGAAACACGTTTTCTTTTGCTACTATGAATTAATCCTCTCAGGAGTAGGCCTAAATATCTTCCAACATTAGCTGGCTATTGTCCTTGTTTCACGGTGCTATGCTTCGTAAAAGAATTTAAACTTGACCAAGATTTCTTCGGTGTTTTTCTGTGTTCCAGTGGCAGCCCACCAGTTCACTTCGGAAAACGATGTTACCGTACTATTTTTAGCTCTATGGATAAAAGCTCTGACGGCACACTTTAGCACATGCCGCTAAGATTATAATGTGTTTATTTGTAGTATGAACGTGGTTAAATAGAAGTACCTGAATAAACCAAAAAAAAAAAGTAAAGTGAAGAAGTTAACTTTGCATTGTATTCTTCTGTGATACAATATGGCATTTATTAAGTAGTGATGAAGTGCCGAAAAGTTCCTAGGAACCAACAACTTATTATTCAAGCGCTCCTAGCTACAAATTAAAAAAAAAAAAACAAAATAAAAAGGACTTGACTGTGAGATTTTCTTCTCAAGAGTGATTTGATGTGCAAGAGGCGGTCCCCAACCCTCATTATTCATCCATGTATTAAACTTAAATATAAATTCCCAACAGTTAAGTGCTTTGTTTTTACAAAGCACTTAACTGTTGGAATTTATAATTTGGTTTATTCAGGTACTTCTATTTATTATATTATTATACTATTATATTCATTTATAGAAGTTCTCGCCATGCAGGTACAAGCTTTACCTCTCAATGACGAGATAGCTGCTGATAAGTTGGTCATTCGTGGTGCTTTCATCCCGGGAACTGAAAGTCTGGTTCATGAAATAATTGTATTTAAATTATCCCTTAATGTTAATAAAACAAACTTTATGTTGTTCTTAAAGCGTAATGATTGTCGCAAGGATGTAACAACTAAAACTAATTATTGCATCATAGAAGGGGTCTTCACTACCAAATGGATGATTATTGACTGTGATTAAAACTGGAGGGTACACATCACTTTGACTTTTTAAAAGTCTTGCATTTACGTACAATTTAAGACGAACATTAAAAATCCCACCATTGATGATTCGGCACAACTCCCTGGTCTTCCTTTATATCAACTCAGTACTCATTGACTCTGTCCTTACAAAACAGAAGAAAGCTATCCGGTTGGTTACTAAAACTAAATTTAAGGAACTAATGAACCCATTTTTTATTGACATGAAAATATTATAGCTTGAAGATCTTTCTAACTTTAATACAGCTCCTTTATTGCTCAGTCAAAAAAGGACATTACCTCCGAATAAACATACGTTATTCATTGAAAAAGGGATGGTTTTTATCAATTTTCTGTTCATATAAACTTGAAAGCTACGCATTATATCTCTGTTAGTCGGTCAAAATATATCAAATAATCAAATTAATCATAGGCGTACGCGTATACGGGGATGATTTTTGTAGGGAGTGCAAGAAAAAATTTGGCCTGAATTATGGCACACTTTATCATGTTTTGCCCCAACGGACCAACCGCTTTTGCCCGAATTTGAAGGGCGAGTGCCCCTTTGCACCTTGGCCTCGTACGCCTATGTAAATAATGACCTTAGGAACTCTAAAAATGTACGTATTTTCAAACGGTAGTTCAAAGATCAAGTGAAAAACTGAACACGTGGGAACAGCATAAGAATTCGTCCCACACGTATAGCAGACTATGCGCCTATTCGACTGGTTGACAAGTCGGCTATCTGCATTTGTCTGTGTTAGTTTGTTTTGCCTCCAAAGGAGGGCGTGCTTTCCGGTCTGTGACATCATACGCACAAGGTCTATTACTTTGATATCCCCTGTGCAACATAAGTTTAGGATTACAAAAGAACATTTGCCTTGATAAGACATAACGTAAACAACTACGGTTAAAGAGGCTCATTGAGCAGTTGAGTTGATCGATAACTTAATGAGAGTCTCAAAGGGATACTACCACATAACAATGCTTAAAGTTAGCATAACATGTAAAGTTTGAAGTTCAAAAGTCAGAGAAAACGTTAAAATTTTGAATTTTCTAGTGTCCTGACTTGTAACGTTTTTGTACATAATTTGAAAATTGTCTGGTGACGAAATTTTGAAAACCGACTTGAACCGTTAATTACCTACTCATAATATAGTTATTTGTATGTAGGGTATTGGGATTGTCTCAGATTGACCATTTGACATTGGTATGTGAAGAAAAGTTAACAGGTTTGGAAAAATTTGTTGAATTTCATGAACCAACTCTATCAGCCGCCTTAAAATTAAATGTTCCAGCACATCGTTTTCCTTTTTTAAGTAATTATTTATCAGAATCATTAAGCATTGAAGAGGCCTTCTGAGTGAGAAGAAACGTTAATTCTGTGTAATTAATACTGAATGGTTATTTTGCATTTTTGTTCGGGTAACAAAATTCCACACAGATGTAAAACTAGACAACCTCATGCATACGATGACCAATCACAATGTTAAACCATGATGACAGATCATTTGTTTCTTAGTTTTAAATCAATGTGTGATTGTGTTGCAGAATTTAAGTCGGGGGAAATTTGCAATGTAAATACAAGCAATTGCCCCTTTAATGTAAAACAGGTATTTACAGTTTGGTTCATTAAAATTATAATAATCTTAGACAAGAAAAAAGGTGCGTTCCCTGTCCAGATTTTCTAAAATTTTGCCTTTAGGTTAACAACATCATTGTGTCGTTGGACGGGTGGGGGGTCAATGGGACCACGACATGGGGGAAAGTCTTAGGGGACGGAAGGGAGGAGGGGAGGGGAAACCGCTATTTCAAGTGTTTTTGCATTTCAAGGTAGGGTCATGGAGGAGGGTTTCAACCTCAAAGCCACCCCGTGGCTACGCCACTGGATTAAAGACTTAATTCCTTAACTGGAATGAGTATATGACTAAAAACCTGGATGCATTAGGACTTCCAAATAATGAAATAGAACATAGTAAACATATTTAACACTACCTAACAAAAGCTATACACTCGAGACCCATAAGAAAAATTAACGTTGAATTTTAAGATTGTACTGAAAAGTTTTTGCCCTTCCTTAATTTTTTATGCAAAACCTTTATTTCCACTTTGAAGAACATACCATACAATCAAACAAATATTTACAAGGTTTACTAATAAATCGGATTTACATGGGTGAATAAATAACGAAGAAGTTTAAATGAGAAGTTTAATTTTAAGAAAGGTTTTTTTTATATCTGTCTTGAGAAACATAACATCTATACAATCAAACAAATATTATGAGGTGCCGTATCGGCCAATATTTTATAACATGAATATATTTAGGTTATGTTATAAACTCAAAATATATTGATTATAGTTCTAATATATTTAGGTTATGATATAGAAAGTCCAATATATTTAGGTTATGATATAGAAATTGATATAAATGTGTTATATTATGAATCCAATATATATAGATTATATTACTACTCTATATAAATAGGTTATGAGTAAACTGTCTTAGTTTACGAGTAATCCATTATAGTTTATAAAATTGCAATATATATAGGTTACGACTGGAAATGCAGCTCGAACAAACGAATGGCGTTACGTCACGAAGATAGGCGTGATCACAAACGGATGGGCGTGACAGTATGTACGAAGGCGGGATCGGATCACGGTTGGCTTCTCGAAGCATTCGACATATGCTAGCACTGCGTGTAACTTGTAAGTTTTACAAACGGTAACTTGCTACAACTAGGCTGACTAATAACGTTGGTATAATAAAATTACCGAAAATGAAATTTTAATGAAGAAGAAATCGTGGAAAGACCAGCACGTACGTGGCCAGGAGAGTTTGGGTCGTTGACATGGTCGTAGGCCTTCGTATGCAGGGCGAATTTTCTGTCTAGCCAGTCTAAGAAGGCTTAGGCATAGGCCTACTAGATTCTTGCGACCACCATTCAGGGAAGAGGTACATATTTGCAAAATGAAAGCCAAGATGCCCTTGAGTAACCCAGACACTTCCAAAGGCACAAATATTTAAATTTACATTAGAACTTGCCTTAATGTTTAAAACATGTTGCAAGTATAACTACATTATCAACCGCATGACGTCATCAGCGAGCTATTAGTGTAGTTGTTTGAAATACGTTTGGGATTCCTTAGGATCCGAGATCGGTTCCCGCCTTGTGGGGTCCGGGTAGCTTTCTTTTTGTGGTCAACTGCAATAGTGTTGTAATTAGTTGATCCAATATGTAAATAATTGTTAATGGAGACTTTGCTGAGAGACAAGTCAATTCAATTGTGTTTTGATTCCAATGTCGGCAAAGTGGAAGTTTTTAAGTTTTTGACAGAGTATGGTGTTAGTACGAATAACTTGATTTCGGTGCAAGATTTACCCGGCCGTGCGTGGGACGTGACTTTTCGAACCGTTTCTTTGAAGAAGTAGCATTGGCCTGCTTTGTCTAGTGCCAAAGGATGCACAGCTTACTCATATACCAGTTCTGCGACAGTGGTTACTGTTCTTCACGTGCCATACGAACTAGATGATAACATCGTGAGACTCATTTTAAGTCGATATGGGAAAGTGGAAAGTGGCAGGTTTCTAACTTACGCTGACTATCCTAATATTTTCAATGGAATACGGCGATATTTTATCGTTCTTTCAAAGGATATTCCGTCATCATTACGCTTCGCTGGAAGAGACTGTTGGGTTCGATACCATGGCCAGCCCAGGACCTGCCTGAATTGTAATGAAAGAGGACATGATGTTCACAATTGTGAGAATGTTAAATGTAGGAAATGTCTTCAACTTGGTCATGAATTTAAGGACTGTGTGAACGAGGTTCAGTGCACAATATGTAATAAAGTTGGACATAATTATCGGGATTACAATATCTCCTTTGCAAACGTCATCAAGCCGCAACCCGGTGTTTGGATTAAAGGGGGTGCATCAATTGTGAACCTTCCAAGCAGTGAGGAGAATTCTGACAATAAGGGGTCTTCGGATGATCAGGAACAGCCTGAGTCTCTCGACGAAATGGTAGTTGACGGTCCTCCAACCCAGAACTGTGAGTTTAATGTTGTGGTCCAGGCGGATCCCAAGGTGTCTTCTGGTAATGACTCTCCTTCAGTGACTCATGACAAAATGGGAACTGAGGACCCCTTGCCTCAGCGCAGCGTGACTAATGTTGTGGAGCAATCTGGTCCTTTGAAGCCCTCTGGTGTTAGTGCTCTTCCTGAAGTTGTGGATCAATCAGGCCCTTCGAAGCCCTCGGGCAACCTTGCTCTATCTGAAGTTCAAGTTAAATTGGATGTTGGTCCCTCTACTCAGCTCAGTACCATGGACTCGGAGGGTCCCTTTGTTATCCCCGATTCCCAGTGCACTCCGGATTTCAATGGGTCTCAGCAGGAGCTTTTTGAAAGCCAGGGGGAAAGTGACTGTGGAGATTTTGTGTCCCAAAGTTGGGCAGTTGATTGTCCAGAACCGTGCGGCCCTTCCAAGGTCTTTGTTCCTTCTGCAGTAAATGATGAAACTGTTCAAGAAACCTCTCGCTCTAAAATGTCTTTGTCTCAACCTTCTGTATCTGTCAAGTCTAACAAGTCTTCATCACTGAGAAAGAAAAGCTCGTCCCAGCCTCTTCCCCTGAGAAGGTTAGAGAGGTCTCGTTCAAGAATCCGTTTTCCAACAGAGAATCCCTCTGAACTTATTAAAATGACGCAAATATTTCTTGAAAGTGAACCATGGCATGCCTGTGTGGCCAAAAGTTGTAAGGAGGTTTTCTCGGAGTATAAGGCTCTAATCAATCACATCTCGGTTTATCATCCGAAATTAAAGGATTCTAAGTACCCGTGCGTTTGGAGGAAGTGTTCGTTGAATCTCTCTTCTCCCAAGGAATGGATCCAACATATTGCGGACAACCATCCTGACTTTGTTGCAAAACGAGATATTGAATTTTTTGATAACTATTTTTTGAAAAAGACCAAGCCCTGGTCGTGAAATGTATATTTTCATCTTATTAATTTTCGCAAGTCTTTCAATTGCTACATTAAATGTTAATGGATTAAGAGACAAAACTAAATGTACTCGTATTATTCATTGGTGCAAAATTGTAAATGCTGATATCATCTTCTTGCAAGAGCTATTTCTTTCTACACCAGAGGATTTTTCGTTTTTCAAGAAACAATGGGGTGGGCGTGTATTTTATTCACCTAGTTTATCTAATCACTCAGGCGGTGTTGCCATCATTTTCAATAGTAGGGGAGACTTTAGGGTGTCTCAGATTAAACATGATAATGTTGGTCGTTGCATCTCGTTGTGCTGCTCGGTTAACGGTTTACCTTTTAAGTTGTGTAATGTCCATGCCCCTAACCCTCCGGCTGATAGGACCAAGTTCATTGAAAATCTTTATGCATTCACAAGAGGGAGCTGCCCTGTTGTTCTAGGAGGGGATTTTAATTGTGTCACAAATAATATTGATCGTTGTAGTACAAGCCTAAATAACTCTGCTTTTGTTGGGTCTACTGAGTTGAATCAATTTGTATCCGAGTATAGGCCTGTGGACAGCTATAGAAGTATGTACCCGTCTACACCAGGTCATACTTGGTCTCGCTTGAATAGAAGTTCTAGGATTGACAGGATTTATATTCCCAGAGATTGTAAGATAATTAGGGCATCTTCCTCTCCGTTTCCCTTCAGTGATCATAATCCGGTTTTTGTTGACTTCCATCTTCCTTGCACTCCTAGGAGTATGGGCAAAGGTTACTGGAAGTATAATGTTGTACTTAACGGCAATGAAGACTTTTGTTCGGACCTGCGTACGTACTATCAGTTGTGGTCCACATTGAAAGAGGGTTTTAACTCTAAATTAGATTGGTGGGAGGATGTTAAAGTTTGTATCAAATATCTTGCTATTCGTCATAGTGTGAAGACAGCTCGTATGAAAAGAGCACATGCAAAGGATTTACAGGATCGGTGTTTACATGCTAGTTCTGAAGAAATTGAATGTATTGTTAACGATGACATTAAAGGTGCATGCATTCGTACTATCGTCAAGTATTTGGTAGATGGGGAGAAGCCTTCAGCCTGGTTTTTTAAGAATGAACATACTAAGGCGAGACATAAAACTATCCAGTCTGTTCGGGACCAAAACGGTATTGTGTGTGATAAGGTCGATGATATGTTGAGAATTTTTCAGGTTTTTTACCAAGATCTCTACTCGGAACAAGCTTCCTTAAATGGAAATACTCAAGAAATGTTTATCAATAGTTTGCATAAAAGATTAAGCAAGGAGGAAAAGGATAATTTAGAGCGTCCTATCACGCTGTATGAGGTATGGAATGTAATATCTCTGTCTGCAAATAACAAATCGCCAGGGAGTGATGGTCTTCCTTATGAATTTTATCGCTCGTTCTTTGACATTCTTGGTAAAGATTTACTTGATGTTTTTGATGAAATTTATAATTCTGAGACCTTGTCTCCTTCCCAACGTTCTGGAATTATCACGTTGCTTCCGAAAGGTGGCGATAGAGAGGACCCTTCTAATTGGCGTCCTGTGACATTGCTGAACTGTGATTATAAAATTATTTCCAAAATTTTTCAAATCAGACTTTCCAAAGTTCTTCCCTCCATCGTGAACGAGTTTCAAACTTGTGCTGTCCCTGGCAGATCTATTCATAGTAATTTACATCTGATCAGGGATATTATCAATTTTTCTTACGATAAAATGAATCCCTGTGCCTTAGTTTCCATCGATCAGCAAAAAGCGTTTGACAAGGTGAACTGGGAATTTCTTCGAAAGGTACTGATTAAACTTAACTTCGGTGAGAAATTTATTCAATGGATCACTATTTTATACAACAATATCAACAGTCGTATTTTAGTTAATGGGTTCTTCTCTGAAATTGTTCGTATTTACCGTGGGGTGAGGCAAGGCTGTCCTCTCTCTCCCCTCCTTTATGTTCTGTATATTGAACCTATCGCATGTTACGTTAATCATAATGGTAACATTCGGGGATTCAATCTTCCTGGGTGTAGAAAGAAGGTTAAGCTTCTTCAGTATGCTGATGATGCCACCTGCGTGGCGTGTTGTGATAATGATATCCATCACTTTTTACGAGCTTTTGACTTGTTTCAGGAGGCTACTGGGGGTAATATTAATCTGAATAAGTCCCATGGTTTCGTTATAAGTGACACCTTCCATTGTCTTCCTTCTAATATTGTATGGAGTAGTTCTGCGATTAAAGTTACTGGAGTCACATTTGGAACTGATGAGTCTGTTCAAGGAAACTGGGATGTCATACTTAAGAAAACCACTATGTGTGCTCAACGTTGGTCGGGCTGTCATCTTTCCCTGCTGGGGAAGGTGGCCATTATTAATACGATTATTTTTCCCCTGTTTTATTTCGTTGCTCCCGTTTTTCCACTCCCAGAAAATGTTCTCCGGAAGGTTAATAAGATTGCTTTTGCTTTTCTGTGGGGAGACAAGAAACCGGACTTAGTTTCAAGAAAAACCGTCACTTTAGACAGAGCTGTGGGTGGTTTAGGTCTGGATAATTTTAAGACTAAGATGGATGCTCTTTTTGTTAAACCTCTTTTCTCAATTCTTACTGGTGATCCTCCTTTGTATCTCATTTTGGCCAGGTTTTTTATGGCCTCTAAACTTCGTAGAGTCTTTCCTTCTGTTTGGTCTAATATGAGGCCAAATTCCCCTGTTTGTAGTCACTTTTTACTTTATGCTTGTGACCTTCTTATCTTGTTGCATTCTCTTGATTCCCTGTTTTTGGATATTTGTACAACAACCAAGTCTATCGTAAAAGCGTTTAAAAAGGGGAGTTAGTTAGTGTTAAAGTGGTTCAGGATCACCCATCTTTTCCTTGGAAAAGTATCTGGAGTTCAGCTTTTAATAAAATACTGGATAACAAGTTAATGGATTTTCAGTGGCGCTTGTGTCACCACATTTTAGCAACTGGTCAAAGGATAGCTCGTTGGGGATTGGGGGATGGTATTTGTCCATATGAATGCTGTAATATGGTTGAATCTATTAATCATCTATTTTGGGAGTGTCCCAAAATTAATCCTGTAATTATTTGGGTAGATAATGTTTTTAAAAGGTTATACAAAAATAATATTGATATCAATCTTAATTTGTTTTTGTATGGTTTCACTAAGGAGAAAATACCTCGTGTAACTTTCAACAGGATTTGGTATATTTTTTGTATTTGTAAATCTATAGTGTGGAAATCTAGATGTATTGCTGTTTTTCAGAAGGTTTTTAAAACTGGAGCTCAGATGAGATCTGATATCATTAACGAGATAAAGTTAAGAGTTATGGCGGATCATGTTAGACTTTCATCATCAAGATTTTTTAGTTTGTGGATTGAGGGAAGTTCCTTTGTAAAAATTGAAAATCACAAACTACTTCTTCAGATTTAACGTCCGTGTTGTTACTTTCGTTCTTTTTTGTATAACGTTTTATTTTTTTTTTTTTTTGTCTTCTTATGGGCAAATACTAATTATTAATCCTTAAGAAAGGGGTGAAGGAAGTAATGCGGAACTTATTGTTTGTATTGAGGTGGGTAATATTTATTAGACAATGGTTTTATTGTATCAATATTGTTAACTTGTTAGTCTATCTCAGTGTCTGAATGTCTGCAAATCTGTGTTATTGTCATTATGTACAAAATTATGTAAACTGTAATAGTGTTGTAATTAGTTGATCCAATATGTAAATAATTGTAAATATCTTTTCACCTTGTATATATTCTGCTTTGAGTTTTAATAAAGTTTTTCCTTCAAGGAAAAAAAAAAATAATTGTAAATATCTTTTCACCTTGTATATATTCTACTTTGAGTTTTAATAAAGTTTTTCCTTCAAGGAAAAAAAATTCTCCTACCCCCCCAAAAAATTCTCCTACCCCCCCCCCCAAAAAAAAATTCTCCTACCATTGTACAAACATCTGAAATTCCTTCCTACTTTAGAAAAGAGGAAGACAGATTAAAAAAGAAATATCGAAGGCGGAAAGGAAGTTTTTCTTCAAAATAAATTCAAAAGAAAAAAGTAAAATAAATGTACACAAGATGTAAATGAGATATGCCTAAAACCTTCCTTCAAGGGAAAAATATTTTTTTGGAAAAAATATAAAAACAGTGACATAGCTACGGGTGTGTGTGTGGGGGGGGGGGGGGCTTGGGGCTCCATCCCTGCAAAAGCGTCCCTGAAAAAGCGTGCTCCTAGCATGGCCCCTATAGCATCTGGCCTGTTTCTTCCTCCTGTAGGGATTTTTTTCAATTCTTGGGAATGCACAAATTTGTTTCAAAATCATACTTGGTGGGTGTGGGGGGGGGGGTAGAATATTTAAGTCAAATTTGGTTGCACTTTTCACAGCCAGTGTTGCCAGTCATTGGCCAATGCAACAACCAAACCCATGCTGGGTCAATGCAGTCTCAAGGGTCGCAACCTTACCACTACAGGACCTCACCTAGCTAAGGTAGCATTCCCATGTGGGCCCCATATACGTCAAACCAAATGGGTCCCATATCATTTTGCACCCAAGACCCACATGGGGCCATATGGGCCAGCCCGGTATGCCCTTATGCCCATATGGGATAGTACTGGGGCCCATATGGGGCAATTGCCCAAATTGGTCCCAGCACTATCCCATATGCATTATATGGGTTTCCTGGGCTGGCCCATATGGGTCCCATATGGATCTTGGGTGCAAAAGGTTTATGGGACCCATGTGTTTGTCGATATGGGGCCCATATGGGAATGTTACCAGGATGTTGGTCGGAGTGGAATACCCAGTGGCGTACGAGACGGGGCGGGGGAAGGCTGTCCCCAAATTTCCCCAAAATCTAAATTCGTGCAGGAATTTGGCAAAAAAATCGGACAGTCCTTTAGTTCTGAAGAAAAAATAGCATGGTTTTTCAGAAAATTCCTAAATGTCAGGCCCGTAGCCAGGGGGTCGGAGCGTTCGAACGACCATCCCCAACTTGAGGGAGGTCCATTTTTCCAGCCCTGTGTTCTAGAGTTTGAAGGGTGGGCTATGAAATATTTTTTATCTTGACATATTGAGGACGAATTTCCGTTCACTTTTTGCAGGAAGATAAAACCTTTCAGATTACATGTATGATTTTTTCTTGAAAAGTGGTGTACTGTGTGGAATTCCTGGGGAAAAGGGACTTCTGTTGTGTTCAAAAGTACTTTAAAATGCTCCAGATTGCAGGAGATCTGCAGAATTCAAACTTTTCCGGGGAAGCATGCCCCGGACCCCTAACAACTGCATGCTTACGGCACGCGCCAGCCGCCTTCGTATTTGGGAAAAAGGTCCACATCTTGGAAAAAAGACCCACCCCTCCACATGGGCTGGCTACGGGCCTGAATGTGGCCGAAATCTTAAAAAAGATATGCCCGAAAAAAGGGAAAGAAATGTCATATAGTCGCAGTAAAATTTTCAAGAAAATTGGACAAGATTCCAAAATTTCGCTTCACCCTTCGCGCAGCGCAAAATGCTGTACAGTTATTCGTGAGTTTTACGCCACAGGTTATCACAACACAATATGCCCGAAAAGGTTTAATATCTAAATTCTTTCAAGCATTTGACCGAAAATAGAAAAGTATCATAATAAGGGTAACATAGTCACGAAAAATTAAACAGCTAAAACACATTTGGGAAGCCTGTGGCTTAAAAGACCAATCATCATAGGTTTTGGAAGCCCCGAAAACGGTCGATGAGTTGCCGGTGGGATGTGATAGGCAGAATTTGAGGCGCGCATATCTTCTCAATTTTTTGGCTTTCTTGTAACAAATATTTGAAAATCCCGAGCGACTTGTTCAAAAGTTGGTTTGAAGTATTGGGAAGAAATTAATTTGGCTTTTAGTATGGCTCATTAAAAATCGGGGTGTTTATGGAAGAATCTACCAGTCATCTGAGCAAAATCAAGAAAGTTATATGGACGACTGAAATTCGTTTGGCGTTACACATTTTATTGTAGTCCTTCTTTACGTATACTAAGGCGCTCTGACAAACAGCAAATTTCGCCCGAAAACGTTTACTTCTTGTGAAAATAAAAGCGTATATTAGAAAAATATTTGCTTTATAACGAAAAATGCTAACTGGTGTCTACCATATGTTTATGTCCAGGGGTGGCGCCAGGATTTGCCTGACGGGGGGGGGCAAGCTCCCCAACAGGGGGCCAGCATTTCAAGGCCCCGACAAAGGTATGAGTGGGTCCCAGTGGGACGTGAATTGGCAAAATTAAGTTGAGGCGCGCCAAGCGCGCAGAAATTTCTGACTTTCTTTTTAACAAATACTTCAAAATCTGGAGTATATTTTGAAGAAAAAAATTAAAATTTTTGAAAGAAATTTGGCTTTTGTAAAGACCATTAAAACGTCGGGTGTTTATCAAAGAATCTGTCCTTCTTATGGGTAAAATCAAAAACGTTTTATACACGACAGCTGAAATTCTGTTGCGTTCATGCATTTATTCGTTCTAGACCTACGTACTTAGGTCTCCAGACGAGACTAGAAGTTTGCCCGAAAAGTTTTTCCCTTTTTTGAACGAAGATTTGAACATTTTGAGCTTATTATATTGCAGAAAATTTGTTTTTTGTAAGGTTATAATGATAAAATTAGGTTCTTTATTAAGTGATATGCCTTTCAAGAGCAAAATTAGGTAAAATCTCGGGGTGATTAACAGTGCAGGTGGCTTTGGTTATTTGTTGTACTGAGTATCCATCGAAACTGGAAAATTTTGCCACTTTTAACAATCTGAAGCTAATATTGGGGATATGTTGTAATTTTATGACTGATATGAAATGGAATTACAAAACAAAAAATATGTTCAAAATCACTAACCCAGTAACTTCAGTCCTTTTAGGTTTATTTTTATTTTTTTATTTTTTAAGTCCTCCCCGACGAAATCGCCGACCTTCCCCGACGGGGGGGGGGTGGCCCCCTCCCTCCCCCCTATCCTGCTAGCGCCACCCCTATTTATGTCTCAGGTGATCAAAGCTATTCACTGAAGACTTACGTCGCTAGTTTTAAGTTTGTGTATGTCGCCATGAGAGGGTATGGGCCGCTATAAGAGTTAGGGACCATTTAAGTTTGGTGGGACAGAACATTCTTTGCCTGAACAATTCAATGCTGTCCGAAAGACTATAGTAAGCCGAGCGCTATCGGCAGTTGGCACGGAGTGTTCATAAAATTGTTATTTCTCAGACAGCCGGAAATGCCATTCCCAGGCTTGTATAGCAGAACCTAAACATTCTTTATTCTGCAGGGATGGAGTCGTGTCCAACTGCCCCGAGTCCTGAGCCGGATCCGAGTCCAGAAGTTCCAAGTCCAAGTCAAGCCCAGTACAGATGGTCTCGAGTCCAAGCTGTGTTCGAATCAGCCGGGATCCGAGTCCGACAGAGTCCGGCAGTGCGGAACTCACCCATCTAGCTGACTACCTGATACCTGCATGCGCATGCAACACAAATGCAGTCTAAGAATAAATATTGTCTTGCGTGAGAGAGCAGTGGCAGCGCTACAATATCAATTTTGGGGGAAGGGGGGGGGCAGCAAACAAAGGGCAAAGGAAAATGTTGGGAATGAACATTTTCGCTTGCAGTGCGAAACTGAGCACAAAGCGAGAGCTTCTGGCTCCAGGTCGGGGATCCAGGGTCCCACCTCAAAGATCATGGTTTCCTAGAAGTAGTTGTTCTTACAAAGTCACGGCTCTGTACATAATTGTATAGAACCAAATCTTAATTGTCCCTCTCCCATTAGTCCTCGTCTCATCAGCTCCTCGTATCATAAGTCTCCTGACCTCATTCATTAGTCTCTCATCTCATTAGTCCCCCATCCCTTTCATTACTCAGTCTCATTAAGTGGCGTACGCATGGAAGGCATTGGGCCAGGCCCCTCCCGGCGGATGCTATTTTTTATCCTGAAAATACATAATTTTGTTAGTACTTAAATTTTACTTCAAATGGCATATGTGACATCAGAATGAATGAAGGGACACCCAATTTCTCAAAAAAAATTCAAAGGGTGGGGGTGGGGACGTTGTCTCCCCAAAGCACCCTCGCTGATGCCAAATCTTTCGTTCCAAAGAATACGCACATATTGTGATAGGCCAACTCTAGATTTTACTGCAAAAGTTAGCACAGGCCAACATAGCCCCAGATTACATGTAAGGACACCCAAATTTTCCAAAAGTAAGGGGAGCGGATATCCCCTTACACCCTGACCAGACCAGCGATCCCTCAGCATACTGCATGCCCCCTCCTTCAGAGCGAAATCCTGAGTACGCGCCACTGGTCACATTTTCCCCCGACTCATTGAGATTTGGGACTCGGGTTAGGGTTATGGGTTAGATTATAAGGTTATGGGTTATTTACGTCCTCACTGCCCGAGCACATGCTTGTACATACAAAACAAAAGACAAAGGGGTTTCTTTATTAATCCCTCATGCACCTCGTCGCGGCACGAAGAAGATATATTGTTTGGCATTGTTACAAAGGATATGAAAGACAAAAAGAAAAAAGGAGAAAGCCCTAACACAAAAAAGGTGAAAAAGGAAAATAGCTGACACTCTGTGGGACCCGAACTCGCGTTACCGAAGCAAAAGCATCCTATGCGTCCGCGCTAGCCACACCGCCAACTGTAAGTTCATGATTAAAGGTAGTCGTATATGGAACGCCAAAACCGCCATCGCATATGACGATGTACTTCCATTTGGTGGCGTTATTTTACATGACGATGTTAGTTCAAATGGCCATCTATCCAGGAATGATGACGTTCTTCCGTTTTTCGATGTTACCATCTTAAACGGCGTTCGATCAAACGGCGATGTGTATCCAAGACGTGTATCTAAGGCGTGTATCCAAGGCGTGTATCCAAGGGGAGTTACCAATGATGACTATTCCATCTACAGGATGGCTTTGTAAAAGATGCAGCCAATCAGGTTTGGCTTGAGCTACGTAAAGGCGAGCATTATCATTGCAATGAGTGATCAAACTTACTGCTTCCCTCCGAAAGTTTTCCTTCACCTCGTCTTCATTTACGATGTGAAGGGATTCAATTATTTCATCCATCGTCTGATCGTTGAACTTGAACGTTTTGCTTAGGGCACACAGGTGGTTGTATGAGGTTATTAAATATGCATATGGGACATGTGGGTAACTAACTTAGCCTAGTATATTGAGTAACTAGTATGAAACCGCGTGCACACGTGCGAGACCTAGATCTCTTTATATGACAACCATTGTGATTGGTTTGATTTTACTTTGCTGAATATGTATACTTGAGAACAGGAACTCCCCTTGGATACACGCCTTGGATACACGCCTTAGATACACGTCTTGGATACACATCGCCGTTTGATCGAACGCCGTTTAAGATGGTAACATCGCAAAACGGAAGAACGCCATTATTCCTGGGATAGATGGCCATTTGAACTAACATCGTCATGTAAAATAACGCCACCAAATGGAAGTAGATCGTTATATGTGATCGAACGCCGTTTGAGTTGGTAACGTCGAAAAACGGAAGAACGTCATCATTCCTGGATAGATGGCCATTTGAACTAATAACGTCATGTAAAATAACGCCACCAAATGGAAGTACATCGTCATATGCGATGGCGGTTTTGGCGTTCCATAGTCGTAAAATACTTAGACACAATACAGCTTTCACACGCGGACAATCATTTAGGCCTATGCCCTTCATGATCCATTGAGTAATGTAACAGGCCCGAATGTAAGTATGGAAAGATGTTTAGTTTTCTCTATTGATTTGTCTTCCAAATAGTAAAAGTAGCGAGTCCTCCTTTTTCAGTGGTAAAGGCTGGCGGCTTGTTCTCAGTAGTTTAGGACAATACCACATTTTCACTCAATTATTGCCTACGGAGGCTACGGTATGGAATGGGCAATGGGCGTTTTCTTGAAATATTGGGGTGATGTCCGAAGGTCCCCCTGGATCGCCGTGGAATTATTTAGTTATTAAACCGTATACGGCACATACTTCGAGGGTCGCCCAACTGTCTTGTACAAACTTAGCCCTTGAACCAACAGGACCCAGCATTACGTTCCTATGCTATACACTTCATTTCTGGTACTGGTAGAAAGGAGTGACTACAAAGAACGGATTATACGGTCACGTTCAATGACTAGTACAAACTGTCCATATCTTTCTCGATTTTGTCTAGTTACTCTCTTGGCAGCCACTGGCTCTGCTATATAGCGTCTCCACAAGGGCACAGAAATCTTAAGTTCGGTAATCTAGTTGTAGCAAGCAAGTTTCTTTTATTGATAAATTCACTGAATTCTTCGAGATGCTGGAACAAAAATATGATCCCGCCTTCGTACATACTGTCACGCCCATCCTTTTGTGATCACGCCTATCTTCGTGACGTAACGCCATTCGTTTGTTCGAGCTGCATTTCCAGTCATAACCTATATATATTGCAATTTTATAAACTATAATGGATTACTCGTAAACTAAGACAGTTTACTCATAACCTATTTATATAGAGTAGTAATATAATCTATATATATTGGATTCATAATATAACACATTTATATCAATTTCTATATCATAACCTAAATATATTGGACTTTCTATATCATAACCTAAATATATTAGAACTATAATCAATATATTTTGAGTTTATAACATAACCTAAATATATTTATGTTATAAAATATTGGCGGATACGGCACCTCATAAAATATTTTCAAAGTTCACAAATAAATTGTATATGTTTAAGGTAATTGGATCAAGAAACTTACATGCATGAGAAACCATTACTTTGAGTATAATCTCAACCTCTATCATTCAACAGCAATAACTACAAGCTGCACAAATTAAGAACATTTTCTCAAATTCTGCATGTTAAAAGTGTTCACGCATACCAGATGATAAGTCTATTTATCAAACAGTATGCCAAATAAAATCTATGCACCAATTAGTAATGATCATTTTACCCTTTTTCCTTTTAAGGAATAAATTTATTTACATCTTTAAGCTAAGCAGAATAAAAATTGAAAAATACACATAATATTTACAAGTATTTGCAGTGATTAATTAATAAAACGCAGGTCAAGGCCTTTTTATCAGTTGTAGCTCAATGGCTTGTTTTCTTTATTCCATTGCTTACTAGCAGTAAAATAATATTTACAAGTATTTGCAGTGATTAATTAATAAAACGCATTTTAAACACTTTTGTACAGTTAGTTTTTGCAACTCCCTGGTTAGTTAGATGGAGTTTTACGGCCCAGTTTCCAACCTATTGATTCAAATTGAGCAGACCAAGGCCCTTTTACCAGTTGTAGCTCAATGGCTTTTTTTCTTTATTCCACTGCTTACTATGCAGTACTTGCATTAGGCTATTCCACAGGTTAGGTTACACAGTGTAGCAGTCTTCTCAAGTTCAAACACACACTACAAATTGCTTCATGTAAGGTTTCACGAGCAGTATATAAGAAAGCTATAAAATCTCTTAGCTTGCATAGTAACAATGTTATCACCGATGCATGGATATGGTCAAGGGTGTAAGATAGAAAAGACAATTATGCCCCCACTGGCCTTTGAGACCTTGTCTTTTGCCATTTGGCTTTTCAAATCTTGCCACTCATGATCCTTTCTGTTGATCTCATGTCTCACAATTCTAATATATGTTCGGCCTCGCTGACCTGACGTAACATAGCATCATTTTCAAACCTTTGGACAATTTTCACCTGAATACCATGATAGTATCCTCCACATGGCTCTCAGCCATGTACAGATGTACTACTGACCTTTTTGATTGTCTTGAACACTTATAACCGTTCTTGGACATCTTGAACATTAATTACATAATTAGGCCTACATTTCAAGCACACAGAACAAAGGTTTAGAAATGTTCTTTCTTCTTTTTGAGAGAAAACTTAATTTCGGTCTGCCCTCAAGTACATAAATTCAACGAAACGAATATTTACAAAGTTTTCAAATAAATTATTAAGATATTTGCAAGGGAAATTGAAAAGAGAAGAATTCACACATTAAATGTTCACTTTATAAACATTTCCCCCCTTCCTCCATAGAAGGAACAACTTTATTTACAACTGAATGCAAATAAACGAAGAGCAGAAAAGAAGAAAAATTGATACTTATGAAATTTAACAAAAAGTAACCAGAACCAATCTATCTTGCCCCCCGAAAGTAAGTAATTGAACCTATAGGGCACTCTACTTTGATGTTACTTAATAAAGTAAAACCTTTCATAGTCAACAGATTCAATAGTCAAAACGATAAATACAAATACAGCACAATACATTTACATACACATTCCTATAATAGCGAAATGAACTCAAGAAACAAACGGACAGTGTAAAGCTCACAAATATTTCTTGAAGGAAAACTGTATTTCCAATCATGAGCATATTTACACTATTTACAAATTTTGAAATACGAAATCAAATAAAATTAGACAAAGCACCTCAACACAAAGCTCTTTTTTTGAGGGAAACTGTATTTCCAGTCATGAGCACATTTACACTATTTACAAATTTGAGATATGAAATCAAATAAATAAGAGAGAACATCACAAAACAAACATTTTTAATTTAATCTACAGCTTAATCATGGAAAACATTACGTAAGTTCGTTACTTTTACTTATTTACAGTTGCATAAAGGTTCGTTGAGTCATTATCACCTAATAAGCAGGCAAATACACATAATTCGTAGGGATGAACACACAAATGGCCGACCCGGAATAAAGTACATAAATAATATTAGATATCCATTCCATAGTTCATTAATCATAGTTATAAGCTGAAGGGAAGCTTCCCCTGGTTCCGTCAAGAAAACAAATGAATCGCCATTTATCCATATCCTCTAAAACTTCTTTTTTTTTCCTTGAAGGAAAAACTCAAAGCAGAATATATACAACTTCTCATTATTATATCTTTCCTTGCCAGCTTTTTTTTAATCTGTCTTCCTCTTCTCTAAAGTAGGAAGAAATTTATTTCATCCTCAACATATATACATACAGAAATAAAAAATATTATTTACAAATATTTACAGTTCAATTAAATTAACTATCACACTTATACATTGAACATAATTAGTTTAACTTACAGTAAAACCCTATTTGCTTTTTTTCAATGATAGCAGAATTTATTTTGGAGACTTTGCTTGGAAATGGGGGAAACACAGACTAATTGCAAGGTAAAGAACAAGTGATCATCCCTTAAAAGAGCAAAGGATCTTCCGGTAATTCATATTTTCCGGAATTTGGCATTGGAAAAACGGCTACGACTGCTTCGACTCTATCCTTAATAGTTTAGGAACGTATCGGAAAACTTAGCTACTACTCAAGCTCGAGACATGCCAGATCCGATTGTCTGAGGGGTCGCGATTTTTCAAAATTTTCTGTACACCCGGGCCAACTGAAGAGAGTCCTAGCAAATCTTCATATTCTGGGCACGGGAACCATTGGCCTACCGTACTCAAATGCTCTCATACACACCTGTCATGAGATATCTTTCAAGTCCAACCCTGTCAGTTGTGCAGTCTTTGTAAATGGATTCTTTAGTTATTGAAGTGTCAAAATTTTATCAATGTTCAATGTTGCAGAGCAGTGGCGTAGCTACAGGAGGCAGGGCGATTGCGCCCTTGCTCGAAAAAGTGAAAAATTAGAAAATTTACCATTTGAGACACCCGTCAAATACAGTGTGATTTTTAAAAGTTTTTCCTCATAAAATTCTGAATTCTTCTTAATAAAAATTCCATAGGCCTCTCCGAAATAATTATTTGTAAAGAAGGCAAAATTTTTCACGCGCTTCGCGCGCCTTAAATTGCAACCCTTACAGCTGTAAGTGATCGTTCATAAAATAATCAGTGAAAAATTTTGTCCTAGCCGTTACCGTGCCGTTTCCCTAAAATTTTCTCCAATATATGCTTTCATATTTGTCCAAAAAGGCAACAAAGTTTCGAGATTTTTCTTAATGTCGTCGAGAAGCCTTAATCCGCTCTCCTGAGATAACACGATATTCAGTCGACATGCTATCGCAGATTTATGTAAATAGGAAATGCATATTCTTCGAAAATTAGCATAAAAATGTACACTTTGGTCAATGGGGTAGGGTGAGTTACATGGTCCAAAACTGTTGCCCTCCCCCCTTACCACTCCCCTTAAGGTCCTAAGACACCCACAAACTAACAGCTCAACTAGTGCAAAATCGGGAAACCTCTATCATGCTTTTGCCCCCCCCCCCCCCCCCCCGGACAGTCAAGTCTGGTTACGCCACTGTTGGCCTGGAATTAGACCGGATACCAGGATAAGAGACACGTAATTGCTTCGCGATAAAATAGCGAGAGGTTCAAGGTGAGTGGGAATATCGTCAAAAAGAAACAGAGGGAATAATGGTTTGCCTAGATGGGCATTCATTTTAACTCGTAAGATGTCTAAACCTACCCCCCCCCCCTCCCGCAACTATGGCAGGACAATAACTTCCCGTGAACCCAGATCTAGCTTCCTACTTCCCCACACAAGAGAGAAAACAGCATTATGGATTTCCTTGTCAGCTTTATTTTTTTTTGGGGGGGGGGGGGGTAGGAAGAACTTTATTTTCAGTCTCAACATATATACATACAAAACAGCAAATCAGAGGATAAAAATAATAATATATACAAGTATTTACAGTTGAATAATTAGCTTTACATCACTCTTTCATTAGTACCATAACTCATTATTTAATAACCAGGGGCGTAGCCAGGATTTTCTTGCGGGGGGCAAAGTCGACTCATCGTCCCCAATCTTGACCGACAGGACTATCTAAGCGGAGCGCCACCATCAGTTGGCGCGGAGCGTACAAGAAATTTTTTGGTTTTAGAAACCCCTCAGATGGCAGGAAACGGCACTTCCCGAATGTTTTATGCTGCATGTTCCCAGCCTGGAAATATGGATCTCATTTCTGAAATTTTTCAATTAATGCAAAAAAAAAAAAAAAAAAAAAAATCAGTCTATGAAAAATGTTAATACATGTTTTTAAGCGGAGCTCTACCATCGATTGGCGCGGAGTGTATCAGAAAATTTTTGGCTTTACAAACCCCTCAGATGGCCGGAAACGGCACTTCCCTAGTGTTCTAAGCAAGACTGTGTTCAGCCCGACTTCGAATTTTTCTCCACTTCTTAATTGAAGCACTTGTCAAATATTGAGGGGCTGAACATACCTTTAGTCCCCACTTTTCCATTTTTTATCGCCGCCACTGGGGTGCGGCATTTTCTTGAGGGAGCGAAGCGCCCAAGTGAGGAGCCGAGCGACCGAACGGGCAGCGGACGTGGTTGTCCCCCCTCCTTCCCCAAGGAGATTTTGCAATTTTACACCAAAATTGAGCGATCTGGTGAACACCTAAGCTGGAATTTTCGGACATTTTCAATCTTGTATCAATGTTTTCCTTATTCCCTCGAGAGTTAGCATGTGGCTGTAAGAGGGTTACTGTACGAGTCAATGGGGCCCTAGGGAATTGTGTTGCACTGAAGCAAAACAGCTACTCATAAGGCTTACATTGGCTAAACCGGCGGAAATGACATTTTGCCCTGAAAAACGTCAAAACTCCATTTAAATAAAAAAAAAAATAAATAAAGAAAAATATGTCAGGGCGGGAGTAAGTGCGAACCCCTGGCAACGGGCCTGTTCGCTGGGTGTCCCCCTCCCCTTTTGGAATTTTTTATCAATGTTCAATGTTGCAGAGCAGTGGCGTAGCTACAGGAGGCAGGGCGATTGCGCCCTTGCTCGAAAAAGTGAAAAAATAGAAAATTTACCATTTGAGACACCCGTCAAATACAGTGTGATTTTTTAAAGTTTTTCCTCATAAAATTCCGAATTCTTCTTAATAAAAATTCCATAGGCCTATCCGAAATAATTATTTTTAAAGAAGGCAAAATTTTTCACGAGCTTCGCGCGCCTTAAATTGCAACCCTTACAGCTGTAAGTGATCGTTCATAAAATAATCAGTGAAAAATTTTGTCCTAGCCGCTACCGTGCCGTTTCCCTAAAATTTTCTTCAATATATGCTTTCATATTTGTCCAAAAAGGCAACAAAGTTTCGAGATTTTTCTTAATGTCGTCGAGAAGCCTTAATCCGCTCTCCTGAGATAACACGATATTCAGTCGACATGCTATCGCAGATTTATGTAAATAGGAAATGCATATTCTTCGCAAATTAGCATAAAAATGTACACTTTGGTCAATGGGGTAGGGTGAGTTACATGGTCCAAAACTGTTGCCCCCCTCCCCCTTAACACTTCCCGTAAGGTCCTAAGACACCCACAAACTAACAGCTCAACTAGTGCAAAATCGGGAAACCTCTATCATGCTCCCCCCCCCCCCCCCCGGACAGTCAAGTCTGGCTACGCCACTGTTTGCCTGGAATTCGACCGGATACCAGGATAAAAGACACGTAATTGCTTCGCGATAAAATAGCGAGAGGTTCAAGGTGAGTGGAAATATCGTCAGAAAGAAACAGAGGGAACAATGGTTTGACTAGAAGGGCATTCATTTTAACTCGTAAGTTGTCTAAACCTAACCCCCCCCCCTCCCGCAACTGTAGCAGGACAATAACATCACGTGAAACCAGATCTAGCTTCCTACTTCCCCACACAAGAGAGAAAACAGCCTTATGGATTTCCTTATCAGCTTTTTTTTTTTGGGGGGGGGGGGGATAGGAAAAACTTTATTTTCAGTCTCAACATATATACATACAAAACAGCAAATCAGAGGATAAAAATAATAATATATACAAGTATTTACAGTTGAATAATTAGCTTTACATCACTCTTTCATTAGTACCATAACTCATTATGTAATAACCAGGGGCGTAGCCAGGATTTTCTTGTGTGGGGCAAAGTCCGTCGACTCATCGTCCCCAATCTTGACCGACAGGACTATCTAAGCGGAGCGTACAAGAAAATTTTTGGTTTTAGAAACCTCTCAGATGGCAGGAAACGGCACTTCCCGAATGTTTTATGCTGCATGTTCCCAGCCTGGAAATATGGATCTCATTTCTGAAAATTTTCAATTAATGCAAAAAAAAAAAAAAAAATCATTCTATGAAAAATGTTAATACATGTTTTTAAGCGGAGCTCTACCATCGATTGGCGCGGAGTGTACCAGAAAATTTTTGGCTTTACAAACCCCTCAGATGGCCGGAAACGGCACTTCCCTAGTGTTCTAAGCAAGACTGTGTTCAGCCCGACTTCGAATTTTTCTACACTTCTTAATTGGAGCACTTGTCAAATATTGAGGGGCTAAACATACCTTTAGCCCCCACTTTTCCATTTTTTATCGCCGCCACTGGGGTGCGGCATTTTCTTGAGGGAGCGAAGCGCCCAAGTGAGGAGCCGAGCGACCGAACGGGCAGCGGACGTGGTTGTCCCCCCCTTCTTCCCCAAAGAGATTTTGCAATTTTACACCAAAATTGAGCGATCTGGTGAACACCTAAGCTGGAATTTTCGGACATTTTCAATCTTGTATCAATGTTTTCCTTATTCCCTCGAGAGTTAGCATGTGGCTGTAAGAGGGTTACTGTACGAGTCAATGGGGCCCTAGGGAATTGTGTTGCACTGAAGCAAAACAGCTACTCATAAGGCTTACATTGGCTAAACCGGCGGAAATGACATTTTGCCCTGAAAAACGTCAAAACTCCATTTAAATTAAAAAAAAAGTAAATAAAAAAAAAATATGTCAGGGCGGGAGTAAGTGCGAACCCCCTGGCAACGGGCCTGTTCGCTGGGTGTCCCCCTCCCCTTTTGGAATTTTTTGCTGTCTCGAAGAGCTTACATGCAATATGGTGCTTTATTTTGTTCTTTTTATACTAGATTCCCGTGTTCTCCACAGGGGGTTTTAGAGGTGGAACACGCTCTCCTAGTGAAATTGGCCACCCCTCCAAAATAGTTGCCGCTCTCCTTCATTATTTCAACATCGCCCATCGCGTGCCCAAAATTTCTGTGGGGGGGCACTCTTTCCCCTTGCCCCCCCGCCCCTTCCCCCCCCCCGTTGGCTACGCTAGTGGTAATAACGGTAAATTAATAGTACACATTTGAATTAATTGAAGGAAGGAAAGGAATGGTCAGCTTTAACACAAAGCTCACAAAGATCACTGATGAAAAAGAGAAAAAATGAAAGCGAGAAAAAAATTCCCTGGAGGAGCGGGGCATCGATCCCCGTACCTCTCGCATGCTAAGCGAGCGCTCTACCATTTGAGCTACACCCCCTTACTGATATAACTGAGATGTATATTTAATATAAAGAACATAATAAGTTCAGTCTATTTTCATCTTACATACAACTAAATTTTTTTATTTAGTGTTACAGATGTATGTGCTTATTTTTATTTTTGAAAAAGTTGCAAGCATATTTGTAACCTGTTAAATTGAGAAAATTTGCCAAAAGGCGAGTGAGTTTTAAGCTGAGACTAATCATTATCACTCTTTCTTTTTATTCCTCCTTCTCTTTAATATTATCGACCAAAAAGCCCGCCATTTCATAGTCTGAGCCTAGCACAAATATAGTGTTGTGTGAGAGTACAGCAAACCAAACGCACACGTACGTACACGTACGTACGTGCAATGCTTCAAAACAATATGGATGGAGTTTGCAAGTTGCAATTACTAAGAACGTTCATGATATCAGTACAACATACAGCAGTACAGTACGCATGAGAGGCTACCAAGAAGTAGTGCAACCAGAACTGCGAAAAAACAAAGCTAAAGGCTGTAAATGGTATCGAAATCCCGATTTCGTGTTTGACTTCAAACAAGGGAAACGATGCTCTGACAGGGATTAATGTTTTTCTCTTAGGTTTTTCCCTCGAAGCTCCGCTCTAGTCGTGAAAGATGTACATTAAACAGGTAACAACTCCGTTTTAAGAAGTCTTGCAGGCACAAAATTACTTGAAAGCAGGCACTTGACCATACTGACGTTAAAGTCTATGGTCCAACAACGTTAGGATAGGCTATGCCAAGACCGACGTTAGTCCTTACTCTACTTACACTAACGTTAGTAGTACTATACAGCTAGCCTAAGTAGCCCTGCCATGTAACTTAGGCCTACAGTCTGGGACGAAACTGTTGGGGCACCTTTCATATTAATTATTATTCGTCAATTTCAGTTATAGTAGGTTAACATGAAACCCCCTTTTCCCCTCCCAATTTTGCAACAAGAAGAATCGCTCTGTGCCGTGAACAGCATAACACTTGGCCTATGCTAGCCTAATGTTTGGCCTAACTTAGGCTAGGCCTAGGCTAGGCTAGCCCTGATAATTTAACAGTGGTCAAAATTGGATTGGGGAAGCGGGTGTCTCAACAATTTAATTGTCCAAGATTGTAGCCTAGACATAACTAGTGTAACTTCAGATTTCAGCCTAGAAATTTGCTTTATTGTAATTATTCCAGGTTATGTCTGCTGTCTAGCCTAGGCCTAACGTTTGGCCTAATGGACAGAGCACATAACCATAGGCCTACTGGAAAGTGAGGCTATCAAGGCCAACCATACTCCATAGGCTACTGTAGGTTAGGCCTAACTGGCTTACCGGTTGAAATGTCCCCACACCAAATGTCCCCGCCATTGGTCAAAATGTCCCTGTACCAAAATGTCCCAGCTGAACAAATGAACTGAATAAGTGGTCTAACCTATTTCTTGAACGGTTATTATGCAGGCCTAGGCCTATTGTGAAATTTTCATAACATCGAAACAAAGGTTGCTGAAGTAGCCTAGGTTTGTTGCACGTGCACAGAATTTTTCACCGAAATTCTCGGGGAACTAGAACTCACACCCAAACACGCAGTTGCTAAAACAGTGTGTTTAAAAACTGAATTTACGACACTCAAAGTTGTCAAAATTTTCCTACACTGTAAAATTTGTACACCTAAGTTAGTAGGGTTGTCACACGCACACAGAATTTTTCTCCAAAATTCTCGCGGAACTACTCACACCCAAACATGAAGTCGCTAAAACAGTGTGTATAAATGCCACGCACAGCCATCTTTGACTTGATCGTGCATTGGGGCTGAACCTTTGACCCCTACAACCCATATATCGTTAGAAAGAAGAAAAGTAACTCTACATTATAATTGAGGGAAGTGATCGCCAAAAATAATATTTCTTTACCATTTTTGGGCTTAAAACATTGGTGACATGATTACAATGGGTTCCAGAAAAATCCGCAATTGCTTCCAGGTATCATTTTGTAGCGTTTTTTATGATCTTTCCATTTCTGAAGGAAAAAAAATGATTTTTTGCTCAGCCCCGATGCACGCTCGATTTTAATGAAATAGCCCATTGATCCCGCCTACATTTTTTGTACTGAGCCGACATTGATATGTTTATGTATGAGCCCATTGGCCAGCTTAGCAACAAGGGATTTCTCGCCAATATGCTTACATACAGTACTGCATTGTATATACCTGTACGTGCAATACCGAAGTACGGTTAGTAACTAACGTACTTGTGTATGTGTGTGTAAGCACGTGTACGGATTGCTATAGCATAGACTGTGTGTAAGCAGGCTGTGTGCGACTTGTTAATGCATGTTACGTACACAGAACGCAAGCTATCATGACACGGACGCGTGATCACTGAGTGTCTTGCCCAGTAACGCTGCATTTTCACGTCGGCACATCTGGTGTACGTAACACAGTGATGAATAATCAAAGCGTCTGAGTGAGCAGTTACGATGTGGTTTTTGACCAACTTTTGCAGGCAGATCGTAACACTTAAGCATACGGCGATTTGGAGAAATCGTAAGGATTATGGAGACATAAAATCGGCTATATTTTGAAAAGTACTGGACGGATTTTGATAAAATTTGGCATGGTTGCTTAGAAAAGGGTACCTAACAATGTGAATCAGTCAAATTCTTGAAGTTTGATATTTTTCGTGTAGTTGTATTTTTAGTGCGACAACCCTACGTCCTAAGACATATTTCTACTATAATATTTCACCAAATATGCTGTAAAACAAAAAAATGAAAAAATATGTTACAGTTTCTAATGATCTCTTGGAAGCATCGTTGCAACGGTGACAGTCAAAAGTGTGTGTTGGTCACATGTAAAATGCCACACATAGCCTTCTTTGACTTGATCGTGAATTGCGGCTGAACCTTTTACCCATACAACCCATATATCTTTAGAAAGAAGAAAAGGAACTCTACTTTATAATGGAGGGAAGCGATCGCCAAAATTATTATTTCTTTACCATTTTTGGGCTTAAAACATTGGTGACATGAAACAATAGGTTCCAGAAAAATCTGCAATTGCTTCCAGGTATCATTTTGTAGCGATTTTTATGATCTTTTCATTTCCGAAGAAAAAAAAAAAAATTTTGGCTCAGCCCCAATGCACGCTCGATTTAAATGAAACAACCCATTGATCCCCGCCTACATCTTTTGTACTGAGCCGGCATTGGTATGTTTATGTATGACGCCATCGTTCAGCTTAGCAACAAGGGATTTCCCGCCAATATACTTGAATACAGTCCTGCATTATATACACCTGTACGTGCAATACCGAAGTACTGTTAGTAAATCACGTACTTCTATTCATGTGCATTTACCTTTACGGATTGCTATAGAGTAGACTGTGTGTAAGCAGGCTATGTGTGACTTGTTAATGCATGGTATGCAGGGTTTTCCCTGGGTTTAGAATTGAACGTCGCGCATCTGATGCGTCCATTGTTGGATCGCCGGCCTGGGGGAGGGGGTGTCCCCCTCCCCTTTTGGAAATTTTGTGACTTATGCAAGTCCCTAGACGCAAAATGGTGACATCTTTGAGCCAAATTAGTCAACACAATTTTTGTAAGTTGACGCAAAAATATTAGCACCAATACTCACATTCGTACAAATTTTGATCTACTGATAGCGGTCACATTGGCTTCCATGTCACCGTAATTTCTGCTTCAAAAGTTTTGGTTCATTGGCATGGCCTTTATTAAGCGCTGGCACCAAGAGATTTTTACCCCCGGTTGGCCGTTATTTCGCATCCGTTGCTCACCAAAATTTACGTGATTGGGCCGACTTGCGATATTACCAGTTCAGGATAGAAAATATTGGGAAAATTTCCGTTCGTTTCACGAACGGGATATCATTTTTGTAGGCGTAATATATTTTCACTTCAAAAGTGGAGATGTAAATCAACTGTTAATGCGATAGATTTGTTTGCAGTCGATGTCACATGCCCCAGGCTTTAATAATTTAGTTCTTAGGCCAACATCATGCTCATTCTATTTTTCATCCCCCAATCATTTCGGAACTATTGCATTCCTTTTCTGCACTGGCCGGTTGTAGTTGCTATAATACACTGAAGCGACTCTCCTGCTTAAATACGAACCCCATGTAGAGGAACCATTCATGATAAACTTAGAAGTAGAATCTTAGCAGTTCTGGGCAGCCAACAATTGCACCCGATTAACGTATCTTATGGTTCCTTTCAGATATAAACATCCCCGGAAATTTTAAGCAGTTCTTTTCCAAAACTAACGTATTGTTTAAAAAGAATCTGCAACTGAAATGCACATAGGTCAGATCCCCGAAAAATCCACGTACGCAGAGATTTGTGATGCCGTTTCATGGTGAATTTTGGCTTCGCTAGCCGGCTATATAAGCATTGGCAGTGCGATCGTCGTAACATAAACTCAATGGGAAAACTTGTCTCGAGACCGAGTATTTTCACACACAAAATCACATAGGCGAAGGCGCGAATTGTGATTGGCTGGCTAGAATCAATGCAATTGAACCAATCACGATGCAGGGATCAATTTAAATTTTGAAATGGGTCGTATGCATATGATGTCACCAAGCAAAACATGATGCCTTGTTTGGCGGAAAAAACGGACACGCACGGAAGTCTACTGCATGCGTGGGACAAGAATTTTGCTTGACGAGACCACGTGCATCACAGTTTTTGTTTGCAATGACGTTGCATGACAACATTGCACAAGTCCTACTGTAAATAACATTACGGAAGGAATGCTGGGAATTACTTAATTTATGCAAGATAATAATCACCGGACTTCACAAGATTCTAGGAGCTACGTGTACAAAACGTCCACAGACATGTATGCCAAGCGTTGGGATTATAAACAGGCGAAACACTGCAGCTCGATAGTCTGCTTTGTGCAGAACAGTTTGTACAGCAACTTACGCGGCGGTTTTTTGCGATGAGCTAGGAAAAGACATTGAATGCAATTCTAAATCTAATTCCATGTAATACTACAGGGTTATAGCGGAAAATATCAAACGATCACTTCCATGGCAGGGGTAAAAATTTTACGTTCGTGATTATCAATGCAACCAGTTTTGGCGTGAAGTTAAAGGATTGAGTTTACAGGAATTTAATGAAACTAAGGGCAAGTTTCAAGCATATTTTAACCCTTTTTTCAGTTTGCAAATAATCGGGAGTAATGATCAAGTGAGTGCCAGAATTTATAAAAGCAATGGACCACGTGGCTGCAAGCAATCACAGATTGTGTGTGTCCCGATCTTTTCATGAAAACATGTTGGGAAAACAACTATGAGATCATACACATAAGGTCCATCGCACTTATTTTAAGTTACCTCTAAACATCGTGATTGGTTCATTATTGCGTTTAATCAGCCAATCATACTTGTGACATAGTCAATGCAGTTTTACTGTGTAGGAAAAACATGTAGAAACCAACCTTCTTAGCATAGAATTCTAATACTTCCATTGCATTTTTGCTACGATCGAATTTCCCAAACTTTGGTTGTAGCCGGGCAAAACAATCGTGTAGTAAGTTTTAACAACGAAGTAACAGGAAATATGTGGGATTACATCGTGAAGATACAATGACATGGTTCGTTCGTTTGATTGATAGTTTCGCAAATCTGAGACATTAGCCCCGCATCTAACCTGCCAAAGGCGGGCGGATGTGTTTTGGTCATGCAAGTAGTGTTATGCCACATAGCTGCTGTGCTCCGGAGTGAGCAAAACATTTTCCTGATACAAGCCTATGACGGCAAGTGCAGGCTAGTTAATTATAATAATACTGTGTTGTTACTCGTTCAATAGTAGGCCCTATGGGATATACATACAGAGCTCCGACTCGCATGCAGTGGTATGTGTATGGAAATTAAAAAAGTTGCAGTTTTACAAATAAGTCAATGATTTTGTCGTTTATTGTATTAACAACAAAAGTAGTCGTTGACAGAAAGAAGAAAAATTATGGAGGCTAGCTGGCAGCAATTTTGAACATCGCGGCCGTTTTTTGAACGTCGCGGCCTCCTTGGTTTTGAAGCTTGAACGTCGCGGGCCGCGACGTTCAAAACGCCCAGGGAAAACCCTGGGTATGTACACAGAACCCAAGCTGTCATGACACGGATCACTGAGTGTCTTGCCCAGTTACGTTGCATATTCATGCCAGCACATCTGGCGTACATAACACAGTGATGAATAATCAAAGCATCTGAGTGAGCAGTTATGATGTAGTTTTTGACCAACTTTTGCAGGCAGAACGTAACACTGAAGCATACAGTGATTTGGAGAAATCGTAAGGATTGTGGAGACAAAAAATTGGCTATATTTCGAAAAGTACTGGTCTGATTGTGGTAAAATTTAGTATGGTTGCTTAGGAAAGGGTACTTAACAATGTGAATCGGTCAAATTCTTGAATTTTGATATTTTTTGCGTAGTCATATTTTTAGTGCGACAACCCTAGCTTAAGCAATTAATCCATCTTTTCACTTATATTTTTTTGTTAAATTCATCTCTCATAAGACTAAGTATTAGACTCAATAGCCTATTCATAAATCCATCCTTTCACCTACAGGTGTAGGCTATGGCTATTCCTTTTTCTAATCCATCTTTTACATTTCTGTCTTACAGTATGTTACCACTGGATTTGCAATTTTCAATTGGAAATTCCAATTCTTTAGTGCAGGGAGTCACATTTTAGTGTACCATATATAATATCAGGGGGACATTTTGGTAAAAGCGAGGTCGTTTTGGTAGCAGAAAAGCAGAGACATTTTGGTTTGGGGACATTAGGACTGGATACCCTTAACTGTAGGCTAGGCCAAAGAATCATGCCAAGATAGTCCTTACGTTAGGTCTGTAGCCTGCCTTTTCTGTACTATATAGACTAGGGGCCTAGGGTAGGAAGTCTGTGTTTCAATGCAATTTGTTCATCACTTGCAGTTGAGGGCTGCAGCTGAGTTTTCTGCCACCCAAGCTACAGTTTCACATTCACAGGGGTTTGTAATTGTACGGCCTAGGTAGGACAGGTAAATCAATGAGGTGTTTGTTAATGTACGCCATGCCAACTGTTGTACTTCCCCCTGGAGCAGGGAAGTATGCCCAATGCATAAATTATTGGTGTACATTTCCATACGCCAAAGATCTTTCTGTGAAATGCCTTACTTTTCAGTAGGCCTATGAGCATGTAAAGCAGAATGGTTATGTCCATGTAGGCCCATAGGCTATAGGAAGTTCATGGGTTGAAGCTCCCTGTGAAGAACTAGGCCTAGAACAGAAGTGCCCTCGAGGGTGAAAATTGCCAGAAAATTTTAGAATTCAGCATGTGAAAGCCTATGACGTCAATCAGTACTTAGTCCTTGAACGGGACTTAAGTCTATGCTACGTCCACTTTGTTTTCCTTCACACTAGAGTCCTTGGTCACAGTGCTCTACAAGCCCAGCCATTGTAATATCAGGACTTAATGAGGAAAATTTATCTTGGCATAAATAGCTCATTCGTCAGCTAATTTTACCATCGCTATCCTTGAACCATTCAATTCGGTTTTATGTTTATTTATAGCTAAAAATATATAAAGTAACACAAAAGATAAATAAACATAAAACTGATTTCAATTGTTATTGGGTAGTGATGTTAAAATCCAGTGGATGAATGGACTATTAGGCTGTGATAAATTTTCATCTTAAGTCCTGATATTGCAGCGGCTAGGTTTGCAGCGCACTGTGGCCAAGGACTCTGGTGTGGACTAAAAGGAAGAGGACGTAGCAAAGAGACCTGTTCAAGGAGGTAATTAATTACAGGTGCAGTTTTGAAGCTGTGAGCCAGTTTTAAAGTTGTGTGTCTAGCTTGGCATGCCAGATATTTGGCGTTTGTACCAACTCCTCGGCGTAGTGGGGGGCAAGCTGTACTCCCAGGGGGCCGGTTAATTCCTGTTGAATGATAAATGTACAACATACTGTGCTATATAGTACGTGTATTGCTTATGAATGGTGTATGCATTATGTGGCATGCAAACGTCTTGATTTTAGGAGGCTTTTGGGCAAGGACTGTGAGGGAATAGGTCCTACCGTTAAGCATAGTACATGCTCCTGTTCACGGGCTAATCAGTACCTACCTTTGAACAGATAGAGATGCCATTGTAAATTTTTTCAGGTAAATAGTTGGTAATTAAGATGAACTGGACAGCTTAAGCTTGAAACTTTAAGTGGATCCAGATTAGATTCCTACCTTTCTGTGGTTTATACATGTATTGTGTTGGCCAGCCTATACTACTACCAAGCGCCTGTGGTGCAACCAGGAAGACAGTGTGTGATCTAGTAAAAAGTAGGCAGTGACAAATGCCTATGTAGAATGTGATTTGCTGCCAGTAACCAGCTACTCTACTTTTGTTTACCCTGTATCTGAAATCTCTCTGATGTGTTCTTCCTTTCCACAAAATGTGCAAGATTATCACAAAAAAGTACAAGAAACATGAGAGTGTGCTATAGAGGCTTACCATATGACTCCACAATACTTCTCGGCAGCCATGTTGGAGTACATGTAGTGGATCACACTCAAAGCGCTTCTTCGATGAATGTGTACATACAGCGCATACCACAGTGCAAACTGTGCAGTGCCTTTAACACAAATTCACATGTATTAAGCATGATTGTCCTCCAGCATGGCAGATCCGTGATGTAATTGCAAAGTCTCCATAGCTAATAATGTAAGCCCAAGACTAACAGGCCAGATACTGCACAAAAAAATTAAGATGTATTGTATTTCAGCCAAATTGGTGTCCTCTAGTATGTACACAGCATTTAAGCCTACATTTTCAGCACAAATCCTTTTTTCCTTTCAGTGCACTATTCAAGGATTCCGAAGCTACAGGGATCAGACCATTATTGAACCCTTCAGTCCAAAGCATAATGTTGTAGGTATGTCATTGTTTTAACCAGCTCTTGGGTAAATTAAAAGGGCAAGAGCAGTCACTTAGCATCTACTTTTCGTAAATTTCACAAATAATAAGGAGAAATATTGGCATTTGACTTGGAAGGGTCAATCATTAAACAGGATGGGGTGTAGTGTACTGTTTCAAGTTGGGTTGCCTACATTTTTCCTTTCAGTCAAATGTTAAGAGAAAGTTAACTTTTCTTTTGTTTAAGTTATAATACTGGAGAGGACCAACAATGCAGGCCTACAACAATGTGTTAAAAAAAATTGTCTTCCCAAAAATGAGCTTTAAAGGGCTAATCCTCCCACCCCAAACCAAAAATTTTTTTTAGTAGACCACAGAAATTTTCAGTTGCCACTCCACTTCGGTTGACAGCAAGTTAAAAAAATGTATGAGTTCAATGTATACTGAAAGCTCAAATTGCACAGTATGTACTGTACTCTACAGTACAGAGAGTGTTTTGATTACACATTGGCATCTTACATACTCACCCTGAAGCAATAAACTGACATTGTATTTGGATGAGGATGAAGCTTAGAGAGTTGTGGGAGGGCCTTAGCTTAGGTGGGAGAATTGAAACTATTTGGGGTGAGAGGATTGAGCATTTGTTAAGCTGCTCTGTGAGAATTAGAGATATCTGAGACGAGAAGATAAGCCCGTAAAGTAAACTGTGAATTTACAGTACTATGCTGAAATGCTATTGGTGGGTGTAAGGTGTTCCCTGCAAAATAAGAATTGATGATCATGATTTCCAGTAAATGTTTCTGTTGGAATTTTGCTCTATGTTATTTTTCATTGTGATTGGTCTAAAGGGTTATAAAGTAAATTGTTTCTCTTTTGTTTCAGTGGGAAGAAATGGATCTGGGAAAAGTAATTTCTTTTATGGTGAGTCAAAATCAGATGCTTTCAACACATGTGCAGATCTGAATAATGCCCACCTCCAATAGCCCTACAATCCACAACAAAAATGATTGAACATAACAAGCAAATCAAGCAACGAACAAATTATCGCCACTCCTCCCATTCAATGTTGCAGCCCCCGAGGCATCCTGAAACTTCAATACTGATGTGGGGAACAGTGTTTGTCCCATGTATTTTTTCAGGAATTGTAGCCCATATGTCAATGAAGAACTGCAGCAGAAGCAAAAATTTTTATAGATATCTGCAACAAGGTGTTAAAGACTTACAATGAAGAGATTGTCCATTGACAGAAAATGCTGGGCATAGTGCAATACCACTTGATACACATGAGCTCCTGTGGTGAAATTGTCGGGAATGACAAAATATTGAGGTACTGTACATTGCATATAGTGGCTTTTTCCCTTTGGTGACTGAAACACACTGCAATTAGAGCAGGTTTCTACAAATTCCTTGCTTGACAATCAGAGACTTGGTTAAAATAATATTCACTTGAAGATTCCTATGCACTGCTCAGTAAATGAATGAGCATGGTAGAAACCCCATGAAAAGAGTCTAAATTCCCTTTAGGGTGTCAATGGCTACTTCTACACAGATTCAAAGTGGACGTGTTGATGTTGGCTGTAGGCGAATACACTAAGCAGGGATGATTTTTAAGCAATTGAAATTGGTTGTCCAAAGGACAACCAGCTGCAAGAATTTGGTTGTCCTTCCAAAAATTTAGTCGTCCTCCATAAAAGACATGTGAAAACAAAAAAGTTGTGCAATGTGCATTTTGTGGTTTCAAGACGATTGTTTTATTTTTACTGCACTGGCTGCTATTTGCATTGCATTATATCTAGCGTGAAAGTCACTTTATTTAAAATACACATGAAAGGGCTGGTGTGAGTGATAGTAATACCCAAAGTAACAGTTGGGGAATCTCCGAGACGACAGAGGTCTGGCCTCTGTGATCACTGCTACTCCCCCCCCCCCCCACCCCACATTTTATTCATCACTTACTCAAGGACGGACAAAAGACATTTTTTCTCCTGAAAACTTCCCAACGTTTGGTAGACGCAATAATAATGTGATCTTTAGACACCCTATTCGTACATTAGGACATGCAGTTGTACGGTCAAAATATGGTGCATTAATACTAAACTTGAACGGTAGCCTACATATCACGATTTCTGAAACTCATTCCTTTTGAATCAAAATCTGACAATCGTAAGCATGAAGTGTCTATTGAACAAAATGCCTTTTTTTAAAAGCTTGTTTGTTTCAGCTTTAATAGTGTCTGACCGATTATGCAATAATCGGTAATACAGTACCCTTTTACCGATTATTTAATTAAACTATCGGCCCGATGCCGATATTAGAAAGAGGGAAGTCACCGTGACATGTTTGTCCCTTAAGCCCCTTGCATCTAATATATCGTATTTCCGTAACCAGTTCAGGGTGGAAAATATTGGGAATCGTTACGAACGGAATATCTTTTTGATTCCTTGCCGTAGGCAGGCAAGGAATCTATGCGATGGTGATGTCGTGTGTATGTGTGTGTGTGTGTGTGTGTGTGTGTGTGTGTGTGTGTGTGTGTGTGTGCGTATGTGACGCTTTGGCTTGTAAACACGATATCTCAAGAAGGGTAAGTCCGAGGGATCTCATACTTGGCATGTGGATTGCCCATATTGAGTAGATGATCCCTATTGTTTTTGGTGGACGTCAAAGGTCATTTGGGGTCACTAGAGGTCAAAAGGTCAAAATCTTGTAAACACGATATCTCGAGAACGGTACATGTGACTATGCTCATATTTGGTGTGTGGATTGGTCATATTGAGTAGATGATCCCTATTGATTTTTGTGGAGGTCAAAGGTCATTTGGGGTCACAAGAGGTCAATAGGTAAATTCCTTAGAAATTGCTTGTAAACACGGTATCTCAAGAAGGGTAAGTGTGACTAATCTCATATTTGGTGTGTGCATTGGCCATATTGAGTAGATGATCCCTATTGTTTTTGGTGGAGATCAAAGGTCATTTGGGGTCACGAGAGGTCGAAAGGTCAAAACTTCGTAAACACGATATCTCGAGAACGGTACATGTGACTATGCTCATATTTGGTGTGTGGGTTGGTCATATTGAGTAGATGATCCCTATCGTTTTTGGTGGAGGTCAAAGGTCATTTGGGGTCACGAGAGGTCAAAAGGTCAAAACTTCGTAAACACGATATCTGGAGAACGGTACATGTGACTATACTCATATTTGGTGTGTGGGTTGGTCATATTGAGTAGATGATCCCTATTGTTTTTGGTGGAGGTCAAAGGTCATTTGGGAGGTCAAAACTTCGTAAACACGATATCTGGAGAACGGTACATGTGACTATACTCATATTTGGTGTGTAGGTTGGTCATATCGAGTAGATGATCCATATCGTTTTTGGTGGAGGTCAAAGGTCATTTGGGGTCACGAGAGGTCAAAACGTCAAAACTTCGTAAACACGATATCTCGAGAACGGTACATGTGACTATGCTCATATTTGGTGTGTGGGTTGGTCATATTGAGTAGATGATCCCTATCGTTTTTGGTGGAGGTCAAAGGTCATTTGGGGTCACGAGAGGTCAAAACGTCAAAACTTCGTAAACACGATATCTGGAGAACGGTACATGTGATTATACTCATATTTGGTGTGTGGGTTGGTCATATCGAGTAGATGATCCATATTGTTTTTGGTGGAGGTCAAAGGTCATTTGGGGTCACGAGAGGTCAAAAGGTCAAAACTTCGTAAAGTACATGTGACTATACTCATATTTGGTGTGTAGGTTGGTCATATCGAGTAGATGATCCATATTGTTTTTGGTGGAGGTCAAAGGTCATTTGGGGTCACAAGAGGTCAAAACGTCAAAACTTCGTAAACACGATATCTGGAGAACGGTACATGTGACTATACTCATATTTGGTGTGTAGGTTGGTCATATCGAGTAGATGATCCATATTGTTTTTGGTGGAGGTCAAAGGTCATTTGGGGTCACGAGAGGTCAAAACGTCAAAACTTCGTAAACACGATATCTCGAGAATGGTACATGTGACTATGCTCATATTTGGTGTGTGGGTTGGTCATATTGAGTAGATAATCCCTCTTGATTTTCGTGGAGGTCAAAGGTCATTTGGGGTCACGAGAGGTCAATAGGTAAATTTCTTAAAAATTGCTTTTAAACACGGTATCTCAAGAAGAGTAAGTGTGACTAACCTCATATTCGGTGTGTGCCTTGGCCATATTGAGTAGATGATCCCTACTGTTTTTGGTGGAGTTCAAAGGTCATTTGGGGTCACGAGAGGTCAAAAGGTCAAAACTTCGTAAACACGATATCTCGAGAACGGTACATGTGACTATACTCATATTTGGCAAGTGTGTTGGCCATATTGAGTAGATGATCCCTATTGTTTTTGGTGGAGGTCAAAGGTCATTTGGGGTCATGAGAGGTCAAAAGGTCAAAACTTCGTAAACACGATATCTCAAGAACGGTACATGTGACTGTGCTCATATTTAGTGTGTGGATTGGTCATATTGAGTAGATGATCCCTATTGATTTTCTGAAAGGTCAAAGTTCATTTGGAGTCAGCATGTTCAAAGCCTGACAAGCTTTGCTGCACAGTCTTTCAAGAAATGTCACTTGTAGGGTCCTGTAACTTGTCCTGTAGATGGCACATAGTGAATACATGGTCCCAGAAGTTTTTGGTGGAGGTCAAATGTCATTTGGGTTCACAACGGGCAAGGGGGATCTCAATGTAGGAAGATTGGACGCCTTGCATGTGTACTTTGTGGGCACATTATGGAGCCCTGTTAATTGAAAAACATTGCCAAGCAATGTCCATGTGAAAAAAGGCCTTACATTTCAGCGGCAAGGAATCACTAAGCCTTTTGGCTTTCTGGTTGTATAGGTGTCATATTTTCACTTCAAAAGTGGAGATACAAATTAACCGATAGTACAGTTGATGTCACATGCCCTTTGATAATTTAGCTCTAAGGCCAACATCATGCTTTGTTTAGTTTTCATGCCCCAATCATGTCGGAACATTTGCTGTTGCGTAAATGTACTGTAGCTACTCTCCCGCTTTAATAAACCCGTGTTAGAGCAATCATGATAATCTAGCAGTTCTGAGCAGCAGAACAAATGCACCCGATTAACGTATCTTATGGTTCCTTCCGGATATAAATATCCCCGTATATTGTTAGCAGTTCTTGTCCAAAACTTACGGCTAGTTTAAAAAGAATGTGCAACTGAAATGCACGTAAGTTCGATCCTCGAAAAATCCACGTATACAGAGATTTGTGATGCCGTTTCTTGGTGAATTTAGCACGGGGCTTTCCCGGCTTTGCTAGCCGGCTATATAAGCATGACAAGTGCGATTGGCGTCACACAAACTCAACGGGAAAACTTGTCTCGAGACCGAGGATTTTCACACACTAAATCACATAGGCGAAGGCGCGAGTTGTGATTGGCTAGCTACAATTAACGCAATTGAACCAATCACGATGCAAGGGCCAATTTAAATTTTGCAATGGATCCTATGCATATGATGTCGCCACGCAAAACATGGTGCCTTGTTTGGCGGTAAAAAGGGACATGCACGGAAGTCTAGTGTATGCATGGGCCGAGACGTTTGCTGCACGAGACCACGTGCATCACTGCTTTCGTTTGCAATGACGTCGTATGACAACATTGAATAAGTCCTACTGTAAATAACATTACAGAAGGAATGCTGGGGATGGCTTAATTTATGCAAGATAACAACCACCGAACTTCACAAGATTCCTCATGCTATGTGTACAAAACGTGCACAGATATGTATACAAAGTTTGGGGATTTGGAAAAAACGGCGAAACACTGCAGCTAGATAGTCTTTCCTATGTGTTTTGTGCAGAACCGTTTTTACAGCAACTTACGCGGCGCTTTCTGCCAGACAGCAAGGTATACACCTTGAATGCAATTTTAATTTCAGGTAATACTACTGGGTTATAGCGGAAAATATCAAACGGCAGGGGGAAAATTTATACGTTTGTGATTATCAGTGCATCCCGTTTTGGCTGGAAGTTAAAGGATTGAGTATTAACAGGAATTTTACCGAAACTGAGAGCAACTTTCAAGTTGCAAATAATAGGTGGTAATGATCTGTTGAATGGAGATATTTTACCAATGCCAATTACTTACCGATAACGGAATAATTGGCCCGATGCTGATTACATAACAACAAAGACAGGAGAACAGTCCTTTCCAAGAACTTTTCGCGCCAGCACGTTGAACATAATCCCGGAGAATGTGTATGAGCACGTTCTGTACAGTTCAGATGAAACGATCATCCAAGCTGCCAAGAGGCTGCTTGTTTGACGTTGTGCGTATCGTGGTCTGTCTCCAGGGTTGTTTTGTTCTGAACTTCTGGTGTGCTTTTTGTGAAGGTACAGATGTGTTTTGTTATGCGAGTTCATGAAATGTTAAGATGTTTTGGTTGCATGGGAGTGTTTGTTGTACGCTTTGTGTCTCAATATACATTACCAAAGGTAAAAATTAGTCGTCCAAAGGACAACCTTGGGTGGTAACTTTGGTCGTCCTGCAGAAATTTTGGTCGTCTCGGACGACCGGACGACCGCTAAAATTCATCCCTGCTAAGAGACCATCTGTGTAGTAAAGGGGGGAGGGGGTTGCAGATATTTGTCAGGCCGTACCTCAAAATTGCTTGTTTCCTAATGAAATGTATAAGAATATAGAACAAATAAATAAGCAAAAAAACACATTCAAGATTTATATCTCTATGCACCTTGCTTTGCAGCCATCCAGTTTGTTCTCAGTGATGAATTCAATAACCTTCGTCCTGAGCAGAGGCAGTCTCTACTCCATGAGGGTACTGGGCCTCGTGTGATCTCTGCATTTGTAGAGATTGTGTTTGACAACTCGGACAACAGAATTCCAGTAAGTTCTTTTGGAAAATCTGTCTGCTTTTCTTGGATGAATTTGTTTGTTTTCTGCTCTTGTGGGCAGTTTTGAAAATATTGACGAACATTATGCAGTAGCTTACAGCCAATTAGCAGTCTAAATATTGCACATAAATTGTTTTGCAAGTAGCTATTTTAATGCATAAAAAGTTTGTCCTCAACTGTTGCTCATTTAGCTAATATGGAACAAAAATTAGAAAGGTAACCACATCAAAATAGTCCCTGAACCTGGCTTCAGTGACCTCTAATTAGGCTCACTTGATCCCTTCTTTTGTTCTCTTCTCTCTCTTTTTTTTTTTTTTTTTGGTGGGGTTGGGGGATGGGGATTTCATTCTTCCAAAAGTGACTGTTTTTAAACATTGGACAATTTGACTCAAAGCTTTATTCCAGGAAAAACTTTTCAGCACTACTAATACTGTAAATTACTGAAAAGGCTTGAAAAAAAAGATAAGTAGTCAATTCACCCATGGACAAATAGAATAGAAAATTGTGTTGTCCCTCCAAATGTTAGGTTGCCCTACCATAAAATAATTGTGACTTACCATAAGATTTCACTTCAAATTGTGCAAACTCACAGTCTAGGATTTTGGAAAAATAGTCAATAAGAAAGTTGCATATATTTACATTCTTATAGAATTCTGCTGAGCAGAATTTATTTTGCTTTCAAAAAATAAGTATTAGCATGAAGCTGGCTGACATGAAGTTTACAGATGAGTACAGGTGTAAATGGTTGTCCCATGGACAACTAGAAAATAAATATTTGTTGTCCCAGGCAAATACTTGTCTGGGACAAGCAGAGAACTGGTAATTTTGAGCTCTATTATGTTAGATGGGGAATATATCATCAATTGCCTGTTATTAAATCAGCTGAGTTGTCTATTATCGAACAACTAGACTCCCCATTTTGGTCTTCTAAAATAAAGAAGCCAGGGCTCAAAAAATAGTAAGGCCTGATGCCCAAGGGCATCTTATCTAATGACTAAGGCAACCAAAATCAACAAATTGCACAACAGAACATGCCTGACCATACACCCCAAATCTGGGTCTGAACCACTATTTTATAGTCATCACTGTGTTGAACTGTGTGGTAACTAATAACAATGCTCCCGCTATTACATATCCTGTCCTTGTGTTCAAAGTTTAACCCCAGTGCTGCTGTGCTGCCATTGCAGAGACAACAGAGGCATCAAGTAAGAATTCACAAGGAAAGCCTTTTTGGTTTCGATGAAAAGAGAAACCTATGCATTCATGATGGCGTGCGTGTGTATGTGCATGTGTATGTATGTGGGTATGTGTGGATGTGTGTTTGTGTGTGTGTATGTGTGTGTGTGTGTTTGTGACACTTTGCTTGTTTACACGGTATCTTGAGAAGGGAAGATCTGACAGTTCTCAAGCTTGGTACACGGATACCCCATACTGAGAGGAAGAATTCTATTTATTTTGGTGGAGGTCAAAGGTCATCTGGGGTCACAGGGGGTCAAAACCCCAAATCCTTGTTTACACAATATCTCATTTTAGGAAATGTGGATTAATTTCAAACTTGATATGTTGATGCATTATGATGTAAGGAAGAACCCTATTGATTTTGGTGCAGGTCAAAGGTCATTTGGGGTCATGCGGGGTCAAAACCCGAAATCCTTGTTTACACAATATCTCATGCTAGGAAATTTGGATCAATTTCAAGCTTAATATGTTGATGCATTATGATGTAAGGAAGAACCCTATTGATTTTGGTGGAGGTCAAAGGTTATTTGGGGTAACGTGGGGTCAAAACCCGAAATCCTTGTTTACATCAAATCTCAAGGTAGGAAACTTGGATTAATTTCAAACTTGATATGTTGATGCGTTATAATGTAAGGAAGAACCCTATTGATTTTGATGGAGATCAAGGGTCATTTGGGGTCACGTGGGGTCAAAACCTGAAATCCTTTTTTACACGATATCTCATTTTAGGAAACTTGGATCAATTTCAAGCTTGATATGTTGATGCTTTATGATTTAAGGAAGAACCCTATTGATTTTGGTGGAGGTCAAGGGTCATTTGGGGTCACGTGGGGTCAAAACCCCAAATCCTTGTTTACACAGTATCTCATGGTAGGAAACTTGGATTAATTTCAAACTTGATATGTTGATGCGTTATGATGTAAAAAGAACCGGATTTGTTTTCATGGAGGTCAAAGGTCATTTGGGGTCAGAAGGGGACAAATCCTGAAAACCTTTTTAACACAATATCTCAAGGTACGAAGCTTGGATTGATTTAAAACTTGATATGTTGATGCATTATGATGTAAGGAAGAACCCTTTTGATTTTGGTAGAGTTCTAAGGTCATTTGGGGTCATAGGGGTCAAACCCAGAGAACCTTGTTTATGATAGCTCAAGATATGAAACATGGATGGATTTCATAATTAGTGTAAGGATGAGCTATGGTGAGAAGACGGTCTGTATAAGCATCGAACTCTGAAAACCTTGGTCACTTTGGTTCACCAGTTGATACAAGAAATGTAGCATTTTATTGAAAAGAGCATATATGTATCATCGAAACCTCAATGCATTTTTGCATTCTGGTTTCACAGATATTTTATTGCCTTTTTTCTGGGAACAATCAAGCTGTATTGAGCAAACAAAATTGACTAATTTCAGAAGATGGGTTTCCAAACACTGGGCAACAAGGCATGAGGAAATTTTTCCAAGTCCTTGTAAGGTCAACCAAAAACACTTTAAAGTTGCTGAGGGGCCACACGTTTTCTCCTCTTGTTGCATGCAACCAGTTGTCTGTTGGAAAACCAACCAGTTAGGTACAGTTTTCATGTCATCAATATGATGACAATGAGCAACCAAGAGAAAGTATAAACATGAGCTTGGGTCATTTGCATAGCTGCATAACAGTGAAAATGATCTGCCTTCTGCTTGATTTCTAATGGTGACATTGAAAGAGATGCATAGCTGACAACGGTTTAACAATTTTTATATATACATGCAGTGACAATACCAAACTCATCATCTCTCTTTCAGATCGATAAAGATGAAGTCATTTTACGTCGTGTTATTGGAGCAAAGAAAGACCAATACATTTTAGATAAAAAATTGGTGACGTAAGTGTTTCAGCTTCAGGTTTCTTTGGTTTTTACCATGCTTGCAGTCAGACTAAATCCCTTTTCACACTTCAATGAATCTTGATTAGATTCTGATCCAATATTTGTGAGGTTTTTTTTGAAATGATCTCCATCTTTGCTCTGGAAGAACCCTAAATTTGCTAACCTGTGTAAATATATGATTTGTATTGCAGGACTACCAAAAATTAAGTTTAGACTAATCATTTTGACAGACAGCTTTTATGGTACTACAGGTATGTCCGTCTGATAAAGCTGGTTGTTGATGTCATGAAAAATAACTTGATACTTCAGAACATTTTAAGACCTCTAATGCAAATCATATTTAAACATTTATTGGCAAATTTTTGGCTCTTCCTAACCAGAAATGAAGGAAATTTTAATGAAAACTCAGAAAATTTTCATTCTGTGCAGGAAGAGCCAAAAAATTGCCAATTAATGTTAAAATATGATTTGCATCAGAGGTCTTAAAATGTTTTGAAGTATCAACTTGGCACCTCCAAGAGAGAGAGAGATGTGCATTTAGATTTGAGCTCAAAAATTAAGAAACAGGATGGGAGTATATTTCAGACATACTTCCTAGTCTGGTAGACAATAATTTTGAATAATATGAATGTCTTAAGTACTATGAATTGAAGTGGATAGGGTTCACCTTTGAATTTAAGTGTAATGGTAATCTTTAGGGTGTCAATCTAAATTTGACTCCTACTGAAATGTGTATCTATTCTCATTTAATTTTTTATGAAGAAGGATAAATTGAATGTGTGTTTTATTTTTCTCTTGATGTTCTTTCGTGTCCACAGGAAAACAGATGTTATGAATCTGTTAGAGAGTGCTGGATTTTCTCGTAGCAATCCATACTACATTGTGAAACAAGGAAAGGTAGGGGCAGATGTACTTGATGAACTTAGGTTAATTGAAGGCAAAAATCTTAGCTGAAATTATATTCACACAATGTCGTTTCTCCAATTTGTTATGGTTTGCAGCACTCTGGTTGACTCATAACAAGGTAACAAGGCAAATTCAAAGTCAATTGACATATGTTCAGATGAGGGAATTAACTGAACACCTCACCCAGCTCCAGATAGGGGTATTCTCAAATAACAAGGTGGTTGGATGACTCCCTCCCCCCAACCCCCCCCCCAACATACACCCACAAAAAAAACGAGAGGAAGAAATAATTAGGAATTGTCATGGATTGTCATTGCAGAAATAAAAACCATTCCCTCTTAGTCTGTTGTAAAATGTAGAGACAGAAGTAATTTCAGTATCTTATAGGGGTGATATTGTCATTTAGATATGTTGATGCAGTAATGAAGGTCAGTGTTACGCAACTTTTTGATACAAGCTGAGGCTCCCTAGTATTTAATGGATCATCGCAATATTTTCCAAACCTTTAGTTTTTAATGCTACACTAAGTTACATGCTTACACTACTTCAGAAAAATCCATCCTTGCTACATGCAATTTTTAAAATGGAAATTGGTTTTTTGACCTGAATATATTTTGGTTCTTTAATGTTGAATATGTAATTGAACCATTATTATTGGGTAAAATTATGCTTCATCATCAGATTAACCAAATGGCTACAGCTCCTGATTCTCAGAGACTGAAATTACTCAGAGAAGTAGCTGGTACAAGAGTCTATGATGAGAGAAAGTCTGAGAGCAACCAGATTTTGAAAGATACAGGTGAGTTAAAAGATGTCAGATTTGATTATCTTTCTGATGAGAACATAGCTGAGGGTGACATGCTCTTTTGGATGTTTTGGAATGAACAGATCTTGATATAAAACACCCATGACCCAGGCTTTACACTCTTTCCAGTTGAAACAGCAGATTTTGGTTGCGTTTGATGTTTTACTTCTGGAAACAGCTAAAATAAAAGATGTCAGATGTGGGGATGTCACAGAGGAGTCTTACCTCTTGATTTACTTCTACTGCAGTCCCTCATACCAAAGACTTTAAAAACCGGAACCTTCTGCCATTGTTCTTGGTGCTCAGTGTAAGCAATGGAGTAGGGAAAAAAAGCTAGTGAGGAACAGCTAGAAAAAAGCTAGTTGCTGGCCCTACTTAAACCAATTGGTTAAAAACTGATCTGTCAAACTCAAAGCTTCCTAATTAACTCCACTGTGTCCCTTACAGCACAAAAAGAAAAAGGGATACAAGAAATCTAAAAAGGTGAAAAATAAAAATGACTTATTTTAAATAAAATCATTTTATTCCTTGATTAAAAGTCAAACAAAATGTTCAAGCTGTTAAAGAAAGTGTGCATAATTTTTCTCTCTTTCTATGGGCTAATCCAATTAGCACTTGTAGTTAGTGACTGTAGGCAACCATTATTGGGGTCCATCAGCCTTAAATCATCTTCATTCATTGTCGACATGAGTCTTAAACCCTCATATTCAGTGGAATTGAGGGAATCGAGATACAATTTAGTGTATAACCCTTTGATTGAAATTATAATTTCTGTTCCAGTTATTACTGAAGTATTTCATTTGTAACATGGTTTAGTTTTTTGGTATTATGTGGTCACCATTTTGTATCATGTGACTACATCTTTGGATCATGTGTTTACATTTTTGTGTCATATGACTTCATCTACAGAGGCAAAGAGGGAGAAGATCGATGATCTCTTGAAGTACATTGAAGAGAGGTTGTCAACTCTCGAAGAGGAGAAAGAAGAATTAAAACAATACCAGAAATGGGACAAAATGAGGAGGTCATTTGTTATTTGAATTACATTGATCAGGTTTAATTCTCTGTAATCTGTGAATGGATAAAGCATGAACTGATTAAACTTTGAAGCAGCAGGAAATACTTTTGTGTTCAAATTGTGGATTGCAACTTTGAGGTCTCTGGGTTTCTCTTTTACAAAATCATAAAAACTGTAGTGTGCTACACGATGTTTTATCTTTGGAGCAATTTGTCCAGATTGTGATGTAATACAAGATAAATTATTCGCTGAGCATGTGTTGAACGAAGAAGTTTTTGAAAGCGCTTATAGTTGCATGTCAGGAACATTGTGATGGGGGGGGGGGTAACAAACATCTTAAAAAACAACAACAGGCAGAATAGACAAAATAAAACATTGTGGTACACAAATGACTTTAGCACCTCGAGAAAATGCCAAATTGGGCTTTATAAAGTAGTGATAATTAAATAACACTTTGTTTATAGTACAAAATCTATGCTCTGTGTTTATGTGTGAATGTGAGTGTGTGTGCATGTTTTTTTTGTGTATGTGTATACATAAGTGCTTGCATTCATGTGGGTGGATTGCTTCTATAAAGGTTCTGTCTGGGACATGATCCAGGGCTCTGACTGTTGGAAAATTTTTGCCCGCCCCCCCCACCCCCCACCCCACCTCAATCCACAAACCAGATCAGTGCCCTGTTGTACATCCCTCAAATGAGATTCAAAAGACCTGTTGTCTTCTTCATGGCTACTGTGAAGTTGATGTGAACTAATTTCCAGAGACCAGGATTCTCTGGCAGAGGATAGCAGGGGGGGGGGGGTCCTGGTGTGAGAATGGGAACAGTGGCAAAGACCTGTAATAAGGGTTCTAGGTGTTATTAGTGATAAGTGGTATACTTTGTATTTGGACAAGTTTGATTTGAAGTCATGCTACTTAAATCTTTCAAAGGGTGACATTTGGTGGTGTAGGAGTTGTGCTGACCTAATTAAGCTGTGAATAACTGTCCACATACAACATTATTGCAACTCTTCCCTTTTAAGCAGAACTGTCCTGTTTTCTGAGCTTTCAGCCCAGTAAATATGAGTACGTTGTGTTTTTCCAGCTTTAATATTACCAGTAAACTAGTACTAAAAATGCTGAATGTTGTGAACTTAGTATTTTGGATCACTTTTTAGATGTTCTGTTTTCTGGTTTCTTTGTAATATCTTGTTTGTTTCTGCCGTGCAGGTCTCTAGAGTACACAATACACAACAAGGAATTGATTGATACAAGAAAGAAGCTGGAAGATGTGAGTAAAAGTGAAATCATTCACATGTTTGCTCATTGAGGTATTTGTGTATCACTGTCTAGCACTGTACAGAAATGGGGAAAGACCTTTTGACCTGTGTTCAGTAGACAGGAGGGAGGGGGATGCACATGGACACTGCATGCTTATTGGTCCCTATTAGTTTGCCGTAACAGACCTTCCCATAGATTTTTTTCAGGGGATCCAAAATTCCATGATTCCATCTTCTTCATTGACCAACCAAGCATGAGATATACTGGGGGTCTTTCTTAGGATTATATCCTTTCTTTGATTATATATAGATTATATACCATTTACCGTACAACTTCAGCTGAGTTCAATTAGTGACGCAATGCAAAAATCATATGAAAATACTGACAGTATCTTTTATTCTTGCTTTTTATGAATGCAGCTTGCAAAGGCTCTGCCACACTGGCAACCCACACATGGGATTTCAACACATTAGTTTTTATCACTGTTTTGGAATGAACGGTTTGTAGCCTGCAGCAAATCTGTATAAGATCATAGATTTGTAAGCTAGACAATGCAGCAATAAACATTACTCCATATAAAAGGCAACCTAACATGAGGGGGTTTTTGTCAATTTTCAAAGAATTGAAAACATTTTTTTTTAGATATCAGCATGTTATCAAAAGTACGATAGTCATTACTAACAGGACTTGTTTGAACCGGCTTAAAATTAACAAATGCAACATTGCTGCGTAATTTGGGAAGCCTAGTCTAATGTTACTGCTTATCTAAAATAGAAATTTGAAATTGGGTAAGCACAATGCCTACCTTAGATATAAGGTCATGCAGTCTGAAAAAATTTAGAAGTGTTCTCTAGTTACCCCTTTCTAAACTGCCATTGGGGGCACCCATGGGCAAGGTGCACCTGTATTTGCCCAGTGTTTTTTGCATGCTGGTGCCTACATGTTTGCTGCAGATTTGAAGATCCAGCACATATAATTAAGAGAAGGAAACTTGACTATCGTTTTTCTTGATGGGCTTGTTTCATAGCTTGCAAACAAACGTGAAAACAGCGGTGAAATGACAAAACAACTCCGTGATGCACAAGAAGAGGCTTCCAAACGAATCAAGGTTAGTTTGTGAGAAAAGAACGGAATCAAACATAAATGACAGAAATTTTGTCATCATTAGTCTTGTAAGAAAAACAATCTTCCATGGTAACGTTGTGCTCTCTCTCAACCCGCAGCATCTTTGGCCTGCTAATAGTGATACTACTATGGAAATTTCTCTTGATTGGAGAAAGGTTTCCAAACTCTTGTTATAACTGTTAAATACAGGGAGGTTTGTAAGGTGGATTAAAAAATGTGAAGAAATCACCCAAAGTATTCAAAGTTGATTGTCTGCATACTGCCAGAGACACTGCATTGCAATAGAACTTTTTCCAAATAGGTATTACAAAGCATTGTGGGACAGAATGGTGGTGTGCATTACTTTGTGCTACAGTAAAGTGCCATCGCCAAAAAGAAAAATATGATGAGTACCAAAAACCAATCCCACAATCCTTTGTAACTGCTTGTTCATAAAGAGTCTGTAGGTGTATACTTGCCTCATGTTGTAAAAGACTTTTGTTATATTAGAAGGAGCATGTTTAAAAATGTTTGTGATAATATGTTTGATTTGTTACAAATACTCCTCCTCCTTTCTATTAGGCTATCAACAAAGACCTCCGTGAATTCAAGGCTCGTATTCGGACAGCCAATGAGGAAAGAGATCAGTTAAACAACGAGCGTCAGGACCTTTTGAAGAAGAGAGCCAAGCTAGAATTGAATGTCAAAGATTTACAGGAAGAAGTCAATGGGGATGTTGATGCAAAGGTTAGATGATTTGAATGTTTCCTTGAATTCTATATTTAATTTTGTAAGGGTTTATCAAAAAATAGAAAAAACAGTAAGACTTGTTGTAAGTAGGTTTTTGTTTTTGCCTAATGATAAATTATATCATGGAAATATCTTCATAACTCTAGGTATACTGATGACGAGAAGAGAGAAATCTGCCCTTTACTTTTCTGAAAATGTTGAAGCACCCAAACAGACAAAATCAGATTCTAAAAGCTGCAGTGGCTCTTGTGACCAGCTTTAGAGAAGAATGCCAACTTACTGCTTCTGTTGTGCTGGTCACTGGACACTTCCTGATCAGCTTCATTGATAATTGCACACACACAGGGAGTAATTTAGCATTCAAATTTTGGGTAGCCGTTTTGAAGATTTTTGAGGTCTTTCACACATAGTTTGTGAAAATGCAAGGGTTATGCACACAAAAAAATTGCTTCACAATTTTTCATTTGTGTAGCAAATTGGCCTGTTTGTGTAGCAAATTGCGATGCGATACTGGATAAATTATTCCCTGACACATGATATACTCACTTGAACTTGGTTTAGTCCAGGGAGTTGTTAGAAAAGAAGATACAGCAAACAATTTTTTCAGACAATACACTTGAAAAGATTTATACCTTTTGAGTTGCCACTATCCTTTGTTTCTGTTGTTAAACCCTTGTGACTAACACCTTTACTGACCATCTCTTCCATTCTTTTCCAAGTAATCCCTAAACAGGGGCTGTATTATGACTCCAAGACATTCCTCTTGTTGCCGATCAGTGCAGCAGTTTGGATTAAATTTGAAGCCTTTCTTACTGAGGAATCCAAGTCAGCAGCATTAACTAATTGTATAGCAGATACACTCTACACTGGCTGGGAATTATACCCCCAAACATGCTGATTTCAGGGTCCTCTTTACTTTCAGTGCCATTCTTCTATCATTCATTTGAAGCCCAGAATTATCCAACAGATTGGAATGGAAAAGTATGCTTGAGAAAAATGCTATGAAAATAAATGATACAATCTTCAAAAAGAAGAAAATTCAAAAAATTGAGATGTATCAAAGTATATTGTAGAGAAATGTAATGTTGGAAAATTCTAATAAATAAATTCACTATGGAAGTATTGCGTTGCCTTTTGAAGAATGGCTCCAAAATGATAACAAGCACCACATCTTTTCATTTCATTCTTTGCAGAAACGTATTGAGGCCAAGTTGGAAAAAGTTGATGCTGAAATTAGTGCCAAACAGCAGGAATTGGAACAAATTATGCCAAGATATGAAGAACTACAGAAACAAGAAGAGAACTGTAACCAGAGGTAGTATCTATTGTTGTATATTTCTGTGTAACAAACCTGCCATTGTGCTTGGTGCTCAGTATAAGCAGTGGAATAGGGAAAACAAGCCAGTCAGCATACAAGTGGAAAAAAGGGGTTGGCTGGACTAATATAACCCAGTTGGTGAGAAACTAAGCCATAAAACTCCATATGACTAATTTCATAGTTTTAAAGGGAAATATTATGTTTAAAATGCTCTTACAAAGAGTACAAAGAGAATGTACAGAGACTATTCAACAATTCATTCTTAATCATAAGCCCCAGCAATAGCTACAACTCTTCAAAATACTGTGCACAAGAAGAGCTGTGGACATTTCATCGTTTCAAATGTTGAAAGTTTGGGTGAACAAATTATTCTTGAGCAACAAACAACTGAATGTGGGAAACTTATTTCTTGAAAAGAAGGCTACCATACTGCCTAATTTTTTATAATCTGTCAACCTGTGGCAATAAATATTAGTTTTAAAAGGACGAATTTTTCTTGAAAAACAAACGCAGTATTTCCCTTTAATCATAAAATAAGTCAACAGCAATTTAGTTACTTTGATTCTTTATATTTGGTTCTAGTTATTTTGCAAATTTTTTGCTTTATCAACTCGTAAAAACTGTCAGTTACTCAGTGTTACTTCATGAGCTAAGTTTTGCAATTGTACCCACAATGCAACTCTCTTTTGGTGTCAAGTGGTTAGAGCATTTACTTGAAACTGGGAGATCTGGAGTTTTACTTCTGGCCAGGTCATACCAAAGACTAAAAATGGAACCTACTGCGATTGTGCTTGGTGTTAAGCATATGCAATGGAGACGGGAAAACAAGCCAGTGAACCACAACTGGAAAAAAGCCTTTGACCTGTTCAACTTAAACCAATTGGTTAGAAACTAAGCTGTAAAACTTCATTCAACTAACTGTGTAACAAATGACAGGTTATGTGAATGGTATCCTAAAGTGTACACTGTGGATACATCTCTGTACTATGAAGAAGTAGAGCATAACTTGTTAACAGATATTTTTAAAAAGAGTATGCACTCTAGATTTAGGTGGATTCCAGTATTACATAGTCACTGCTGTTTGAGAGCCTGGTGTGGACTCCGCCAATGGTTCAGCATTTTGGAATCATAATTGATAGGGAATAGAGATTTCTTATACAGCTCACATAATCATTCCCGTAGATATGAGTAGCGAGTCAAAAGGTGTATGTCATAACACAGTGGTCTAGAGGTACAGCTGTAAAAATATTTAAATTTTTTTTTAGCGATTCCATTATATTTTATACTTTTACAGACTTCAGCAGTGTGAGCAGCGAAGAGCTGAACTTTTTGCAAAGCAAGGCCGAGGAAACCAGTTTACAACTCGGGAAGAAAGAGACAAATGGATCAAGAAGGAACTGAAGTCCCTTCAAAAATCTATCAAAGATAAGGATGAACAGGTAAAGAAAAATATTTTAGATGGTTTTGTTTCTTTATCAGTTGATGAGTTTCCTGAATGGAACTGAAGATTTGCAAATATGAGATGTTACAGGACACTTATGCTAAGTTCTTGAGGATTTGTGCTGAATGCACTGAACATTGTGCACTGTGGTCAGGGATGTAGCTGCAGTGGGTAGTGCTGGGTGGTGACACACAGCACTCCATATTCCCACCCAGCACTCCAGGAAAATACACCTCTCCCCACCTACCACAAATATGCCTAATGAGACCTAAAACTAGGCTCAAATTCACTCCGTAAAGTAAAATGAGGTAAAAATGAAAAAAATGATGGCTGAAAAGTGGAGCAGTTGCCATGGGATGGGGTGAGATGCTTTTCCCAGATCAGACAATTACCCAGCACTCCAGTTTGTCTGGCTACATCCCTGACTGTGGTATATGCAGTATAGACCACATGTTTGGTCCAATGGTAGGCATCCACCTCTCACGCGGAAGGCCTGGGTTCGATTCCCAGGTCGAGTCATACCAAAGACTCTGAAAATGAAACCTACTGTCATTGTGCATGATGCTTCACATGAGCACTGGAATAGGGAAAACAAGCCAGGGAGTGGCAACTGGAATAAAGGCTGTGTCTGGCTTAACTTGAACCAATTGGTTGGAAACTGGTCCATAAAACTCCATCTAACTGGCTAACTAATGGGGTATGTGCAGTATGTACACATTCAGCGAGGAAGTGTGTCAAGTTTGGTGCACTAGTTACATGTACTCAAACATGGCCGCTAGGGAATGTTACAACGTGATATGGAAAGCCTTGACACCTGTATAGTCATTTGATGCTGACTTGACAGTACTGCCATACATTCAATGCATTGCAGAGTTGACAGGGTGTTGATTGCCACACCTTTACTTACCCTGTGGAGAAATAAATTTGAAGCTGATGATATCGGTGTGCTAGTTGAATGTAACATTCCCACATAACCACTTTTCAATAGAAAAACAGTAGAAATGGCAGCCAACATGTATTGCAGTCTTGGAGAGAAATGTTACCATGACTAGAATGTTGCCAGTTGGGGAAGGGAATGGGGAAGGGGGAGAAATGTCTGTGATAACCTTCCATCTACCAACTTTTTTGGAAAACATTTTCTTCCCAGTTGAAAGTTTCAAGTTTATAAATTTTGATTGGGTTTTGAGTTGCCTTGTCAAGGTACTTAAAAACTTAAGTGGAACTTAAATGGAGAAACTAAATCTAAGTGTTCTGGTGGAGCTTTCATCCAGGAATCATTAAGTGTGGGTTTTAAGATATTTGCAACTGAAGTTAAAATACTTTTTTGCCAAGCAAGTCAAATGTCATGGATAAACATTGATGATTTGATTACCATTGTCTTGTATTTTTTTCAACTAAACTTCATTGTATGCTACAAAACAAAGTGCATTTACAGTACAAATGCTGGGCATTAGAAGTTTTCTGTTTAAAGTTCCTTATGTTTTTCTAAGGTCAAGATAAGTGGTTTGAAGTAAATGAATGCAAATTACATTGGTTGTCGATACTATAGATCAATATTTTGGCATCTGCTTGCTTCAAGTTTTCTTTTGGTGGAAAATAGAACAGCCACACTCATGGATATTTCAAAAAATAAAGTAATGAACGTTCCATCTTAATGCTTAGGTTGGAGTTCTCTTCTTTCAAAGTAATTCTTGTAAAAAAGATTATTTTATCAGAAAACTAAAATGTTTACCAAAGGTGCCTTCCATTGCAAACTTTCATGCAGAAGGCCCAGGTTCTATTCCCAGGTTTAGTCATACTAAAGACTAAAAATGAAACCTACTGCCGTTGTGCTTGATGCTTGGCATAAGCATTGGAGTAGGGAAAACAAAGCAGTGAGATACAACTGGAAAAAAGGCCGTGGCTGGCTGGAATTGAACAAATAGGTTGGAAACTGGACTGTAAAACTCCACCTTACTAACCAAATCCATAGCAAACTGCCACTACCCTGTAGTGCTCATCCTTTGATGAAATTTAATTTGTCTGCAGATTAACAGGCTGCACGAAGACATCACGTCAGATATGCGTAAGAATGAAGAACTGGAGGCACGTATGGCGAAACTAAACATTGACATTGAACAGATGAAAGACACGGTGGAGGGATCCAACCGCAGCCATTATGAACTGAAGAAAAAGAAAGATGAATTGCAGAATGAAAGAAAGTAAGATATTGGATTGTGTCGTGATCTCAGAATCGTTGCATACCTTCTTTTGTTAGGAGTGTAGAGGCCTTTCAATAACTCTTGGAGATGACACATTTTTTTAAATTATCCTCTTATATTTGAGTAATGCACTATTAATTTTCCAAGAAGGAATATCCTAATGGAAGTCTGCATTTTGATGAAAACCTACATTATCCAAAAGTACTGGCTTGTAAATTCTTTCGAAAAAAGAAAGTGTATATGAAATTCATGGAACTGGGAAAGAGTTTTGTGTAGTCTTTGCTGAAAAGGGAGGGGGAGCTGGTTAACCTCATTTAAGGGCAGAGAAAAGCAAAACACTGATAGAAATGACAGTTAAATCTAGAGTGGAGGGCTTTTACACTGCCTAAATCTAGAGTGGAGGGCTTTTACACTGCCTAACCCCCCCTTTCTTCAGTCTACCACTAAGAGCTGTAGCATCTCTATTGTTTCGTTTCCATTAACCCTTGCTTGGATAAGTCTGGAAATACTCATGACAGAGACAAATAATTTTCTTGAGGCAAACCTAGCGAATAAAGAGAGAATAAAATGAAGATAAAAAAGTAAAAACAAAGAAGCTATAATGCAGTTGATACATATTTATCTATGCCCAAATAGGATGAAACTTATTCAGTTTATTTATATTGTGGATACTTGAAAAGATAATGAAGTACTAGCATCTATACCAAAAGTTTGCTTCAAATGGAACCTCATTCTAAAAAAGCCTTCTGGTTTACTTCAACTAATCACTTTGCAATACACAAACATTATGGCATCATGTTGAAATACCCCATTTGTACGATAGGAAATGCATTCGTTCAAGCATAGTAGCATCAAATATGACACATTTCTAGAGGTACTAAGCATGAACGGTGCATTTCACGGTTTAGAAATACATTCTCTCCAGCTTAAGAGGACAAAATCTGACAACTGTATGCCTAAAGTGGGTGTGACAAAATAGCTAAGTTGCAGCAGCTGCAGCAATGCTTTGTTACTGTGCCCTTTACAATAGCAATCCAGCTTAATCCTGCTTTTGTGATGTATGTAAGAAGAAGGTATAGACGAATCCGGACAGCAAGTGATTGTCTGATTTTAGTAGGCCATAACTGGGGTCTGATCACCTTTTAATCTTTCAATTCCTTTGCTTTCCGGTACCATGGATGATTTTACACTGCAATGCGTCTTGATTCTCTCAATGTCACTGTAAATATGGGTTTGAAATTACATTTAGACAATAAATGAAGACCATTTAAGGCTGATGGACCCCACTAATGTCTGCCTAAAGTCACTAAACACAAGCTCTGATCTGATTGCAATAGACCTACCCGTCTATTGCTGAAACACCGGTAAACTATAGCTAAGACATGGTGCTTAGTGTTGTATTGAATTCAATATTCTAAGTGAGATTGCAGTGTTATTTATGGAAGAATAATGATCTTTAACTTGTTACATTTGTTTAGCACTCTCTGGAGACAAGAGAACACCATTCAGCAGGAGTTAGCCACTACAAGAGATGAACTGCACAAGAAGGAACAAAACCTTCGTTCAATGACAGGAAAGGTAAGCTTGTGATCTTTGAAATAGATTCTTTTTCAATGATCACAAAGAATTGTGAGATAAAATTATGGTTGTGCATCATTTTAATGGATTTGATTTTACTCTGGTTAAAATATTATGCTTATAAAAATGCTATCGCACAAGATATCCTGTGTAAGTGCTTATTGGAAAGTGTCTATGGGAATGTCTTGTATAGAAATATTAGTAACTCACAGATTTCCATATCAATCTCAATTTGATTTTGTCATTTACTGCAAATCTACCCATCGATGAGGCAGACTGTCAATTTCCCCTCGTCTGACATACCAGGGATTCCTCAAAAACCCTCAAACAACGCTGCTTGATATTGTACCCTTAAAGGTCAGAATCCTAGTAAGCCTTTGTAGTAAAGGGATTGAAAGGCATATTGAAAGTAGACCAATATTTATGTGTGTATCCCACTTAGAGGAAAGCTAGCTGGTGAGACTTGAAAGGAACAAAGAATAAATATGCAGCTTTCATGAGTCATCAAGAGTCTCTCTATCATCATCTCCCAACTCCATCTGTCCAACTGCATGTTCAAGTGAGTAGAGCATCAGACTTGCAGTTGGGAGGTCTAAATATCAATTCCAGGGCCAGTCATACTGAAGACTTAAAAATGGAATTTTGCTATTGTGCTTGGTGCTCAGCATTAGCATGGAGTTGTGAAAACAAACCAGTTAGCCACAACCAGAAATAGGCTATGGCCAATTTAGCTTAAACCAATTGGTTAGAAACTGGGCTATAAAACCTCCAATCAACATCCATCGTCTATACCTATGTGTTTAGTATGATTTCCTTTCATTCTTCCATTATGCCTCATTCTTTCTGTTTCTGGCGATGAGGATTATTGTATAAAGAAAGGGTGACGATATAAAGTATGTTTCTGTGGTGTGCCATGTTAAAATAGCCACACTGCAACTCCTTCGCCAAGCTCTAACTCCTTCAGCCAAGCTGCAACTCCTTCAGCCAAGCTACAACTCCTTCAGCCAAGTTGCAACTCCTTCGCCAAGCTCTAACTCCTTCAGCCAAGCTGCAACTCCTTCAGCCAAGCTGAGAAGTAACAATGTAAGGCTGGGACAGTTTCAGCCTAGCTGAGGCAGCTGCAGCCTATAGTTTGAAGTGGTTCCAAATCAATTGAAAATGCCATATTTTTGCATTCTCCATCACTGTTTGAAATAGATTTATGGTTTTAATCCTATGTTCTCATTCCATAGGCTGTTTTACGTGGGATTGACAGCATCAAGCAAATCCTGGACGGTTTCCGCAAACAAGGAGATAATCAAGATGTTTTGGATGGTTACCATGGAATACTTATTGAAAACTTCCAATGTGCATCAAGGTTCAACACTTGTGTTGAAGTAACAGCAGGTAGCAGGTAATGTATTCACGCTGTGATCCTGTATGGATCAACTGTTTTATGATTGAAAGTGTGACTAAGCGATAAGTCAAATGTTCCTTGTAGATGAGCCCAACAGGTGTCCTTTGCAAACCTCTCTTACTTACTACTTTTAAGCTGGGTCACAATCTGTACCAGGGCTTCTGCTACACTATCAAAGGTATTCAACCCAAGTTGACCGTTCCTTGACCTATAAAATCACTCTTTTTGAAACATTCGTCATGGCTACATGCATAGATACTAATATTTCCTATGGCACTATGAGGGTGGAGCCACCAAAACTTGTTTCATGGGATGACTGATACACTAGGCAGGTGCTGTCAACAAGCAAGTCACAATATTAAGTGGAACTAGTTCTAAAGATGTGGAAAATATGATTAATCACAAAATCATCACAAATTTTTGTGATTAAAGGCTAAGTGATTTTACTTTGCAATCCCAGCCCTGACAGGTGGTGTTTATCCTGTATTGGTGAGATATTAAAGTTACCCTACAATTGGAAATTTTTAAAAAAAATGTGTTTTAAATCTGAGAAAATTGATCCAAATGATCCAACTCTCATCTTCTCTGGATATTTCTAACCTGAGCAAGAATTTTCTTGGTTGTAATTCATTCTTAACTTTTCTTTTTGTGATCTGATATTGTTTTTCCATTGAAGGAAACTGTGAGGCCTAAACTGCTGGAAATGTTTGACTTTTTTTAATCAGAGGTTATTCTTTCAACACATGCATATTCTTGAAGCTCTTATTGACCTCATGTAAGAGGTAAACACTGCAAATATATTAATTCTAATTCAGCAAAGAGTAATAATGTATCAAAACACAATTTTCTCCTTTCCATCAGGTTATTCTACCACATCGTAAATGATGATGTTATCAGTACCAAGATATTGTCAGAAATGAACCGCTCTAAAATGCCAGGAGAAGTTACATTTATGCCTTTAAACAGACTAGAGGTTAGGGACACCCAATACCCAGAATCTCCAGTGAGTACTTTTCATTGTCTTTCTCAGAATGTATTGAATCTCATTCAAAGTTTGTTATTTTCAGATACATTGTGATAATGAGATTTAATTGTTCAAGAATAGTCATTGAGAGTTATCTGAACTTCCTTGCTGAAGCACTTGCAATTTTCCAGGCCTGTATAGCTTCATATTTTGTTATTTAAAATTTTTTGTCTTTCCTAAAGCTCAGTATACATTCACCTGAGAGCCGAGGTTTTGCAGTGGATGTCAATTGGCAATTTGCCTCCAAAATAAGCAACTGACTGCATGGTCAAGTGGTTAGAGTATCTGACGTAGTTTGGCTCTAGATTGGGTCATACCGAACTTAAACTTAAAAAATTGGAACCTACTGCAATTGTTCTTGGTGCCCAGCATAAGCAATGAGTAGGGAAAACAAGCCAGTGTGCCACAACTGGAAAAAACAGGCCATGAGTTTTAGCTTTTCCAGGTGTGCTAAAAATTACATTCTTCATGAAATGGGTGTGGTAGGTGTGTTCTTTTATTAAACTTTAATAGATTCATATGGGCTCTAATTCTTCATCTAGGTGTGCAAAAATCACACTCCTCTCAGGGATTTGAGGCATGTAAATGTGTGTGATTGCCGTCGTATGCCTCAAAATTCAAGGCCTGGAAAAAAGACGATGACCAGCCTGACTTAAACCAGTTGGTTAGAATTTGAGAGGTAAAGCCTCATCTAACTAATACGCCCCATAAAGTGCAGTGAAATGGCTGTTGGAAAATTGCAAAAAGATGGAGCAGGTGTCATGGAGTCTGAGCCACCACAGGGTGTTTTTGAGCCGAAGTTCTCATGGCTTCATACCACTATTTGAGAATCACTGATCCAAGGTGTTAGTATTTCTGGCAACTGTTATTGAACTCCTTTGGTATTAAAAGGGAATTTGTTCTGGAGGTTTTGTTTAGAAAAAGGGCGAAAGGATACATAGTTCTCAGGAGGGGTTTCTAGGATGTGGTGTTCTTACTTGGTGACATACATTCAAATAGGGCTATCATTTTCAGAGCCTTAAACTACATGTTAAGTGCAATGGTAGCAGATACAAAACCATATTTAACAGAATTTGGATTAGGGCTGGCATCATGTTAGTAACCCATGTCTTCCAAAATCTGAGTTTAGTCACAAAATATGTTATATCTTTTTTTTTAAACCTTGGCCAGTATATGGAAAACTTATAAGTTTGGTTTTGTGCTATGGACTTCAGATAAACTGCTCTTTTGGTTTAAAATTGTACTTAATCTGCCGTAAAGAAGGGCTGTGACCCATATTTTCTTTCAGTAGGGCTAAACACAGTAACATTAAAGCTTAGTTGCTAACTTGAATAACATGAAAATAAGGTTATTGTATTACATGTGCTCATTTTGGTTTGCCTTTGCAGAGTTTTGTGCAATTCCATGTGATAATGAATTATGGAATTTGCTTATTGCAACTGAATTCTGGTACAGGCCAGTATGATGTATGAGTTTACCAAAGCAAATCATCTTCTCCATCATCTCTTCTTTTTCAGGAGGTAATTGTTAACTGAAACATTGCAGGTAACATGCATGATCTTGTCATGTTTTGGTTCCCAAAGAGATTCAATTATCCCCATTTTTGAATTTTATCCTACAGGATGCTTTGCCCATGGTTTCCAACCTTCAGTATGAAGAAAAATTTGATAAAGTCTTTAAGCACGTCTTTGGAAAAACACTCATCTGTAGAAGCATAGAGGTGGCTACCCAGTTTTCCAGGACCCAGGATCTGGATTGTGTTACCCTAGAAGGTACAAGTAGTAATTGTAATAAGAGTTAAGGTCTAAACCTGAGAGGGGGGGGGGAGGTTAAGAGTGATGGTCTGAACCTGAGAGGAGAAGGGGAAGTGATGCAGGGGGTAGGGAGAAGTTAGTTCTGATGTAAAACTAATTGAGCTACAAGAGCATGCAAGCATGGTGGGAGGGGGATAGTTGTGACCTATGATATGATTGACACCCCATGCTGGTGCCATGTAAAAAGATTCCTGCATGGTGTCTAAGACTCCTTGAAATGACTGTTGTGGTTATGTGATATATGGTGAAAGGATACTGAAAGTTGAGCCCCTTCAAAAATCCCTCACTTGGGCAAGACACTGCTTGATATGGTATCTCTACAGGCCAGTGCCCTAGCAAGCCTTTTTACCACAAAGGGATTAAAAGGTGTATTGAAAGAAGGCACATAAATATTCCTAAGGGAATTTGGTGTGACGTCAGATCGGTGTTTATTCACATTAAACAAAGGTTTGGTCTTTTGTATACTGGAAAGGGTTTGTAATTTTTTTAATCAAGATGTTTTCTTTGCGAGGTAAACAAAGCTGACTGCCTGTTTTAAGTATGGTTCAAACATTCAAATAATTTTTTTTCATAATCAAAACTTTGTCTCCAATTTTTGAGTAGGCTGTATGCCAAAGTCTATTTATAAATGGACAGGGAACCATACTAAGGTCTTAAGACAAATGTGAGTCACTATGGAACTGTGACAAGGCACAAAGTTTGGGTTCATTTCACCCTCTTCAAGTGTTCTAAATAAAAAAAACTATTGTTTTTGCCTACCATTGACATGATCAACTTTTTGTGTCACGATGCGTGAAGACAGTTCTTTTCTGCTTGAAGAAGGAATTTTTTGAAGAGTTTACTTAATCTGAATGCCCGGTTATTGATTTTTCAAAGAAAATGCTCTCGTTTCTTCAAGATAGTACACTACAAGAGACAAAATCGAGCGATTGGACTGATTAAGCAGTAATTACAAATGAAAATATGAATTGACTAGCAGTTGCTTCATCATGGTTAGCAGTTTCACAATCAGCTTTCATTTTGGATGTTAGCAGTAAAATCCAACTACTAACTCACTTCAAGAAATTCACAAGTAAAAGAGGACAGAGAAATAATACTTGTTCCAACGGTAGCACATCAATGGTTATTCATGCAGTAGTTTCTCACAAATGGCATCATTGGGCATAGCTGAAACTCAGACATAGCTTGTCAAGATGTTAATTCGCAACTTCTGTGAGGCCAAATTGAAAATTATTGGTCATTCTTGGGTAGCAAATTGTGATGTTAACCCAGTTATTTTGTCCCTTTGAGCAGTGGGAATAATCTGTTACGTGCTGTTTTCCTATGTATCTTATAAAGGAGATCAAGTGAGTCGTAGAGGTGCTATAACAGGGGGTTACTATGACACCCGAAAGTCTCGACTGGAACTTCAGAGCAGCATCGTTGAGCTCCGTGAGAGGCTGACCAGTCAAGAGCAGCAGTATGAGGAGCTGCGAGACAAACTGCAGAAGGTGGAAGTTGAGATTACTAGCATGATGAGTGATATGCAGAAAATAGAAACTAAAAATAGGAGAAATAAGTAAGTTCTTTACATTTTTGGTTTCGATGATAAGAGAAACCAATGCATTCATGATGGCGTGTGTGTGTATGTATGTGTGTATGTGTGTGTGTGTTTGTGACGCTTTGCTCGTTAACACGATATCTCAAGATAGGAATGTCTGACAGTTTTCAAACTTGGTACATAGATGAGCCATATTGAGAGAAAGAACCCTATTGTATTTGGTGGAGGTCGAAGGTCATTTCGGGTCACCAGGGTACAAAGTATGAAAACCTTGTTGACACGATATCTCAAGGTTTGGAAACTTGGATAGATTTCATATTTTTTATGTGGATGCGTTATAGTCAGAAGATGGTCCCTATTGTTTTTGGTGGAGGTCAAAGGTCATCTGAGGTCACCAGGGGTCGAAGTCTGCAAATCTCGTTAACACGATATCTCAGCGCAGGAAATTTGTATATATTTCATATTAGGTATGTGGATGCCTTATAGTCAGAAGATGGTCCCTATCGCTTTTGGCGGAGGTCAAAGGTCATTTGGGGTCACCAGGGGTCAAAGTCTGAAAACACTGTTAACGCGATATCTCAAGGTAGGAGACTTGTATAGATTTCATATTTGGTATGTGGATGCATTATAGTCAGAAGATGGTCCCTATCGTTTTTGGTGGAGGTCAAAGGTCATCTGGGGTCACCAGGGGTCAAAGTCTGAAAACCTTGTTAACAAGATATCTCAACGTAGGAAACTTGTATATATTTCATATTTAATATGTGGATGCGTTATAGTCAGAAGATGGTCCCTATCCTTTTTGGCGGAGGTTCAATGTCATCTGGGGTCACTGGGGGTCGAAGTCTGAAAATCTTGTTAACACGATATCTCAAGTTTGGAAGCTTGGACAGATTTCATATTTGATGAGTGGATGCGTTATGGTCAGAAGATGGTCCCTATTGTTTTTAGCGGATGTCAAATGTCATCTGGGGTCACCGGGTGTCAAAGTCTGAAAATCTCGTTAACACAATATATCGAGGAAGGAAACTTGTATAGATTTCATATTTGGTATGTGGATGCGTTATAGTCAGAAGATGGTCCCTATTGTTTTTGGTGGAGGTCAAAGGTCATCTGGGGTCACTGGGGGTCAAAGTCTGAAAATCTTGTTAACACAATATCTCAAGTTTGGAAGCTTGGATAGATTTCATATTTGGTATGTGGATGGGATATGGTCAGGAGATCGCCTGTATTGTTTTTGGCGGAAGTCAAAGGTCATCTGGGGTCACCAGGGGTCAAAGTCTGAAAATCTTGTTAACACGATATCTCAAGTTTGGAAGCTTGGATATATTTCATATTTGGTGTGTGGATGCGTTATGGTCAGGAGATGGTCCCTATTGTTTTTTGTGGAGGTCAAAGGTCATCTGGGGTCACCAGGGGTCAAAGTCTGAAAACCCTGTTAATGCGATATCTCAAGGTAGGAAATTTGGATAGATTTCATATTTGGGTGTGTGGACGCATTATGGTCAGAGGATGGTCCCCATTGTTTTTGGCAGATGTGAAAGATCATCTGGGGTCTCCAGGGGTCAGTCTGAAAACCTTTTTAATGCAATATCTCAAGGTAGCAAACTTGGATAGATTGCATATTTGGAATGTAGATGCGTTATAGTCAGAAGATGGTCCCTATTGTTTTTGGCGGAGGGTCAAAGGTCATCTTGGGTCACCAGGGGTCAAAGTCTGAAAATCTTGCTAATACAATATCTTAAGTTTGGAAGCTTGGATAGATTTCAGATGTGGTATGTGGATGCGTTATGGTCAGGAGATCGTCCCTATTGTTTTTGGTGGAGGTCAAAGGTCATCTGGGGTCACCAGGGGTTTGAGTCTGAAAACCTTGTTAACGCGATATCTCAAGGTAGCAAACTTGGATAGATTTCATATTTAAAATGTAAATGTGTTATAGTCAGTAGATGGTCCCTAGCATATTTGGCAGAGGTCAAAGGTCATTTGGGGTCACCAAGGGTCAAAGCCTGAAAATCTTGTTAACACCATATCTCAAGTTTGGAAGCTTGGATATATACAGGATTGCATATTTGGTGTGTGTATGCATTATGGTCAGGAGATGGTCTCTATTGTTTTTGGTGGAGGTCAAATGTCATCTGGGGTCACCAGGGGTCAAAGTCTGAAAACCTTGTTAAATGCAATATCTCAAGGTAGGAAACTTTGATAGATTTCATATTTGGTTTGTGGATGTGTTATAGTAAGTAGAAAGTCCCTATTGTGCTTGTCGGAGGTCAAAGGTCATCTGTGGTCACCGGGAGTCAAAGTCTGAAAAACTCGTTACCACGATATCTCAAGGTAGGAAGCTTGGATAGATTTGATATTTGGGTATGTGGATGCATTATGGTCAGAGGATGGTCCCCATTGTTTTTGGCAGATGTGAAAGATCATCTGGGGTCTCCAGGGGTCAAAGCCTGGAAACCTCTTTAAATATTATCTTTCAAGATAGCTGTTTGTCCATTTGTCTGTCTGTTGTTTGTATGTCTAGCTATGTATGGCTTTTATTAAGGTCAAAAGCTCATCTGGAATGACAAAATTATTTTTTGTACATGCTAGTATAACATTTGAATGAGAAGATAATGGTGCATTATGGCACTCTTTGAAACGGAACATTCATGTATCATCAAAACCTCAATGCATTTTTGCATTCTGGTTTGAATTTGTTGCTCAACTTCATCTTATGTTGGTGAATTTTAGCCAGAATTCATTTGAATATACCAAGCATGACTTCCCTGCCTCTTTACAGAGATGGGTAGGATCCATCTCAATAAAATGTTCATGATTCATACTGATAGATGAACCCTTTTCTCCCTGCCCTTAAACAAACTCCACAACTGGACCAGTTATTTGAGTTCTTTGTATTCAGTTCATTTGCAGGCTTTCAAATTTCCCTGCTTATCTTCCTCTCAGACTTTTTTTTTTCAATTTTTTGGTTTCGATGATAAGAGAAACCAATGCAATCATGATGGCGTGCGTGTGTGTGTATGTATGTATGTATGTGTGTGTGTTTGTGGCACTGCTTGTTAACACGATATCTCAAGATAGGAATTTGCGACAGTTTTCAAACTTGGTACATAGATGCACCATATTGAGAGGAAGAACCCTATTGTTTTTGGTGGAGGTCAAAGGTCATCTGGGGTCACCAGGGGTCAAAGTCTGAAAACCTTGTTAACACAATATCTCAAGATAGGAAGCTTGGATAGATTTCATATTTGGTATGTGGATGTGTTATAGTCAGTAGATGGTCCCTATTGTTTCTGGGGTAGTTCGAAGGTCATCTGGGGTCACCTGGGGTTAAAGTCTGAAAATCTCGTTAACATGATATATCAAGATAGGAAGCTTGGATAGATTTCATAATTGGTGTGTGGATGTGTTATAGTTAGTAGATGGTCCCTATTAATTTTGGCATAGGTCAAAGGTCATCTGGGGTCGTTGGGGGTAAAAGTCTAGGTAGGAAACTTGGATAGATTTCATATTTGTTTTGTGGATGCATTATAGTCAGTAGATAGTCCCTGATGTTTTTGGCGTAGGTCAAAGGTCATCTGGGGTCCTTGGGGGTCAAAGTCTGAAAATCTCGTTAACACAATATCTCAAGATAGAAAGCTTGGATAGATTTCATATCTGGTATGTGAATGTGTTATAGTTAGAAGATGGTTCCTATTGTTTTCAGGGTAGGTCAAAGGTCATCTGGGGTCACCAGGAGTCAACGTCTGAAAATCTTGTTAACACAATATCTCAAGGTAGAAATCTTGAATACATGTCATATTTAGTATGTTAATGTGTTATGGTCAGGAGGTGGTTCCTATTGTTTTTGGTGGTCATCTGGGGTCAAAGTATGAAAACCCTGTTAATGCGATATCTCAAGGTAGGAAACTTGGATTGAATAGATTTAATATTTGGTATGTGGATGCGTCATAGTCAGTAAATGATCCCTTGGGCTTTTGGCGGAGGTCAAAGATCATCTGAGGTCACCAGGGGTCAAATTCTGATAACCTTGCTTATGTGATATCTCAGGTTAAGTAGCATTGATAGATTTCATATTTGTTATGTGGATGGGTTGTGGTCAGGAAATGGTATGTTATGATTTTGATGGAGGTCAAAGGTCATCTGGGGTCACTGCTGGTCCAAGTCTGAAAATCCTGTTTATGCAATATCTCAAGATAGGAAACTTGGATAGATTTCATATTTGGGTATGTGGATGCATTGTGGTTAGAAGATGGTCCCCATAGTTTTTGGCGGAGATGAAAGGTCATCTGGGGTCTCCAGGGGTCAAAGTCTGGAATCCTTTTTAAATTTGATCTCTCAAGATAGCTGATTGTCCATTTGTCTGTCTGTTGTTTGTCATTCTAGCTATGTATGGCTTTAATGGAGGTCAAAAGGTCATCTTGAATGACAGAATTATATTTTGAACATGCTAGTTTAACATTTGAATGAGAAGATAATGGTGCACTCTTTGAAACGGACCATTCATGTATCATCGAAACCTCAATGCATTTTTGCATTTTGGTTTTTTAGTTCTTACCTTATTCTTTTTTTTTGACTAGCCTGCAAAATAGGAATGAAGAAAACAGTCATACTGTAATACCTCCAAGTCAAAGAGTGCATTATTGTCTATTGTAGAGCTCTATAACACATTGCATAGCAGGTTATTCCATGTTCAAGGTGTTGTCTGGGCCTACAGCAACAGTAGCATTGTCAGAGTGTGTCCCAAGGTCCTTGGTATTTTATCTGACTTCTTTACACTTTAAGCACATCAACTCTACACAGAATGGGTAATTGGGATGGTGGTCAATTTTGTGTTTACAGAAGAAATGGAAAGAGTCAAACAAGACAAAAAAGTCAAAACGCATCCAAGGCCGTGCAAACCCTGGGGGCACAGGTGGCAATTTCACCCCAGATATTTTCAAAGAGTACCTTTCCATTAATCCGTTCATGAAATATTCAAAAAATTATAAAACTTTGCAGCACATTCAGGCAAGGTAGGAGAACATATCTTCCTTAGCCTTACTTCATAGTGTTGTGCAATACTTTGCTTAAGTCACAAAAAAATTCTTGAATGTTTTGAATTGCTGGGGATGATTTCAGTTGCCAGATTACATGGACAGACAGGAGGTTGTACAGGTGTATAAATTTACCAAAGTGTATGGTTGTGGAACCAATTGGCCATTTTTCAATTTGCTTATTTTTGTCACAAACAAGAGCTCAAAATAAAACCTTTTTAGACTATAGTTACATTTTTGGCTGTCTGAGAGGTAGAAATTTTTCAAAATTTTCTCTCAGCTCCACCCTAACTAATAGGCGCACTCCAGCTTAGATAGTCTTTCATTCAGGGTGACATGTTTTCTTCAAAGAATCTTCACTCTCTAAACCATGTATTTGGTCTAACAGTTGAGCATCCGCCTCTCACGCAGAAGGCCCCGGTTCGCTTCACAGGTTGAGTCATACCAAAGACTCTAAAATAGGAACCTACTGTTGTTGTTCGTGATGCTCCGCATAAGCAATAAAGTAGGGAAAACAAGCCAGTGAGCCATAACTGGAAAAAAGGCTGTGGCTGGCTCTACTTGAACAAATAGGTTGGAAACTTGGCAGTAAAACTCCATTTAACTAACTAACTAACTTCACTTTCTAAAACTGGAAATGCTCCAGTATGCCTATGTTTATTTTGCAACCTAATACATCAATCAAACTAACTTTTGAGACACTAAACTGTGGTGGCAAGAGAATTTGACACCAAAAGTTTGTTATTTAGATGAAATTTAACAACACACCATCAGGGAATGTGTTACATAGTGTCATTTAACTCGACAAAAAGTTCAAAGTATAAATTTATTTTTCAAATATGCTTCAAGTTCAAGTTGGTCTCCCTTTAGTCGCCTCTAACAAGAGGTGGGAAATACCGGGCATATCTGGGCATACCTGGGCATATTCAACAACCCCCAGCCCACAGGGGGCTTGACACCAAAAGAAATTTCTCTCTCTCTCTCTCTCTATATATATATTCTCTATATCTCCCCATTATGGGGTATAAGAGACTAATAAAAGTAAATAACACTCAAAGAGTAAACCATAATTACTTAGGAAGAAAAAGGAAAAAGAAAGAGCAAGGCACATGTATTGACACAAGACAAATGGTAATTTGTGTAATTTGAGAGAGAGAAAAAAGTAAATATATATATAATAGCAAATGCAATCATTCAATCATTCTTAATCCCTGATAATGTAAAGACTCATATCAAATAACTGTATGAGACATAGGTGCTTAGTGAGATCAAAACAACTGAATGAAGTGAATAAATATGTATTAAAAATCACCCCTACTGTTCTTTATGAATATCAAGGTGAAAACCTTTCAGATATTGCACGATTTGCAATCTACATACTTTTGAAGGAGCTAGTGTGTGCTAAAGGGGATGGGAAACCACTCTCCTTAGCCTCCCTTCAGGCCAGAGGAAAATCATTGTCAGCACTGGTGGTAGGTATTAACAAAACTACTCATGTAAAGTCTGTATAAGTCCCACTCATGTCCTTATTTTGACATGCAGAATTTCAAATTTCCTACTTTATTGAAAGATATTGACCTACTTTTGTCCTACCTTTTGGCTTCATTTAAAATTAAAGTCTGTATCTTATTTTCGTATAAATTTTCATCATTCCAGGGATATCTATGAAAAAATGAGAAGTGACATGAGAATAATGAAGGGAGAGAGTAATGTGATTGAGAAGGCCCTTGGCCCCAAGGAACGTAGGGTCCAGAGTCTGGTAACTAACCTAGATGCCATGAAAGGAAGTGCTAAGTCTCTGGAAGATGAACTGGGTAAGTGTAAACTGTTTATGACATTAGGCTACTATTGGAACATTAATGTTAGGCTTAATCTGTGGTTTGGACCTGTAGAACCAGGAGTCCTGGGCTTATGCTGTTTTTAAAAATTTTGAGGGGGCGTTTATCAGAGGGGGGCACTTATTAGAGGATATAAGGTATTACTAGGGCTGTCACGTTTAAACGTATAAACGAACGATCGGCCGTTTAAACGGCGCTTTCATAGCCCAAACGTTTAAACGATATGAACGAAGTTTGCTCCCAAACTTCTTCGAGCTAACACTATAACATTAGTGTGACTAGTCAGTGTAGCACACTGCACAATAACTAACGTTAGGCCTAATGCCTAACTACATGCATAGGCCTAGGCCTACAAGTCGAATCTGCGACGTTGATTTTACTTTCAATCTTCATTAAAACTAAATCCTTAAGTCTACAATTACAACACCGAACTTTCGGTAATAATATGCCCGTTAGTGTACGTATAATTTTAATGCCATGATATCGATCACTTAACGTTGCGCGAGCTCAGTTTAGCTCGGCCAGGTATGTAGTCTGTTTAGTGAAGAAGCCTGCGCGGCAGCAGTTAGCTGCCCGTGGACGGCAAAGCCGCCGTGTTCAGACATGCATTTCCTGTACTATATACATAATACATATCGGGTACGCAGGTACCCAAAGAGCCAGCAACGCATGTCCCGGATGTTTTGTGATAATAGAGGGCGGCATGCCAAAATTATTGTCTCAAAGCCAGTACTAGTACATATCATCGTGTTTACGGTAGATTCTAAGGGAAATCAAGGGCGGTTATATTTGGACATCGTTTAAACGGTAAACGAACGTTTATTTTGACCGTTTAAACGTTTAGGCAATTAAACGGAAACTGACAGCCCTAGGTATTACCCACCAAAGACCCATATTTGGAAGAGTGTTGGTAACCTGTTGTCAGTACTTATTTTGATTCCTTTATAAATAAAATGGTGCAAAGAATACCCACGTTTTAATATCTTTTTGTCATGACCAATCATAGTAGCATATTCAATAGGGGAGGGGTACGGCACACAGATTCTCTACCCACCTCTGAGGTAGTCAAGGGAAAATCAGCTGGTTACTGAAAATTGCTCAGCAGTATTCTTTTGGAGTCCAATGGAGCAACAGGAGCCCGTTCCTACTTGCTGTCATGTGTGTTCAAATATTCTTGAAAAAGTTTCAAAAGTAGCACAAATTTGCATCTCAGCAACTAATTACAATGCAACAGTACTGGACCTAGCATTATTCCTGCTTCACTTGCACTAGTTTACTGTATTTATTTCAGTCTAAATATTCTTTAAAGGGTTGACTTGTAAGTCTTATTTATTTGCAGCAAAACTTTCAGTGGCCTAATTCTTGTTGCAATGGACAATTTTCAAATGAAAAGATTTATGAGATTTATTATGGGCATAAGACTTGATCACCCTTCTAAGCAAAGCTTATGCTTTCTATTATGGAATAGCGTCATCAATTTTGGGTTCAGCTATTTTCCTGTGACTTATAAATAAGCTCTAAATCATGTACAATACTTAACACTGGTTTGTAAATGTCAACTATGGTTGTCGTCAGTTTGGTAAGGGGTAAGGTGCTCAATTGCATTGTTATCACACCTAATTTCTCTACATTGATTTTTGGTAGGTTAAGAAAAGATAAGTAAAGATATTTCTTATAATCTTTATTTGGAAGAGGTATTGTTGGTAAAGGCATGTTTTGTTTATTCCGACAGTTTGGGAGATGTGTGCTTGTGTAGATAAATTGTCAGACCCTCCATTTGCTAGTTTAGTGGACAATTAGAATAAAACTGTTCCCTGAGAAAAATTACAAAAGCCATTTATTTTAATATGTTTTACGAAAACTTAAGTCTGTTCCTTTCAATGCCAAGTTTCTTTTGTTAATGGTTCTAGCTCTCGCCTATACTCCCCTTTGGTAATTGCACAATTGACTAGCTACAGTGCATATATTTTGATCTAATGAGGTAAGGGCATAGTTGCCTGTCTCTACTTATTCTGGAATGACTTGCAAGCCCTGCATTCTTGCATAGGCTTATTGGCTTGTTGTTGTCCCAAGCTTCAGTGGTTTTTCCACGGACTACCTATAAACATGAACAGAGCATGTAAAGCTGTACGCCGTATCTGTATATTGTTGATACCATCTGGGGCAAAAAAGGTGCACCAAGATGGCCACTGAGAAGCTATAAATTTGCATGATTTGGTGACAACTCTGTAATATTTTAAACAAAATTTGAACTTGAATGGGAAACAGTATCACATTCCTGCAATGCATGCAGTGACTTTGACCATACCTTGCATTATTTTGTAAATACTTTCTTGCAAAATCTGTTGATAGGAACTACTAAAACAAGTCCAAACTTTCACACGCAAAACCATAGCTGACAGCCATCTTGCTATACCTTTACATACACGTAAGATGGCGACAATCTACGCATAGGACGTTAGTGCAGTATGCTCTGTTCATGTATGTAAGGAGTCCATGGGTCTTTCCAGTCTCAGACCGTACAAAGGAGAGTCTACAGAGAAAATACTGAGTTAAATTTTAGGATTACATTTTGATTTCAGGAACTAACCTGTTGTCACAACTGAGTGTTGCCGATCAGAGAGAGGTGGATCGTTTAAATGACGAGATCAAGGGATTAAATGTTCAAAATAAGAAAGCTCTCAATGAGAGGATAAAGGTAAGGAATTAAACAAACAGCAGGTTATCAAAGGCAAAGTATGGTTTATACAAACCAAAATTTTGAGGGCATCACATCTATATTCCATGCATTCTTGAATGAAGATGAAGTCAACCAAGTTTATTTCCCTGATTTTCTATGAATTCCACCTGACTCCCTGAAATCACCATATATATATTTTTCTCCTTGATATAGAGTATGACTTAAGCAAATTTCTGAAAAGCTTGTATTTCCGAGAAATGAGTGGGACCCCAGATTTCCTGCGAGCCAACCAGTTTTAAGCTAAATGGTTCTAATAGACCTATTTCCAAATAGCAATTATAAAGGATTGTGGGATAGAGTTTTGGTGTTTGTCATTTTTGTCAATGGCATTTTACTGTGGTAAAAATTGATGTACACCCAAAACTATATCCCACAATTCATTGTAATTGCTATTTGGAAATAGGTCTATAGTGGAAACTTAGCATCCTTAAGGGCATAACCCTGTTAAGGACAGTCTCTTGTAAAACTTAAATTAGAGATGATATGTATCAAGGTTGATACCGCCTTAGGTAAAATTTGTAAGAAAATAGTTTTGTCATAATTTTCTTTGAGAAACTTGAAGAAATTTAGCTTATGTGTGAGGAAACTTCAGCTAAACACTAAGAAAAAGTTGCCTGTTCCGTGCCAGATGTTTCTATAACCAACTTTGTTGAAATTTGATCCAAAAAATTGAGAAATAGAAGCTGAGATCAAGTTGGCTGGGTAGAGAATGTATCACGTATTTGCCTGCTGTGGGGAACTAAGTTGGAATGTTGGAATTGGAATTTTGTTCTAGACCTAATATGCATATGATCTTAAAGGTTGTGTGACACGAGAATGACAAAATTGGGTATTTGATAAAAGAAAACAGTGAAAACCAAGCAAATAGATGCAATTTCCATTAAAATCCATCAAAAATGGTTCATTTTTGAGGGTTACTTCTGATGTGCACTTCGTCATCAATAAACATTAACTCAGTTTGCAAAATTTGTGATGTGATAAGAAGGACATGCCATTTATGGCTAGTAGTATCCTTTGTTTATGCAATCTTTATTTCAAGGACAGTTGTAACATTAGTTTGTTCTGACGGTTTTAATTTGGAAGTTGATATTGTGTCCTTGAAAATCATCAGTATCAATAACCAAGCCATATAAACTATCTGATGAATAATTAGGATGTGATAAATATAGGGCTGACAAAAAAAATGTCAGCACTGTGCAACACTTCACATCATTGCTTTTGCATTTAGCAACAATAGGTACGTTGAAGAGGTACATATCTTTGGAACTGTAAAAGATGTTAACAGAATTCCAATGGATTTTTATCCTAGGAAAGTTCACTCCCTAACTGCCAAGTGAAGTCAGGGCATTTTGCTGAGGACATGTCACACTACCTTTAAAGTCAGATTAAAGCACATATCATTATAGCTTGTTAAAACACAAATGCAGACTGGTTATGTAAATGAAAAGAGGGAGGGCAGCCTAACATGATGACTCCCACTTGCCATTAATGAACAATGTCTATTTTTAGAGAACCCTTAAATTTCTTGGCTAGGTTCTTAGGTCAGAATCTTTATAGTGACTGAGCATTTTGTGCTATCGTATGTGAAATTTCTTTTCTTGTCCTTGTAACTATTAATGAAAGTTTCGGAAATAGTCTTGTGGATTACTGATGTTTTTGAAAGTTTTTTTTGTTTTGTTGAACAAATTCACTGTATTGAAAAGGTGGCAAAGTGCTAAAAATAAAGTTGTTTATTTTTTTTGGTTTGTTTTTCAATTAATTCTGAAGAATTGTTTCCCTGCATTTCTATTGTGTCTTGAAATGTCTGATGCTTAACATTTTACTTACTTAGGTCAGAAATATAAGGAAACTTTGCAAGTGGAATTATATGAAACCATATATTTTTTTTTTTGAAATTTTGTTTTTAGCTGGAAGGGGATAAAAATAAAATGGAAAATGTCCTATCTGGCAATTTGATGAGAAAAAGAGAACAACTGATTCAGGTAATCTCATGTTTTGATATTTTGAGACTAGGGCAATAGGATGGACAATAGCAAACTTTAATCATTGTTCAACCCCCTGCCCCCCACCCAGGGATGAAGCCAACTTGTTGCGTAAACATTCTTGATTTCAGTGTTATTGTTTATACTACCAGTTGGTATGACGCCTCAGGGCTTATTCATCAATGATCAAAGTTTATATTAAAGGCAGTCATTCTTCACCCCAAACTACAGTTTCAGTAAACATATATTAAAACTCTCAATTGGTACAGCTCTTTGATTGGCATCACATTCAAACAATGCACTATAGCTAAATTACACAGCATGGGCACTGAGAGTGTCTTGATTACACATTATGGACTTGTATGGCCACTGGGACAAGCCATGAAGCAATAAACTAGGATTGTGTCTGGATAAAGATGAGTTTTAGATAAACCATTGGCTCTGCTGGAAATGATCGCAGAAGGTTGAGGGGGTGGTGGTGCTGGTGTCTTTATATGATGAAAATATGCCTTTAATTTTGTCCTTGGAAACTGCAGTGCATGGTCAGTAAACATGTGATGCAATCAATCCTGCATTGATAAGAAGTAGCTTAACTTTGTATATGTCCAGTTCTGACACTCGTCTGTAGCAAAACATTTTGACTTACATAACTATTTGTCAGGTCCACCATTAGCTCTGCTTGAAAATGACAGCAGAAGGTCAAGGGGCTGGTGGTGCTGGGGTCTTTATATACAAGTACCTACATCACATGAGGTTTTATCTGACTTACATAACTCTTTCCTAGGTCCACCATTATCTCTGCTCGATAATGAAAGCAGAAGGCTGAGGGGGTGGTGGTGTTTTGTCCTTTTATACGGAGTACCTACATCACATGAGATTTTATCTGACTTACATAACTATTTGTTTTGTCTACCATTGGCTGGCTCTTCACTCAGGCTCTGTATTGGGTCTAAGGAAGGCTACCAAAAAGATTTAATGATGTCTACATCGTAACATAATTTAGGCTTTGGGTTTTACATTTACCAGGTGTATGTCAGGGTGTTTGCCTCAGGAAATTAAAGTGTACCTGAAGTCAAAAAATTCAAAAGTATATATAAAACAGCATGAAAACATGAATTCTTACAGTCCAACTCCCATCTTCATAGTATATTCTTGAGCTGAGATATAAAATGTTGAAATTTATTCAAATTAGTCCATTGGACAATAATTTGTGACTCTTTGTTTCCCTTAAAAATTAAAAATGTTTTAATGACCTTCAGCACTTTCTGTTCATTTGCATAGCATGTTGCACAGAGAGGGCTTAAATAATTACATCACCCCATGAATGTAAGGATGCTATCACACCTTGGTACAAGGTGCAGTAACTTTCAGAAAAACAAAGAAATACAAAGATTGTTATTTGAGTAATACAGGATTGAGATCACAAATTATGGTGCTATGTTCCATTTTAATTTGAGTGAGTAAACTTCAACATTTTATATCTTGGCTCAAGATTGTCGTATGAAAATGGGAGTTTGAATGTTGGAATTCACTTTTCATGTTGTTTAATATATATTTTTAAAATTTCTCACTTGGGGTACACTTAAAAGAAGGGTTTAAGGTCACAGTAGGATTTGGTATGTTAGAGAGATGCTTATTCTAAGCATTTTGGTGAATTTTTTATTGAAATCCGGTGTGTGGTTCTCAAGATATGAACAAGTAAAGTTTCCACATTTTCAACAAAAAATGAACTTGAAGCAAGCACATATGACATCATATCCCGGCATTAATGGACAGTCTTTTGTTTTTCTTTGAACGTTATACTGGATTTTCTCCTCACAATGCCATATTATTAAAATGTGATCACATAAGTGGCAAACTTTGTATCCCCACAGGGAGGTCAAACTCCTATTTAACTTCAAGGTCAACACAACAGTCTGATAAAACAATGGGAAACAAAGCATTCCTTGTCAATATGAGGAAGTGATGTAAGCTCTGCTGCCCTCAAATGCACTTTTGAACACAAATCTACTGACTTCATTTACCGATATCTCAAGAAATACATGTCTGATTTAAATGGAACTTTCACCACAGTGTGTAAGTTTTGTTCCTCTTTCACATATGAAAATTGTTAAATTTTGTTCCTCTTTCACATATGAAAATTGAATTTTTGCTTATACTTCTCCTTTAAGCAGTGTGATAGCTTTATGAAACTTAGAGTAAGTTTGCAAGACTGCTAGGTCTATGGTTATGTTCTAAAAGATAATTTGTTAAATCCCCCCACTCCTCCCCTATCCCTACGTAAAATTTCTCTCATTGAAGACTTGGAAGTTCATCATATCTTTGAAATACCAATCAGATTTTTTTTCTGAACTTCAAAATCATGAAACATTCACTATTCATTCACAGGAACTATCAGATATTTCCGTTGAAGATCGTAACCAGAAGTTGGAGAATAGCTCTATGGAGCTACAGACAACTGAAACTGCTATAGATTCCAACAAAGCTAGAATGGAAGGTCAGTGTAAGGTCACTGATATTTGGAGGAATATAAATCTATCATGAATTATGAAATATTGTAGAATTTTTTCCGCCAGTTTTGTCAAGGGTCATATATAATCATGAAAATCTTGAAATTTTAGAGAAGAATGGGAAGTCATGTCATTTCATCGCCTTATGAAAGATTATGGTGTGTCAATACTTATATAACAGAAATAAGTTGCAGATTCTTGCCCAGTCAGAACATGATCATGCATATTTTTAGGGTATCTTTTTATTCCTTGGGGGGTGTGAGTGGTTACAGGTTATAAAATGCCCTCATTAATTAGATGGTGTTGGTCATTTATGGGATGATAATGTTGATAATGTGCATGACTGCTATTATCGTTGGTGACTTGTTAAGTATGTTGTAAAGTGATACCAAAGTGTAATTTCACAATTATCAGATAAAAGATTTAAGACTTATAGAAGAATCCAAACAGCCAGTGATGGCGGCCACTAGTGGGTCTTTTAGTCTTAAATTGTCTTAATGTTATTGTATACATGCAACCCTAAACCCTGATCATCAGAGAAATTAAGGGAATCAAGGGATATTTCAGTGTACCATCAATCATCTTATGATAATCTTATGATACAGGTTGGCAAACAATTGGAAAGATAAAAGGTGATAGACACCAGCTATGTCCAAATAAATCTTAATCAGATCATTACTTCAATGTTGGGATTCATCTATAGAATATATTTACAAAGTGAAATGAATGATGGTGGATTTAATCTTGCTCATGGACAGAGCATACTGCACTGTAGATTGTTGCTACCGTACGTGTGAGAAAAAACACACCAAGATGGCTGTATGCTATGATTTTGTGTAAAAGTTTGGACTTGCTCAAGTCAGTTCCCAGATCTTGCAAGAAAGTTGAAATATTTTTGAAATATGGCATGGTAAGGCCAAAATCACTTCATGTATTGCAGGAATATAATATTGTTTCCCATTTCAGTTTAACTTGTTTAAAATATTAAAGAGTCGTTGTCAAATCAGACGATTTCTAGCTTCATGGCAGCCATCGTGGTGCGCCTTTTTTGTCGCAGTCAGTGGCGAAGACCTACGGATAGGATGTACATGTTACATGATCTGTCCATGTATATAGGAAGTTGGTGATCTCGTTGTTTTCTTTATTGCAGACATTGAAAGTCAGATTGAGAGTTTGAATAGGGAGCAACAGAGCAAACAGGTAGATTTAGAGGAGTGGAAGGGTAAGGAGAAAGAATACTGTGACAAGATTGGAGATGATGCGAAAGTCCTGGAAAAGATGACCAACAAACAGAGTGTATTCTTAAAGAGGGTAAAGAAAAAATACTTTGTTGAAAGTTGTAGAAGTCAAAAAAGTGAAGTTTTTTTTTCTTTTTGGAAGAAAAAAACCCTGAGATGGCATTATTAATTTTAGAGCACACAATATGTGCCAAAAATTTTTCTCAGCAGTTTAAGTACTGTTTACCTTTTTATGTTGTTCACTGAAATTTGGTGGAAGTACTGTTTTGATTTTTTCCCCCAAACTGAGTTTTAAGGTCAGTTGGAAGCCACTTTTTGATGTAGTTGTGTGACAGCCTCCACAAAAAGTAGTCACTAAGAATCTTGAAAGAAATGTCTCAAGGCCCAAATATAAGTGGCTTCCTCACATGTCATTTCAAGACTCTGGTTAGTTGGAGTCCACCACACTTCTGCTTTGAAGCCTACTTAGCATTGCACCCTCTGTTGTGCTTATCTTTTGATTAATCCAAAACCAGAGTCTTGTACATTACACATCAGAGATCAAGTGACCGTTCTTTATTTCTTATTAAATTTTCCTTCAGAAAATTAAGGGAGCCAATGACATCCTTTAAATGTACACACTCCTACACATGTAGATACATATTCATTATGCTATAAAAAGCCTCTGACGGATCGGCGAATGACCTGTATATTCTTACACAGTTTACGCCGTACCATACTGTCAGTATAGTAGACCTATAATACTATGAGATTTGTATGCTCCAATCTGGGGCAGAATAGTGTTTACAAGCCTAATGTTAGTTAGTGATCAATGTGGCTGAAGTTACATTTCATATAGCTTTTAATTATGATGATCCAGTCTAGGAGTCTCACAGTCTCATTACATGAACATTGAGTCAAAGAAAGTTGTAAGACTAAGATAAGTCAGACTAAGGGGGCATGCAGTAACCAACAGTCTTAACAACTTAATAAGGCAAACCAGATGTACCCTACAGTCTCTCTAGCACAGGCCAAGGCTGGATTGGTAAGTTTTACTTGTGGGTGCCTTTCAGCTTGCTTGAGAGATGACAGAAAAGATGAGTGTTTTGTAAGATGCAAGGTGTAGCCAGTAACATTACAACCCTTAAAGAATTGTGACAGTTCAATTACAAAAATCATGAAGAACCGTTCTTAAGCTGGTAGAGAGGTGGGGCTTAAATGTACAAGGTCTGGTGTTCTGTGTCGTAATGTACACCAAAACCTTGCAAACAATATCTAAAGAAGGAGGGTAACAGTGATGTTCTCATACCTTACAAAGTAAACAAACACTATCATTTTTGACAAATGCATTGCTCATATTTTGTTGATGAATCCTATCTCTTTTGTCCTAGGTCAAAAGTCACATGGGTTCATCATACAAATATGTTGTAGCATGTGCATGTTGCCCCTATTGGGAATGTGAATCCCATTGTTTTTGGTTAATTATGAAGCACAGGCAATCCAAAAGAAAATCAGCAAAGAATCACTATGCCTTTTGGCATTGTAGTTGTCCTTCTAAAGATGCCTTTAATCCCAGTTAATCTGTCGAATGGTTTTCTTTCCTTGCCATTCCTTAACTGTTTTCTTTCTTTTTCTTCTTCAGAAAGAGGAGTGTATGCGGAAGATCAGAGAGCTTGGCTCGTTGCCAAGTGATGCTTTTGAAAAGTATACACACCTATCCCTTAACCAGCTCTTCAAGAAGTTGAACCAGTGTAACTCTGAGCTTAAAAAATACAGCCACGTCAACAAGAAGGCCCTGGATCAATTTATCAACTTCTCCGATCAGAAAGAAAAGCTTATCAAGAGGAAAGAAGAGTCAGATAAAGGACATTCGGTACAGCCTTGGGATTTTTGAAGGGGCTCATTGAGTTAGTGATATTGATGACTTAATGAGTGTTGAAGGGTCACTTGACAATGCTTATAGTTAGCATAATGAGTCAAGCTTCATATCCTATAGTCCAGGAACAAAAGTGAAAATTTTTAATTTTGCAGTGTTCAGATTTATAAAAATTTGAAAAAGTGTCTTGTCATGAATTTTGAAAACCGAATTTAACCCTTAAGTGCTCACTCATAAAAGGTTATGTTTATAAAAGATATGTGGAGTGCCTGAGTTTCACCATTTGTCATTGATATGTGAGAATAACTTAACAGGTTTGGAAAAACATGTTAAATTTCATAAACCAACTCAGTGGGCCTCTTTAAAGAGAAATATTGCATTTAGAATGTTCCAACATAGCTAGGAAATAGCTCTCAGTCATTATCAAATCATTCAGTATCAATAATAGGCCTCAGCCAAAGCTTTATTCCCTCAAAATATTATTCATAAGAAGAGTTATGGAAATTGATATAGTTGACATTTTGAAGGTTTGGGTTAAAAAATTATTCTCGAGCAACAAAAAAGCCGAACTTCTTCTGTGGGAAACTTATTACTTGAAGAGAAGGGTACCATACTGCATTATGTTTGATGATCTATCTCTCTGTGTGGATGTATTTTTTAGGGCTGTGACGGTTAATAGGTTAACCGGTTAACCGACCGACTCGTCGGTTACTCGTGCGTCATTCCTCTTCATAGATTAACCGTTTTTGTATTGCCAATAACTCAGTCACCGCGGGGTGGCTTTGTTGGTAAACTGTTACACAAAGATCGCGCAACAAACAGTGTCAGTTTCTCACAAATTATCGCTCGAACAATAACTGTAAAAAGAGTTTTAAAATCGGCCGTTCGATTGAACGGATTAATTCCGCCGCAGCTCCCCGAATTAAGTACATTATGATGAGTGACAAGTGGCGCACCCATTGTTACTTTCGTTGGCAGAACTTCGTGTGCTCGTCTCCTAATCCCTTCAATAGCAACACCCAAGCACAACTTTAGAAATTAGCGGCATGTTTGAGAGATTACCAAGGGAAAAGAAAGCCACAAGACAAGCAGGGAGCTGTAACAAAAGTTACCAAGCCCTGTATTTCTATGGCAATAAAACCTCCGCGAGACCATGATTTGGGCACAAAAGTATATTTGAATAAGCCTTCCCACTGTAGCTAATCGAAATATTTTATCATGCTACACCTCCGTAAATTTCATTATTTTGCATTGTTAGTAGCAGTATTTGGAAAAAATTTAACCCGTCAAAAATATGATTGTAAGTACCAGATAATTCTCGCCATTTGGTTTGTTTGCCCAATATCATATAAAATGGAACATTCCATGTTGACTTTTATGAATAAGCATACGCAGTTCGTTGAACCTACTGGGTTGTAATGCGATAATGTACTGTACTGTAGAAGTCAACCCTACGATGCACGTAAAAATAACGATCTAATTTTTAGCGGTCTTGGACAGCAAAAATGGACTCGATTAACGTTATCTTATGGTTTCTTTCTGATATAAATATCCCCGTAATTTTGCCACTTCTTGTCCAAACCTTACCGTCTTGTTTCAAAATAATCAGCAAATGAAATGCACTTAAGTCAGACCCCCGAAAAATCCAAGTACACAGAGATTTGTGCTGCCGTTTCTTGGTGAATTTAGCACGGGGCTTGGCCGGCTGCACGGGCAGGCTATGTAAGCCTGGGAAGTGCGATCGTCATAACGCAAACTCAGTGGGGAAATTCGTTCGGAGGTCTGGTATTTTCACACACTAAATCCCATAGGCGATGGCGGGAGTTGTGATTGGCTGGCTCAGAATCAACGTATTTGAACCAATCACAATGCAGAGGCAATTCAAATTTTGCAATAGATCGTGTGCATATGATGTCATGGAGCAAAACATGGTCCCTTGTTTAGTGGTAAAAATGGATACGCACGCAAGTCTACTGCATGCATGGGACCACGTGCGTAATTGTTTACGTTCGGAACGACGTCATATGATAACATTCCATAAGTCCTACTGTAAATAACTTTACGGTAGGAATGCTGGGAATTCCTTAATTTATGCAGGAAAATAGGGCTTGGTTGTGCTGTTTGCGGCTGGTGGGCCGTTTACATACAGTGCAGTTGTACAGATCGCTACTATGACACACACGTGAGCGCTGTACATGTATTGAACACTGCATCGCAAGCAAGCTGCATCAAAAGAGCGGCATGGGAGTGTTTCATGAAATAACTGACAATATAACATAGGGTCAGGCGGGAATACAACAGTTGGTGGAATGTTAAAAAGTGCACATGGTCTGAAGAAAGCTTCAGTAAATGCGGGATGTGTTTTTACTGTGAAAAGATGATGTAAACTCAGCGCAAAATACCAACATTTTTGCCACATACTTACATGGGCGAACATGACTTACGGCGCCATTTTAGACTTGCACTTTCCTGTACAAAAGTGATGGCGCTCTTTGGAAATGTTGACTTTTTGTTGTGGTGCGAACATTACGTCATTTTCGGTTACACGGTTAACCGCCGGTTAATAAAATCGGTTAAACGGATAGTGAATTAACCGAAAATGCACAGCCCTAGTATTTTTCTAGGATCAGTTTTTCCTGTTAAACAAAGACAGTATTTCCTGTTAATGATCCTACTCAACCACACCTTTAATCCTATGTAACAGTATATTGCTTCCTGTAGATTTTATCTATTTCTAGGTACAAAATCCTATACATTCAGTCAAAAATTTATTTATTTTTTCTGTCTGTTGGGAGCCCTGCTGCTTGAAAATAACATTTTGTTTTATTCTGAGCTTTGAATGGAGGATCTACTTTTTGCTCTGCGGACAGTTGACTATTCACTATTTACCCTATTTACTTTCAGGATTAAATTCTTTCCCAGCTTCCATTACTGCACCAGCACTGTTTTCGGCCAATATGGTTAAAAATATATAGCAATTTTACATAAAAATATGTACCTGGCTTTGAACAGAAACTTGTCAACTTACGTAACATTACTTAAGTGGGCTGCAAAAGGGTTTTTGAGTTTGTTTTGAATATGATCTCCACACTTGATTTGAAATTTCCAAATAAGAACTATGAAAAAGTCACTTGCATAAAGCATTGAGCTATTTGATCGGTGGAACTACTGGAAAGTCACTTTTATTTGGAATTCTCATTGTCAAATGTTTGTCCCTAATTTTCGAGTAGGCCGTGCGCAAAAATCTCTCAATCCATTAAGGAATAGAAATACGTTTAAGATGACTAAAATTGCACTTCTTCTTGTTCATAGTCAATCACAGATTTGATGAACGTTCTGGAACTGCGTAAATATGAAGCCATCCAGTTTACCTTCAAACAGGTCTCCAAGTACTTTTCGGAAGTGTTTGCCAAACTAGTCCCTGGAGGCAAAGCTACCCTTGTGATGAAGAAAGGGGATGATGAATCTGAAGATGTAAGTCAGGATATGGGCCTCTTGTGAAAAAAAATCTATTAAGTGGATCAAAAGGCTTAAAAAGTTCAAAAATAAATACATGTGGCAGTAACTCTCTGGTGGCATTTTGCATTTGGTTGTTAAGTTTCATGTAAAAACAATGAGTTTGCCAAACTAGTCCCTGGAGGCAAAGCTACCCTTGTGATGAAGAAAGGAGATGATGAATCCGAAGATGTAAGTCAGGATGTGGGCCTCTTGTGAAAAAAAAATCGATTAAGTGGATCAAAGGGCTTAAAAAGTTAAATAATAAATACATGTGGCAGTAACTCTCTGGTGGCATTTTGCATTTGGTTGTTAAGTTTCATGTAAAAACAATGAGTTATGATTGTCTCTTAGGAAATATTCCTGAAGGGGTCATGGCTTTGGCATTTCTCATGGTAGATTGGAATGTTGTTAACTTTCATCGCAGGAATATAATCTGTAAATTTGGCACTTTGTCCAAAATAGCTATGCATGAGGTCTCTTGTCGATGTTGTTAAGGTTGTTGAGGCCCATGAGCTGCTCTGCTGGTTGTAGACCTCATGCGCTAGACTGTTTACACAAAATGTCATAATGTTTCCTGTTTAATGAGTGCATGTCCACCCAATGGTGGTCGACTTTTTCGATTAAGTCCTTATAGTAACTATGTAATAGTAATTGAATGTGTAGGAAATGATCTCTGAGCTTCTGCAATTTTGATCTTTTGTAGGTAATGACTTCAAGCTTCTGTTACAATATTTAATCAACACTGGGAAGAAAGAAATCTTACTTAGTTCTCACCCCCTCCCCATTTATATGTTTGATTCACATATTTTCACTACCATATACTAATGTTTTCTTGTATTTTTGTTTGCAGCTTGATGGTGAATCTGCCTCTGCCTCCAAGTCCTCCTCTGTTCCTCTTGTGGAGCAGTTCACTGGAGTTGGCATTAAGGTGAGGATTTGTCCTAGAAGGAAAAGCAAGACCATGGCTTCCAGATTTTTCTCTCAATATACAACTCTTATTGAGATATTTTCACACTTGTCACACTAGCCATACTTTAGCTGTAGCTAAATATCCTCAAAGCATGGCCTCTTTAGGAATGGTTTATGTTTTTATTGTGAAATCTAGTAGCTCTGTACCATAGTGAAAAATTGAATTGCCTAGAATTTGAATTTGATAATTTTTTGTGGGGATATTTTCGTTATATCTGGGCTAACACATGTGAAAAACTAAAGAAGCCCATTGAAGAGCATTGTGAGCACAACCCATTCCCATAGCACACTGTGTGTATTTAGTCAGAGCTATTTTCCCTTTGGCATGGCTTCATACCTTTGCTAAATGAAGCGTAAAGTAACGGTGACATCATCTTGTCTTGTCTGACCAGATGTATGCCCAGCCATAATCTTGATATGGAGAAGTTCAATTTCAGTTGGTTGACTTTCTAAACAAGATAGTAGCAGAGAATCACAGTAGCTCTTAGCTTTTAGAAGTAGTGTTCTTTATTAATAAGGCTACAAGATATTATATTAGGGAGGGCAGTTTTGAACAAAGAGGGTGAAAAGCAGTCGGAAACCTATTTTTGTTGGACCCTGCATTTGCTTACAACACTGTCATAGTTTAACTGCTTCAAGGTTAAGTTTGATCACACATTTACTGAAGTATTGAACTTTTGGAGCATACCTGCTCTATTTGTACCTTGCACTGGGAGATTTCTTGGAGGGTGACAAAATGAGTGTTCTTACAACTGTGAACTTATCTTTTTGACTAAAAATCATTGCTTTAAAGCAAAACAATGAAGGTGAAGAAACACTCTGGGAATTCTCTTCACTAGATAGTAGATAATACATAATGCACATGGTTGTGTTTGGGAGGTGGAGGGGGGCTAGGCACATGGTTGTGTTTGGGAGGTGGTAGGGGGCTATGGGACATTTATCTTGTAGACAACAGTGATATTTGTGATAGCGTCTGATCAATTGCTAGATGAGGGTCAGGTCACGTTAGGTTTACACCTCCACTTATAGCCATTGAACTGCATTTTTGCAAGTTTCAGTACTGTCCATTTCATGTGTTCATGTGCATGGCATGTTGGACTTGTAAAAAGACCATTTAAGCTTTTTGCGTGAAATTACCTATGTTGATGTGGGGCCTCTCCTTCAAATGCACAATGTTCACCAACATCCATGCGGCAACAGATGGCATATCCTCTACCTGTAATTAAATTAAGAAACTTCATGCATATCATCCTTTAATACAAATTGTGCCACTCCCTTCCCGCACTCCCAGTGAACCACAACTGGACAGAAGGCTGTGGTGGTCCTGACTTAATCCAATTGGTTGGAAACTGAGCTGTGAAACCTCATTTAACTCCTGCATACATTCAAAATTCAAGCACCAGCATTTATAGCTCAGCCAAAACTTATGGAGACATATGAAGACTTCCTGATACATTTGATACGTCCTAAAGAAGTATCAAAATATATCAGAAAATCACCACTAAAATTTAAGAATTGTATTCCAGCACATTTTCTTAAAATAAAGCCTCAAAATATGAACTATTGGGAAAATATTTTTATCAAATTAACCGGCTTAACTAAATCTTTATCTGACTCCAAACTATAAAACTTCATGAAATGTTTAACTTCTAATATCAACAGGAACTTACCCTACCTTCCTTTGCACTAGTGGGTAGATCATGTGCTAATCACACAGGAGGCCCAGCTTCGATTGCTAGATCATTTCATTCCAAAGACTTAAATATGGAAATAATTGCCCTTTTGCTTAATGCTCTGCATAAACAATGGAGAAGGGAAAACAATCCAGTGCCTCACAAATTGACAAAAGGCTGTCAGTGCCATAAATTAAACCATAAGTTGAAGTATAGAATCTAAAGTCTCGTGCTGCAGTTTTCAAGGGGCAAGGCCATTTTGTTCAGTTTGAATGGGCAGCAAGGCCATTAGTCATTTATCATTCAGGCCATTTTCATTTCTAAACAAGGACACAAAGACCAACTGAAAAAAGCCATGAGAAAATTAGCAAACACAACAAAACTATGTTGTACACTTAAAACAGTGAGTAAGGTATGGAGGCCATACACCGAAGGCAAGGACAGCAACTTTGGCCTTGATTTTTGATTCCTTGCCGAAGGCAGGCAAGGAATCTATGCGATGGTGATGTCGTGTGTGTGTATGTGTGTGTGTGTGTGCGTGTGTGTGTATGTGTGTGTGTGACGCCTGCTTGTAAACACGATATCTCAAGAACGGTAACCCCCAGGGATCTCAAACTTGGCATGTAGATTGTCCACATTGAGTAGATGGTCCCTATTTTTTTTGGTAGAGTTCAAATGTCATTTGGGGTCACCAGAGGTCAAAATGTAAATACCTTGGAAATTGCTTGTAAACACGATATCTCCAGAAGGAAAAATGTCAGCAATCTCATACTTACCATGCTGATTGTCCATATTGAGTAGATGGTCCCTATTGTTTTTGATGGAGGTCAAAGGTCATTTGGGGTCACCAGAGGGAAAAAGGTCAAAACCTTGTAAACACTGTATCTCAAGAAGGGTAAATGTGAGGGATCTCATACATAGCAGGTGGATTGCCCATATTAAGTAGATGATCACAATTATTTTTGGTGGAGGTCAAAGGTCATTTGGGGTCATCAGAGATGAAAAGCTCAAAAACTTGTAAACACCATATGTCAAGAAAGGTAACTGCCAGGAATCTCATATTTACTAAGTGGATTGTCCATATTGAGTAGATGACCCCATTGTTTTTATTGGATGTCAAAGGTCATTTGGGGTCATCAGAGTTCAAAACATCTAAACCTTGCAAACACTATATCTCAAAAGAGTATATAACTGTTGAAGTTAATATCCATGAGCGGTTAGGGTGAAAGGGTAAGAATAATTTGGCATGTGTAATGTAATAGGCATAGGGTATATAATTTTTTTGGAACAGTTTATTAACTTTACTATGTAAATTCTTTAGTGAGGTAATTTTGAAAATGCATTTGTAAAGTACTGAAGCAAACTCATAGGAAGAAGGTCTAAGGTGCACAAAAAGGCACATCACATGGTAGTTACTGTACAGTATGTTGATTCTGGCATGAAATTGTGCCCTGTTATTACATTAAGTTCCAAGTATTAATACATGAAAAAGTGGGCAGAGCAAAATATAAAATCTTAAAAGGCAAAATATGTTCATCAGGCTGGCATACATGCTTCAGTGCTCATGGGTATGCTGATTTTGCAGCCACAAGTAAATAGATTTTCATGAAACTGATGTGGAACATGTGAGTTTAAACAGTCTGTATAAGGGTCATTTAGGGACATAGTCTGAAAATATTAGAAGATGCTTCTGTGCACACTAAGTAGATGACTGATATGGAACTTCATAAGTATAAACTTTGAACAGAGAGTACTCTGTGTGATGCACAAGAATCGCTTTTATAACATACCTACATTGCTTTTTCAATAACCGTAAAGAAAACCTGAAGAAAACATTAAATTTAGTGGCAAAAAGTGCTAATATTTGACAAACCTTGTGCCTACTGTCCTCATGAGGACATGTGCATGCAAGCATGCATTAATTGGAAGTGGGAATTGATTAATTAGATATACCACAGTTAGTTAGTTTTACAAAAAAGAACCTAATTTACACTGATCATTTGGTATCAAATACCCTTCAGCGCACATGAACTGTCATTGCCTAATAGAGTGAATCAAATTGTGACTGACCCATTCTTTGCCATTTGGTCACAGTTATCTCGCCCAATTTTTCACAGTTGACTGCCAGTTATCCCCACAGTGTCCTGAAGGATTACCACATACAAACATACAGCTCAATTGACTTCAGCTTTTTACTGTATAAGTGGTGTTAATTGACTCTTATAAACCCTCTGAAGAAAGCTTTTTTTTTATCTCATTACATAACAACCATGACAGCCAATTGTTTGTATATACTCCTATTTCCTGCCATTCCCTGCATGCATTTAGTACTCTATTTGTGGTCAAAGTGTCAGACCTCCATGAAAGTCACACCTCTGCAAAATCAAGCATAAAATAACTGTCCACATTATCTTGTCTCATCTGACCACAAATAAAAGTTGTTTGCCTAGCCATTGTCTGGAGATGGAGAAGTTCATGTACACTGATCAAGTTTCTAAACTGAAAGTCATCTTAGAAATACTGTAGATTGACACCCTTCAGAAATTAGTGTCCTTTAACATAGAAGCTGGTGGAATTGAACAAATAGTGTGTTTGTATAAGGAATTTTGTTGAACAAAACTTTAAACATTGGTGTCTGTCTAGATTGGTGTTTCTGCTTTACAGTTTCAATATGCTCTTCAGTGATTATTTGTCCCTTAGTTTCATTCTAGAATTTGTTTTAAATTTTTGATAGCATAAAATGTATCAGCATACTACTTGCCTCATCTCTGCTTACTGTATATCTGGATAACCGCACCAAAAAAGTAACCCCTGTGTGAAGGATTATATAGCTGTGTCAAATATCATCATCGAGTGGGAATTCTTGTCTCACATTTCATTTTTATCCATGTCACTAACCCCCCCCCCCCCAAAAAAAAAAAAAAAAAAAAAAAAAAAAGTGTACCATAAAGCTTAATGCATAGAACCATTGCTTCAAGATTACCCTTTATGACACTTTTCAAAAGTATTAAGATTTTATTTTGCATTGCTGCTGTCATTTAAAAGTAGTTCAGGTAATAAGAGCAAGCATAATGTTGTATACTGTGTATCAAACAAGGAAAACTTGTACTGTATGTTATGCTGTATCTACAATATAAGTAGACAAAAGGCGAATTAAAAGTCTTGTTAAATTATGGATTAATAGGGATATCTGCTTTTGTTAATTTGCAAAGGATACCATAGACAATGGGTGGGGCATTTCCCCCATAAAGCAAAAATTGCTGTCAGTAATAGCCAAGGTTACACATCTCTGTTCAGATGTCTCTTTAGGCTTGGTCTCACATACCCGGCAACACCCAGTGTTAACTCGTGTTTACAATCAGACAAAACCACAGGCTAACCCCGTGTTTTCCAGTCTGTGTTCTCACGTACCCAGTGTTTCGTTGATTGGATAGTGTTACCATAGTAACGAGACCAAATATTTCACACACCGATTACAGCAAAATGTAAGAAAATACCTGTCATCAGTGCAATAAATACCTGTGACCTTGCTTGATTAAAACAAACACGATGTTTAAAACTGCTTAACCCTGCGATTTGAGGTGGATCCAAATTTAAACACCGACCCTGCGTTAACCCGCGTTCCCACGTTACTCGAGCGTGAGGTAATACAGTGTTACCTCGAGCGTGGGGTATGTGAGAACACAGTATTTGATCCAATGCTTGTAGGAGAGTGTGTCGATGAGGGCTTGTTTAAACACTAACCTCAATGCAGACTTTTTGAAACATAGAGGCATCGGAACATAGAGACTTCAGAATGGAGAGCTGTCCCCATTGACCAAACTTTTGATAAAAATGGTTTCAAAATACCGCTTTATCAAGTAATGAGACAGTTTTCTGGAATATTAAAGCTGTGTGAGAAATTCCTCTTGTGTGTGGAGATCAAAGGTTTGAGGTGACAGTTAGATCAAACTTTGTAGACATAATATTTTTAGGGGGATAACTCTGAGGGATCTCATACCCTGGTGGTAGTACTTCCATACTCATTCTGTACTAAGCTTAATTTTGAATTACTCATGTTGATGGACGTGTTGGTAAGGTGATCAATATTGTTTTTAAGGGGTCGAAAGGTCATTTTGGGTCACATGAGGTCAAAAAGTTTTGACCCTACTAGTATTATATCTCAATTAAGTAGGATAATTGTATGGGATCTCATGCATGTCATGTTTGTTTCCATGTTTGCTATGATATATCATACGGCAAGGAATCACTAAGCCTGTTGGCTTTCTAGTTAGTCTTTTTTATTAGGGCATTGCGACAAACAGGAAATGGTACAATGGCAATGGCCACCATGGCTGCCATTAAAGTGGAGGCCTGGAACCCCATTTAGCTAAATAAGTTACCCTACCTGTAACCTTCCAGTACCTTGTATGGTAAGCTGGTACCACAATGTTATATTCTCTATTTTTTAATTCAGGTGTCATTTTCTGGCAAGTCTGGGGAGACACGAGAGATGCAGCAACTCTCTGGAGGACAAAAATCTCTGGTTGCTCTTACCTTGATCTTTGCCATCCAAAAATGTGACCCTGCCCCATTTTATCTCTTTGATGAGATAGATTCTGCTCTGGATGCACAACATCGGAAAGCAGTAGCTGGTAAGTTTAAAGACATTTAATAGCTTGATAACATGTCCCAGGGGAAGATTTGATTATCCAACTTGCCTCTGGAAGGTCTGGAGTTAGAGTCCTGGAGATCTGTCATTCTGAAGACTTAAAAATGAAACCTACTGCCATTGTGGCTTGTGCTTGGTGCTCAGCATGAGCAATGGAGTAGGGAAAACAAGCGAATCACAACTGGAAAAAAGGCCATGGCCAGCTAGATTTAAACCAGTTGTTTAGAAACTGGGCCGTACAACTCGATCTAACTAAGTAACCCAGGGGAGGATATTGGACACCAGAATTTTTAGGTAGGGGCTTTTCATACATAGGAAAACAGGGATCTGCAGCTTCTCTGGACAAATTTGAAAAGGTGAAGGGGCCAATCATCACATACTTGGTTACTTAAAGGGGAAGTTAAAGCAAAAAATTAATTTTCACTTGTGAAAAAAGAACTAAATTTACCCAGTGTGGTGAAATTTCCATTCAAATCGGGCATTTATTTCTCGAGTCATCAGCAAATGAAGTTACTAGATCTGTGTTCCAAAGTGTAACTGAGGGCAGCAGAGATTATTTCACTTCTTCACATTGAAAAGGAATGCTTTGTTTCCCTTTGTTTTTCAGACTGTTGTGTTGACCTTGACTTAACAGAATTAGGACCTCCTCACAGGGATTGCAAAGTTGGAAAAGTTCTCATGCCACTTATGCAGTCATATTTTGATAATATGGGACTGTTGAGGAGAAAATAGGCTGTAAAGTTTAAAGAATGACAAAAGACTGTCCATTAATGTGGAGCTATAGTGTCATATGTGCTTGCTTCAAGTTCACTGTTTGTTGAAAATGTGACAAATTTACTTGCTCATGTCTTTAGAAACACGGATTGGATTTCAATGCAAATTTCACCAAAATGCTTAGAAAAAGTACTCCTCTAAGGTATCAAAACTTGATACGATCTTAGACCCTTCTTTTAACACACTACAGTTGCTTGAAAATTTAATCCTACCAGCAAACGGTTAGCCAGGATTGTGTCTAGGGAGGGGGATATTTGAGTGTGATGTGGAGTTGGGGGAAAGAGAGGGGATGTCCCCTCCAACACCTCCACTTTGGGGAAAATGAACTTTTAATACCTCTAGATGCAAAATGGTGCAATATTTGTGCCTCAAATGTAGCAGAGTTATAGTGATCATTTTTGCAGTTTAATTTGTTTTCCAAGCTTGGTTCAAGGAAGAGGGTTGCTCCCACCCATCTTCCCTAGGCTATGAACCTGCCTACCATTATGTTTTATGCATCAAAATATGTCTGCAATCTCTGTAGCTTTGCTGTGTCAGGGGACATTCTCATGAACTAAATAAACCTGTGCAAATATTTGCATTTTGAAGTGCCCCCACAGTGACATATTTCACCTACGGCATGATGCAGACATTTTCACTTACTGCATGTTCATGGGATTAGAGCATCTGAGTTGCACCTAGCAAGTCTGGGGTTTGATTCTTGATCAGGGCTGGAAAATATGTTCATCTCCCAGGAAGGTAATAAAATTATTCCCATGGAAGAGAGTAAAATTTCCCACAATTCTCCCAATATTTTCATGTGCTGGAAAGTGACATTTCCCTCGCATTGCCTAAATTTCCCTCCAGATGGCTAGATTTCCCAGGAAGGAGCTTCCCAACGTCTTCCAACCATGGTGCTTAATGCCCAGCATAAGTAGAGAAAACAAGCTAGTGAACCACAACTGGGAATAAAAATGCTGTGGGTAGCAGGACTTAGACCAATTGGTTAGAACACTGAAATGTGAGACATCTAAAACCTAGAACCTAAAACCTCTTTTATTTCTCCTCTCCATCTAGACATGATCCACGAGTTGTCAGAAAATGCTCAGTTTATCACAACAACATTCAGACCAGAGCTCCTGGAAGCTTGTGACAAGTTTTACGGTGTTAAATTTAGAAATAAGGTGAGGAAGCTCTTTGATGCTGCTAAGAAACAAACAAAAGAATCACATGACATGTTTATTTTTAGCTCGAATGCGTATCTTTCTTGTGTAATTATAAATCTATGAACAATTTGAAAGAAGTGTTTGCTGACTTTGTTATTGAAGTAGAAAGGAAGGCATCAACCATGAGAAAAATTAGGGAAATTGATTGGGTGTAACTGAAAGGGGGTCAGGCTTGCTTTGTCAAAACATTGATGTTGTCATTCAGATTTGGTATGTCTGAAAACAGTCATGCCTGAGTTTTCAAAATTCATCCTGTAAACTTGCGAAAATTTTCTTTTTGTAGTAAATGTGAACTGTTATTTACTTTGCGAGTTGTGAGCGCTACTTTCTACAAATAAGGAATGTATGTATGTCATTGCATTAAGTTGATACCAATAATGTAGAAAGAAGTGTTTTGATAGACAAGATGATTTATCCCAGCCTTGTATTATTGCTTGGAACTTGATTGATTGTATGTAACACATGGTTGTGTGTTTCTCATGGTTCTTGACTACAGTGCATAATCTGTTTGTAAAATTCTTGTAAAACCAGGAAGCTATTAGGAAGGCGATGCAACAGTCACAGCTGTTATTTGTGGGTACTTGAGAATGTAGTTTTCGCTTTCAAGTATCAAACTTGGATTGGCAGGTTTTTTGTGTCCATTGTTAGGTAATGTTGTCTTTCCCCTCACTTAACAGGACCCTTTCACACCCAAGTAATCTGAAAAGAATTGTCTTTGTTAAAAATGCTTTGATCTAAGGTTTGTTATGGACAGGTTTTCAGCTCTAATCAAAGAGTTTAATTAAAAGACTTGCAGTGGTAGTTTAAATAAACTAATTCGTTTATATCCACCAGTTTGAGGCATAGTCTGCTATGAGTATTGTCAAAGTCTAATTCATTTTGTCCAGTTTTGGTGCATTTCCTGATGATTTTTAAACATATCTAAAATTTGCATTGTGATGAAATTGTCCAAAGAGATTATGAGAAAGTAAATTGATTGTGGCTAGTAATGAACAAAGTGTAAAATTTTATATAATTGTGTGATGGCTGGCAATGAAAACTTGAAAAAGGTAAGGTTGATTGGTGTGTCATTGCATTGGCATTTTGCCAGTGCAGCACTGATATAAATCGATCTAGGCATTGAGATTTAGAATTTGGTAAGAAGAGCAGGATTACTTTCAGTAACAAACATTGCTCCAAAGAATCTATACAAGTCAGGCCTCCATTTTCAGAAAAATTCCACAGGGAAATTTCATTCCCAAAACATTTTTAGGTAACTACATACAAAACAGTGAGTGTGTTCATGTACAGTATAAGTGGTTTTTAGTAGTAAAGAGATGTAATGTTTGGAAAATTGACCCTTTTCCAAATAGCAATTGCAAAGGATTGTGGGACAGAATGTTGGTATGCATTAGTTGTTGCCATAGTATACTGTCATTGACAAAAATGGTGTGTACTAAAACCCTATCCCCCAATTCTTTGTAACTGCCATTTGGAAATGGGTTTAAAGGGGAAAGGGTTGAAAAGTCAGCAACACAGCCTTCAATCAGATTAAAGGAAACTGCTCTCAATTCTTACTGAGAAAAAATGGTTTTCACAACCACCTTTTAACTTGTCAGTTGTCTGTATGGAATTTGAGTTATTCCGGACAACCACAATAATCCAGCCCTGCAAGTTAAGTCTCCTTCCTAACAGACACCTGGTAAAACCATTGTGACTCGTAGAAGTAGAGCGTAATCAAGGTTTTGAGACACAGACTTCTTGTATACATGGACAGAGTATTGTTTGTGAGCAAATTTAGGTATAAACAACATGGCCACCGTGAAGCTGTCATTTGCATGATTTCAAGAGACGTATCTGTAATATTTTCAAACAAAATTTAAATGTGAATGGAGAACAATATCACAGTCCATTTATTTTTCCGAGACATTAACTTCCAGACTTTGAAAATATTGCAAAGTTCACACAAAATCTGTCAATGCTGAAACACTTGAGTAAGTCCATTTTTTTATGAACTAGAATATAGCATTCAATCATCTTGCTTCATTTAGTACACTTAGCCATACGTTGGCCGCAATTTACCCCGTAGGATGTGGTCAGTTTATGGAGTTTTACAGCCCAATTTGTAACCAGTTGGTTCAAGTCGAGCCTGCCACGGCTTTTTTTCCAGTTGCGGCTCACTGGCCTTTTTTCCCTACTCCAATGCCCACACCATAGTATGTAGTGCAGGATGCTGTGTCCATGTATATATGAACTCCACGGTACGGGTACATACTGCAACTCCTGTCTTCTAGTCCACACTGCCATTACTTCACAATATCCAGTCTATTTCTAAGAAGTTCAAAAGTAGGCCAGTTTCAGAGTTGTTGCTAGCATGTGCTATGCATAATTTAACATTCTGTGTGCTATGCATTGCCATAGCAGCATTTGCTCATGGGAAGAGCACATACCCTTATAACCTTTGACCTCTGGAACAAAACTGTAACTCTGAACTGACTCATTAATCATGCAACCTGTAGTCTTGTCAGCTTCTCCTTTCATTGTTCAAACAGCAAATAGGAATAAAAAAATGTGAGTGAATTTTGACTGTTTGACACAATTTCATCCTTTCATTGTCTCCAGGTTAGTCACATAGATGTGATCAGCAAAGAGCAAGCCAAGGATTTCCTTGAAGACGATGCCACTCATGGCTGACACCAATCTACTTCAACCTCTTTATGTCACGAGTTGGCTTTTATTCTCCTTCTGTATAGTTTGTTTTTTACGAAGTTTCTCTTGACAAAGTTTTCATTTACATGCTCTCAACCATAGTCGTTGGCTAGATTGTAAAAGAGATTATCCTTATATTGATGATTCCAAATTTTAAGCTGTGATTTTTGGCAAACTCTTCTCTCCTATCCCATTTGCCTCGAAGAAAGCATAAGGAAGAATGACATTGCATGTTGGATTTCTAATCTATCTACCTGGGTAAATATCATCAGTAAGTTACAAAGTTTGATCCCATTGAAGTAAACTAACTCAGAATTATTCCCATCAATTCCAAAACTGATGTCTGCATAAGCAATGCATGTCTTACAAATATGCAAAGCCCAGCCTGGATTGAAATGCCAGTATTTAGTATGTCCGTAACAAAAACATGTGTAACCTTACTGTAAACTGATATCCTATTTTGTCCTTAGTGAAGTACTATATAAGTTTTGTGGGAGGGAAGGTTGAAATAATGAATGGTGATTTCAGTACAGGCATTCAGTGATAAAAATAAAGTTGCAATCACCAATAAAAGTTGCATAGATATCCCAAGGAATACGTTATAAATTATTGTTGTAAATAGCAAGTAGTGTGACCAGGATTCTGTCATGAGGGGTGTTGGATCACGACATGAGGGAAAAGTCTAATGGGAGAGAGAAAAAAAATCACTGTTTTTAGATGTTTTTGCATTTCAAGGTTGGGTCATGGGGGTTTTCAACCCCCAAAACCACCATAGTGGCTATACCACTAGTAAATAGTTATAGATATTGGATAGGAATCCCAAGGAAATTCATCAAACCAGAATTAAATGGAGGCTTGTATCAAGTTTCCATGTGGAAAACTGGAATTTACATCTTAAGTCTTTTGATCATCTAAAAATGTGGCATACGTAAGTTTCAAACAGTAAGAACCAGGCACCTGTGTAGCAAAAAAATTGTTGCTCCTGAAACAGAGTTAGTCGCTGCCTACTTTTTAGAGAATTTTAAGGAATAGTTGAAAAACTGTTCTGATAGGGGTCCTATAATAAACAACAAAAAAGTTAAAACATTCCAACATAAAACTGGATCTATTAGACAGTGTAGTACTTGATCTTCATTTGTGCAATTGTGCAAATTGAGAGGGTTGGTCTGAAATTTGCAATGTAATAGTTTTTATGATTAGTTTCACGTTAAATGGTGTAACTACTTGTAACAGCTGGTGGACGCATTTATAGGTTGGTGTGGTGGCATGGGTCAGTACTGTTGACTTCTTTCCTTTCCAAAGAGACTTTTTCTGCTGACAAAATTGCCAAAAGTTTTTCAACTTGTCAAATCATTTAAAGGGCCAAACCTCTCACCCCAAACTACAGTTTTGGTACTGGGGTACCGAAATTCTCAATTGGCTCGGCTGTTTTTACTGACAGCTAATTCAAACAATGCAGAGTACCAAAGCTTATATTACACAGCATGAATGGTACTGAGAGTGTTTTGATTATGTAAATTGAGTTTTTCTGTACTCACCTTGAAGCAATAAACTGAGATTGTATCTGGATGAGGATGAATTTCAGACAATTGTGGGAGGGGCTTAAGTAAGAAAGTTAGGAGAATTGGTGCTGTTTGTGGTGAGAGAACTGGGCCTTTAAAATGCAAAGTAGCTCTTTTTCATTCTGTACTTTGCATGTTGCACATGTTATGATACCTGGATATTCATGTACATTTACTCTGTGTTCATGAAAAGTTAATGAGGTCTTGTTAATCATAATAGAATTTTTAACTTGAATAGTGCCCCCAGTAACCATTGACACACTTTTCTTCAAACAATGAAAGTGTATGTTGCCTCTCCTTACCTCCTATTTACCTATGCATTCCATTTTTGCCTGCAACAACCGTCTGGCAAGGACATGTAATACCACGAGAGTCCGTAACTCTAGAGGGTACCACCACACCCAACACTTCCTTTTCCATTTTGTGTTCACCATGTCAACACATCATTTTTAAATCGTCTGGTTAAAAGTGATGTAAATACGGTTGCAAAACTGGATGAATTCCCACTAATACTGAGTGAAAACACAAGGAAATGGCCAAACCATCACAATACATTATGGGAATTTCCCTGTATGAATCCCGTTCTCCCATTAGATACTTCTGCACATTAAGTACAGTGATGTCATGAATCTGAGACAAGTGAACACAATGGTAGTAAATACTGGATCCCATGAGAAGATTTTTTGCATTTCATGTGAGGTTTTCATTTTAAACGAGGTAGAGTTTCTTTTATTTCATCAGAGAATGTTATGTGAACATTCTACAGAAATTTGAAGAGGTAACATTAAATATAAGGTGAGAAGTCATGAATTATTTTGAGTGAAGCCCTCAGCAGTGTACGGCGATCTGGCCTACCTTGTGGTTTTTATACATATATTCTATGCATAGTTTATAATGCTAGGACGACCTGTGGGCTGGATGTGACTGAAACTTCAACACCATCTATACTGGAATGCTGGGATACTTTGATTAGATAAACAATGATGACAAGATGAATTACATGGATTTTCCAACCAGGATATGAAATGGTGCTAATTGAAAATGGCTCTTTCTGGTTTCATCTTAAGTTAATGAATTTGTCTTTTTGGCCATTATTTTCATTACATTTTAGTACAGAAGTGTCTTTGGGAGGGTGTAGAGGAAAGGCAAGTGTGCTTTGAATCTAACTGGGAAAAATCTTTGAGATATCTATATAGCTTGATATTGTTTCAACTCCTATAAAAATAGATCATGTACTGTTTTTAGCATTTCTCCTGTGCAAGTAAACCAACTTGGAACTTTGAAAAACGTGGATTCTCAAGTCTTTTTAGATCAGATTGCAAAACTGGTTGCTTAAAATCCTTCAACTTCAGGTTGCAAAACCTCTTTTTGCAGATTTTGATAGACTGCATTGTCAATGGTTAGAGCACTGGCTTGCAGTCCGTCTGGAGGTCTAGACTCTACGACTTCAATTCCTGGTGGGGTCATACCAAAGACTTCAAGAAATGAAACCTACTGCCATTGTGCTTAGTGCTCAGCAGAAGCTTAGAGATTCGGGAAAACAATTTTGAAACTGAGCTGTAAAACTCCAAACTCCAAATTTTGGTGCGAAAAATTTCTCGGAGATGAAGACAATACTTTAGGTTATGAACTCTCTAATGTTGCTGTATTTGTAAGACTCCTACATTTGCGACATGTTTTTGGATTAGCTGTGTTGGATAAGCATTTCAGTATTTAACTTGTATTTGTCCTTTCTAGGCATGTTTTTTGTAAAAAATGATTCCGATTTTCTCATCAATACTTAATAGATACACATTTGTTAAAGAGGAAGCATGTTTTTCAAATTGTATTTTTCTTTTTCGCCTGTGATTGTCCTTGAACTCTTAGTAAACCAGTGGTAATATTTGTTGAAATAAACGGGAACAAATTCAGATATTTTGAGTCATGTTTTTAATAGTTCGTTTTTGGTTTCTTGCGGTAGCAAAGGAACCTATGTAGTCAGGTTGGCGTGTGTGCGTGTGTGTGTGTGTGTGACACTTGCTTCGGTACGCTCTAACTCAACAAGGGAAGGTTGGATGGAACTTTGATTTGGAACATAGATTCGTCATAGGGAGAAGGTGTGCCCTATCATTTTTGGTGGAGGTCAAAGGTCATTTGGGGTCGCCAGAGGTCAAAAACTAAAAACCTTCTCAACACGATATCTCTAGATAGGAAACTTGGATAAATGTCATACTTGGTGTGTGGATGTGTTATGGTATAAGGATGAAATTGGATATGATTGGTGAAGGTCAAGGGGTCATCTGGGGTCACCAGGGGTCATACACTGAAAAAAGTTTTAACACAGTATTTTAAGTTAGAAAGGACATATATCAAATCAATCTGTGTTTGGTTAAGGTCAAAGGTCATCAAGGTCACTGGAGGTCAACCGCTGGAAATGTTATTTAGAAAATCTTGTAAGCTAGATAAAGATAGGTTCAATATATTTTTTATCTCACCTGGTTTTGCATGCTTATACACCCAAACACCTTAGAAATTTGGTCTTTGCATTTGTTCAGTAATGATTCCTTTGGGTTGTACACATATTTTGGATCATTCAAAGTTTTAAGATGGCAATAACTGAAATCTGTAGATTTCACTGAACACAGGTCACTCTGCATTAAACTGGTCTCTCTGCCAGTGGAAGCAATGCATGGATTATACAGTATATCTCTTTAATACTGCTGTGCTCTGTGGGGGTAACCTAATCCTCATTCTATTGTCACACCCCATTAACCACTTGCTTTCTGCTTAACTGCTGAATAAACACTGTTTTCTGTGTAGAGGTAGCAAACAGGACAAATGGTAGATTGTCTTAAAGTGATAGCAAGTTTCATTTGAGAGCAGGTAAAAATAAATTGTGAGAGAAATCCAAGGGGTGTTTTTCTCTCTCTGACCACATTGTGTATTGTTTATTGATGATAATATCAAGTTTGATTACAAGCATAAATACTGTACATATGGAAATGAGGAAATAATTTTGAAGGATCACCAAGCATTACAAAAGTTGAAGGTTAGTAAGACCACAATCATGTAATATAAGTAATAAAATATCCCTTGTGAAGATGTTGCAAACATTTGAGTATTAGCTTTTGCTTAGCTCAATTTCAGAGACTGGCTGTACATTCTTATAATATCCAGCAAGGAACCACAGTGCCCATTGGGCTCTTGTTAGAAAGTATTTTTAGAATGGAATGGTCTGACTTTGTTTTTGAAGCCTTATCTCATCAGCCTACTTTATCTTGATCAGAAATATAATGTTAAGATGAGAAAAGAAACTCTGTTTACTCCTAACTTAGATCAAAAAGTCCTTCGCCTTCATCATTAGTCTTATACTGTCATGTTGTGAGAGCATTCAACTTGCAGCCAGGAGGTCTGGAGTTCAGCTTCTAGTCTGGTCATCCCAAAGACTTCAAACATGGAACCTACTGCTCTTGTACCGGGTAGATGTGCACTGTTAAACAAGGTGCGCATCGCCCCGTTGTACTAGGTGCCTATCATAAGCAAGGGAGAGGGGAAAACAAGCCAGTGAGCCATGACTGGAAAAATTCAATTGGTTAGAAACTGAGCCGTAACACTCCATCTAACTTGTGGTTTCAGGAATGATTTGTGTGGAGATTCCAGGTCACTAGGAAATCCCCCCCCCCCCTCCCACACACACACTAAAAGGGACACTCAGAGTTCGATCCAGCACACAATGTTCCTTTCTGAAGTGATTGTTCACCAGAACACAGATGTATTGAAATGGTCTTCCAGGTTAGAAGAAAAGTTAATTTTGTGTTGAATACTCTTGAATAAAATTCCCTGAATATTTTTCAGGTAAAAAAATTCCGAACAGATGCAAGATTAGACAGTCTTCACTTCACTATAACCAATCATGGCGTTAGACCGTGATCGCGAGATCATTTCTTGTTATGTCATGTCAATGTACAAATGTGGTGCAGACACAAAGTTCTGATTGCCGCTTAAAATTAACTCACCAAATTCATTCAGTTTTAAGTGACAGCCTCAAAATTTAGTTAGTTAGGGGTAGTTTTACGGCCCAGTTTCCAACCTATTGGTTCAAGTCGAGCCGGCCATGGCCGTTTTTCCAGTTGTGACTGACAGCCTCAAAAGTACCATAACTCATGTGAGTGACACCCACTCAAACACTGACCCACGTATTTTCTGTTTATTTAATTTCAGTATACCTAATACAGGGAAAAAGAAGGGAGCAAGGGAAAAAAAAGAAAAAAGGAACACAGTTCTAAAACGATCAACCTAAATGTAGTTCTGTATCACAGGGGAGATGTTCTGCACGATGGTAAAAGAAATGACCGTTTAGTTCCTTGACCGACATAGTAGCAAGTCTCCTCTATCCGAATTGAATTCTTATCCACCTTCCTTTCTGCTGAGAACTACTTATTCTCGAACCATCTGCTTTGAATACTGTCCAGGGATCTAGTGTGTGGCAAAGGTGAGTTGCCAAATTCCTCCTCCCGTGTTCCCGCGACACGTGACCCTTGTGCGTCATCCATTTTGTTAATGGGGGTGCTCCTTCTAGCTAAAGCCTAGGATTTCTCTGTATCAAAGCAAAGTGACGTCAATGCATTTATGGTCAGAGAAAGGTTGCACGTTGAGACGTAAAACTCCAACAAACAAACATCCAAAATGAAGTCAAATTAGTCAATGCATAAAAGTCAAAGAAATGTTAGGCTTTAAAAATGCTCTGAAGAGAAATCCTCGGCTTTGCTTGGAATTCGGTGCATAGCCTCAGGCTATAGAAGACATGCACCGACGTCACTCCGTTGCGCGCCTTTCTATTTTGGCCAACCGGGCTTCCATTGTGCAATTATACCGAGCTTTCGATTGAGTTAACGTGGACTTCGTTCTAGTCGATCCACCTTGCCTGCTTGAACGCGTCGACTGCTATGGTAGGTCAAACTGTTAAAGCCAGTTACGATCTTCCAGTGCACGGGTTGGCGTAGACGAGTCGTATTTATATAAAAATGGACAATTTACAGCCTTGTATAATTTTGCTGGGATTCCTTCAACGATGTAAGCTAAGTGCATGACTACAACATTAACACCAGTTAAAGTTGTTGATATATTTTCATGGAGAAATAACCACTTGAATAAAAACAGCATATTTCAACTTCTCCGCCTAGTGAAGTTGCAAGAAAACGTCCAAAATAAAGCACATTTCTCAATGAAACATCAATCTCATATACATTTAGGGTAAAAAATGACCATATCATTGTACAGAACAGATCACGAGGAGGGAAACTAGCATGTTTTCTTTCCACTAAATCCATTTTCAGAAATTCGAACGGCAAAACCGAGGAGGACACGTTCTCGATTTGGCTAGTTAATGAGGTAGATGACGTGACGCATGCGCAGAGGATAAAATTGACGTTCTCTCGTAGCAGTCAACCAGGTGAACGTACAAATCAAAAGCTGCCTAATAGACCTTACGCACTGACGACACATTGATGTCATCCTTGGGGGTAAAACAATGAAAAATGTAGCCACATTCAGTAGAATTCGCCCCGCACGTGTAGCACTCTGTGTGCTCATTCGACTGGTTGACAAGTCAGCTCTCTGCTTTTGTCGGTGTTGGTTTGTTTTGCCCCAAAAGGAGATCGTACCTTTTGCTCTGTGACATCATATGCATGAGGTCCATTTAAATGTGTGGTTCCAACATTTGTTTTCTACACCCTTCTTGATGCGTGCGTAACCGACTGTGTGCTTTCGAACGCAATCGTATTGCTGCAAATGAACGGGGATCAAGAGGGAATCATAGTTTGGTTTATGGATTATGGTTCTGGTTAGGGTTAGGGTTACTTAGGGCTCCTAACTTTTGGCACTGCCTTCACCCTCTTCAAATCCATGCCCCTCCCGTCGGGGAAAACTGGCCCCTCCGTCTGGGAGATTTCCTTGGGGAGCCTTCATCCATACGATGAAATATGTAAGTCCGATCAATTTCACTACCCCTCACTTCCGACGAACTTATTGATTTTGCTCTAACGAGAAGACCATATTCTCCATGGAAACTCTCAAGATATCCAAATTTCCTTTCAAAAAATCCGTTCTTCTATTTTCAATACCATCTTTAGATTTTCAAACATTCTGATAAGGAAGTAAAAATATTTCCATTTTCACCGTATCGACGACAAAATATGAGACCTCAACCACCCCCAGCTTTTCAATTTTGCGTATATGAAATCGGGCAGATTGATATTTAAATGAAGACATCAATTTCCAATTCTTCTCTACAAATAAAACCGTTTTTCAAATTTAGTGTAGATGTAGGAGGCAGGGCCGGTGGGAAGGGGGGGGGGGAGGGGATCGACATTTTTTCAACAGACTTTAGAAGAACAATCATTTACAGTTGCATGTTCGGGCAGTCACATACTGAGACAACTTCATCAATTTACTACATCTTGAATTTAGCCAAGAGTAGCAATAGAGTTCGTTTTCATTGAATAGTTTTTCTTCGAAAAGGTACAAATCCATTTCATCCGATGGTAGTGTTACATTTTATGCGATATTTTCTGATAACTCAGATTAGCACTTTCGTCTGAGGGCAGTGGCGTAGCCCCGGGGAGGTTTTGGGGGTTAGACCCCCCCCCCCCCATGACCCAACCTTGCAATGCAAAAAACACCTAAATAGCGGTTTTTGGTTTCGATGAAAAGAGAAACCTATGCATTCATGATGGCGTGCGTGTGTATGTGTGTGCGTATGTGTGTGTGTTTGTGACACTTTGCTTGTTTACACGATATCTTGAGAAGGGAAGATCTGACAATTCTCAAACTTGGTACACAGATACCCCATACTGATAGAAAGAATTTTGGTGTAGGTCAAAGGTCATCTAGAGTCACAGGGGGTCAAACCCCGAAATCCTTGTTTACACGATATCTCAAGATAGGAAACTTGGATTAATTTCAAACTTGATATGTTGATGCGTTATGATGTAAGGAAGTGCCAGATTAATTTTGGTGGAGGTCAAAGGTCATTTGGGATCACATTAGGTCAAACTCAGGAAACCTTGTTTAACGATATCTCTTGGTGGGAAACTTGGATTAATTTCAAACCTGATATGTTGATGCGTTATGATGAAAGGAAGAACCCTATTAATTTTGTTGGCGGTCAGAGGTAATTTGGGGTCACATGGGGTCAAACCCTGAAATCCTTGTTTACACAATATCTTTAGTTAGGAAACTTGGATTGATTTCAAACGTGATGTGTTGATGCATTATGATGTAAGGAAGAACCCTAGCTATTGATTTTGGTAGAAGTCAAAGATCATTTGGGGTCACATGGGGTCAAACTCAGGAATCTTGTTAAACGATATCAAGGTAGGAAGCTTGGATTGTTTTCAAACTTGGTTTGCTGATGAATAATGATGGGAGGGTGGACCCTTTTTATTTTGGTAGAGGTCAGAGTTCACATGGGATTATCCAAGGTCAAACTTTGAAAACCAAATTTTACTTTGTATTTCAAGGTAGAAAACTGGGATAGAGTTCAAAGTTAGTATGTGGATGTGTTATGGTAGGAAGATGGCATCTTCAGTCCAAGTTGGCGAAGTTTGACGGTCATTTGGGGTTACCAAAGGTCAAACTTTGAAAACCTTGTCACAGGGATATCTCAAGGTAAGAAACTTTGATGGGTTTCATAATTAGTATTTGGATGTGTTTTGGTGGGTTGAAAGTACTGTACCTGTTGTTTTTGGTAGAGGTCAATGGTCATCTGGTATCACCTGGCTTTTTGAATACAGATGTGTTTTGGTTCAAAGAAAAACCAGTTACTTACTGGTGGAGTCAAATGTCACTTTGGGTCACCAAGTGTTACAAGAAATGTAGCATTTTATTAAAAAGAACATGTATGTATTATCGAAACCTCAATGCATTTTTCCATTCTGGTTTCTCTCTCTCCTTAGACTTTTCCCTCATGTCGTGCCCCAAACCCACCCTTCATGGCACCAAAATCCTCCCCATGACACAGTCCTTGCTACGCACCTGTCTGAGGGTTTATCCTGCTTGAGATATTTATTTAGTTACCCCTACAAACCACAAAAGGCCCAGGCGACCTACGTGATCTTTGTGATAAGAAGGTCAGATCCTTCAATAAAAACCCAAAATCTATCATAAACTTGCAATTCTCTGTCCAATATAAGCTTCGGGTTGTAAAAAATTTGTTAAAATTGGTAAAACATTTTTCGGAGAATCTTCCAACTTCGGTGAATACTCCTAACAATTAAAACCCCGAGCCAACTTCAATCACCGGAAATTCTGTTTAGTTTTGCGCTGAAAAGGCAGGTCGCTTAACGAAACCCCCAAATTTTTCAAGTTAATTTTACCAAAAAGCCACATTTTCTTTCATTAAATTCCAAAATTTCTCCAATATAAGCTCTTAATTATCAAATCTTTGTTCAATGTAAGAAGTTTTGGGGCAAATTGAAGTTCCACTTTCGTTTGAGAGCACAATAAAATCGTAGCCTTACCCCAAACGAATATCAGTCGCCCACACACCTTTTTGGAGTTTCGTTTTGTTTCATCTGTTTTTTCTCTTTTCTAGTAAGAAATACAAAATAGAACAAACAAGATTCTTTACAATGAACAAAAGAGAAAGGAAGTCGTCAAAAAACATTAAAGGCTTACCAAGAAGATCCACTCCCTCAAAATAGTAGAGACAATAATAAAGAAAAGAGAACAATGTCATTAATAGAATACATGTAATTAGCGGAAAACATTGTGCAACCATTTTACACGTGCTTAAGTTTCTATAAAAATAGCTCTTTAAACAATCATTACTAAGATGAGCCAATTGGGACAACAAAAGCATGCTTCAATGTACAGTTTTCCATGCTATGTAGCACTCGTTATGTATTTGCTTACCTAACCTGGGAAATTAACATAAATTGACACAATTTCGTTCTGCATCGTTCTGCAGTTTTTCATGCTTTGAAGCATTAATTCTGGGAAAGAACAGATGTAATTGTCTTAACTGGGTGTTGCAGATTGTGTTTGAATGAATACAGTGAAGGATAGCGGGCGTGGTATTGCCTTCGGGCATGCTATTGCCTTTGGGGCGGTGCTACCTCCGGTCGTGGGGTGGCATTGAAGTGTGGTGTGGGATGTTCTTCACTTTTGTTGTCTAGTGGGTTGGTGTGGGGTTGATATTGAAGGCTGTTGTCGGTGAGTTGGCGGGTTGTTTGGGTGTTGGGGTGGGGATGGAGGGTCTTTTCCATTTGTGACAAACCTTTCGGTTCAATGTTTTGTGTGTGGATGATAAAGGTTAGCGTTTGTGTTTTTGTTCGGCCGGTTTGGGTTGTCTGTTTGTTGCGGCGTGCCCGTTTCTATGTACGTTTTAAAAAGAAAAAATATTTGGCCGGGGATTCCAAATTGTATCAACTCGACGGATAACGTAGGCACTGTTTGAAAATATTTGTACGGGGTCGAGATTTATGCATATCACAGGCATGGGCGTCCGCAAGGGGGGGCAAGGGGGCACTTGCCCCCCCCCCCCCCCTGGAAAATCAAACTTGTGAAAAAATAATTAAAAATTAAAATAAAAAAAATTAAAAATAAATCATCAAAATACCTTCACTCACAACGTCAGTTTTTACTCGTGAAATATGCGGACATTTGACCAGGAATAGCAAAAGAGAAGATGGTGCAGTATGCTGAAAAGTGAAATCGTAATTTGGGGACCATCATTCGTGATATCTATTGGAAATTTGTAATTGTAAAAACTATGTACTAGCCTAGTTGTCAGGTGTGAAGTGTGCATATGGCATCCGACCATTGATGAATGCGTTGGCCTTGGTTTGGTCCCGTGCTGATCTCAAGTGGTGACGCGCGGGTGTAACTTGGATATACAAGGTGAATACGGGGGTGGGGGAGGGGGTGTATGCATGGTTCATAATTAGGTAACGGACATAGGCCTATATAGGCTGTTTGACAGTTGTAAGTTTTATCGTGCATAGGCGTGCTAGGCCGTTACCAAGAGGCAGATTTCCCTTCAACAATTTTTTGCATTGAAAATTCTAAAAATCTAAAAATTACAGACATGAAATTCCTGTTTCAGGGCTGGGTACATGCAGCTTATAACACTCGCCAAGTGTCGTTTCCGGCCATCTGGAGGGTTAGTAAGGCCCAAAATTTTCTTGTACGCTCCGCGCCAACCGATGATGGCGCTCCGCTTAGATAGTGTACACAATTCAATCATCCATGATTTTCCCTTCAACAATTTTTTACATTGAAAATTCTAAAAATGTAAGAATTACAGACATGAAATTCCTGTTTCACAGCTGGGTACATGCAGCTTAGAACACTCGCCAAGTGTCATTTCCGGCCATCTGGAGAGTTTGTAAGGCCCAAAATTTTCTTGTACGCTCTGCGCCAACCGATGGTGGCGCTCCGCTTAGATAGTGTACACAATTCAATCATCCATGAATGATCTTGCCCCCCCCCCCCCCTTATAAAAATTTCTGCGGACGCCCATGATCACAGGCTTGCTTAGTATTATAACTATGAACGTCCTTATTGGGTGTAAAATAATTGTTAAAAACATGAGGGTTTTAACTTTTAACAGAACAGTGCGCGAACATAGCAATGTGAACATCGATCATAGATTAGGGAATTTTCGAATATTGAGAATATTTAGAATATTGAGAGAAGCAAAAAGCTTGGTGGTGTGATCATAAAAACGGGCGAAACAGATGTGTCGGACTGCTTTCTTTTGACAGGTTAAAAGTTTCTTGACATTCATACTAATGACCCAGGTCGAGTCATACCAGAGTCTAAAAATGGAACCTTACTGCCGTTGGGCGTAATGCTCAGCATAAGCAATGGAGAGGGGAAAACAAGCCTGTGGGCCACAACTGGAAAAAAGGCCGTGGCCGGCTTGACTTGAACCAGTAGGTTGGAAATTGGGTCGGAAAACTCTATCTGACTATCTTTTCATTAGAAGATGAGGTACCTGACCATAGGCTGAATACACTACGCTCACACAATAGGTTAGATGCGGATGAATAAGAGTAAAATATACAGAGCGCAGAACTTGCTTATGTAGAAAATGCTCTATCTTAGAAAGAATTCCAACACCTAGGGTGATTTTAGTTGATATAGCTTTAACGTGATTTTTCCATGGTAAACCATAGTCAATGGTTACCCCAAGAAAAGTTGTAATTTGAACCCTTTTGAGATAATCCCCCTCTATTGAAACGTCAAACGGTATAAGCTGTTTGTAATGTCTTTAGTTTAATCAAAAACAATAAAGTTGGTCTTGCTGATACTGAGAGAAAGTTTATTGGCTGTAAACCATGTGTAAATTTCTTTTAGTTTTTGACAAGTTATGTCCTTTAGTAAATTGGCATTACTACAGTAAAGAAAATATTAGTATCCTCGGCAAACAATGTGGCCGAACACCTCTCTGAAACATAATAAGTATCATTGACATAAATTATGAAAGGAATGGTCCTAAAATGGATCCTTGAGGGACACCACACAATACATTCATTGCATCTGAGTTTGTATTGCTGAAAGTTGTAAATTGGACTCTTTGTGAAAGATAACATTTAATCCAGTCAAGTTCGATGCCTCTTACCATAGTGGTAGAGTTTTGAAAATAAAATTTAATGGTCTTTTGTATCAAAGGCTTTCGACAAGTCAAAAAAACCCCCACAGAGATCATTTTTTATCCATAGCATTGTATAATCTATCTAAAGCATCCGTTAAAGCCAACTCAGTCGAATAACCTGGCCGAAAACCGTATTGACCCTAACAGTAAACCCTTTTTACTAACAAAATCGTGTATACGGTTATAAACCATTCTTTCAAAAATTTTAGAAAACGCTGATAAAACAGAAATTGGATGGCAATTATCACTAGATATAGGGTCACTTTTTGTAAATGGGGATAACTTTGGCGATTTTTACTTGGCCAGGAACAACATTGACAGAGATAAATTGATGATATACGTAAGAGGTTTAACAATAAAAGGTATAACACTATTTTGGCTTAACATTATCAAACCCAGCAGATTTATTCGGTTTAAAGCTAGACATTGCAACACTTCACTTTCATTTGTAGGAGATATGAAAAGGGTCGAAGGGTTAGCATTCTTTAAATATTAAGAAACTTACTAGCTGTTGTACTGCTATGAATACTGGAAGCAAGTGATGGACCAATATTTACAAAAAAAAAAAAAATCATTAAATGCGTTAGCGATTTAGGATCTGTAAGTAAATTATTATCAAACCTTAATCTAAAGTATCTGCACCACGGGGCTGTGCACACACGCAGAGACAGCAACATCAGCTTTGCAGTAAACACACTCCACAGGCTTATTTTAACTGTTCTCGAATAGCACTTTTGTTGTTTTTAGTTTTCATTAAATCATTAATTATTGACCCAGTACGTTTAATATCATTCTTACATTCATAGAACTTATCAGAAAAGTACCTCCCCTTTAAAATACGAATTAATATGATTTAATTTATTGCAATAAACACGAAATTTTTCAAAGATGATGTTTGAAGGACATTTTAAATATTTCTTAGCATAGCTTATTTTTAGTTTTGATCGATTCTAGTATACCATTAGTAAGACATGGATGACGTTTCTTTCGACGTTTAGAGTTACTGATAAAAAACCAACGGAAAACATTCATCATACAAATTTTGAAAAACTGACCTTAACTTATCAAAAGAATTATTTACATCCTTTGTCAAATATAAAGAATCCCAGTCATAATCCTATATGTAGCTTGTGAAACAATTTATAATTATACATGGATAGTTACTCGTAAAGAAACCTTTTTCATCTCGTTTACCAAGAAAAGGTTCTTAGAAATATAGGGAAGTGGTCGTTCAATCCGTAACTAGAATGCTGGAAGAAAAACTTCCGTTCTGCTGTTTGTCAAAATATTATCAACTAATGAAAACGAACCTTCACTTACAGGAGTAGGCTTGGTAATGGTTGGGAGAAAGTTATTGAACAAAATAGTATTCATAAAATCATTAGACCCCCCCCCCCCATTAGTTATCAATATTCAGCCCACCCAAAATGAAACCATCCTTGCTTTCAGAAGAAGTTTTATTCATTTTGACATTAATGTAACCATTAAAAGAAGATACCGAACTATTTGGAGGTCTGTATACAGCTCCTACGATGCTACTCTTAAAGTCAACATGTAAATTACTAATTTCCATAAACGTACTCTCAATCTCTGAATTAAACAAAAAAAATATCACTCCTATTTACAAAACTAAGTTTATTAGAAATAACAAGCAGGTCCCATCCCATCTTTAACTATTTCGACGGTTTTCTATTAGGGTGTAATTATCTAATTGTATGAGGGGAGACATGTGATCGTCAAACCAAGTTTTGCTAAAACCAATCTGCCAATAATAGAGTTTGATCATAAGAAGGGCGGCAGATTCTTCATCGAATACCTCGATTATTATAACGTTCTTTACAAAAAGACAAATTCTTACAAACATTTCAAATTTTCTTCCTAACGAGCTCCGCATTTTTAAAGATTTGTTAAAAGAAAGCCCGAAATTTTAGGCACTCCGCGCCCCCAGATTCTGCCAATCAGGTCCCATCGGAACTCATCACCTTTGTCAGGGCTTCGAACGCCACCCCTGAATCTAAATCATCTTCAGCAGTCTTTTATTAACGGTGGCCGGTCAACCCACATTCCCACAAACACAAATTTGGTTGAAAAGCCATTGCAATTTAACTTCAACTGTTCAAGTTACATTTAAGTTAACTTTTCATAAATGTAGGGAATGATGCAGTTGTCACAAAACAGTTTACAGATCGTGCAAGCGAAGGCCCAACTTGTTTCCCGCTCCTCCGTTTCGTCCTCCATGAGGAGTCACCGCGCCATTGAAGGCATATTTCGGGGACAAAACTCAAATGTGCTCATTTCTGTGTGTTAGTACGAGGTAATTGACGCACTTCTGCTTGTTTGGAAAACAAACGCACGAAGTTGCTTTTCCGTTGTAAGCGCGTGTATAAAACCGCGCTTTTGAAGATACCATATACAATAAAGACTGACCAATCAAGTCCATAAAATTCATTCAGTTGTGCTTGCGTTCGTGTTCAATTGTTATATGGAATGCTTAGAAGAAAAAAAAGGTTCCTTGTACGAGAAATTTACCGAAGTTTTGTGTTACTTGTTTGAAAATAATCAGTCCATACTTCCGCGGAAAATATTAGTTTATCTGTTGGTTTAGGCTAAACGCCTGAATAGTTATCAGTGTATCGCTGGAGCAGTTTTGAGGTCCACGCGGGGTAACCAAGCCATTTTGAGTTTGGAACCATTGATTGTAATATTTTTGCATTGTGACATCATATGCATAAGGTTTATTTGCAGAGTGTGGTGTTCATAGAAATCCTAAGCTTAGGATTTCTCTGGTGGTGCCACTTTACGTCACTTGTTGGTATTGGTTTGCAAAGAGCATGCGAAATCATACATGCGTGTATGTTATTGGTTGCCCGTTTTCACGCTTGCAGACTGTACGCAGATTGGAATCTGGTTTTAATCCGTTAATTGTGACGACAGTGTTAGCGCGCCTTTCCAACTCTTTTGACGCAAAGTCGTGACGGCGTAGGTCTGTAGGTGTAAACAGTGAATGGGTCTAGTGCAGTTAAAATGGTCTGGCGCTCTCAACATATTGTGCAATTTTTCCTAAATCACACATCCGTACGTGTGCATGTTACATGCATTTCTTCAATGTAACCGGGCCTTTGTCAGCGGATACTGCCAAGTTGCTCAGCTTTTAATAGTTTTAATGCGCAGTACTATCACTTCTAAATGATGCAACAGCTTGTGAAAAACACTAAGTATCATCTGCCAAACACACCGTACGTCGTCTCTGTTCAAGGGATACAATATTGAAAGTAGAAGATCCCGCTGTATCAGGTCGAGTTTGGTTTCACTGCAAGGATGACGTCACGTTTTGCCAGTGCATGCTGAAAAAGTGGAAACCGGAGGTTTCGACACAAAACTGATGTGCGGTATTTTACCGTTCCTGCCGTGTAACGAATATATTTTTTAAGCTTTTAAAGGATCTTGTCATAAGCAAACTACAGAAAGAGTGAAAAATGAAGATAAAATCTGGAATTTTGCAATGTCTCCATTTGGATCAAACCTACAGTATGCTTGCCGGCAAGAACGTAAAAATTCTATATGAATATTTCAAGTTACTAGACGTCCACGAAGAAAACTCTCTCAATGGTTCGTATAATATTATACCCGAAAATAACAGGGTAAACAGATCCACACACATAATTTCAAAAGTGTGTAGGCCCTATGTGTATGTGTGTGTGTGTGTGCGCGCGCGTTGACAAATGCCGTCAACCGGGGACGTTTTTTTGAATACTCACCTACCAATCGGGGACCCATCAAACACCGGGACAGTCCTCGTATTAATCATAGTTTTGAATAGCCCCTTAGTACTATATGATGTCCCCATGAAGATATCTGTTGAATTTAAGATAATATAAGATCAGTCCCCACTTAGATAGTGCTGTTTTCCGTCCTTGTTTGCAGATACGCGTATGTATCACGTTACGTCCACAGTTCCCTGTGGAAAACCACATATGGCTCAATCCATAAACTAGGGGTCCAATGGGGTTTTTACTGACTTTGCCAATATAATGCTATGCTTCAAAAGCAGGGAATACATCAAACCAGTACCTCAGGTATTTTATTATCCTTTACCAACTAGGCTATCTTATGATATATAAACTGAATATCCAAAGTTAAGTATTTTTTTTAGAAAATAGACTTATTTGCTTTGGTGTCCACCCCCTCATTTTGGAGTAATGGCTGTGACATACAAGTAAACAAATTTGATAATCAGAAAAACATACTTATCACAGACTGAATTACTTTGCCCATGTGTCATGGTAAGGGTATCACCAAGAGTCATCATTCTGTCATTTCTAAAAATATGAGCATTAGCGCTCCACCCAATTTTCCAAGTGATACTATTGAAAACAACCTGGCGGACATAACTTTTTGGTGTCCCCCTAGTTATGTTGGTTTTTTAATGTATATTCCATCATTTCTAAAAATATGATCATTCTCAGGTGGCCATAGTTTTCTTGATACAAAAAATAGGTCAAACTCTTTTAGATAGTAGCTCATTTGGAAAGAAAAAATCAAAACAAAAGATTTTCTAGGTAAAATTCGATATGGGCAGAATTTTGGTTTCCCCCTTAGTGAGTTATGTTGGTTAACTTTGATGTTTCCCCAATCGCACAAACTAATTAATTTTTGGGTGAACAAAGGTACATGAATAGAAGGTCCCAGAATATTACCAGAAAAGTTAATCCCATGGTTTGAGAATCTTGTATTCACTCCTAATGAACATTTGATTTTTTTGGTGTCACCCTTCCTGTCAGAGTTATGTGCGCCATAAGCAAACAAAAAATTTATGAAAATGGATCTTATTATTCTATCTTACAGTATACTGTAACTGCAAACAGTGGTTTTTGTTGTAGGCCTATTTTAAAGTTTCCAGCTCAACTTAACATTTAAAAATCAAACTGGCACTTTGAATGTTAGGTGTTATGGGGACACCAAATCTTGGTGTCCCTGTTACACGCGGCAGATATAATGGAGAGTAATATCTTGCTAATATTACGTATGTCCATGAAGGGACAATAAATAAGATTTCAAATGTTAAGTCTAACAATCTTAGGGTGTCAAAGAGGAAAATTTGAACACTTAAACATCATTAATTGGTAAAAATCAGTCAATATTGTACAAAAATATGTAAATGTGTAGACATTTTGGCAACTGAAAATTTTTGAGAAAAATGAAACTGACTTTTCTAATTTTTGGAGTACTTTTTCAAACTTTTACCATGTTCTTGTCACAATGGGTACTAAAACACATTCAAATAGGAATTTTCAACCATTTCAGATTTTCATCATTCTTGTGGGAGAAGGTGAAAGACTGCTTTGGTGTCCCCGTTATGTTGGTCAATTTACTGGCCAAGTTTATGTTTGAATGAGTCTCCTCATGCATGCATAATGCTCAATGCAAAAATATTTGTATTTTTTATAACTGTTGTTAATACTCAATCATGAGTGTAAATTTCAATCAGATAAAATGATTTTTAAATTTTGACCTCATGTCACACTATTGGACCCCTAGTTTTATGGATTGAGCCATATACGCATCCACAATAACCTAGGCCTTGATAAATATTGATTGAAATATTTTGAGTGCCCTCCTCTCCTGTTGTACCAAGGCCCATCATTTAATATCAGTATACAAACTACAAGACCATTCTACAGGGATCCTCGTTGAATGGTTGAAGTGAGATTTGGGTTAAGGTAGGTTCACACTTGTCCGGCAACGACAACGACAACGACAATGGCAACGGCAACGGAAAAAATATCCCACACAATAGAAAATGAAGGACTGTTCACACTAGCACGGCAACGGCAATGCGGCCATCCTGCAATCCGGTAAAAATGTGTCCGGTAAAAAAAGTAATCGCTCATGGAGCGATTCAACGCCATTTACCGTACGGCAAAAAATCCGCCAACTTCAATGTGTGAAAACACCAACCTGTAAGACCGCCGGGAGCCAACGGTACGGGGCAGGGACGTTCTGTGATAGCCAGCCAAAGCAGTGCACAAATTATTTGGGTCCGTACAACTAAAAGATGCCTCGAAGGTATATATCTGCCGAGATTATAGAAAAGCATTCTTGTCCGAACAGAATTATTCATATAAGACGTGAAAAATCTGGATTACCATGATAAAGTAAAATTATTTAACGTGTGGGAAAAATAGAAAAGGAAATGGGTAATCCCCGTTTCAATGGCAACTATTAATATCATTTACGTTGATATAAGTTATTGTTAAAGCCATCAATCGAAACTTTTCTTTTGTCTATTATGTAACGTACGCCAGGCTTGAAAATATTAAAATGTACACCTATTTTGCCTAACCCGACCTGAATTTTACATAGACTAGCCCAATGCAGTGGCGTAGGAAGCAATATGAAAGTGGAGGGGTGGGGGTTGGGCAATTTTGGACTATGCTCCTCACCCTAACCCATTGACCAAAAGATACACTTATGATGCTAAATTTTTCGATTTTTCTACAAGCAAAAACGATTTTTTTTTAATAAGAAAATTTAATGCCATACTTCATTTCTTTCAAATGAAACTGGTCCCTGGAAAGGATGGAAATACTCGTTTTTGCCAGACTAGACTTTTTCCGGGGGCAGGGGGGGGGGGCAAGCACTCTCATTTTCTGATAACACTGTGACATATGTATGGCTCAAGTTCTGTTCAGACTTTTGTCAAATTTAATTATTCTGCTGTCACCATCTTCCTCCCTTCCGCCCTTTCTTCCGATCTATTTGGTACACGCTATTGCCATTAAAAGTCAGCTCCCCATCAATGTCTGGCATGTTCGACGATCACATAACAAAAATTTGTCAGCTCTCTTCAAATTCCCGTCAGTACCATCCGGTAAAAATTTTTACCGTATGCGGCAATAATTTTTGCCGTCATATGTGAACAATTATGCCGGATTGCCGTTGCCGTTACCGTTACCGTTGCCGTTGACGCTGCCGGTTTATGTGAACGCACCTTTACCTAATTTACCTGACTTCAGACAAAGCAAAATACAAACTTTTCAATAAAAAACCCCTCGGAGATTAGTTGTTAGACCTACAATTATGATACTCCACCAAGTGCATTTTGTTTGTTCAATGCCTAGCCCTTTTTTCAAGGTTTCCCATAACCGACGTGACCGAAGGAAGAATAAACTATACAACGAGCGTCCCCTCCTCTTTGGAGGAAATTTTATTTTTCAGGTTTCCAGATTCGAAATGGTGCAATATTTGTGCCTTAAAATGTTGCAACTTTTTCAGTGATCTATTTTTGCTATTCGTGTAAATTTTCTTGCAATAGGGTTGATTCACAGTCTTAGTTGGCTACTAGTTCAGTGTTTGATAAAGTGGGGTGGGGTGTGGACATGCGTGTTTTTCTTGCTTCATTCATCATGCTTGCTACTAACACAGATTGTGTTTTTCGAACAATATCATACAGATAATAAATGCGGAAACTCTCACGACTGTAGATGATTCCGAGCTGCTGATGAAGTCGGCCATTGGTGGGGTCCATCAGCGTTAATTCGTCTTAATTTGATTGCATACATGCAATTTTAAACCCTCATATTCAGTAGAGTTGAGGGAATCAAGAGGTAGTTTAGTGTACAATCATCCATGATACAGAAGCAAAGAATTTGAAAGATTATAGCTGATTTCCGTTGCTTATATATGTCCCTGCAACGTACCAACGAGTCAACGACGATGATAGACCCCAGTTATGGACGACCAAGTCAGACCAACAACAGTCTTATCATATTTGTCTATATATACTGAATACTATCTCTAGAGCTATTACCGAAGTAGTCCGCAGTGAAAAACGAGTGAACGACCACAGTTCTTGCTGAGAATTACATGAAGCTCTTACGGAATAGTTAAACAGGCTCATCACTTGCGAACCTATTGTGATGATGCAACAATTAACTCTCAGTTGGCTCATAGGCCTATGCTTCACATAGCCAAGATGGTAAGTGCAGCCGGGGGGAGGGGGGACGAAGCCGGATTTTACATTAAAAATCATCTCTTCGTCCAGGAAAACGTCGGAGAAAACACTTGTATTGGCTTAAGAAATCTATACCTCAATTTCTTTTTCACGGGTCTCAATTGTTTGCCCCCTAAAAATATTCCAAATATTCTTCCCCTTAACTGTTCAAAAGTTTGTCTTTCATGGGGCATAGGCCTGTCCTGTCGGTGTAGGTCACAAAGACTCTTGCGTGCTACACCTACAGTCCAATTATAAAACTTTCTTTGCCTTGCAGATATTCAGTTCAACCAGTTTATGCACTCCTGTACAGACATGAGCACCCTTCAAATTTACAAAGTATTCGATATGTTGGATGTTGATGGATCGGGGAAAATTGATTTTGACGAATTTTATCTTCTGGCTTGTATCCTTATCTCGTTAAAGGTAACTGCCTTCCAAGTTTCAATCCATGTTTTCCTAAAATGAACCAAAGAATTTCCAGAAATCACTTGTTCAAAAACGAAGTTTGTCACGGCAAATAGTACCGAATGTGTACAGGTTTTGCAACCGGCTCCTCAGAATACTCTTGTCTGTCTGTACTCCTTTAGCCTGAGAACTTCTTACATCTGCCAGTGTAATTTCTGAATCAATTAACTGATTCCTGAAATTAATTGCTTCCTTGCATAAAAAAGATCAGGCCTACGTGCAGGCGCGTAGCCAGGATTGTGTCATGGGGAGGGTTTCGGTGTCATGGGGGAAGGGAGAGGGTTTGGGGCACGATATGAGGGAAAAGTCTAAGGACAGAGAGAAGAATCGCTATTTTAGGTGTTTTTTGCATTGCAAGGTTGTGCAAGATTAGGTCATGGGGGGGGGGGGATTCCAGCCCCCCCCCAAACCCTCTTCGTGGCTACGCCGGTGCCTACGTGAAAACGTCTGACTACCGGGAGGGTGCTATGATGGAGGACAGGGTATAGGATCAGTCAGGGGCTATAGACGAATCCGATTAGCGCTTGTTTTAGTGACTGTAGGCCGCCATTAGTGGGGTCCATCAGCCTAAAACCGTCTTTATTTATTGTTTACATGAATTTCAAACCCTAATATGTAGTGAACTTGGAGAATTTAAGATACAAATTAGTGTACAACCATCCATGATGGAGGTAAGCGAGGAAATCGAAAGAATTAAAGGTGCTAGAGCCCAGTTTTGGCCGACTAAAATCAGACCATCACTTGCTGTCCGGATTCGTGTATAGCCAGGATTTCGCCTCAGAAGGGGTTTTCGAGTGAGATTTGGGGTTAGGGTGTCCCTTGCAGAAAATTAGTTTTTGGGGGTCTCCAATTTAAAATTTAAAATGGTGCAAAATTTATGCCTCAAATGCAATACTAGTTGGCAATGATCACATTTTGGAAGTTTTTGAAATTATTCCTCTCAAAATCTGGCCATGGGCCGTTTCATCCAACCCCGGTGAATACGCGCCAAGATGAGGTTCGTAAAGAATACTAGAAAGAGACATTCCTTGCCAGATAGGGGTGATTCCATAAATACGGGAACTAACTTTTGACTTGGCAATTTTGGAGCCAAATTAAGGAATTAAAATTCGAGGTGGGAAACGGCATTTTCATTTTTGGGTACTCAAATTATTTATTGAAAATGGTGTTGTGTGAGTCATTTTTCATGGATTTCCGAGTTTCGTGCATCAGTGGGATAGTCACATGAAGCGAAAACCATTTGCCCTGGTGTGACCGTGTGAGGGGATCATAAATAATGCATTGATTGCATTGAAGGTACACCTGGATATTTTACTAAACATTTATACACTTCCTTTGGAATTTTGGACAATGTGAAGCTGAAAACTTCAATAATTTCCCAGTCACAACCATCATTTCAAATTTTGTGAGTGGAAACACTGATCCCGATATCTGTGTTAGGACAGGGGAATGAAAATGGAATTGTGCTGTATTCTGAAATTTGAAGAAGTATGCAACGTAGCAAACACTGTATACTAAATATCATATGGAGATATAAATTCTTAGCCAAAAATGGCAAAAACACAAATTTAGGATATATCTTTTTCTGCAATGCAAGGTTTTACAACGTAAATTTTCCAGAGGACACAAGTATGGCATTTGCATATATGCCATATTTCCCTTGTTTGCTGAATATACAAAACCGTGCTCAAAATTCAATAATCCACTAGAGCTGAGGGAATATAAAAATCTGTACTTTATGGGCAAAAGTGCCAATGTAACGTTTAAAGGCATGTTCTGGTGGTTTTTCGCCTCTGTCTTGTAAGAAAAACAAAAATATTCCACACCTTGTCCTTCAAACTCTATCACAATACCATTTTTCCTAACTCAAGATATCTCACTTTAAAGCTGGGTTATTTTTGGTTATAAATACATCTGCTTTTAAAGAAAGCCACAGAAAGTTATGCAATGTGGGCACATTGCTTCAAATTCTTTATAATTGAACATCCTCTTTGTCCTTGAAATTTGACACTGTTGGATTGTTTGAATATCTTTTTCTATAGATCTAGCATTACCCTTTACCATATGTTGAGCACAACCAACAATGTTGCTTAATATTACCTGCAGCAACTCATAATTATAAATAAATTAAATGCAATGTCAAATTAATGTGCCTCAATGACATCACATATTTCCCATGATGTATCAAATCCCCAGAAAAATTTGCAATACTTTAAAAATTTGTATCTTCCGAACGCTATCAGCTATTGAAATGCAGTTTTCACCTTCTGAAAGAAAATTTTTCTGCTTATTTTGAAGTTAACAAATTTTGTCTCCAGAATATGCCTTTAATATGTACAAGTAACTGAAGACATGAAAATTTACACGGGGAACAATTTACAGCAAAATGGAGAAGTCATTCGCATTCAACTTTTGGGGATGTTCTTGCTGATTTACGTAAAATCCTGGAAGGGGACCGCTTTAAGGCACCTCGTAGGAATTTACCAGGAGTAATCTTTGGAGTAGCTGGTGCCTCCATTTTGAGACCCCTTGAAGTCTAATAGAAGTCTTAAAACTATTTCTGTTTCACAACGGCGCTACCCTACAGACATGCTACACAATAATATTGGGATTCTCAGGTCTAGAGACATTCACACTCTAGAATGTTTACATTTGTATTCAAATATGTAAATAGTAAACTGCCTGAAGTAATCTGTAACATTGTTAATCCCAGAGGGTCCTCACATGTTCCAGATCCCACAAGAAATAATGTACTTTTCAGTTAGTAGGCACAATTCTAAACATGGTAAACTAAAGTTGAATAATTATTGTTACAAAATCTGGAGTGAACTTCTAAATGATATATGCAACTTTTAAGGACAAAGTTAAATCTCTTTTGATAGACAATTACTCTGCTTAAGTATGCCAAGTTGGAACCCCCTCCTTTTGCCAGTTTCTTCTGGCTTTAGTACATGTTAAGTGTTCTGTTTTTTTATTCTTTTTTATTTTTTTTTTCTTACTTTAAAGAGGGCATGACACGGCCAAAGTAAGTTTCTCTGTAAATGTTCTTTGGGTACACCTTGACATAAAGTGAATGTTTTCCCGACTATAAATTATGTCAATAAATACCGAAATACGCCGTTTGAATTCCCATTAACAGGCCAGGCTCAGTCCAGTCGAAAAAACGTATGTGAGCGCGTCTCAGCATGGTGACGTCATTGGAGGCACGGTTCGCAACATTGTACAAGGAGCTCACAGTTATCGAATCATGTGCATGGCAACGTGTGTTAGCGAGTACATCATTGCAAACACCGGATCTACGATGGCAGTGAGCGTGGCCAATGACTACATTGTATGTGAATTGTACAGTGCGGTGACTGGTTAGTATTCGCAATAGCACGTACTTTCACAGAACAGCTCATACAGTAAAGACCCGCTCCTATCTTTGTGGACTGCCCATACATTTTCATAGCTGTTCTGTGTACAGCCGCACGAACCGCGTCTTTCTTGCACAAAAACAGAACTGTTTTTACACGCGCGCATATGCACGCGAACATATTGGCCAATGATTTGCTCCGAATCTCCATCGTGGTCCGCGCCTTTCGCTCTGTATGTTGAACGAGTATTGTGATGCAATCGTTTTCATGAAGTTGCTAAGATAAAATTACTTTACCGAGTGTTAGATTAGTTCCACCTGTAGATACGCGTTCTTAAATAGGGCGAGATTTGTGCCGCCAATTGCGTCACCAAAGTCAGGTGACCTGTTGCGGCATTTTTCGAAATTGGATTTTGAACATTTTTCTTCGAATTTCATTTATGCCGAATTTTATAGGTTTTTAATGGGGTGTGAGATGATATTTGTAAAATACTGTATTGAATCTTGCAATACACAAAAGTTTTTGTCGCCGTGTCATGCCCACTTTAAAAGTCTCTAGGAATGATAAACATATAACTGTTTTTCTAGCGTCTTGTTTATCGCTTATAATATACATTTCACCTTGCATCTTGTTTTATATGCATCTTTGAAATGCGTTTATAAACGAAATACATTGAACTGAACTAAACTGGTGGGCCCCATAAGAGCCCGTGGAGTGGGGGAAGTTCCTGGGTTTTAATGTCTTAGAAGCACCAGGAAGATTGCTTTAAGGGTAAATTTCAGGGGTTATGTTGAGGGCCTGAAGTGCTCAAAGCGCAAGAAAATTTTGTTAGCTTGAAATCCATTTGTGATAAAAGAATGAGTAAACTATAGCTGTATAAACTTGGTCGAAGATACTTCTCAGTCTACCCATACAGGAATATGCCTTGAATGCCTTTAAATGTTTGAGGGAAATGGGAAATTCGCCCCTGTGACCCCTAGAAGGACCCTGAACCCCACCCCATAACTTGCTGGGCTTCGCGTGCACTTTCAGGATTTCACGTACTTCACCACTTGCCCATACAGAAATATATTTTTGGGAGTTTGAGGGAAATCTAGAATTGATGAGCCCGCTCTATAATTCCTCAGTCACGTGCAACAGAGATCAGCAGTCAGTGCGAGCAAAGATGCAAGGCAAAGTTATTCCTTAGTAATGTTGTAAAATGAGGTACAGTACTGTTGAACACTCTGGATGCCCTTGAAATGGATTTTAATAGATAAAACAGTGGAAACAAAGATTCAATTGATCTCAGGAAATTTTGCCAAGTGGAAAGTAAAGGCTAGAAATTCATAATTTAAATTATAAGCCAATGGAATGTAGGCCAGATCTAATAGGATTCACAAATCAAGTTTAATTCACTGTATCTGAAAACATATAATAAACATTCCGTGTTCATGACACGAAATTGTTTTTTCATACCAGGACAAAGAGGAGAAGCAGTTTATTTACCGCCATTCCAGGACAGTCTTTGAACTTCTTGACGAAGACGGAAGTCAGAGTATATCGGCCGGAGAGTTCTCAGCTTTCGGCTTTCTTTTCAATTTCCACGGAGATGCCGTAAACCAGATATTCAAAGACTTTGACATATCCGGAGATCAGGTAAAATAAGAAGTTTTAATTTTGACTTCAAACCAATCGCATTTCTTTCTTCCAAGCAGGGAGGCGTTATTATATTAGGTCCAATTGCACCTCCCTGAGGACACAATCTTCTGCCCCCCCCCTTTCCTCGCTCTCATTAAATCTCATATTACAACGGAATGTTAAAGCTGACCTCAAATCTGAAAATTTAAAAATATATTTAGCGGTTGCAAAATAACCTTATTCATACAACCAAAATTGTCATGGCTCGTTCCATTGTTGAGATACTAAATGTTAACATTTGTGCACTTAAATCAAAATGATCCATTGCGCAATAATTTGTAATTTTCTTGTTGAACAATTCACATTACCTGCTTTGTTTCCCTTTGAGAATAAAAATGTTTCATGACTGAACATTTCCTGTTTGCTCAAATAGCATGGTGTACCATGGAAGTGTTACGGAGGTAATACCTCCATGGTCGTATAGAGAGGGCTTGAAGGCATATTCCGGGGACAAAATTCATTAAAGTGGGCGTGACACGGCCACAATAACTTTTGTGAATTGTAAGATTCGATACAGTATTTTACAAATATCATCTCACACCCCAGTGAATTACGTCATAAAAGTCAGGTGACCTGTTGTGGCATTTTTCGAAATTGGATTTTGAACGTTTTTCTTCAGATATCTTTATCCCGAATTGTACCGGTTTTCGGCGGCACAAGCCCCGCCCTATTTAAGAACGCGCACCTTGATGTGGAACTAATGTGACACTCGGTAAAGTCTCGTGTTAGCAACTCCATGAAAAAGATGAAATCACAATACTCGTCCAACTTAGAGCACAAGGCGCGGACCATGTTGGGGATTCGGAGAATATCATTTGCCGATATGTTCGCGTGCATATGCGCGCGTGTAAAAACAATTCTCTTTTTGTACAAGAAAGACGCTATACCGAACAGCTAGGAACATGCAAGCGCGTCCCCAAGCGCGTCCTCACATCAAGCGCGTCTTTTCTACGAGCTGTTTGATGAAGGTGCTATTGCGAATACTTAGAAGTCACCTTGCAACGACGCATAATTCAAAATGTAGTCACTGTTCACTCTCGCTGCTATCCCAGCACCGGTGTTTGCAATGATGTTCTCGCTAACAAGCGTTTCCATGCACAGGATTCGATGGTAGTGAGCTCCCTGGTACAGTCTAGAGTTGCTAACCGTGCCCATTGAGCTATATAGTTCAGTGACCCTGCCTCCAATTACGTCACCATCTTGAGACGCTCCCGATACGTTTTTTCACCTTCGGATTTCAAATGGGCTGAGTCTGACCTGGAATTGGGAATTTACAACGTTGTATTCCGGTGCCTACGAACACAATTTAGAGGGGAAACATTCTCTTTATGTCAAGGTGTACCCAAAGAATATTTAATGAGAAAGTTGCTTTGGCCCTGTCAGGCCCACTTTAAGATAGCGATCTTCCAAGACCGGATACCCTAGAACCTTTGACTTTGAAAGCAAAGTGGTACTCTGACTCGGCTTACAGTCAGGGTAAGGAGTTAGACCTTTGGCCTGTCATACTGAAGACTTTAGGAATAGAACCTACTGTTATTGGGCTTGGTACATGGTCAGCATAAATGATGTAGTAGAGAAACAAACCAGTGAGCCATAATTGAAAAGAAAATGCAATGGGGAGGTAGGTCATTGCTTTTTCTTTTCAATTATGGCTCACTGGTTTGTTTCGCTAATACATCATTTATGCTACTCAAAATATTTGTTAAGAAACTACCAAACCGAGCCGTAAAACCTCCTCTAACTGTAGCAAACTTATCTGGATTATTGCTCGATAACCAACCCAAAAGTTGCGCTGTGATCGACAACTCATCCTTTTACCCCTCCTCCGCAGCTGCATGGACTAATTAATCACAAATAACAATTACAAAAAATAGGTTACGCCTATATTTTGTAAAATTTACAAATGGAAATGGTTTTAATTTTTTCAACAGGAATTAGACTATAAGGAATTTAAAATGTTTGCAATGGCTTGCATTGACCGTCAAAACGATATCGATCGGCGAAAGAGGGAAAAGGCGGAACGACAACGCCGCAACCAGGAAGAAAAAAGAAAACGAAAGGAACACAAGAAGTTGAAACAAAAGGGAGATCAATCGAGGTTTAGTTGGTTTCAACGGGCACCAAAGTGTGTGGTCATCTGATACGGGATAAAAATTTACCCTTTAGTTATTGTATATTATTGTATTCATGGCAATAAACAACTTTTGTTCTAATTTAACAGCAAGTAAAATAAATAATGTAGCTGACCCCGAGTATTATAGCTATTTTGCTCTTTCTAAACACTTAATTTCAGTGGGAAAGGTTTCCAGCTAAAACCCGGTCGAAAACAATCCTTTGGTACAAAGAGCAAAACACCATTCTGACAGTCTAGATAAATATCAGTAAAGGAAATCATTCGTCAGCCCAAACTGCAATTTTACCAGTAGTCAAGAGAAATTCTTTAAATGCAAAGTAGCTCATTTTACATAGCATGCATTGAGAGTGTTCTGATTGCATATAAGGACCTCGTATATTCAGCAGGAAATATGCCCCGAAGAAAAAGCTGAGACTGTGTGTTGATGAGAATGAGGGCAGTGTGTAGACAGTTGTAAGAAGCGCTGGGTTAGTTATGGGGTTTTACGCTCTGTTTCCAACATATTGGTTCAAGTCGGGCCGGCCACTGCTTTTTTCCAGTTGTGGCTCACTGGCTTGTTTTCCCTCCTCCATTGCTTATGCGGAGCATCACGAACAGCGGCAGTAGGTTCCATTTTTAAAGTCTTTGGTAGGACTCAACCTGGGAATAGAACCCGGGGCTTCCGCGTGAGAGTAGGATGCTATACCTTTAGACCAAACACGCCAGCACGCGGGAGAAGCGCTGGGAAGTAGGTTGGGTGTGAACATTGTAACTGTGTCGGGTGGTGAATAATTGTCTTTAAAAGCTGTTGGACGCATCTTTGTCGCGATCTCCCCACATTTACTGACTGATTGAGGAAATTAGACTACAGGTATACATACTGCTTACCGCGTTAGGGAACTTAGATAGCCTGTCCGACTGGCGGGGAGTGCATGACTTGTCCATTTTTGTTGGGGAATATTAATTCGTTCGACAAAAAGATGTAAGTCACCTGCATTAGCTTCAGTCCCGATCATTTTGATTTTCCTTACAAGAAAGGCAGACTGTTTGCCTATTAAACCCAAAGGTTTCAAATTTGTCTACAAAACGCCTCAATTTTCTTCCTAAAAATCCAAATAATCAGCTGCTACATTCACATTTTTTGTTCAGAATAACAAATATTTTGGAAACTGCAAGTTATGTCTCATCCGCCCTTCCGGCAAACTAATTGTCTTTCAGTAGTTTGGGATCAGTGCTTATCCCTTCACCGAGCTTTCCCCCTCCCTGTACGGCAAGTACTGTTGCCACCCTGGCTCAGTTAATAACGACAAACCTTCGTCACATACCGCTTAAAATAGCCATAAAGGGAGACGAAAGAGGACAGACAGCTTTACCAAAAGAATACCATATTAGTTCATTTTGGTGATGGCTTTTTGGCCTTTAAATGAAAATGGATTCGTGAGCCGTACTTATTTCCGACTCCACGGAATCAGTTGTACTATACGGCCTTTATACAACGAAGCACCTGCCCTCATCATCAGGGAATATGTGGTCTCTATTCGTTCCACACTAGTCAAGTAACATGATAGCCAGTAAATGTAGCTGTAATGATCCACTTTTGTCGAGTGTTTGGGGTTAATAGCGCCGACCGCTAGGACCACAGATTTCCCTCACTAAGCCTTTACCAAGTCTCCTCCAGCGGGGTGTGATAGCTTGTCAGAAAAAGGGACGGGACATGTTTTTGGAAGGATCGCTAATAAAGGTGGGGTCATTTATTCCCAAATGTGTAAAAGTGTGGGAATTTTACTGAGCAATGTTTTTTGAAATTTTCTTTCAAATTGGACTTTTATTGACTATGCCCTTTCGAAGAGCAAAGTTAGCCTATATGTATTAATAGATCGACCATCGGTCGGCGACTTATTTTGTCAATATACATTCTGTATACATGTTTTATCCAAATTCCTGACACCAGGCTTGTTTATTTTATCGTAAGAATTAAAGCTCCCTGAAAAAACGAAAAATATCCCCAAATGATAGTAAGGGGGCTATTGCATTTTTAGCTGCTTGGCTTACCCTGGGAGCTTCCAAGGTTTACCTTGATATTCAATATTAAACTTCTAAAATATTATGAAAGATTCTTTGAAGAGGAATGAAAAGAAAATTGTTAGATTTAGCTGTTGCCTCAAAATAAGTAATTTTGGGGACGACTGCCTTTGCCCTTAACGTTGTAACTACCGGTGTTCCCCAAAGACCCGTTCCTCATATATGCATATCAACGGTATTCTCTATGCAATTCCTAACGTTTTAAGTGTTCTTTTCTGCCGATGACGGCCATTTTGTATTCGATAATGGTTGTGATAGGTTGATCGCTAAAGTTATCAAGACATTTAAAGAATAGTCCAAAGACAAATTTATGTTTGATATGTTAAAGATGAACATATGGTATTCTAAGCAATTTTGGTGAACTGAGTTTGAATCATTCCCCATGTTTCGTTCTTGAGATATGACTGAGCAACTGAAGTTGACACGTTTTCTTTAGCAAGTGAACTTGAAGCAAACAGGTGTGATGTCATGGATTCACATTGTTGGCCAATGTTTTGTTTCTCTCTATTTTTCATCCTTTTGGTTTGACCTTGAATTTATTAAGGATGCTATTTTGCCCCTTAGGTATATAAGGTTTTCAAAATTACACTCTTCTGGATGTACCTATGGTATAAATATATCAAAGTTTATTTGCATAAAATTGGTGATAAATTGTAAGTAAAACAAAACATTGGCTAACAATGTGAATCCATGACATCACACTTGTTTGCTTCAAGTTCATCTATGAAGAAAATTTGCCATATTGAATTACTAATATCTAGAGAACCGAACATGGGAAAAGAATAAAAAATTTCACCTGAATGTTTAGAATATGTCACTCTTTAACATATCAAAAATAAATTTGGCTTTGGACTATTCTTTAAAGGCAACTTTGGAACTTACTCTGTACCAGGGAGCTTCAAGCTCCATGCTCTATATCAAGGGAAAACTAATTACACTATTTTCCATCAAGCCAAAACTAAAAAGATACAAGTCATTTATTTTTGTTAGATTTGCAATAAGCGGGTCCCATCATTACAGTCGTTTTGAGGACTATGCACATGCGCACATACTCCAAATCCAGTGGCGTAGACACGAGGGGGAAGGGGGGGCCTGGGGGCCTGGGGGCCTAGCCCCCCCCAGATTTTCTTCAGGCCCCCCAGATTTTTTGCCTTCTGAAAAAATAATTAAGAAAAAAATAAAATGTTCGAACGGAAATTAACTTTTAAGTATTTCCTTCTAACACAGTAAAGAAATAAAATGTGTCAGAATGAAAAAAACATGCATGAATGTGTGTAAAACACATTTTGTGTGCACGTATGAAATCAAGTAATAACTTCAAAATGCCTACTTTCACTAAATTAGATACCGTATATCATCTGCACTGTCATTTATTGCATTCGTTGATGAAACGAACGTCTCGTCGACGAACTCAAATGTGACGTTGTTAGATTAAAACCCTTTATGCCTTTCGGATAGGTGTTTGATTTACTGAAAACAAGGCAATCATATATACACTGGAGACCATTCTTACACGACCATCCCTATACTTTATCATACACAAAATATGAATTAAGGGTAGGGTACTGCCTTCGAATAATTCTTTTCTTCCATCCCTAACAAGAAGGTCTATGTCGTGCCTCACTCCTTCCCATGACAAGTGCCACTGTAGAACATTTTTTCGACAAGTTCTCTTTTTACTAGCTGGCACTTGCGTTCTGGCGGATCTTTAAAATATCCACAAGGTCCAGATTTCATGTGTTTCCCGCATGATCCATACTTTTGCTTTGCGGTTTAAATATTTTGAGAGATTTACTCGTAGTATTTTAATTTGACTACGTAATGTACCGATGACTGAACAAATACTACACCATTTAGCATCTAGACACCACCGTAAACCGGAAAACATTGTTTCTTTGGTAGTATGTATTTCACTTGTAAAATCTCTACAAAGACTAAATATGAGTATTTTGAAATTTTTCATGCTCTCCAATAGGTAAATCCTAAAACGTAGGCCTATAAACAGTTCAAAGTTTTGCCAAACACAGCACCATTTTGCATCTAGCAAATCCAACGCAAAAACAGTTTCTCACAGGGGGACATAACTAATTTTGGTTTTCCTATTAAAGCTGAAATCCATTCAAATATTGCCGCATTTGCGATCTACGTTCTCTTGAAGTTCACAATTTTTCCCAAGGGAAAGGGAGATACCGGTTCCCTTTAGTCTCATCCCCAGGTCACAGATCAGACGGAAATACCTAGATTTTGGGTACCTAAAAAGTGTATGTATTATCATTTTTCGTAGATCTATTTTAATCTCACTATTTGAGAAGTGGCAGACATGAGATTCGCATTTCAAGGCTGGGTACATCCAGCTTAAAAACACGTGGGAAGTGCCGTTTCCAGCCATCTGGAGGGTTTGTAAAACCCAAAATTTTCTTGTACGCTCCGCGCCAACTGATGGTGGGTGGGATTTGGGTAGACCACATTTCTTACATCTCGTCACAGGTTGCAAAGGGCGTTAATATTATTGGAAGATTGAAGTATATTGTCCCTAAGAATGTTTTGCGAATGATTTATCTATCTTTAATCTATCCTCACTTAACTTATTGCTCATCAATTTGGTCTTGTGGTAGCTCCTGTCATATTCAACGTTTGTTTATTTTGCAGAAGAGAGCCGTTAGACACATTTCTATGGCTGGATCTAAAGATCCAACCAGCCCTATTTTTAAGTCCTTGTATCTTTTGAATTTCATGACATACTAGATCTCGGGGTTTTGTGCTTTACATATAGGTTTTTGGGTAATCTCTTACCTAATAATTTTGCGAATTTTCTTGAGCAAAATAGGTTGAAACATGGTTACGACACTCTTCATGCTCATTTATTAAGAAACCCTCTCATCCTTTTTCGTTTTTCACAAAGATCTCTACGTTACCGAGCAGTAAGGGCCTGGAACTCCTTACCGGACACTATGATTTCTCGTCCAAGTTTACAATCATTTAGGAAAAACGTCGTTAATTATTATATGAGCAAGTATTAATTAATTAGTTACATTGCCCTATTCAACGTCTCTACAGTGCTAACTTAAGTGCGGTTCCGAAGATTAACTTATCAAGTGGCATGTATGCAACTATAGGTTGGGGTGGGTGGCGGAGGTGGGTGGTGGTGTGTGGTGGGCTCTTTTTGGGCATGGGTTTTTTGCAGGCTTTTGGGATGGTATAAAATTATCTTTGTTCTCGTTGTCTTTTGTGCAGTTATTGTGCCTTCGTCTTCCTTGTTTGTCTACTCAGGGAGTAAGCTCCCGACAAGCCCCTAGGGGTTTTTTAGCTTACTTCCTTCACATCATGTATTTGAATTTTTGAATTTGAAATTATTCTGTACAATACCGAAATAACATGTTGTGGAAACAAATAAATGAAGCAAAACGAAGTATTGACTTTGGCAGGCGTTAGTGATATGCCGTACAGCCTGCTACGCAGGTAAAATCAGACATTGATGACTGCGTTCAACATATACGTCGGTAGTTCTGTATTTAAATGAAACAGTTCATTTCCAGCAAAATATCAAATAAAAAACAATCTATATCAAACAAGTGTAAGAGGTAAATGCCACGTATAGGAGAAAACAAAATTCCCATACGTATATATTGTCTCCACTTTAAGCTGTAGTCAGTGGCGCTCTCTCACCTATTTCCTGAATGCTATGCATTGTGTGAGATAGAATATAGAACATCCACGAAAAAAGAAGTGATGTTAGGTAGTTAGATGGAGTTTTTACTGCCCAGTTTCCAACCAATTGGTTCAAGTCGAACCCGGGCCACCACTTTTTTCCAGTTCACTGGCTCATTGGCTTGTTTTTCCGATCCATTGTTTATGCTCAGTACCAAGGACAATGGCACAAATGGTTTCATTTTAAAAGTCTTCGGTATGACCCGAAAAGAACTCGAACTCCGATCTTCCTAACTGCAAGTTAGATACTCTAACCACTTAACCGTGCAGTCAGTCCATGTTAGTGGTAGAATGAAGCATGAGGATAATTGTGCTTTACAGATTGTACCGTATACCAAATTAAAAATGGTCATATGAGGCTACCTCAGAGTACTTCACTCAGCTATGGCGTATGATGTGCGACCTTTATCGACGGCGGCAACTGGCCACAACTTCCACAACTGGAGAAAAGGCCGTTAAACTCCATCTAATCTAACCTAACCTAACCTTACCGCGACCGCGACAATTTCCGCGGTTCAGAACAGGCCTATGCAACCATGCACACAGCAGGAATAATTGCCTTGGCTAATTTGGTTAACAAACCAACCGTTTCAACATACCCATACTAGGAAGCTGTTCAAAACTGAAGGGCAACTTTGCTTCGGAGTTCTATCCTGGGGAGGGTTTTACGGGGCCAGTGGTCCACCTCTCCCTTCGACAATCTGGGGAAGAGCTGGCAGAAGTACGCTTCTGCCTCACGAGCGCATTTCTGACTGGGGGCTATAGTCACCGTGACCCAATTTCATGCTTGACAATCTGGTGCACTGTAAAAAAGTAAAATGTAAATTAGCTTTTGTAATGTAAAATAAATACAACGGCGAAATACAGAAATGTCTTATTAATTGGTTTCCAAAACGTATATTAAGTTTTCTGTAAATTTACATTTTACAATTCACATTTTTTAGAGTGTAAGGACCTGTGGGAGGGCAATCAATGAGGGTAATGTACGAGAAGGCCAGGAATTGGAAACCCTCGGCGTCTCGCACGGTACCATAGAATGATAGGACATGGAGTCCTCAGTTCACTTGCCCTCATGGCATCACCACTGACACTGGGAACCATCATGCATCATACATAATCAATGAAACGTAGTTTTTCAACAATGAAACCAGTCAGCAAATGCTACTACTGTAGTCAGTTCAAGTTATTTTGTGTTCCAAGCTAATCATGGAATAATATTAGAATTTAATGGATACTACAGTATCATGGATGAAATAGAGTTAATCATCTTCCGACAAAAACACGATTTATTAACTGCGGTTTAAAATGTGCCCTTAGGCCTATTCGTATATTTCTGAACACCAGACAAACAAAAACAAATTTTTAACACAATATTGCGAAACTGTTTTAGACATTCTATCTTTTAACTGATCAAATACACCATGAACAGTGCAATGCCTCAGTGATGAAAAGCGTACTCGACGGACAATTGAAAATATTTAACTCAACTGTACATATAGGCCTTTTTCAACTCTGCCTGTTCAAACTCTAAGAGATGCCATCTCGATTCTGGCTCAAGACACAGCCAGCCAAACCATGTTAACAGGAGATAAATAGCAAACAAAGAAAATCTATTGAAAAACTACAATTTAAAACAATAAACATGTTATTACTGTTTAGAGCACAAAGAGTCAACACCCACGATGATTCAGTGTTGAGCTTGATCTTTCATTGATGGTGAAAATGAATTACTTTAATCATGTTTTTGCACATTTTTGCTTTTTCTAAGGCTGTCGGTCTGTTTTCCTTAGTAATACAATTTGATTTCGGAATAGCAGAGGGATACAAATTTTACCAGCTGATGTGTGGGGTTGTCAGATAGTAAGTTACCAACACGAATGTGTCACTTACATAATGTCAGTCAAGTTCAAAGTTTAATACTATTTTCAAGAATGGTTCAAGTTCATGTTTGGTTTCCCTTCAGTCGCCGCTTAATTACGACAGGCGGGAAATACCGTACCGTGCATGAGGCTAGAATTCAATAGGAGGTTTTAGCCATCAGGTGACATAAGACATCCATATATTTCACCCGAGAAAATGGCCTTTTCCCGGGGAAGTTTGGCTAAACGACCCTATTGAATTCTAGCGGCATGTGCACATCAGGCATGGATCCAAGGGAGTGGGTCTTTTTCGGTCTCAGCCCTAGCCTTTTCGCCAAGATAAAAAATTCAACATACAGAAAATTAGCAGTGCAACTACCTCACTTCGATGTTTTCTCTTTGGTCAGCCCTCCCCCCCCCTTTTTTTTTTTGCTTTTTGGAATGTTTGGATCCGTGCTGGAAATATTCTACAACATCCAGCTAATAAATAGCCCATCAGGGTCAACCATAGAGGGGCCTGCTCGCGTGGCCGACAACCCAGTCATAGGATGAGTAATTTGAGTCTTTTGTCTGCATTTTATGGGCGATAGTCGGGAACAAACTTCTCGCCACAGACGGCGACCTCCTCACTCAACCTGGATGCTGCGCACCAGGACAAGTGCGGTTGTCAGCAACACTTCAATTTGTAACACGTATCGTTGTCAGTAAGACATGTGCCAAATTGATGCTCATGAAGTCACTGCAACTTGAAGTATGGTAGTGTAGTAGACGGTCCTGTTTCATGATTGGCTATATTTAGTCATGTGACAACATTTTTTACCTTCAAAATCAAAGTTTGTTTTACCCTGAATATACAATATTGAAGTCTTAAAACATGATGAAAGACACTTTGAACAAAAATGACAAGAAAATTGTGATGTTTAGCTGTTGCTTCAAAATAAGTATGGGGAGTGCTCTTGACCAGGTTCATATTTGTACTGTTCAATAAAAGAACAGTTGTTACGTAAAGCCTCTAGAAACTAAAAACGAGGAAGTTAAACATACGATCTCGGCATTTGATTAAACCGAGTTGAAGTTCGGCAGGAGATGAAACGTTTTCAAATTATGCAGGTGACGTAGTTTTGGGGGAAGATGTCCTAGGACAGAAAAATCTGGTTATGCACTGGTTTTATTTTTTTTTTTTGTCTGATGCTAGCTGAAATGGTCCGTAACGCATACGGACACTATACACGCACGTAAGTGCAGAGAGTTCACACTCCGAACAAAGATGCACGAACACGTACCAATACAACTCACAGAAACCTGCTCAGTGGACAGCGAACGATAACGCTACGCCGTGGAGCGAACCAAATAACGGCTGTACGGAAGTTGATAAGTGCCATCTCGACGGTCGGAGGGTTTCTTCGAACTTTCAATGGTCATTTTCGAAAACATTTCGAAAATGGTTTGGGGGATAACGGGGGTGATTCATGTAGGGGTGAGTCGGTTCTATCACTATGCTTCTGCTGACCGGGGGAAAATTGGTACTACACAGCCCCAGTCCCGAAAAGGTCCGAAAATTTGTGTAGCATATATATATATACAAAATTATGAATACGTTGCACACCAGAGGCATAGTAGAGTGCTCAATACATAAACTGCAGAGCAAAATATAAATAATTACAAAAGAACAGGTTAGCAGGTATCCATGTCTATTCCGCTACTTTAAGTTTCACGGGCAAGAACCTCAATTTTTCTCTCTGGTGTTTTTCTTCAACCGTTCCTTCTTTGATATATAAATATATATATATATATATATATATATATATATATATATATATATATATATATATATATATATATATATATATATATATATATATATATATATATATATATATATATATATATATATATATATATATATATATATATATATATATATATATATATACATATATACATATATACATATATACATATATATATATATATATATATATATATATATATATATATATATATATATATATATATATATATATATATATATATATATATATATAGACAAGACTGAGAAATTAATAATACTGATGACCAACAAGATTGATAGATATCCGAATATATTTCAATCCCACCTGGGATCTTCCTCAGCGGATTAGACGGAGAACGTACAGCGATTACAAATGAAAATGTAAATGATAACGCTTAACGATTTTAAGTTATTGTTCAAAGTTAATACATTGATGCGCGCGTCATGAGTTAGTAATAAATGACGCGTTTGCAAGGATCAAAATAAAGAAATTATGACGCATGGCTACAATATTGTGACGCAACTGTGATAAAGACACGCTTAGAGATGATTACAAAATGATGTGGGGGTAAAATGATAGGAAACCCCGATCTTTGTTTAAGCCATGGGAGACTGTTTTCAAGTAATGGATCATTTTAAGTTCGAAGATTTTCCTCTCCCGGATGTCGGAAAAACCCCTTTAAGAATAAAACACTTAAAATCCCTCGAGTGATTAGCTTCGCTAAAATGCTTACCTACTGGCAGGCATTGAGTTCCGTCTCTAATGCTCTGTTTGTGGTTATTTATTCTTAGGCGAAATTTAGTAGAGGTCTCTCCAACATAAAGTCCGTTATCACAGGTGGGACATTTCAATATGTATACGATGTTGGAGGAATCACAGGTGTAGTTGCCCGGATGAAGGGTCACTGGTCCTCCCGGGCGGTTAAGTACAATCTCTTCATCAGTTAATAATATATCACAAACTTTGCATCTAGGATTATCGCACTTGCGATTTCCAGTGCGCTGATGAGGTTTCGGAATTTCACTGTGAACTAAATGCCTTTTGAGGTTCTTAGATTGACGGAAAGCGGGGAGAAGGGGTATGGCAAATATTGGATCATTGGGGTGTATCCTCGAGAGGGCTTTCCACTCTCTCTTGATCTTTTCATTAGTAGGGACTACAGCTGGGTGATATACCTGGACCATCGGTATTTTATCCATAGAACATTTTGTATTATAAGACAGAAGATCCTTCCTATCAACAAACGCCGCCTTTTCAACTTGTTTTTGGATAATTGTCAACAATCCTAGACAAAAAAAATGGGAAAAACAAGCGAAACAGGCAATGAACGGATCATTATCCCCCATCACGCCCCCATTCAATCTTGTGGCAGCCCAAGGCGTCCTGAAACTTCAAACTTGATACGGGATCGGGGTATTTCCCCATCAGGGACTTGCAACTCCCTGGTCCCATTTTTTTTGTCGAGGATTGTAGCTAGCGTAGCCATAGAGAGTAAAAGCATACAGTTGATTTTAAAAGCAAGCAAATCCCCCCCCCCCCCCTTAAGGTCTCCATACAATAGCAATTTCAATGGGAACTTAGAGTGGCAAATCGTGATTTTGATTAGGCATAAATCACTTTATAAAAATAAAAACCATGAGTCATTCAATTGAGAAATTTTGCATTTGTTTTTCTTGACATGTGTGTGATTAATTAAACATAATTGATGTGCAGGTTTAAGATTTTCGTAGTTTAAATCAAAGGACCAATCCTCTGACCACAAACTACACTTCTTGTGTGGGGTGACAGAAACTCCGACTCAATTGGCTCGGCATTTTGATTGACTGCTAATTCAAACAGTGCAGAGCAAAACAGTGCAAGACACCAAAGCTTGTATTGCACAGCATTAACTGCGCCGAGAGTGTTTTGATTACATACATACTCACCCTGAAGCAATAAACCAGGCTGAGATTGTGTCTGGATGAGGATGAATTTCAGACAATTGCGGAAGGGGCTTAAGTAAGAAGGTTAGGAGCATTGGTACTGTTTGGGGTGAGAGAATTGGGCCTTTAAGGCATGCATGGTAAGACTATTTCCAAGTATAAAACAGTTAAATGGCCAGCTGGTGCAAAAAAACGGAGGAACATACGACGCTTTGACTCAGTGGAGAACCTTTTCGACCACCCTATTTAGACTCTAGCTGTCAAACAGGTCCCTCTTTGGCACGTATAAACATTCATAGTGGAAGTATAAATTTCCAACCATGTGTTTCAAAAAATAAGGGATATTTAGCTGAAATTAACAGGGCCAAAGACACTGAGAAGACCCATTTCGCAATCTGAGAGGCGTTTTTAGCCAAAATTTTCTCTGCACACTATGCGCCGACCAATGATGGCGCTCCGCTTAGAAAGTGTTATTCCTGCTTGCGCCCCCCCCCCCAAATCAACCTTGCTCCCCCCCCCCCCCCCGACCCCAACTGAAATAGGCTGGTTTCGCTACTGCGAATCTGCAATGAACAGCGCACTACTTAAGACATTAGGCTCTATAAAACAGAACAGTAATTTGTGCACAATGCGATTTTACCAATGCACTTGGTTGTTATCTTCAACCATTCTCCTTAAAGCCAAAAATAGTGTCATTTATTCCATTGAAAGAGGAAATGGAAAAGTAAAAAATTGAAAACGCCCAGCAGTCACGTACGTACCTAACTATAGCACGCCAAAAGGCTCACCAAATATGATGATGTTCTAAAAATACACGTTCATGTACTAAAATTACACGTTCATGTACCAAAAATATACGATGATGTACTAACTTCATATGATCATGATGTAAATTTACACCATCATGATTTCTTACGATCATGTACTGACATTTAGTACATGATCGTATGAAATCAGTACATGTACGTATGAAATCAGTACATGAACGTATGAAATCAGTACATGATCGTAAGCAGTTAGTACATGAACGTGTACTTTTACTACATCAAATTCGGTGAGCCTTTTGGCGGACTTCTGGTACGCCGAAGGGCTCACTCTGTATGGCGTTCGGAAGATACAAATATAACATGACGATCTTACGTTTTTACATGTACAACATGTGTTTTAAGATGTACAACGTGTGATTTTACATGTACAACGTAACATTTAACATGATGAACTTTTGGTTTTAGTACATGGTGGTGTAAATTTACATCATGATCATATGAAGTTAGTACATCTTCGTATATTTTTGGTACATGAACGTGTAATTTTAGTACATGAACGTGTATTTTTAGAACATCATCATATTTTGTGAGCCTTTTGGCGTGCTATAGAACCGGCCGCACAAAAGTGTTGATAGCGCTACCAGCACCAATAACAGTACTGATTTAGCTGGTAGCACTATCAACGCTTCTGTGTGGCCGGTGCAGCTGGTAAGTATGGGCGGCCATCAGGGCAAAAAAGACAACACCGCGAAACAGAAAAGTTAAAACCCCAAAGGAAAAAACAGCGCCGGAGGGAACATTCAAACGTCTAAAGAAAAGACAAACGTCAAAAGGGGAAGACAAACCCCGAAAGGAAAAGACAGAGGCAAAAGGAAAAGTTAAAACCCAAAAGGAAAAGACTAACGTAAAAGTGGAAAATGACAAACGCCAAAAGGAGAAGACAACGCCGAAAGGAAAGGACAACGCCGAAAGGAAAGGACAACGCCGGAAGGAAAGGTCAAACGCCAGAAGGAAAAGATAAACAGGCAAAATATACAACACAGTAAAACGGGAAAGTGAACGCTAAAAGGAAAAGACAATATCAAAAAGAAAAGACCAAGTCAAAAGGAAAGGACAATCACAGAGAAAAAAAAAACACAAACGCCGAAAGGAAAATTCACGAGACAAAAGGAAATGACAACCGTGTAGAAAATAAAACCAAAGTCAAAGGAAAAGGCAAAAGTGAAGTGGAAACGATCGAATAACATAATGTGACAAAGACAACGAGCAAAGGAAAAGACAAAGTAACGTCAAAAGGACAAGAGAACATCAAATGGAGAAGAGAGAGTGAGTACTAACCACTGACTTCCTATATACATAGGCAGAGCATGTAACGCGTATGTCCTATCTGCAGAATGTCGCCACCGACTGGGATAAAAAGGGCACCGAGATAGCCGCCATGAATCTATAAGTGGTATGATTTGAAGACAACTCTGTAATATTTTAAACAGAAAATTAACTTGAATGAGAAAAAATATCATTTTCCTGCAGTACATGTAGTGATATTGACCTACCTTGCATTATTCCGAAAATATTTCAAATTTCTTGCAAAATCTGTTGATTCTAACTATACTTTAGCAAGGCCGAACTTTCACACACAAAACCATAGCAGACAGCCATCTCGCTACGCCTATACTCACACGTACCCGGCGAGACTTTCTAACTTGCAGTATACTCTGTCCACGGACTTATATACATGGAAAGAGCATGTAACGTGTCCTATCCGTAGATGGTCGCCACCGACTGGACAAATAGGCGCACCAAGATGGCCGCCATGAGGCTATAATTTGTGTGATTTGACGACGACGCTGAGATATTTAAAACAAAATTTAAACTTGAATGAGGAAAAATATATGCCTGCAAAAGGTGAAGTGATTTTTACCTAACCTTGCCATATTTCAAAAATATTTCAACTTTCTTGCAAAATCTGTAGATATACTTGAGCAAGTCCAAACTGTCACACAAAACCATAGCAGACAGCCATCTTGGTGCGCTTTTTCTCACGCTACGATAGCGACAATCTGCCGTAAGGTATGCTCTGTCCATGTATAGGAAGTCCGTGACACCGTCCATGTATAGGAAGTCCGTGGTATTAACCCACACTGGGTGTCATGAAAAAGTGCTTCCACCTATTCGAAAAGCTCTCCACAAGTATGAGACATTTTGGCAATTTTAAACAGTTCAAGAAATATCTGAGATGCTTCAAGTTATAATGAGAAACGTATCTTTACATATCCGACAGTTACTAGATCTGAAAACCGGTGAACTGTGGGAAATGATCACCGGATTTGATGAAGTTTATTCTCACTTTGTGAAATTAATCCTGAAATGTGGAATTACTGTATGCACAAGCATTCTATTCGAGCGAACTGACGTTAGGCTTAAAGTTATACTAGGCCACAGTGTGCACAGTGTTAGGCTGCGTATGTAACTTGTAAGTGGACCATTAACACAATAACAATAATGTTAGGAACTGACAATAAACACACCGAACAGTGTGACTAAGTCTTTCTTGGGGTTTTCTTTTCCAGCGCAGGGAATTTCCTGCGCTCGACCTTCTCTTTTAATATTTGTAGACTTTTTCATTGGCGTTTGCCTTTTTCTGTCGACGGTCGTCTTCTCGATCCTTTTGACTTCAGTGACGTACACAGGATTTCCATGAGGGGGGGGGGGGCATGCAGTATGAGTGATCGCTGGCCAAGAGGACGGGAAAATTTTTGGCCTTTCCAAGGAGCTTAGATGCAAAATAGTGCAAGATTTTCGACTTTGACAGGAACAGTGTTAAAAGTTAAATTGTGGTGGTTCATGAGGATAAAACTGAAACCGTCTTTACATACAATCTTATACCCTTTACGCTACCTTTCAAAGTAAAACTTGTCATTAAGTTTGCATACTTCTAGGAGTAAAAAAGAGCATAAATCGGTATATGCGAACGGGAGCATTTTAGTTTGAGTTTTTTCTTTGCCACAAAACTTTATTCTGCCATAAATATTATCTTAAGCGGAGCTAAGAGAAATTTCGAAAAGTCAGACCACTCAGATGGCCGGAAATAGCATTTACCAGACTTATATGAAGAATCTAACAAGTCTCTATCTTCTTTTGTAGTTTGCAATTAAACGATCACTTCAAAATATGTCCGCAAACTGCAAAGTGATCAGAGAGTTGTTAGCTACTTTGACCCCAAAAATATGATTTTGCCCGAATGACTATCTTAGTGGAGCGCAACCATTAGGAAATAACCGCGACTCTTCAGATGACCGAAAATTGAGTTTCTATTCTTGTAAAGAGAATCTAAACATGCAGTCTTTATATTTAGCTTTTGCTTGCAATAAGAATAAAATCAGGAACATGCTGAGTGATCAAAAAATTACTAGGTAAAATGTACTATCGCTATTACATTAAATTGTCTTTATTCTTTCCGAGGAAATTATACAACGGAATTGAAAATATGCTAATGCTTCTCTGTTGTGACTCTTGGTTAAATGAAGATCCGCTAAATTGATGAAACTTTCTGTGATTGCTCGAACTTCCGTCTGTTAATGATCTTACCCTTAGCATCTCCTCTTGCGTGATAAATGGCAAACTATTTCTCAACGCACCTGGACACCCTCCCCTCCTTGTCACAGTCTCGTACGCGTCTATGCAGGAAGGGAAAGGGATGAGCCGCTCCCTTTTGAACATTCTTTAAAAAGGTAGGTGTCCTTAGAGTTAATCGGTGCCACCAGCTGGATTTTTTAGTTAAATTTGGAATTTGACAAAATTTTGCTATTTTTAGAAATTAAAAAAAAAAGAAGAAGAACAAAAATGGCAACACTGAGGGGCCTTGCAGAGACAATCCCCTCCCTATGAAAATTTTTGAGAAATTGGGTGTTCCTACATGCTCTGGTGCCACACATGCTATCTTTTGAAGTAAAATCCGTGTTACTAAAGTATGGCTACGTATTTTAAGGACCTTGGCATCCGTGAGGGGGGAGGCATGGCCCAATGCCCCCCCCCCCTTCGTACGCTTCTGTTAGACTTTGTCTTTTTCTTTTGACTTTGGTACTTATCTTTCATCTTGCCTTTTAGCGTTTGCCTTTCCTGTTTTGCTGTGTTGTCTTTTTTGCCTGTTTGTCTTTTCCTTTCGGCGTTTGACCTTTCCTTCCGGCGTTGTCCTTTCCTTTCGGCGTTGTCTTCTCCTTTTGGCATTTGTTGTTTTCCACTTTTATGTTAGTCTTTTCCTTTTGAGTTTTAACTTTTCCTTTTGCATTTGTCCTTTCCTTCCGGCGTTGTTCTTTCCTTTCGGCGTTGTCTTCTCCTTTTGGGGTTTGTTGTTTTCCACTTTTATGTTAGTCTTTTCCTTTTGGGTTTTAACTTTTCCTTTTGCATTTGTCCTTTCCTTTCGGTGTTGTCTTCTCCTTTTGGCATTTGTTGTTTTCCACTTTTACGTCAGTCTTTTCCTTTTGGGTTTTAACTTTTCCTTTTGCATTTGTCCTTTCCTTTCGGTGTTGTCTTCTCCTTTTGGCATTTGTTGTTTTCCACTTTTACGTTAGTCTTTTCCTTTTGGATTTTAACTTTTCCTTTTGCCTCTGTCTTTTCCTTTCGGGGTTTGTTTTCTCCTTTTGATGTTTGTCTTTTTCTTTAGACGTTTGATTGTTCCTTTCGGCGTTGTTTATTTTTCCGTTTCACATTTGTCTTTTCTGTTTCGCGGTGTTGTCTTTTTTGCCCTGATGGCCGCCCATAGGTATGTGAATAGTATAGATGAGGTAATGTCAGTTAATCATAATCATAGTCTGTAGACTATGGTTGAACGACTAGCTGCGCAGGTTATGGACAGCTGATTTTACAATCAGTAACCATACACATGTGTCCGTTAGTTTCCAGGGCCGCATGCACACATGGACAATCACCTCAATCACTAATCCAGCTGTTCCTTGGCCTACATGTAATTTGGCCGAAATTCAAGTGCGTCAGAGAATATCATCACGTGTACCTGAATTTTGGCACCAAAAGGCTTATATCGTTACAGGATAAAGAACGAAAATATGCTGACGGTAAGCCCTAGCTAGTACTAGTAACAGTTACTAGGCCTAGCCTAGGACCTAGGCCTATACTCTATATAACTTACAGTCTTAGGATATATAGCATATATATAGGCCTAGGCTAGCCTAATGCTTTATCCTTGAATTAGCAGTTGGGCGTATATACTATACTGTGGTGTATGTATAGTGGTAAATACACATGATATCGCGCAATGCCACATTTCGCACACATGTGAAAATCCTTCCCTTTCACTGTAGGAAAGCATCAGCCTAAGCTGTGAAACAATCTACCAAACCAAATGCATTGTTTTTCTTCACACCACTGAATCCATCAACAGGTCAGTACATTTTTATCTTTATCCAAATTACTTGCATTTAATCCTCACTGTAGCCAACGGTTGATTCCTGAATTAAGGTCAGGGAAAATTACACTTTTTGCTCCATTTATCTTGGCTGTTAGTAGTGGGTATGTGCCAGCTAACTCATTCGTCGATTATGGGAATCCTTACGATATAAAAGTCATAATGTATTTTGCACAATCCCTTTGGTTGCTTGCGATCTCCACCTGGTGCAAGAAATTTGGCAGTTTTACGACTTATGTAAGAGGTAAATGGAATGCAAAAAGTTTATGTTTGAATATTCAAATATTCAGTATTTACATCATGGTCTTTATCATTTGAATGCTATGTAGTTTCCGTTGTTAATTCATTTGCATATAATTTTAAAGGTAAAGAGCAGTCCCCCAAACTTATATTGAAGAAAAAGCTAAATAGCACAATTTTGGTCTTAATTCACTTCACAAAGTATCTTTCATTACATTTTATAATTTAACTATTGCATATTCAAAGTAGATCAAACAGTTATTTCTAGTAAATTTCACATTTGAAGAGGGAAAACATTGTCACATGACTCCCAACAGCCAATCATGAAACTTGACAGCCTACTACACTACTTCAAGTTGGGATGACTGCTCCTGCCCTTTAAGTTACGTAATGACAAGTTCGTTGTGAAGTTTTCTATGAGTTGAGAGGAGTTCTGATTTGGTCACAATACAGTTAAGTTTGGTTTCGGCCTGTCAGTTCATGGTATGCCTAAATGCTTTATTGTAGCCATGAATGTCCAGCCCATAATGCTAGCACCTTGTTCATCGAAGTAGTTATAATTTGGCATATTAACTAGCTAGCAAAGGAACTTTCAGCAGGGGCCTCATGTTCATTTAGGATTTACACATGCATGCACAGAGCATCATCATCCTGGTTATTTGGTTAAATTGGGTTAAATTTGTATATGCAGTTGGTTATACCCATCTCGGCTATTCTGCACAGGGCTGGAGTCACTTCTATGAAAAGGAAAAATTGCTTTCAGAGCAAGTTTTTGGGGAGAGCCACTTTCCTCATACCAGAGGGTAGTACCTTAGCTCTAAAGGCTTAAGTGGCTTGGGCTAACCACTTTGGAGCTGAGAAGGATTGGGGGAGAATGCTCCAGGTGTACAAGTTTCTTTCTGAAATGCTTTGTTATTATGTAGTTTTTAAAGGTCCAAAGTAATCCTCAGGTTAGAGGCCATTGTTAAAACTCAAAGCTTGATAAGTCTTTCCTAGACTTGACATCAGGAAGTTCAGTTTCTCTGATAAGAGAAAGTTCTTCCATGTTCTTCCATGACTGTGTTAGAATCTAATGTCGTCTGGGCTCATTTGGTGTTAGTGGTTCCTTTTTTTTGGGGGGGGAGGTTGGATTACAGGGCATCTAATGGGGGTTTTATAACCCTCCTGTGCCCTTTAACCTGCTATGGTATGTTACTCCTGCAGGAAGATCCCATAGGCCCCTAGGGCAAAAACATAATGGAGTAAAGGAGAAAGTGAGAGATAGAGACTGATCAGCAATTTTGTGGAGTGGAACATGTTGGAGCTATGGTAATGTTTCAAACTTGGATAGATACTATACCTCTTCAAAATTTTTAGCCAAACTGGATCTGGATTGGAATTCTATGTGGAGATGATATGGTAATTTAAGAATTTAAGATGTACAGGAGTCTAATTCACATTCGTGGGGTGAATTTTGTTTTTCAACTTGTAGTTTGTCGTGCCTTGTTGTTTATTCTAGAGAATGCAACATAGACACCCCAGTAGATTGAAGGTAGTGTGGTGTGTAACTGGTATCTGAGTTTTTTTCTATAATTTGTGCCCTCAAGTGATCGATGCTGTCAACTGTTCACATTGAACCAAATGTTTCATAACACATACAGTGGGCCTATTTGACTGCCCTGTTTAGTAGCTAACCCCAAATTTTATGTAACATCTTTCGATGTATTTTGCTACATTTGGTGCTGTCAGTCGAGCTCAGATATGAAACCTGACTCCATCCAGTGTATATCTAGTGTACTTCCCTTCCTCTGTTAGGGGATATGTATAAACTAGGTTCCAAAAAGCAAGAAGGAAAGTTTCTCAGTGTTGAAAATATCATGGTGAATATCAGTGATCCAAATCAAAGCAGTTAGTTAGTTGGTTAGATAGAGTTTTACGGCCCAGTCATGGCCTTCTTTCCTGTTGTGGCCCACTGGCTTGTTTTCCCTACTCCATTGCTTATGCAGAGCATCATGCACAATGGCAGTGGGTTGCTTTTTTAGAGTCTTTGGTATGACTTGACCTGGGAAGCCAACCTGGGCCTTCTGCATAAGAGGTGGGTGCTCTTACCATTAGACCAAACACAGAGTCCCCAAATCAAAGTAAATTCATTGATATTAGATATTACCCATTTTATCCAATGAACCCCATACCCACAACTTTGTAACAGCTCTTCCATTATTGTTTCTTAGACTGTAATATTACAGTTTGACCATCATACTATGTACTATCTAACCTAACCTAACCATTGGTATATATTTTTATTCACAGGGGAGCAGTTTTAAAATGTCATCTCTTTTGAAGTTATCAACAACACCATCCATGCCAAGAGCATTTGTCCAGTCTACATGGAACAGATACTGTAGGAAAATTTCATCCATCCACAAACTAGATTTGGGAGGAATTTATCCACCGATTCCAACTCCATTTGATGACAGAGAGGAAATCAACTTTACAGCCTTGGAGAGCAATGTGAGGAAGTGGAACCAGATACCATTCCGAGGTATTGCAAAGAGATGCATGATTTTACCATTAGCTTGCAAGCTATATGATTTCACGCAAGGGATTGTTCACAGTTGAGTGTCAGCTATGTGACAACAAAACCATGCTCCCAAAATCTCTCACCATGTCATTTTTCATTGGTTTCGATGATAAGAGAAACCTATGCAATCATGATGGCGTGTGTATGTAGGCGTGTGTGTGTGTGTGTGTGTGTGTGTGTTTGTGACACTTTGCTTGTAAGCAGGATATCTCAAGATAGGAATGTCTGACAGTTTTCAAACTTGATACATGGATGCGCCACATTGAGAGGAAGAACCCTATTGTTTTTGGCGGAGGTCAAAGGTCATCTGGGGTCACCAGGGGTCAATTTCTGAAAATCTTCTTAGCACAGTATCTCAAGATAGGAAACTTGGATAGATTTCATATTTGGTATGTGGATGTGTTATGGTCAGAAGATGGTCCCCATTGTTTTTGGTGGAGGTCAAAGGTCATCTGGGGTCACCGGGGGTCAAAGGCTGTGAATCTTGTTAGCACGATATTTCTTCAAGGTAGGGAACTTGGATAGATTTCCTATTTGGTATGTGGATGCATTATGGTCAGAAGATGGTCCCTATTGTTTTCAGTGGAGGTCAAAGGTCATCTGGGGTCACCGGGGGTCAAAGGCTGTGAATCTTGTAAGCACAATATTTCTTCAAGGTAGGGAACTTGAATAGATTTCATATTTGGTATATGGATGTGTAATTGTCAGAAGATGGTCCATATTGTTTTGGGTGGAGGTCAAAGGTCATCTGGGGTCACCGGGGGGCAAAGTCTGAAAATCTTGTCAACACAATATCTCAAGGGAGGAAACTTGGATAGATTTCATATTTGGTTTGTGGATGCATTATAGTCAGAGGATGGTCCCTATTGGTTTTGGTGAAGGTCAAAGGTCATCTGGGGTCACCATGGGTCAAAGTCTGAAAATCTTGTTAGCACGATATTTCAAGGTAGGGAACTTGGATAGATTTCATATTTGATATGTGGATGTGTTATTGTTAGAAGATGGTTCATATTGTTTTTGGTGGAGGTCAAAGGTCATCTGGGGTCATTGGGGGTCAAAGTCTGAAAATCTTGTCAACACAATATCTCAAGGGAGGAAACTTGGATAGATTTCATATTTGGTTTGTGGATGCATTATAGTCAGAGGATGGTCCCTATTGGTTTTGGTGAAGGTCAAAGGTCATCTGGGGTCACCATGGGTCAAAGTCTGAAAATCTTGTTAGCACGATATTTCAAGGTAGGGAACTTGGATAGATTTCATATTTGATATGTGGATGTGTTATTGTTAGAAGATGGTTCATATTGTTTTTGGTGGAGGTCAAAGGTCATCTGGGGTCATTGGGGGTCAAAGTCTGAAAATCTTATCAACACAATATTCAAGGGAGGAAACTTGAATAGATTTCATATTTGGTTTGTGGATGCATTATAAGTCAGAGGATGGTCCCTATTGGTTTTGGTAAAGGTCAAAGGTCATCTGGGGTCACCAGGGGGTTGACAATATGTCAAGGTGGGGAACTTGGATAGATTTCATATTTGGAATGTGAATGGGTTAAAGTTAGGAGATGGTCCCTACAGAGATGCCAAGTATCTTGATTTAGGTGGAGTAATTACCATTTCCACCCTCAAATTACGAGTATCCTCCAAAAATTGCTCTTTTCACACGTTAAGGATCTTTGTTGAAATCTCTAGTGTCTAGCTCCCTAAACTGAAAAGTTCAGGCCAAAATTGTATGGTTGGATTGAGCAAGTGGGCTAGTACTTTCTGCCTAGGCTTAAGGTAGGCCTAAGTTAGGCCTAGCCGACGCTACATCTTTCTCAAAGCAGGATCAAGTACTGAAGAGGATCAACAAAAATCCACTTGGCCAAGAACACCAAAAATATTTAAAAGGCATTGGTAAAAAACCCTTATACAACAATCTGCAGTACTTTTGTGAGCTTTAGGTGTAAATTTTTTCCCTGCGATGTAATTTTCTTCATCATGTCTAATGTCTTGGCACTTTTGCCATTGCCTAATGTGTAGCATATATGTACATTTTGAACCTATTCTACACTTGTATGGTTCTGTGTAATATCCTAAGGCTAGCCTACTGGGAAATTTAGCTTTCCTACCAATATTTTGTTTGTTCTAGAACATGATATAAAGCATGCAGCAGCATATTTTGGTAGCAGGGTGGTATCTGCAGCGGGTGAAAACTTACAAACTCTCCCATATAGTGTTACGAGAAGCTGTTCAAAAATGCTCACATATATATTAGTGTTAGGAAGTGTCATGTTGCAAAATAATGTCTCTACTCTGCAGTATTTATGGGATTGGTTCAAACCTCTGCACTGAAATCTAACCCTCATTAAAGTCTTAAAAGTATTATTAAACCTTTCAGCTGGAAAGGATGGGGAGAGGGTCCTTAATTTAGAGTGTTGTGAACTCTAAAGACTTTTTGCAGGTTATTATACAAAACCATCATTATGTCATTTCTTAATTGTACCATGGTTTTTTAGGGTTGCCCTAGCATGAGAGGGGTCCACTTTTAAAGAAGGTTTGCATGATTCCTATTTTTCATTTCTTGAAGTCAGCTCGAAGCCTTTTGAAATTGCAATATGTAGAGGTTAAAGGTTTTGTAGGGTCACTGGTGGTCAAAATGTGAATGACAACCTTGTTTAATAGGTGTGAACACATCTTAAAGTGGGAGACTTAAATAGATTTCATGTGTGGTTTGTGAATGCTTATGGTAAGAAGGTGATCCCTATTTTTGGTGGTGGGGACAAAGGTCATGTGGGATAACAAAACTATTTTTTGAACATGTTAGTATAACATTTGAATGAGAAGATAATGGTACATGATGGGATTATTTGAAATGGAACATTTGTGTATCATCGAAACCTCAATGCAGTTTTGCATTCTGGTTGTCAATAAGTGTACAGTAGACTTTAAATGAACACATCTGAGTGAAATTCACACATAACAATGTTAGAAATATGCACAAATATTTAACCTCTGTTTATCGAGACCAAACTTGGACAATCATTTAACCAGATGTTTTTTTTTGCTTCACCCCAAAATATCAATGAATGCTGTAAAGTCAGTGCATGTGTAGGTCCATTGGTGTATCTGATCTTTAGTGTATCCAATTGTTGCTTGTACTACGAATGAATGTTCGTTTCACTGTGTGACCCAAAAGCTTGCAACCCCAAAAAGGGTTGCATTGGGTTACAATGATCAAAAAGCATGCAACCCATAAAAGAAGGTTACCATAAAATCTGAAATCTTGTGGCTTGAGCTCATTATAGCTTTTTACACTACATCCTGAAAGGGTTAATTCACTCACCCCAATTTACCGTGGTGGATAGATGTACCCTTATTAGTGGCTGCTGTGTTTCATGAGTGGCTCTTGATCAATAACTCCCAATTTAATGTGGATGATTTATCAGATTCATATTCAGTAAGGTAGAGAATAATTTACATGGTATATCACATTTGGTTACACAAAATGGACAAATTACTGTTTACACAAAATTTATGTAGCAGATGTTGTACATTAAATGTATGGGTTTTTTAGGGTTTTGTAATAGAGGAGCCCAGAAACCACAAAATTGCTGTGCAAATTTTGAACACCCCATTATTTTATTCCAGTGTATGGGTATATTGTTTTAAAAGGCAGAGGTGATAGTTTGTGTGGGTGGGGGCAGAAATGTGTACCAATGTTCTCCACATAGGGTTTTAGGATGTGACCCACCCTCCGCATTAAAATGACAGCTGCAGAAAAATGGTTGCCGTCCTCCAAGAAACATGCCTGTCCCTCCTTTAAAGCTCCCAAAACTTTGTTCTAATGGGTTTTTTTAACAACATTTGAATTAAATCTTGAGCAATGAAATGGCTGCATAGAAAATTGATGCAAGTGTCAGAAAAAAAAAATGAGCAAAAACAGCCAGTTACATAGCACCATTTTACCATTTCCTGCTTTTCTTGCTATCAAAATCAAATCTCAAAATTTTTAAAGTGGTGAGGGCACTCACTCCCCTGATTTAAAGCCCTCTCTCCCCCTGTGATAGTCAATAACTTGCCAGTCACTGTTCTCCTTGGTTCATACACTGGAGAATGCTGTTATCATCTTTATTAATATTCATGTGTGGGCCGGGTGATTTTAATTTCAAAATGCTTGTGTATGAACATCAAGCAAACTCATGGTAGGATAGGTCTTATCTACTGAGACTTAGGGTCTATTAGATGCACAGCTGCAGCTCCATAATATCAAAATTAGGCATGGACAAACCAAGGGCAAAGGAAAATGTTAAGGAGGTGGCAAAAATTTACTCATTCAGAACAAAACTGAACGTGAAGTGCATTCACCTGCAGGCAAGATCCAGGGCTACAGTATCTCTGGTGGGGTCCAGGGGAAAAGCCCCTGGACCCCACCAGCTTTGAGGTTTAAGCATACATCTGTGGGTAAAAAAGTAAGTCGCAGGAGAGGTGTATTATTTGTTTTGGTGACCTAATGGGGGGGCAGCTGGGGCAAGGCAAAATTCTGAGGGCTTAAATGCCCCCATAGCACTATCACTTTTACTGCACAGCAGAAGTTGTGTTGTAATGTATTCCTCCTCATGCTAATACTCCCTGGATGTAAAGCTTTGCTTAGGGCTGTATGTAAAAAACCATTTCAGGATGGCTGATTAGACAGTGTCTTCATATTTTGGCAACAGATTCCTAAAACTTCAAGAGTGAAAAGCATTTTGTTTATTCTCTTTGACAGGTTTGGCAGTCCATGGTTCTAATGGAGAATACACCTACCAAACTCCAGATGAAAAGGTTGAAGTTGTCAAAAAAGTTCGAAGCTGGGTGTCAAAGGACAAGCTGATAATCGCTGGATCAGGGTGTGAATGTAAGCAATTGTGAAATGCTATTTTTGTTGTAGAGGGATGTGGTATTTAAGATGAATATTAATCTTTGCATTTTAAAATGCAGAGACTTAAAGAACTCAAATGTCATTAAGGTACTCCATTGTGGATGGAGACTGGTAGGTTAACAAAATACCAGTGATGCCAGACTTTAAGTGGGAATTTTGGCGTTTACCTGATTTTGAAAAAGGAGGCAATCCTAATGTTTTGGCCAGAACTTATTGTCCTACAATTCGTTGCACTTGTGAAGTTGTGCCTTCACTGTGTTATTTTTATTTTTTTTTTTGAGTCATTACCATCAGTGCCATATCAGCAATGCAGAGAAAAATGTACACGGTGAATTCACACACTTCACAAGCTCAATGGAACACTGCATAAAACCTTACCCAATGTTTCGTCTGTGACACCGAAATACATCCTAGAAGTAAAAACAGACCAAACTTGAATTCCATCATATTTTGCAATTTAATAGTCCTGTAATGTTTTTATGCATGGATGAAAGTTACATAATAAAAGTGACTTGTCTAGTATGGCTAGGAGCAGGGCTATAGTAGCAATTATTGCAAGGACCAAATTGCCCTGACTTGCTCCCTTCCCCCCCCCCCCAAAAAAAAAGGGGCGATGCAAACTGTTTAACAAAAAATTTCCTTACTGGCTAAATGAAAGCTCTAATCCTAACCTAATCCCTAACGTGAACAAAGAAAACAATCAATGCATTACAATGGCAACAGCCAATCAAGAAACACCTTGTTAAAAACAGTGTGCATCAACCCAAGAAACCCCCAAAATTTGGCAGTGATTTTCTTTACATATTTACTCAGTTAATATTTGTTCACTTAATTGCATGTTAGGACCCTCAAATAGTCAAACATTCCCGAAGGCGGACACCCTCTTCCTGTGGACCCCTCCTCCTACATGGTGCCCCTCCTCCACCCACATGGCAGCCCATAAATTTTCAGGCCCAGGAGTCAAACCCTGCTGACGTCCATGGAGATTTGCTGCCCTTTTTGGTTTCGATGATAAGAGAAACCTATGCAATCATGATGGCGTGTGTATGTATGTGTGTATGTGTGTGTGTGTGTGGGTGTGTGTGTGTGTGTGTGTGTGTGTTTGTGACACTTTGCTTGTTAGCACGATATCTCAAGATAGAAATGTCTGACAATTTTCAAACTTGATACATAGATGCCCCATATTGAGAGGAAGAACCCTATTGTTTTTGGTGGAGGTCAAAGGTCATCTGGGGTCAGCAGGGGTCAGCAGGGGTCAATTTCTGAAAACGTTGTTAGCACGATATCTCAAGATAGGAAACTTGTATAGATTTCATATTTGGTAAGTGGATGCGTTATGGTCAGAAGATGGTCCCTATTGTTTTAACGAAGGTCAAAGGTCATCTGGGGTCAACGGGGGGTCAAAGTCTGAAAATCTTGTTAGCACAATATCTCAAGATTGGAAACTTGGATAGATTTCATATTTGGTATGTGGATGCGTTATGGTCAAAAGATGGTCCCTATTGTTTCTGGTGGAGGTCAAAGGTCATCTGGGGTCACCAGGGGTCAAAGTCTGAAAATCTTATTAGCACAATATTTCAAGATAGGGAACTTGGATAGATTTCATATTTGGTATGTGGATGTGTTATGGTCAGAAGATTCTTCATATTGTTTTTGGTGGAGGTCAAAGGTCATCTGGGGTCACCGGGGGTCATAGTCCAAAAACTTGTCAACACAATATCTCAAGGGAGAAAAATTGGATAGATTTCATATTTAGTTCGTGGATGTGTTTTGGTCAGAAGATGGTCCCTATTGTTTTTGGTGGAGGTCAAAGGTCATCTGGGGTCACCAGGGGTCAAAGTCTGAAAATCTTTTTAGCACGATATTTCAAGGTAGGGAACTTGGATAGATTTCATTTGATATGTGGATGCGTTTTGGTCAGAAGATGGTTCACATCGTTTTTGGTGGAGGTCAAAGGTCATCTGGGGTCACCGGGGATCAAAGTCTGAAAATCTTGTCAACACAATATCTGAAGGGAGGAAACTTGGATAGATTTCATATTTAGTTCGTGGATGCATTTTGGTCAGAAGATGGTCCCTATTGTTTTTGGTGGAGGTCAATGGTCATCTGGGGTCACCAGGGGTCAAAGTGTGAAAATCTTATTAGCACGATATTTCAAGGTAGGGAACATGGATAGATTTCATATTTGGTATGTGGGTGTGTTATGGTCAGAAGATGGTACCTTTTGTTTTCGGTGGAGGTCAAAGGTCATCTGGGTTCACCGGGGGTCAAAGTTTGAAAATCTTGTCAACACAATATCTCAAGGGAGGAAACTTGGATAGATTTCATATTTGGTTTGGTGATGCATTATAGTCAGAGGATGGTCCTTATTGGTTTTGGTGAAGGTCAAAGGTCATCTGGGGTCACCAGGGGTAAAAGTGTGAAAATCTTGTTAGCACGATATTCCAAGATAGGGAACTTGGATAGATTTCATATTTGATATGTGGATGTGTTATTGTCAGAAGATGGTTCATATTGTTTTTGGTGGCAGTCAAAGGTCATCTGGGGTCACTGGGGGTCAAAGTCTGAAAATCTTGTCAACACAATATCTCAAGGGAGGAAACTTGAATAGATTTCATATTTGGTTTGTGGATGCATTATAGTCAGAGGATGGTCCCTATTGGTTTTGGTAAAGGTCATCTGGGGTCACTCACTGGGGGGACAACAATATCACAAGGTAGGGAACTTGGATAGATGTCATATTTGGAATGTGAATGGGTTAAAGTTAGGAGATGGTCCCTACAGAGATGCCAAGTATCTTGATTTAGGTGGAATAATTACCATTTTCATCCTCGATTCTGCAATTACGAATATCCTCCAAAAATTGCTCTTTTCACATGTTAAGGATCTTTGTTGAAATCTCAAAGTGTCTAGCTCCCTAAACTGAAAATTTAGGCCAAAATTGTATGGTTCGAATGAGCAAGTGGGCTAGTACTTTCTGCCTAGGCTTAACGTAGGCCTAAGTAAGGCCTAGCCCATGCTACATCTTTCACAAAGCAGAATCGAGTACTGAAGAGGATCAACAAAAATCCACTTGGCCAATAACATCAAAAATATTTAAAAGGCATTGGTAAAAAACCCTTATACAACAATCTGCAGTACTTTTGTGAGCTTTAGGTGTAAAGTTTTTCCCTGCGATGTAATTTTCTTCATCATGTCTAATGTCTTGGCACTTTTGCCATTGCCTAATGTATAGCATATATGTACATTTTGAACCTATTCTACACATGTATGTTTCTGTGTAATAATCCTTAGGCTAGCCTACTGGGAAATTTAGCTTTCCTACCAATATTTTGTTTGTTCTAGAACATGATATAAAGCATGCAGCAGCATATTTTGGTAGCAGGGTGGTATCTGCAGCGGGGGAAAACTTACGAAATTCTCCCATATATATGAGTGTTATGAGAAGCTGTTCATAAGTCCTCTCATATATATTAGTGTTACGAAGTGTCATTGCAAAATAATGTCTCTACTCTGCAGTATTTATGGGATTGGTTCAAACCTCTGCACTGAAATCTAACCCTCATCAAAGTCTTAAAAGTATTATTAAACCTTTCAGCTGGAAAGGATGGGGAGAGGGTCCTTAGTTTACAGTGTTGTGAACGCTCAAGACTTTTTGCAGGTAATTATACAAAACCATCATTATGTCATTTCTTAATTGTACCATGGTTTTTTAGGGTTGCCCTAGCATGAGGGGGGTCCACTTTTAAAGAAGGTTTGCATGATTCCTATTTTTCATTTCTTGAAGTCAGCTCGAAGCCTTTTGAAATTGCAATGTATAGAGGTTAAAGGTTTTGTAGGGTCACTGGTGGTCAAAATGTTAATGACAACCTTGTTTAATAGGTGTTAACACATCTTAAAGTGGGAGACTTAAATAGATTTCACGTGTGGTTTTTGAATGCTTATGGTAAGAAGATGATCCCTATATGTGGTGGGGGGGACAAAGGTCATGTGGGAAAACAAAATTATTTTTTGAACATGTTAGTATAACATTTGGATGAGAAGATAATGGTACATGATGGGATTATCAGGGCTCAACTTTAGCTTCAAAAAGGGCACAGCAAAAATGCCATCGGTAGGTATGGAAATTGAAGGGCATCATGGCAAAAAGGAGGGGCATGACGGCTAAAATGATTGTGAAGATAGGGCATGATGGCAATTTTTAAAATTTTGCATTTATTTAAGCAAATTGGTAGAAAGATCATTTCATTATGGAAACATGGGACATGAAACACGTTAGAAGGCATATTGGCAATAATCTATATACTTCCGATTATAAAATATTGGCTTAACGAAAAACTTTTCACCCACGCGGTTTGCATCTAGACACTTTTTCACATATAATTATTAGCCTGTGAGGGAAAGTAGAAAACACTAATTCATTTCCCCCCTTTCAAAATGGAATGTTCCATCACACTGTACCAGTTTGTTCTTGTCTACCTCACATTAGAAGGTACTACTTTATACTGGGGATGTTCGTATTAACATTCCCTCACATCTAATCACTGAACACCGGAACCCATAGAGCAGGATATAGGAACTAGAGTACGGACTCCCAATGGCGCGTACGTAAATCGTCTGTGATTGCATGGAGACACGGCATCCACGTTCACTCTGGGCATGACTTGTGCAAAAGTCACGCGGGGAGGGATCATGTGTGTACGAACTGTATGGCAGAAATCGATTCGGCCAATTCCTGCGACTTATTTGTCCTTGTAAAATGTGTATTTCATCCTAAAAAGTGGCATAAGCTATTCGTTTTGACGCGTTAAGATATTTTCTAGCTTTTCACGTCAACAGAAATGGTCGACAAGGGGCTGAATTTGCTTTTCAGTGATAAAAAGAGTAACGTTCAAGGAACGCACTCATGCAGGCAAGGACAACTCGCCCTTGTAAGACAAAACGGCCTCACAGTTCCCAGTGCTTTTGTAAAGTCGGACAACTCGGCACCTACTAAAAGCATATTGCCCTTCATATACAGACAATTCGGCGTCTCAATGAAGCTGGCTACTCAGACAGCTCGGCACCTACATTAATGAAACTCCGAGCAGAGGAGACAACTCGTCCCCAAATAAAGTCGCAAATTTACGCCTATCCTAACATTCCAACATTTTTCTCATGTTTGATTTTACATATTTCCTGTGGAGATTGAAAAATGGACGTTAAAAAGGATGGCATATTCTTCTACTAAACTGAATACCTGGGTCACTGGGTGGGGAGGGGTTTTTATCATTTTTTTTTCTTTTTCATTCTCAAATTAAAAACTACATGTATGCCCAGTAAGGTAGTACTGTATATATAGACTGGGCAGCACAAGTGGCATGAGGTGACTGATTTTATTTTATTTTAGTAGCTGGTCAGCTGTTAATCATATGTTGTAAGTGGTTGACTGAAATGATGAACCAGAATATTTTTGCCAATTGAATCAGTCAGCTTGATATACAGGGGGTAAATAATTTATTAAACGTTACTCCCTTATTCTACCGCTGACTTAAAGGCCCAGTTCTCTCACCCCAAACAGTACCAATTCTTCTAACCTTCTTACTTAAGCCCCTCCCACAATTGTCTGAAATTCATCCTCATCCAGAGATAATCTCAGTTTATTGCTTCAGGGTGAGTATAGAAAAACTCAATTTATGTAATCAAAACACTCTCGGTACAGACCATGCTGTGTAATATAAGCTTTGGCAATCTGCATTGTTTGAATTAGCTGTCAATCAAAGAGGTGAGCCAATTGAGAATTTCGGTACCCGGGTACCAAAATTGAAGTTTGGGGTGAGAGGTTTGGCCCTTTAAAGTTCGCATGAAAGTGACTCACTCTCAGCCTTGTGAATCAGGGGCAGCTAACAAAATACTGTAACTAGATGCCAAACTGAAAAGAGAAGGCTTGAACAGACATTCTATCTTTACTACATTGTTTTATTTTTTGTATCCTTTTTCTTCCCTTTTTACATACAGATGTTTTAATTTACAGCTATAACAAATAATGATGGAGTAGGGCTACAGGTGCAATTTCTTTCTAATCACTTGAAAAGGAGTGCAAAATTTGGGAAAGGGAAGACTCGTAATATTTCCACAGTGCACCTTTGAATTTTTTTGAAATGTCACTCCACAATTTCCCACTGTACATTCCAAGGCATAGGCTGCAATGTGGTACCATGATATGCAAACTACAGCCTAACTGACTGAGCCAAACTAAAGCCTACTATATATGTGCCTCTTGTATAAAATACTTCTCAGCTTGTCCTAATGGCAACAGTGACACTTGCAGAAACCAGTGTTGTAATCGAGTCACTAGATCTAGTGACTCAAGTCACCAGTTTTCAAACTTTTAAGTGGCTCTACTCGAGTCATTGACTTGAGTCACTGTACTATTTCAATGCGGAAATAACTCCTGAATTCTATCAAGTCACTATCATTTTGAGAGGAAGTGACATGAGTCGTGATTTGTTACAACACTGGCAGAAACTAGAAGCACTGGTATGCATGAAGAGTAAAAAGCAAAACATGAATAGGCCTACATGTATACATTTGTCTCATCTACTTCTTCTTCAAACAATGTTAAATAGGTTCTGTTCTACCAACCATTTTGGTCCAATCACAGTCACATGTTACAGTACTTCTCTAATTTCTCTGGGCACTTGGACTTTAAAACTGTTGTCAAGTATAGTAAAGAATGCAGTCTTTCACCAGCAGCTGACATTTATTTTATTGCTTCCCATAATTTTGCTTTGGCTTGTTGAATGTCTCCCTCAACTGTCTTAACTCCAGTAATTGCAAGGCATGGTGATCCAGAATTAAAATTTTCTTTCAAAATATTCAAGGTGTTCATGATGATAATTAAAAGTCAGTTGACACTTTGTAGGTTAAATGAACCTGGACCTAAAAGATGACATCCAAGCAGTTCTAATTCTCTTAACCTTCTTCATTAAGCCCCTCCCTCCTCTGTCTAAAATTCATCCTCATCCAGACACAATCTCAGTCTGTCAATTCAGGGTGATCATACTTGATCCCAAGTGTGTAATCAAACATTCTCAGTAAAGTGTGTTAAATGACTTCTGTACTCTCCATGCACATTTTGAACTTGCTTTCAGTCAAAGAGTATAGAGCCAATTGGGAATTTCTGTGGATGTGGACTAACTACAAAAATTATAGTTTGGGGTGAGAGAATCAAGCTTTAAATGTCTTTGTTCGCTTCATTCTGCTTGTGTGGCAGATGCCTTCAGAAATGACTACATCCAGCATAAAGTACAGGAAACAGTTCAGGGCAAGCAGCACTATGAGTCTGACATCCCTTGGGTTTCTCCCTGCAAGTGCAAGAAAAAAATGAAACCATATCAGTTTCTGTTTGGGGTGAAGATTGTTATCATTTACCATGATGTATTAAAACCAAATGCAACCTGTAGCGTACAGTAGTACATATATAGTAGCCTACAACTCAAGACTGGCATCAGGTATTCAATGTTTTTTTTTTCTTCTTTTAAGTGTTGGTAAAAGTAAGTTAAACTGCATCAAGGAATTAAACACTACATATTTCACCATTTTCTCAAATAATGTACCTTTCCAGTGCAACAGAATCAAGCTTGATTAGCCCCCAGTAGGCATATATAGCCTAACGTTGCACATGTACATAAATTTGAGGCATCAGACCTTAGTCAGTCACGGTTACAAATTTGGCTCCAACAATTTGTCTCAAACATACTTGGGGACTCTAGACACCCTACCCCCTGTTAAAAGTTTTAAAGAAAGTGGCAAAGTATGGTTAAAATTACTGCAACCCTTATCCTAGCAGATCAAAATTGCATGCCAGGTCTTTTTACTATAAGGCCCTACTGTTTTACAGCCTGCTAAATAATAACACGCCCTGTTGGCCATTTTTGCCCCATCTGACCTAAATTCCTAGCCCCATCAGTGTAAAAAAACTTCGTGTTTATATAACATCTCATTGCATCGTGAAAAGGCTCCATGCACGAAGCTTACAAAAGGAGAGTGGATTATTTAGATTCAGGAACTATCCAGTAACGTTAGGCGTAATATACTATATACTACGTATATATCGGCCTATTGCATACTAACAGTGTTACAGGAACGTGTCGGCACTAAGTGAAGAAAAATGGTTCTTTTTCAACTTAAACAAGAATAAAATACGACACAGTCACAAGTAACTTACAATTTATGAGAGATACTACATCCTCCTCTTTTTCTGGTAGAAGCAGATGACTTTAGAAATCAAATTTTTGGACGTTCATGTGCATGTGATTTGTATGAATCTCTATGTAAGCGATCCGTCTGTTGCCCAGATAGAATATGGGTACTGAGTGCCCATGCGATCACAGCTGTTTTGGGGAGTCTGCCCTCTAGTTCGTATTATCCTACTCTATGCCGGAACCTGAAAACGACTTAAAGCAAGTCTGATTGCAGGTGATCTCGCGACAATTTCAATAGGCCTTCAGTGTGTGTTTTTGTCCGCTAAAAGAACGAGATTGCCACATTGATGTCGTGTACTATGAATCGTAGAAGCAACGTTGCTTCCAAGAAAGAGAGACATGGTTGGTGATGACGATCGCTGATAGAATGTTGCGGTAAGGAAAGAAACGCTAGTTTTGTGCTCTCAATTCTGACAAATGACTGGTTGCTTAATTTACACAAAACAGCAATGCGGTAGACGATTCAAGGCAATATACAACGAAAAGTTTGTGCTGTTACTTCGTGCATATACAGACACTTGAAATGCTCATTTCTGAAAGGGAAAGTACCGACGGCAAATAGAAAAGGGCAAGACAGCAACTTTTGCTGTTGATCGGGTGTTTTTTTCAGGGGCCCCACGGCAAACAACTAGGGCACGGAGGCTTTTTGCCGTCGGTTATGTTGAGCCCTGGATTATTTGAAACGGAATGTTTGTGTATCATCAAAACCTCAATGCAGTTTTGCATTCTGGTTAATTTTTATAATTTAATTTACCTCAAGACTTACAGGCAGGTTACTTGTTCTACAAAATTAAGAGACCATAAATGTATAAAAAGTCTGTGATTAACAACTGTAGGTTATAGGTAGCTTGCAAACTCAACAATTAAGATTAATTTGGTAGCCTACAGTGTTTTGAAAGACCATGGTCCAGTGGCAAAACCATTGCTTGCTCTAAGATAAAAATTCTTTCCTTTGAACAGTGGGCTATTGAATCCTACACTTCTTAGTTGCTAGGCATCATCATTTCAAGTGCCACCCTCCTTTATCCACTAGCCAACAGCATTTATTACACCACTCATTGACTAATTTTTTAAGAATTTGCAGAAATAAGATTTTTCTTTTGTAGTACTTAGAGTAGTTAGTTAGTTAAATAGAGTTTTACAGTCCAGTTTCCAACCTATAGGTTCAAGTTGAGCTGGCCACTGTTTTTTTTCCAGTTGTGGCTCCCTGGCTTGTTTTCCCTACTCCATTGCACATGCAGAGCATCACCCACAATGGCAGCAAGTTCCATTTTTAGAGTCTTTGGTATGACTCAACGTGGGAATTGAGCCCTGGCCTTCCACGTGAGAGGTGGATGCTTTTACTGTTAGACCAGACACACTTAGAGTATTGTATTGTTTATTGGTAAAACCTAATTTAGCAACAAAAATTTTTTTAATAAATGCTATTATCCTTTGGTGCTATTTTGGTCAAATTTTTAAATATTAACTTTTTATTTGTCATTTTTACAGCCACCAGAGATACAATTAGAATGAGCCAAGCAATGTCAGATGCAGGTGCTGATGCCCTATTAGTGGTGACACCTTGCTATTATAAAAGTGGCATGACACCTGATGCTCTCTGCAACCATTTCACTCAGGTGCGGTGACTTCATAAAAAAACATTTCACATCAGACGTAATATGTCTTCAGACCTGTTTTTTGTAACAGTTTGTCATGGGCCAGTGTGCAATTTTAGTAAATGAGAAAGATATGAGATAGAAGGATTGATTACTTGCCTGAGTCAATTCTGGTCTGGTGGGACTGTGGTCAATAGACCTGTGACGTCGGCATTTGGGCTGACCTCTGCCACTTGATGAGCCATCAGTAAGGGAAGTATCCAACTGTCAATTGGGACAATATTACGGCTAAACAAATAGTATGCATTGATGACTAGACCTAACTAGGGCTCACATTGGTCACACTTATATACCTTACCCAAGCCTGTTTACTACATGAGGTTTGAAGACCATATTGTTTACCCTGTGACTGTGCTATCACCTTCAGCCACATTCTTGTGAACTGCCTTCAATCTGCTGGGGTGTCTGTGTTGCATTCTCAAGAAGCAACATCAAGGAGTGACAAACTGAAGGTTGAAAAACAAAATTCACACCACTGATGTGAATTAGACTACCTGTACATCTTACATAACCATACCATCTCCACACAGAATTCCAATCCAGATCTGGTTTTGCCAAAAAATTTTGAGAAGATATAGTATCTATCTGAGTTTGTAACATTACTGTACCATAGCCCCAATGTGTTCCACTCAACAAATTGGTTCTTGCGGTAAATAATGACCAATTACATTCTGACAGAGACATGCATATGGTTCGAAGAAATATGATAGCACCTTGGAATTTGTTAACATCATATATTTGCCAGAAGTACTACATTGGGCCCAACCAAAAAAACTTTATTTGAGTAGGGAGATTTTTCCCTCATTTTGAGGCTGTTCTTAAGGAAAGTGAAGTTTTTATCATGACTCCTGCATTTGAAAAATGTTGTAGTTCAATTTTTCCCCATTTTGACTATTAACCCCACCATTGTACCTGTTTCTTTTGTAGGTGACAACACTATATAACAGATTTGTGTTGGTTAGTTGTAAAATCCAATCTAACCAAATAAATGATGACCAGTTTCTAAACATGCCGTGATATGTAGGCAACTGACTGGCATTCTACCATTAGGGCTTTATAACATAGTTTATTTCATTTAATCCTCAACTTTAATTGGTCTGTTAGGTTCAGATGACTCTACATTATCCAAAAATAAACTCACAGCAAAGGATAAGCTTGCTCATTCTTACAGGCTAGCTCCATTTTAATCTGGAATGTTCTGTTTCAAAATAGGGCTATTTGCAAACAAAATTTAGGGTAGGGAAAATAACTTAAACCAATTGGGGAGAAAATGAGTTATAAAACTGCATCTAACTATCGAATTACAAGCAAAATTTTCTTTTTCAGTGGTCATTTTAATCAGAATCTTATTTTACTGTATATAAGTGGACAAGGTTAAACTCTGGACCTGTGTATTAGAACAGCATTACGTGTTAAGCCCGATGTGGAATTCTCTAGCAAATACCGCTGACCGATGGTCTTTTGAAGTAAACAATACTGAGTCAGATACCATAGTGCTAGATAATGGCTCTTTGGTCCCGCAGGCCTGCTCACACCAGCTCATCTCCATTTACAAAACTCGTGAAGTGTGGATAAACTTTTAAACTGTCTAGTGTCCACAGAGAAAGTTCTCTTAACAGAGGTCGTTCTCAACAAGACAATAAACTGTTCTGTGACAGACCGAGGCAGCAAAGATGCTTACTCATTACCAGGTGAACTGTGGGCTAATTAAATAGGATCATCTAACTGATAGCACATGCTTGATTAGATGGTTTAGTGAAGACCAGCAGAAGGTGCAAGCTCAATGCCCTTCGGAGAGAACACGTAATGAGGGTAATGCTGTTGAAGGGTTAAAGCCATTGCTGGATGCACTTGCGCTGTGCATTATGCATTGCCTGCATTAAGCCCAGGTCACACTACAGCGTTATCCCATCGAAATAAGGTTCCAAATTTGGTCCAATTTTTGTGAGTTTTACTTAAAATCTCCTCCATCCATTGTACTGTGTAAATATATTATCAGTATGAAAGTGAAATGAACACTAATTTTTCTGTAATGTTGCATTCATATACACATATAATTTATACAGGTTGGCAAATTTTTGTTTCTTTCTGACCAAAGATGGAGAAAAATTTAAGTAAAACTCACAAAATTCAGAGCAAAACCCGATCCAATATTGCTGTAGTACATGTGACCTGAGCTTTAACCCCTGATCATGTTCTTTATCCTATGCTTATGCAAAGCCTTTTGTTGTTTAGCCTCTTTGATTAATGAAAATTACATACCATAGAGTTCACGGTTTTAATCTTTGTTAGATTTCTGTGTCCATAAATTTGTCTTAAAAATTTTGTGTATTTTCAGGTGGCTGATAATAGCCCAGTACCTGTCATACTATACAGTGTTCCAGCATTTACGACCATTGATATGGGTGTTGAATCTGTGGTGACTCTCGCAAAACATCCGAATATCATTGGAATTAAGGAAAGCAGTGGAAATGTTAGTAAATTCTGGTATTATGTGCAAATATTTCAAGGTGTAAAATAATGCTTTGCTTCCCGTTGTTTTATCAAACTGCTGTGTTGACCTTGAAGTTAATAGGAATAGAACCTCCCTGTAGAGGATGCAAAGGTTGTAGAGTTCCCATGCCACTTATGCAATCACATTTTAATAGTATGGGATTGTTGAGGAGAAGTCAACTCTGAAGTATAAAAAAAGACCTTGCACTAATGTGGGGATATGATGTCATATGTACTTGCTTCAAGTTCATTATTTGTTGAAAATGTGAAAAATTTATGTCCTTATATCTCGACAATCACATATCAGATTGCAGTGCAAATTTTCATCAAAATACTTAGAATAAGTACCACTGTATAAACATGCCAAATCCTATTTAGACCTTAAACCCTTCTTTTAACACTGTTGTGTGAGGTGTGGAGAAGTGATTTACAATCTTTACCTTCCTCATTTGTGTTTTTGGTTTCGATGAAAAGAGAAACCTATGCATTCATGATGGCGTGCATGTGTATGTGTGTGTGTATGTGCGTGTGTGTGTGTATGTGTGTGTGTATGTGTGTGTGTTTGTGACACTTTGCTTGTTTACACGATATCTTGAGAAGGGAAGATCTGACAATTCACAAACTTGGTACACAGATACCCCATACTGAGAGGAAGAACCCTATTCATTTTGGTGGAGGTCAAAGGTCATCTGGGGTCACAGGGGGTCAAACCCCGAAATCCTTGTTTACACGATATCTCAAGATAGGAAACTTGGATTCATTTCAAACTTGATATGTTGATGCTTTATGATGTAAGGAAGAACCCTATTGATTTTGGTGGAGGTCAAAGGTCATTTGGGGTCACGTGGGGTCAAACCCCAAAATCCTTGTTTACACGATATCTCAAGATAGGAAACTTGGATTAATATCAAACTTGACATGTTGATGTGTTATGATGTAAGGAAGAACCCTATTAATTTTGTTGGCGGTCAGAGGTCATTTGTGGGTCACATGAGGTCAAACCCCCAAATCCTTGTTTACCCAATTTTTCATAGTGGGAAACTTGGATTCATTTCAAACTTGATATGTTGATGTGTTATGATGGAAGGAAGAACCCTATTAATTTTGTTGGCGGTCAGAGGTAATTTGGGGTCACATGGGGTCAAACCCCAAATCCTTGTTTACACAGTATCTCATGGCAGCAAACTTTGATTCATTTCAAACTTGATATGTTGATGCATTATGAGGTGAGGAAGAACCCTATCAATTTTGGTGGAGGTCAGAGGTCATTTAGGGTCACATGGGGTCAAACCCGGAAATCCTTGTTTACACAATATCTCATGGTTGGAAACTTGGATTAATTTCAAACTTGACACGTTGATGCGTTATGATGTAAGGAAGAACACTATTAATTTTGTTGGCGGTCAGAAGTCATGTGGGGTCACATGGGGTCAAACCCCGAAATCCTTGTTTACACAATATCTCATGGTGGGAAACTTGGATTCATTTCAAACTTGATGTGTTGATGCGTTATGATGAAAGGAAAAATTCTATTAATTTTGTTGGCGGTCAGAGGTCATTTGGGGTCACATGGGGTCAAACCCTAAAATCCTTGTTTACAAGATATCTCAAGATAGGAAACATGGATTGATTTAAAACTTGACACTTTAATGTGTTATGATGTAAGTAAGAACCCTATAAATTTTGTTGGCGGTCAGAGGTCATTTGGGGTCACATGAGGTCAAACCCCAAAATCCTTGTTTACACAATATCTCATGGTGGGAAACTTGGATTCATTTCAAACTTGATATGTTGATGCATTATGAGGTGAGGAAGAACCCTATCAATTTTGGTGGAGGTCAGAGGTCATTTGGGGTCACATGGGGTCAAACCCCGAAATCCTTGTTTACACAATATCTCATGGTGGGAAACTTGGATTCATTTCAAACTGGATATGTTGATGCGTTATGATGAAAGGGAAAAACCCTATTAATTTTGTTGGCAGTCAGAGGTCATTTGGGGTCACATGGGGTCAAACCCCAAAATTCTTGTTTACAAGATATCTCATGATAGGAAACATTGATTGATTTCAAACTTGACACGTTGATGTGTTATGATGTAAGGAAGAACCCTATTAATTTTGTTGGCGGTCAGAGGTCATTTGGGGTCATATAGGGTCCAACCCGAAATCCTTGTTTACACAATATCTCATGGTGGGAAACGGATTCATTTCAAACTTGATATGTTCATGTGTTATGAGGTGAGGAAGATCCCTATTTATTTTGGTGAAGGTCAAAGGTCATTTGGGGTCACATTTTGTCAAACCCGGAAATCCTTGTTTATACGATATCTCAAGGTAGGAAGTTTGGATTGATTTCAAACTTGATCTGTTGATGCATTATGATGTAAGGAAGAACCCTATTGATTTTGGTGGAGGTCAATGGTCATCTGGTATCACCTGGCATTAAACTCTGAAAACCTTGTTTGCAGAATATCTTAAGGCACAGTATGAAATTTGGCTTTTTAAATATAGAAGTGTTTTGGTTAAAAGAAAAACCAGTTACTCACTGGTGGAGTCAAAGGTCACTTTGGGTCCCCAGGTGTTACAAGAAATGTAGCATTTTATTGAAAAGAACATGTATGTATCATCGAAACCTCAATGCATTTTTGCATTCTGGTTTAGGAAATAGTACCTGGGGCCCATTCCACAAAGAGTTACGCACAATCTTAAGTTTGACTCCCCATACTTAAGTCAACAGTAAATCAAACTTAAGATCATGCGTAACTCTTTGTGGAACGGGCCCCAGGTCATGTTTTTACATTATATATCAAAATAAATTCTTGAAAGTATTCCTCTTTAAGAGGCATGTTAGTAATTTTCAATTTGACACTTCAGTGGTTTTACAAATACCTTTACAAACACATTTCAAATGTGGTTAAAGCAGACTGGGTTCTACTTCTCTAATAGGTCACAAAGATTGGTGACATCGTAAACAGAACAAAGGATGAAGACTTCCAGGTGCTGGCTGGGTCAGCCAGTTATATATTACAGTCGGCAGTAGTTGGTAAGACGTTAAATTTAAATACAGTGACTTTAATGAGTGCATGTTCTCTTCATTATTTGATCGAAATTTTACCAAAATTGTCAAAATTTTGGCATTAACTGTGTCTGAGCAAAGGACGACTTTTTTCTCCTCATTACATAGATAAGTCCTTTGAAGTTTACAAGCCATAATTTATCTATCCCCAAACCACAATCTAACAAAAGTACATTGAAATCTGCTGCTTTTTCCCAGCAGTGCACAGCACTGATGGCCCCAGAATATCAAAACTGGGGGAGAGGGAGGGCAGGGGCAAACTACGGGCAAAGGATAATGTTTGGTACCATATACATGGAATTCAGCTTACATTAGTTTCCTTTCGTTGTAATGTTGGAGGGGGGGGGGGCAAATATTTTCTGACACAGCGCGAAACTGAGCCCAAAGTGCCCATTCCTGGCAAGTAGTCAATTAGTTAGGGGTGACGTAGTGGCACGCCAATAAGAATGTGTTATACAGTGGCAGTCAACTCAATTTAAAGTTGAAATTTATTTTTCACGTATGGTTCAATTTCAAGTTTGGTTTCCCTTCAGTTGCCTCTTATGGCAGGTGGTATCAATACCAAGGGGAATACCCTACAACCCCCAGCCCACAGGGGGCAAAAGGCAAGTATCCCACCCAGAACAAAAATATAGTGCAGTAATGTGTGCAGATACGGGCAAGGAGCACACTGCATGTCTATTCTGTGAAGTCACTTGCACATGAATGAATACTGGTAGTAATCCATGAATAATGACTCTTGATCCTAAGCAGGGGATCAGATTTCGATCTGATCCACCCCTAAGATCAACTTTGTAGTGTTAAAGCTCTCTCACCCAGGATCAGATGCAAAGATTTTGATCCACCCAAGGGGACATGTCAGATCTTGATCAGATGATCAAAAAACTGTGTAAACATTCAGAGAATCAAGGTGATTCAAGATCAAGATGATCTATGGCACATCATCCCTTTTCTTCCATCTGCAAAATACAAACAAACACAAAGGGTGAGGAGATGCAGGGAACAATATTGTCTGAAGGCTGATTATGTAACTTCCAGTTTGTTTACATGTGATAAGGGTTTTGATTGCTAGGGATCAAGTGTAAAAGCCAAACCTTTAATCCTGACAGGAGGATCTAATCTGGATCTGTTAGCTCCCTTGAAATCAGCTCTCTATTGTAGAAGTGGCAAATATCCAACCACGCATGAACAAACCAAAGATAAGGGTCAGCCATATTGAGAAGATAATTCTCCTATTGTATATGGTGGAGGGCGAATGTCTTTTGGGGTTGCAAGTGGTCAAAATGTCAAAACCTTGAAAACACCATACCTCAAGAAGTGTAAATGAGACTAGTCTCATATTTAGTATGTGAATTAGCCATATTAAGTAGATGATTCCTATTGTATTGGGTGGAATTAGTTTGTTAGATAAGACCTGATGACACAGCAACACAAATGTGTTATATAGTGTCATACTGTTCAAGTCCTCCTGTTTAGTCACCTCTTAAGACAGGCGGGGAATACCGTGGGCATATTCTACAACCCCCAGCCCACAAGGTGGAGGCAAAGGGTCGACACCAGAGGTCAAATGGTAAAGATGTTTGAAATTGCTTGTTAATATGGTATGTCAGCATTGGTAACTGTGAGGGAGCTCCTTCTTTGCATGTGGATCACCCATACTAACCAGATGAAGCCTATTGGTTTTGGTAAATGTCAAAAGTCATTTGGGGTCACCAGAGCTCAGAAAGTAAAACTTTGCAAACACAATATATATAGAAGGGTAACAGTAGGGGATCTTGTAGGTAGCATTTGCATTTTCCATAATTAGTAGACGAACTCAGGATTGTTTTTGGAGGTCAAAGGTCATTTTGGGTCACCAGAGGAGAGAAGGTAAAATCTGTGCATACACTTAAATATTTAAAAGAAGTGTAACAGTCAGGGATTCATACTTAGCATAAGGATTACCCATATTTAGTAAAAGAAGCCCATGTCTGTGTTGGAGGTCAAAGGTCATTCAGTGTCACCAAAAGTCAGAAGGTTATAGCATTGTCAACATCATGTCTCAAGAAGAGTAACAGTGATGTATCTCATGCTATTTGTAGCATATTTATTACCCATATTGAGATGGTAGACCTATTGCATTGTTCATTTAAAAAAAATGATAATTTGAAAACAATACAGACTTATATTTCAGCAGCAGGGAATTTCTATTGTACATTACTTGTTTATCCGAGGTCATTCGAGGTGATTGAGGTCATAGGTGTAAATATTTTGAAATGCTATTTTCTCCTAGATGCATTGCAAACTTGTTCTCAAAATTGTTCAGATGGGAGGCTGGCATGTGCTGATTACAAATTTTTTGTCTGTTTTTGATTCCTTGCCGTAGGCCAAGGAATCTATGCAATGGTGATGTCGTGCGTGTGTATGTGTGTGTGTGTGTATGTATGTGACGCTTTGGCTTGTAAACACGATATCTCAAGAAGGGTAAGTGTGACTAACCTCATATTTGGTGTGTGGGTTGATCATATTGAGTAGATGATCCCTATTGTTTTTGGTGGAGATCAAAGGTCATTTGGGGTCACAAGAGGTCAAAAGGTCAAAACCTTGTAAACACGATATCTCGAGAACGGTACATGTGACTATGCTCATATTTAATGTGTGGGTTGGTCATATTGAGTAGATGACCCCTATCGATTTTCGTGGAGGTCAAAGGTCATTTGGGGTCACGAGAGGTCAATAGGTAAATCCCTTAGAAATTGCTTGTAAACACGGTATCTCAAGACGAGTAAGTGTGACTAATGTCATATTTGGTTTGTGGGTTGGCCATATTGAGTAGATGCTTCGTAAACACAATATCTCGAGAATGGTACATGTGAAATTCGCCACATGCAGTAACACTAACTCAATGGGGATTTCCACCAGTCTGTGTACAACAGAGAAGCATGTACAACGTTCACCATCGGGAACATTCTATTGAAAGAGCTAAGTCAAGAGACTCTGAAACAAAATGCACGATCTCATGAAGTATCGTAACAGTGAATGATCATCCGGCTGTGTATGGGATAAGGGGAATTTTCATTTGCTATGCCTTTAGTTACGTAATTTGCTGACAAGGTATTTTGATTCAAGTTATGAAGTTTATATTGCTCAGCAGCTACGAAAGTTTGGTACGTTCCTGAAGGTGTTAATGTTGTCTATAGTGATAGCCCTAACATTAGGTAACAGGATGTGCTTCTTATGAACGGGGTTCTTAGCTGGTGCGTGATTTACATCAAATACATCGTGACTGATTGCTTTACTGAATATTTTGTCAGAAACACGGAAATTTTTTCTCGGAAACAGAGTAACGGAAACATGCAGACTTAGTTCAAAATATGTTTAAGGTGTGTTAAAACTATAATGTTGCAGTGATAACAAAATTATGTTGTGCTTATGGAAGATTTTTTTTTGTGTGGTGGGTATCAGGCCGATATTAACTTTGAGTTATCTGTTGTCGGCAAGTTGCGATATCTCCGTTATCGGCTAAACACTAACTAAAACGCAAGTTGCTACTTCAGAAATTATTTGCATCTCATCAAAACACTAGCGATCCTACTCCTTAGGTCATAATTAAATTTGCTGTGCCTGCCATGTTATCATGACCACAGGCATACTATCATTACTGCCTGAAACAAATAAAGTTCATGCAAAATTTATTGAAACACTTGTTTTGCCAATTTTTATCCTGAGTTTTGAAGGACGACCAACACTGATGGAGGACAACCAAATTGTATGGAATGTTCACAAGTAGGTAGTCCTTCGGACTACCAATGAAAATTCCTTAAATTCACACCCTGGTGTTGTTCATATTGAGTAGATGATCCCTTTGTTTTTGGTGGAGGTCAAAGGTCATTTGGGGTCACGAGAGGTCAAAAGGTCAAAACTTAGTAAACAAGAAATCTCGAGAACGATACATGTGACTGTGCTCATATTTGGTGTGTGGGTTGGTCATATTGAGTAGATGATCCCTATGGATTTTCATGGAGGTCAAAGGTCATTTGGGGTCACGAGAGGTCAATAGGTAAATTCCTTAGAAATTGCTTGTAAACATGGTATCTCAAGACGAGTAAGTGTGACTAATGTCATATTTGGTTTGTGGGTTGGCCATATTGAGTAGATGATCCCTATTGTTTTTGGTGGAGATCTAAGGTCATTTGGGGTCATGAGAGGTTAAAAGATCAAAACTTCGTAAACACAATATCTCGAGAATGGTACATGTGACTATGTACCGAGTTGGTCATATTGAGTAGATGATCCTTATCGATTTTCTCGGAGGTCAAAGGTCATTTGGGGTCATGAGAGGTCAAAAGGTCAAAAGTTTGTAAACATGATATCTCAAGAACGGTACATGTGACTGTGCTCATATTTGGTGTGTGGGTTGATCATATTGATTAGATAATCCCTATTGATTTTCGTGGAGGTCAAAGGTCATTTGGGGTCAAGAGCGGTCAAAAGGTTAAAACTTCGTAAACCCAATTTCTCAAGAACGGTACAGGTGACTGTGCTCATATTTAGAGTGTGGATTGGTCCTATTGAGTAGATGATTCCTATTGATTTTCTCCAAGGTCAAAGTTCATTTGTCAGCATGTTCAAAGCCTGACAAGCTTTCCTGCACTGTCTTTCAAGAAAGGTCACTTGTAGGGTCCTCTCACTTTTCATGTAGATAGCACATAGTGAATACATGGTCCCAGAAGTTTTTGATGGAGGTCAAATGTTATTTGGGTTCACAACGGGCAAGGGGGATCTCATTGTAGCAAGATTGGATGCCTTGATGTGTACTTTGTGGGCACACAATGGAGCCCTGTTAATTGAAAAACATTGCAAAGCAATGTCAATGTGAAAAAAGGCCTTACATTTCAGCGGCAAGGAATCACGAAGCCTTTTGGCTTTCTGGTTGGATAAACAATAATTTTGACACCTTTCTGACCAAGTTTGTGCCACTGCTCTATTTTTACCAGTCTCACAAATTGAACTCCCTTTAAAACTGTCAGGATGCAAGATAATCAATCATGTGAGGTTGATTAGGTTAGTGTAAACAGATCTTGTTCCTTGAGAACAGTAGTTGTATTGTGAGTTCAATCCAGGACTTAGTAGACATACTCAACTTCAGGAGGATGAAGTAAGGGTAGAGTCACCTTATATTGTTACTTAACTAGACTTGAGGTAAGGATGAAGAGGGTCAATTTTTTCTTGTGCTCAGAGAGGAAGCTCTTGCTTACTAATTGTGTTATCATAGCTCATTAAACTTGCTTTCTTCCTTGCTAACTAGACTTTCTGATTTCTGTAAAAATAGAAAGAAAGGCAACAGATGCTTCTCACTTTAAGGCTACACCTAAGAGAAAGGTAATCATTCTAAAAAGATTCAAGTTCCTTGTCATTTTACCTGAGAGAAATTAAAACATTCTAAAATGTGGGAACATCTGTTCAAGAAATAATAGCCATGTATGAAAAGTACAGTCCCTGTACCCATTGCATGGGGAGTGATTTTCTTGCCACTGGAAGTCATCACTGTGTATTAATTCAACAGGTTTTAGCCATCAGCACAGATGGTGCTCTAGTCTTAAATTGCTGGTCTAATTTTTGTGAAATTTGCAGCTAAGGTATCACATTAAGATAGTGATACATGTTATAACTGGCTGCATAATTGGACAGACTTTGGTCAAGTTTGGCCGTTTTTGATATTTCTGTTTTTTTGTTTTTATTGCTTTTTTTTTTTTGTTTTGTTTTCCACTTGGAGTCTCACTCCTTGGATAATTTGGTTATTATACATGGAGTTCTGCTTAAATTAGTTGTAAGATGCTCATCAACTGAAATGAACAGCCCCAAGGCAAAACCTTGTTGCATACAGTGTTCAGTTACTTTGTTTTGACTAGCTACCCAGGGGTACGGCATATCTAATAGTTGCTAGTGTTGTTTGTTTACAATTCATGTGCTGCAATACCAGAGTTTCTTAAAAGGATGGAAGTAATATCTGAAAACTGATTCTACAGCAATGCTAGTATCTGTTACTTTGCTCTTTGCTTTGTGAGGGCATTGCATACAGATGGCTGGTCATTGTTACCCAGGAAGTTCCTATAAGTCGTGTTCCAACTTGATGCAGGGAGGTGGATCTTGATCAACCGAGGTAGATCAGACTCTAATGGGAACACAGATCAACAGTGCTAACTCGATCAAGATCCACCGATTTTGATTGGTGCATTGGGATAGATCTGATCTACCTTGCTGGATCAAAGTTTGTAATGGGAACACAATCGGTAGATCAAGTGACCCTGGATTTCTGGTTTATTTATTTATATTGTTTTGTTATGCAATGTAATGCGATCTGAAACATAGGTGACCTTTTCTCACTCCCTCATTGTGTTCATATCCCAAGTTGACCTATCTGGCTCACTTAAATGGGAAAGCAACTCTGGATCAATGTAATTAATTTTGTTCTACCTTGGTAGATCAAACTCAGTCTCTCTGGATCAAGTGGGAACAGGGTTCTACTTGGCTCATCATTTCATGTTCTCATGGTGCAATTGAAGGAGAAGTCTGGAAGAATGCTGAAGATGTTTACTTTATTACTCATAGCCTGGTGGCAAATTCAGGAATTAATTGCTTGGAATAATTTCTGTTTTAAAGGGAAGTGCTGTTTTAAATTGGTATAGTAGACCATCCTCTTTCATGAATCCTTTTTTCCTCAATTGTGAAATCGTATTTGCTAGAAGTAACTGTTTGATTAGCCTTAAATATGAAACACATGAGTCCCAAAATATTATGAAAGATACTTTGAACAGAAATGTGAGAAAAAAAATTTGAGATTTAGCTGTTGCTTTTAAATAAGTTTAGGGTGACTGCTCTAGCCCTATACCAAGCAGCACCACCTATATACATCTAAAGTGCAACACTTTCTAACTGCTAGGTTCAAAGTGTTACATCATAGTTAGCCCAACATGAGTTTAAAGGGCCAAACCTCTCACCCCAAACTACAATTTTTGTACGGTTGTACCAAAATTCTCAATTGGCTCAGCTCTTGATTGACAGCTAATTCAAACAATGTAGAGTACTAAAGCTTATATTACACAGAATGAACGGTACTGAGAGTGTTTTGATAATAAACATTGAGTTTTTCTATACTCTCCTTGAAGCAATAAACTGAGATTGTATCTGGATGAGGATGAATTTCAGAAAATTGTGGGAGGGGCTTAAGTAAGAAGTTTAGGAGACTTGGTACTGTTTGGGATGAGAGAACTGAGCCTTTAAGGGATGCATGAAGTGCAGACGATGATTGTGTTCAAAGTAAATGAACTGAACAGGTAGTTAAATCAGAATGGTTGAGCAACTGCAGCAACTGCTGCTCTAGTAATATGCCATGCCATCCATATCAAATCATTTCTCTGAAGTTCTGGGGTTGTCTTTCCTGATCCAATCAGATATTTAACCCTTTCAACTTTTTACATTAGGCCTTTGGGTATATGAAGTAAATACCTTCTAGCTGTTTGCTCAGGAAAAAATGTGGGAATAACAGAAAAATTGAGGACCCCTTTGTGACAATATTTATGGGATAAATGTTAGGAAATGAGAGATCATACATGATTCTCAAAATTACAGTTTGATTTTATACAAGGGACAATTATCTCAGGAAATAGTTAACGCTGAATGCCTAGTAGAGGAAGTAATCAGAAGCTTTTCTGTGTTTTGTATTGGTTCATGAGATATGCACTGTCAGTGGTACAATCATTTTGACTCCTTGCAGAAGTCCTTGGAGCAAGTACTTTTTAAAATGTGTCTCTTGCAGGGAAACTATTTTGTGTACGACCAATATCAGGCTTCCCATCTGCTCTTGGTGGAGGTCACATTACTGTTGGTGTCATGGGTCGTCAAAAGGTTGAAAACTTGTAAATATGATACCTAATGAAGGGATGCTTCAAGGGATCTGATACTTGACAGGTTGCTGATGCACATTGAGTAGATGAATAGATGATCCCTATTGTTTTGCAGGGGCCAAAGGTCATTTGGGTTAAAAAACAGGCCTACATTTTCACCAGCAAGGAATTACTAAACCTTTTGGCTTTCAGGTTTTTTTCTTTTTTGCTGTGGGAGGGGATAAACATACTAAAAGAGTAAACAGGCATTCAGTTTTACATTCTCCAAATTATTCTTCCTGGAAAATTGATGTGTCAACGTTGTTTTAAGTGGAATTACCCTATACCAGGTGAAAAAGCCTTGTCAAGGGGGATTCTAGTTTTTTTTCCAGTGTTTCTATGTATAAAGAGAATTTCCAAGATCGTCACTCAAATTATTCATTTCTTAGATTAAATGCGATCCATGTCTCTCTAGCTACTTTTTGGTTTCCCGAAAGGGAAAACTATGGAGCTGGTCTTCAAGTTCACCAAGGCAAAACCTTGAGAGGGACCGCGGATTGCAAAGTCGATATTGACTATCACAAGTCATCCATACAAATGAGGGACGATGATTACTTATACTTGCTTTTACAATATTGCTTGACACAGCGTTTCTACAAAACAAAAGTCAAAGACTTTTTTCTTACTAAAAAGTTATGGGGTCATCAAGTGTTTAATAATGTAAAAAGTTGTAAATAACTATGAAGTTTATTGCGTTCTTGGAGAGAATCCTCTAAGCCTGCGATTATAAGCCACACTCGTTGTCTTAGATCAGACTAAAACAATGTACACATATAAAGCCATTAATGATATAGCAATGACCAACCCATCCGCTTTGTACTCCGTATTTAACATGTCTGTAACGCACTACGACTACAAGCAAGTCAAAATGCTTCTCATCTGGCGACAATCGCAATGGAGTTTTACTGTGTAAACTTTCTCCTCATACAGTTAACTCAATGAGGATTTACAGTACATTCTGTGTATAAAACAAGAGACCAGTCGATTCTTTGCGATAGATCGCGAGCTGCAGGGTATTGTAATTGTGAGGGTGCCAGTGTCATGAAGTATCGTGTGCCTGTGTAAGGCTGTGTTTGCAGTTTGTGGATTTGAAAACTGTTATTCTGCTTCAGAGATGTTTTCAAACTTTATTTTTCCTTGTGTAATTAATGTTGCTGCTGCTTAGAGGCGATCGAATTAGCGGAGGTTCCGTAGGCCTAGCTGGTCTTATTTGTAAGAAGACTTCAAACCAACTTAGTTTTAAACCTGTAATAACCATTGGTAGAGGTAGCTTGATGTTGCTTGTAGAGAACGGCCACAATTAGTTTGAGTTTGGTTCGTATAGGTTAAGGTCAGGTTAGATGAAGTTTCAATGGCTTAAGTTCGTTGGTTAAAGGCCCAATTTTCTCATCCCAAAAAATACCAATTCTCCTAACCACATTAATTAAGCCCCTCCCACAGCTGTCTGAAATTCACCCTCATCCTGCAGACACATTCTCATTTTATTGCTTCAGGGTGAGTATAGAAAGCTCAATGTGTATAATCAAAACACTATCAGAACAGTTCGTGCTGTGTAATATAAGTTTTGGTACTCTGCATTGTTTGAATTAGCAGTCAATCAAAAAGCTGAGCCAATTGAGAGTTTCTGTTACCCTATACTAGAAGTGTAGTTTGGGGTGAGAGGATTATCCCTTTAAATCAGGCTGGCCAAGGCTATATTTCAGTTGGGACTCACTGACATGTTCCGGCCCCCTTATGTTCCGACATTTGATCGTAGATGAGCACATGGGTGTCAGAACATATATAGGGCTGTCGGAATATAGGGCAGTCACCGTAATATGCTATTTAGCCTAGTTCCAGCTCATAGCCAGAGTGAGAAGAAGGCAAAACCCGGGAAAATTTTCAAGGTGACAAAGTGTGTGGGCTACAAGTAATAAGTCAATGAAAATAATCAAATAAGGCCTATCTGGGGAAAATTATGGGGGCTTAGCCCTCTTTGGCAACCCCTTCCATGACTACAGATCTGCTAACATACATGTTCTTGGTTTCGATGAAAAGAGAAACCTATGCATTCATGATGGCGTGTGTGTGTATGTATGTGTGTATGTGCGTGTGTATGTATGTGTGGGTTTGTCTTTGTGTGTGGGTTTGGGTGTGCGTGTGTGTGTATGTGTGTGTGTTTGTGACACTTTGCTTGTTTACATGATATCTCATGGTAGGAAAATTGGATTAATTTCAAACTTGATATGTTGATGCGTTATGATGTAAGGTAGAACCCTATTGATTTTGGTGGAGGTCAAAGGTCATTTGGTGTCGCAGGGGGTCAAACCCCGCAATCCTTTTTTACACGATATCTCATGGTAGGAAAATTGGATTAATTTCAAACTTGATATGTTGATGCGTTATGATGTAAGAAAGAACCCTAATGATTTTGGTGGAGGTCAAAGGTCATTTGGGGTCACATGGGGTCTCACCTCGAAATCCTTGTTTACACAATATCGCAAGGCAGGAAACTTGGATTCATTTCAAACTTGATATGTTGATGTGTTATGATGTTAGGAAGAACCCTATTGATTTTGGTGGAGGTCAAAGGTTATTTGGAGCCACATGGGGTCAAACCCGGAGATCCTTGTTTACTCGATATCTCATGGTAGGAAACTTGGATTCCTTTCAAACTTGGTATGTTGATGCGTTATGATGTAAGAAAGAACCCTACTGATTTTGGTGGAGGTCTAAGGTCACATAAAGTCCTATGGGGTCAAACCCCAAATCCTTAATTATACTACATCTTAAGGTAAAAAACTTGGAATTTCTTTCAAACTTGATAGGTTAATGGGTTTTGATCAAAGGAAAAACCCAATTAATTTTGTTGGAGGTCAAAGGTCATTTGGGGTCACATGGGGTCAAACCCTGAAATCTTTGTTTACATGATACATCTTCATAGGAAACTTTGATTCATTTCAAACTTGATATGTTGATGCATTATGATGTAAGGAAGAACCCTATTGATTTTGGTAGAGGTCAAAGGTCATTTGGGGTCAAAGGGGGTCAAAGGGGGTCAAACTCCGAAAACCTGTATAGGACAGCTCAAGGTACGAAACGTAGATGTATTTCACAATTAGTGTGTGTATGAGTTATGGTGAGTTGAAAGTACTGTACCCTTTGTTTTTTGTGGAGGTCAATGGTCATCTGGTATCACCTGGCATCAAACTCTGTAAACCTTGTTGGCAGAATATATGAAGACACAGTAGAAATTTGGCTTTTTGAATATAGAAGTGTTTTAGTTAAAAGAAAAACCAGTTACTTACAGGTTGAGTCAAAGATCACTTTGGGTCACCAGTTGTTACAACAAATGTAGCATTTTATTGAAAGGAGCATGTATGTATCATCAAAACCTCAGTGCATTTTTGCATTCTGGTTTATTGACTGGAGAGAACTCTTTGTATTGACTTCTTAAGAGAATTTACTAGTATAATATTCTCAGTTACTGCCACAGGTGAATACCATAGCCTATTCATCACATACTGGAATGGTTTCGTGGAGAAATTAAACGCTGTTCCGCAGTATCTTAAGTTGTCATGTGTCGTTGAGATAACCCTTAAGGAGAATTTCTTCATCGCATTACTTTTCGTGGGGATGTTTAAATTGCCAAGCTATCCAATATTGAACCTGGTAATGCCCCACTCAGATGCATGGACATTTTGGTCATAACTTGCAGTGCACTATCATTCATCAAGGACCAACGATGATCTCTAACAGTATCCTTTCGGGAAATGTGCATAACAGTGGTTTTGATTTCTTTGTGAGTGCTATCACACATAAACAGAATGAAAAACCATCCAGTTCACATTCTCCGAAGAATTCTTTCCAGGAAATTTAACCACCAATGTTGTTTAAAGTGGACTTGCTGTCCAATTATATACTACACTGCAACTTCCTCATTGAAGTAGTGCTGTATTAGGTTAGCTGGTTTGTCAGATGAGGTTTAAAGGACTAATTTGTTATTACCAGTAGCTCTTTTGCCTGTTTTCCCATCTCCATTGTTTCTTATGAGCACCAAGCACAAGTGCTGTATTGGAAGCATAATAATAAACATGGCATGGAGTGCTAGCCCAGGCTAGCACTGTGTGTAACTGTGCATTACAGGAAACTTTCTAAAGAGGGCTTGAGGACAACAGAGGCTTGAGTCCCCACCAGTAGTAAGTGAAACAACCCCTTTCCCCCATTCCAATGCTATTATACTCAGGACTGATTAGATTTTCTCAACCAACATTGAAGTGGGGGAAAGGGGGTCAGTGGCTAGCATGCCAAATGGATTGCAGACAATGTTCCACTTTTTTGAAGGGGTTTCATTTCATTTGCTTTGCCGGCACTTGTAGGTCAATGGACTCCTATGTTACTTCCTGACATAATGGATATAGAATGCAAGCAGTGTTTGCGTAATGTTGTTTTGAGTTTAGGTGTTTCGGTTTCGGAGTTTCCTTAAATGTTAATAGGAAAAAGTTGCCAGGGTTCTGCAGCAGTCACTATGGTGCTGCTCTACAATTAGATTACACTTAATTTTTGGGGGTCAGCAATAGGGCTAGGTTTACAGTGTATGGGTTGGGGCTTAGCATTTGGGTCGTTGTTAGGATTAGGTAAGGTTATGGATAAGGCTTAGCGCGCCTAACAGTCTGCGGCACCTTTAGTTTCAGTTACATGTGCAGGAATCAGGGTGGGGGGGGGGGCAAATGGTGAGTTCTCCCAAATGAGTTGAACTGAGGCCTACAGAGATGCCCAAAATTTCCCCACTGCAAAAATTTTTCAAAGTGGTTTACTCAAAACCCTCCCCCAGAAAAATGAATACGCTAACATTAACAATGTTCTGTTGAAAAAATATTTTCTTTTTCAATTGATAGAAGAAATAAAACAAACAGCATTTCATGATACACCCCTGCATCATCTAATACCTCCATATTGACGGCTTAGGAGACACGAGTTTGCATTAGCCAGTGGGGAAACGCCGCCCTGGCCCATCCCACAATTCAAGGGTCAAGTTCGTTGATTTGTACTTGCCTATAAGCACAACCAAACCAGCTCAAAGAACTGATTGAGCTATTGTAATCTGCCACTGTCTCTCTGCCTATCCGTCTATCTATTATGTCTGTTCACAATTGCCTTTAATGCTCTCAAGGCACATTTGTTAATGATTTGTAACGAAATGTGAACACATTGGTCATAAATTATAGGCCAGGCTACATGTTCTGTTCAGGAAGTTCAAGTCAAAGGTCATCTAGGAGTCATGAATGGCTGTTTTGTGAATATCTTGTAATTGCATATCTCCTCCCACAAATAGTACTTGATGTCCATGGAAGCTGGCTATAATGTTCCTTATGTAATGTTTTTTGAGTGGTACCAACCTAGATTTCCCTTATGCAAGGTCATTTGAGGCATACAATTAAGGTCAAAAGTTGGAACTGTTTTTGATGTGGTGCTATTGCTTTGCACTTGTTAGTGTGATAGTTACCAAACATGACATGTTAATAATCAACTTTTGAAGGGTTTGCAGTTTTTACCTTATGAAAGAGAAAAAAATTTCTGCTTATTTTGAAGTTCTCTAATTTTGTCTCCAGAATATGCCTTTAAAGGTCATAGATGTAAATATTTTGAAATGCTATTTTCCCCCAGATGCATTGCAAAATTGTCCCCAAAAAGTTGCCCAAAAGGATGAATGGCATGTGCCAATTACAAATTTCTTGTCCAATTTGGGATGAATAGTAGTTTAATATGACACCTTTCTGACCAATTTTGTGCCACCCGTCTATTTTTAGTCATCTTACAGATTTGGCTTACTTCATGTTTCCCCTTGAACTGAATTCCCTTTAACACTGTCGCGCTACTAGAGGTCAGTCCTGTAAGTTTGTTTCGGTTAGTATAAAGGGGGATTTCTACTGGTATTTCCATTGTTTGTTCATGCACAGAAGGCACTTTGTAAAAATAAATTACAGTTCTAGCACCAAGTCACATGAGACTGCTTCTAAACTAGCCTTGCTTGTGGAAGGGAGGAACAAGGGGGTCAAATTTCTTTTATTGTGTTCAGGGGGGAAGCTTTTACTTACTATTGTGTTATCACAACCAATTAAAGGTAAAGAGCAGTCCCCCCCAAACTTATTTTGAAGAAAAAGCTAAGTATTCACAATTTTCATCTTATTTCTCTTCAAAGTATCTTTCATTACATTTTATGATTTTACCCTTGCATATTTAAGGTAAACCAAGCAGTTATTCCTGGTAAATTTTACATTTGAAGAGAAGAAACATTGTCACATGACTCCCAACAACCATTCATGAAACTGGACAGTCTACTACTCTTCTGCAATTTGGGATGACTGCTCCTGCCCTTTAAACTTACCTTAATTCTGTTCATGATTACTTTATACTACACATATTATTTCCTGTAAAAGTAGCAAGCAATGCCTAAGGTGGTTATCATTTTACCTGGGAGAAATTAAAACATTCTTAATTGTGGTGGATACATGTGTTCAAGAAATAACAGCCATATATGACGAGTGCAGGCCCTGTAGTGATTATAACTGAATATCTATTGCATTGGGAGTGATTCTCTTGACTTTGGAAGTCATCACTTTGCAGTCATGACTAATTGGTCACTGTAAAAATAAACACTTGATTTCCTTCCTTGCCCAGTTGCACAATGTGATGATTGACAGGCAGTAATACTCCATGCAAAGACATTTAATCCAAGTCAAGAAACCCTAGCCAGTCACAGTATGCAGAACATGAAGAGGGGGTTTTGATTACAATCCTGCCTTAAGTACCAAGTAATTTTTTGCAACCTAAGTGGACTAGAAGCTCAGTGAAGTGATAATAATAGACCTCCAGCAGTGGGTTTGGAAACTTGATATACCTCAGTTGAACAACAGATTACTGAGGTTAGAAAATCAACTTTTTTACCGCATTTGAAACAGCATGTAATTCAAAAAGATTTGAGCTTCAGCACCAATGGTGCTATAGATTTTCGTATGGAACAGACGTAATTACAACAAGAAAGAACACAGTATTTTATGGTTTTAAATGTGTATATATGTCTTGTAAAAGGCCAATCCAGTTAGTGTTTCCATTATTTAACTTGACCACCTGCAATGTCTCGATCATGTTCATTATTACCTGACAGCCTGAGGGCAACATCCTTGATGCACAGTCATTGGAACAAAAATTTTAGTGACCAATAGGAACTGTCTGATCCAAAATGGGAGAATTAGATCATAAAGGAAGAAATTTCTGAAGAAAAAATTGTAATTTCACAGCAGGAAATGAAAGATTTGCCCATAAAAAGTTATATGTGGGTCAAGGAGCATGCACAAGCAGTGCAGGTGGCGTTCACTCTCTATCAACTTTCGGCAAATCAATGGAAATTATTATGTAACTAAACAACATGCAAATGAATTATCACTGCAGAAACTGCATATTACATTCAAATGATAAATGGAAAAACTTAATCTGTGATGTTAATTACTGAATATTCAACTTTAAATTGCAATTTTTGAAGATCAGAAAACTGTTTTGTGCAGAGTATTTCATTTCAGAGGGATTACCAACAGATTCCTTCTTTTGTTCAAAATGGGAGATTAAATATGAAAGAGAGTTTGTAACATATTGCATTGGCTGCTCCACTAATTATTGGACAACTGCACTTGATCAATACCAAAGTTCTTAATGTAAGGACATTTATACCTTAAAGCAGTTGTCAGAAGATGTTCTTAAATGGGGTGACCTTAGACTACACGGTCCACCTGAGTGCCCGTCTATTCCAACATTACATACCACAACCATATAATGGTGAAGTACAGTGGGTAGCCACGAGGGTGTTTTTGGGGGTTGAAACCCCCCCATGACCTACCCTTGCAATGCAAAAAACACCAAAAATAGCTGGGTTTTATCTCTCCCCTTCAACTTTTCCCCCATGTTGTACCCGCACCTCCCCCCCATGACACAATCCTGGATTTGCTACTGGTTTAAGTTCACTAAGAGTGGCAATCATACATGGCGGGGTTAATTAATTACAAGCACTCAAGGCTAAATCCATCTGCTTTATTAAAATGGCCATGTCTAGGGAGGCAGATACTTATCACTGAAGACAGTTCAATTGATTCTCCCAACCTACTCACATCGTGCCATGTTTTGTCAGATATGGAACTCCCCACTAAAACCCCCCGAGTGGCGGGTCTTTTGATGTAAACAATACTGCGTGAAATACAGTACTACTAGGTAATACACTTTGATCCTGACTGCTTGGTCACTCTAGCTAATTTTCCATAATTTACAAGCTTGTAAAGTGAAACTTTCTGCACCGTCTAGAGTCCACCGAGGATGTTTTGTGGACACTAGCAATAACTTTAACCTATGTGTGCTTATCACTGGTTCTCACCAAGACAAAGGGCTGTTCTTTGGGAAATACAGACACAGCAAAGTTGCTCACTCATTGCCAGGTGAACTGTGGGCTAAATAAGCAGGATCCTTTAATAAATAGCATATGTTTGATTAGACAGTTTCGTGGAAACACGCTGAAAGTGCAAACTGCCCTTTGGAGAGAACTTGTCTTCCTCCAACCCCTCCCTCAGCTGTCTAAAACTCTTATCAATGTGTACCCTGGTGCAGAAACATGCCTTAATGTAAACTGAAAACACTCTCAGTGCTTGCTTTCTCATATGAGCTTTTCAGCATTTCTTGAATTTGTTGTTAAAACAAAAAACTATGCCGATTAATTCTGAAAGAAAAATATAAGTGTAGTTTTGCATGGGTTGAGGAATGACTGCTTTAAACTGTGGAATTCTTAATGATGGTACAGCTTTGGGGGTTTGATGATGACATGTGGACTTGCAAAGATTCCAAATGCTTTGGGAATAATCCTAGATAATATTAAGTGGCAAGGTTTTTCTCTTCTCAGCCCATTATAGGCTATGGTTTGAGGACTGATCTTCAAAAGGCTGGCTTGACTCTTCCACGTAACCCTTTACCGTTGTTTGGGTCCTTTTGGACCCATGCAGAGAGCTGGGCTGTCACCCATCTTTACTGTTTCACACGGAGCTCGAAACTGCGAGTAGCTAACCAAAAATTCAGCCATAACAGCGAGAGAGACAATAGTTAAAGGTCACGGGGTCAATGGCCTACGGAAGTTGATGTGGGGCGGCTACGTCTGCTTTTCAACCACACCCGAGGCGCACAAATATGCCCCGATCGGAGCACAACGGTAAAGGGTTAACAAACTCTGTAATGACAGTATTTGTGCACATTATCTTGTTGTCTTTGATGAAAAAAGCCATTCATTTTAGTTGGAGGTAATCCCCAATTCCTATTGGTCCATTTTGGTCAGGTGACTGTACCTTTACCAGTGATAATCTCCTGGTAAAGATAACACACTCAACTTGGTCTGCACAAAATTTCACTCCGCACTCCTTTTCATTCAAAATAATGTTGTGAATGAAAAAACAAGGTTAAACAGCTCTGGCGGACTTGCTGCCTAGTCAGAACCTTTTCTAAAATGTTAACTTAATGATTCCTTGCCAGAGGCAGGCAAGGAATCTGTGTGATGGTGATATTTTGTGTGTAGTTAGTTAGTTAGTTGGATCGTTTTACGGCCCGGTTTCCAATCGAATGGTTCAAGTTGAGCTGACCACAGACTTTTTCCAGTTGTGGCTCACTGGCTTGTTTCCCCTACTCCATTGCTTATGCAGAGCATCACGCACAATGGCAGTAGGCCTACCTTTTTTAGAGCCTTTGGTATGAGTTGACCTGGGAAGCAAACCTGGGCCTTCCGTGTGAGAGGCGGATTCTCTTACCATTAGACCAAACACACGGTTTTGTGTGTGTGTTTGTGATGATGCTACTTGTAAACATGATATCTAAAGAGAGTGACAGACACTTGATTGTGGGTCTACCCGATGGTTGCAGTTCCTCCAGTGGGTTTCAATGTTCCCAAGGTTTGATGTTCCCCATTTTTGTATATCTCGATGACTTGGCGATGATTACAAGATTCGTTATTCCTGAGGTTTGATGTTCTTAAAAGGGCAGATATTCCTTACTTGGGGAACACAGAACCTCAAGAACAGAGAACCTTGGGAACAGTGACATAGCTCCCTTGATCGAGCAATGATTTGATATTTGGTAAAACACATTTGAGTTGAATGCAAGTTTTTACCATCTGACTCTTAAACGTTGACATCAACTCTGACCTATCAGGACTAAATTGGCAAAGCTTGAACTCATCTTTTAAGATAATAAGTCTTTAATTGTTTTTAAAGGGAGATTTAACCTGAATAATGAAGAAGATGCTGTAACTGAAATCTTCCATTTCCTCTCACTAAACAACTTTAGGTGCTGTTGGTGCTGTGTGTGCTCTAGCTAATATTTTGGGAGAAGATGTTTGCCATCTGCATGAGCTTGTCAAAGCTGGTAAGCTGGGTGCATCTTCTGAGCTTCAACGCAGATTAATTGCTCCTAATGCTGCGGTAAGACAGTAGTTTTTATTTTTCTTTAATGCTAAGCAGTACATGTGTTCTTTTCAGGTCATCTTCGACTGACCTAGCTAGCCAGTATATGTTGACAGTGATCATACTTTTAATTTGATCCTTTCCAAAGGCAAAACTGATGTTAATGCGTGTGTATGCATGTGTGTGTGACATTTTGATTGTAAACATGATATACTGTATCTCAAGAAGGCAACAGCAATCCCCCCCCCCCCCACATTATACTGTGCAACACAAAAAGCCCCATTGACAAACCTCCATGCGACATACGTTGGATTACTACTAGGCACCTTTTTACCTCTTATCTTCATCCTTTCCTGTTGTAAAACAATATTTGAATTGTTCATTTGTTCTCTCTTATTCCAATTAATTTTTACACCTGATAAATACCGACTTCCCACAGACAAGACATTTAAAGAGGGCATCTTCAAAACTTTGCTCTAATTTTCATATGCATACTTTTCCATCTTTATTTTCATTTGGTGTGTCTCTGAAATTTCTCCTTTTCGGTTACATAACAGGACACCCTTTAAAGAAGCCTACTGCTTTGTATAAAAATGCCATTGTTAAGAGAATAAATTAATCTTTTGTAAGAGCCAAAAATCAATTTGATTGCTCAATCATTCAAGTTGGACAAAGGCATGTCGCAGCCTGTACTCTTTACATACTTTACTGTACAAGTTTTCTATCACACAGATTCAGGTCAAGTTAGTTCACGTTCAACAAACGATGAATCATACTTCTCCCACAGTGTCAGTATTTTTAGCTGTGTTTTATAAGTACGTGTTATATATTAGGAAATGAATTCGTAAGGTGCGACTTATATGTTACTTAGTGTCTCCAATGGCCAATCAAATTAAGTAGATGATCATCAGAGGTCAGAAGTTTAAATTTGTAACAATATATCTCAAAAACTGTGAGGATCTACACTTAAAATATGAATTGAGGTACCCCCTGACATTACGTTCAAAGGTCATTTGCTGTCAAAGGTCATTTGCTATCAAAGGTGCAAATCCTGTAAAACATAATAACAGCATAAACTTCATTCAGAGATTCCATTCACTGAAGGTCTTTCCTTAATGATTATATTGAGCTCCACAGTGTTGTGTTTGTTGTTTTCTCTATAGAAAAATCTGGTTCTTAGTTTCAAAAGTTGTCTCAACATGAAATCTCAGGTTTTTTTTCTTTCTTATAACAGTTTTTTTCTCTGTTTTGTTTAGGTCACAAACAAGTTTGGTGTGCCTGGTCTCAAATTTGCTTTAACAAAATTTGGGTATTATGGTGGGATACCGCGATCACCATTATTGCCTTTGGGAAAGGAGAAACAAGAACTGTTGTTGAATGATTTTAGAGGAGATGGCTTTCTGAAATAAAAATTAGAGGTATAATTTGTAGCATTGGACAAAATTTTTTACTTCAGGTTGCATTTTGATTTCAGCAACAGAAAGGGTTATTGTCCCTGCCATTTTTGTGTTTAAAGTGTACCACAAGTCTAAATTTGCACCCAATTTCAAATTCTGTAGTAAGTGAGGAATAATTCATGATGTCACTATGGCTGTGAACGTGTACTGATTAATCACTACACTATTTCATATGGAAGAAACATTTAGTACGGAGCTACAAGCTGTTAATCGCAAAACCTGTGATTGACAGTTCCTATCCATTTGTATACTCAGATGATGCCTGGTTTTTGTTGATTCCTTGCCGTAGGCAGGCAAGGAATCTATGCGATGGTGATGTCGTGTGTATGTGTGTGTGTGTGTGTGTGTGTGGGTTTGTCTTTGTGTAAAACAGAGGACCTAAACAATAGACTTCCAGGTCCTCGGTAGTAAATTCAAAAGATTTCTCAAGTCCTTGGTTGTCTAACAATAGACAGTCTATTGTGAAGGTTAGGGTTAAGTAAGCAGACACAATGGAGATAACAATGAAGTCCTCAGTTGTGTGTAAAAACACGACTGGGTGTGCGTGTGTGTGTGTGTGCGTATGTGACGCTTTGGCTTGTAAACACGATATCTCGAGAAGGGTAACTCTGAGGGATCTCATACTTGGCATGTGGATTGCCCATATTGAGTAGATGACCCCTATTGTTTTTGGTGGACGTCAAAGGTCACTTGGGGTCACGAGAGGTCAAAAGGTCAAAACTTTGTAAACACGATATCTCAAGAACAGTACATGTGACTATGCTCATATTTGGTGTGTGGGTTGGTCATATTTAGTAGATGATCCCTAGTGATTTTCTAGGAGGTCAAAGGTCATTTGGGGTCACGAGAGGTCAATAGGTAAATTCCTTAGAAATTGCTTGTAAACACGGTATCTCAAGAAGGGTAAGTGTGACTAATCTCATATTTGGTGTGTGCATTGGCTATATTGAGTAGATGATCCGCATTGTTTTTGGTGGAGATCAAAGGTCATTTGGGGTCACGAGAGGTCAAAAGGTCAAAACCTTGTAAACACGATATCTCGAGAACGGTACATGTGACTATGCTCATATTTAATGTGTGGGTTGGTCATATTGAGTAGATGATCCCTATTGATTTTCTTGGAGGTCAAAGGTCATTTGGGGTCACGAGAGGTCAATAGGTAAATTCCTTAGAAATTGCTTGTAAACACGGTATCTCAAGAAGGGTAAGTGTGACTAATCTCATATTTGGTGTGTGCATTGGCCATATTGAGTAGATGATCCCTATTGTTTTTGGTGGAGATCAAAGGTCATTTGGGGTCACGAGAGGTCGAAAGGTCAAAACTTCGTAAACACAATATCTCGAGAACGGTACATGTGACTATGCTCATATTCAGTATGTGGGTTGGTCATATCGAGTAGATGATCCCTATTGTTTTTAGTGGAGGTCAAAGGTCATTTGGGGTCACAAGAGGTCAAAAGGTCAAAACCTTGTAAACACGATATCTCGAGAACGGTACATGTGACTATGCTCATATTTGGTGTGTGGGTTGGTCATATTGAGTAGATGATCCCTATTGATTTTCTTGGAGGTCAAAGGTCATTTGGGGTCACGAGAGGTCAATAGGTAAATTCCTTAGAAATTGCTTGTAAACACGGTATCTCAAGAAGGGTAAGTGTTACTAATCTCATATTTGGTGTGTGCATTGGCCATATTGAGTAGATGATCCGTATAGTTTTTGGTGGAGATCAAAGGTCATTTGGGGTCACGAGAGGTCGAAAGGTCAAAACTTCGTAAACACAATATCTCGAGAACGGTACATGTGACTATGCTCATATTCGGTATGTGGGTTGGTCAAATGGAGTAGATGATCCCTATTGTTTTTGGTGGAGGTCAAAGGTCATTTGGGGTCACGAGAGGTCAAAAGGTCAAAACTTCGTAAACACGATATCTCGAGAATGGTACATGTGACTATACTCATATTTAGTGTGTGGGTTGGTCATATCGAGTAGATGATCCCTATTGTTTTTAGTGGAGGTCAAAGGTCATTTGGGGTCACGAGAGGTCAAAAGGTCAAAACTTCGTAAACACGATACCTCAAGAACGGTACATGTGACTATGATCATATTTGATGTGTGGGTTGGTCATATTGAGTAGATGATCCCTGTCGATTTTCCTGGAGGTCAAAGGTCATTTGGGGTCACGAGAGGTCAATAGGTAAATTCCTTAGAAATTGCTTTTAAATGCGGTATCTCAAGAAGAGTAAGTGTGACTAATCTCATATGTGGTGTGTGCATTGGCCATATTAAGTAGTTGCTCCCTTTTGTTTTTGGTGGAGATCAAAGGTCGTTTGGGGTCACGAGAGGTCAAAAGGTCAAAACTTCGTAAACACAATATCTTGAGAACGGTACATGTGACTGTGCTCATATTTGGTGTGTGGGTTGGTCATATTGAGTAGATGATCCCTATTGTTTTTGGTGGAGGTCAAACGTCATTTGGAGTCACGAGAGGTCAATAGGTAAATTCCTTAGAAATTGCTTGTAAACACGGTATCTCAAGAAGAGTAAGTGTGGCTAATCTCATATTGGGTGTGTGCATTGGCTATATTGAGTCGATGATCCCTACTGTTTTTGGTGGAGATCAAAGGTCATTTGGGGTCACGAGAGGTCAAAAGGTCAAAACTTTGTAAACACAATATTCGAGAACGGTACATGTGACTACACTCATATTTGGCGAGTGTGTTGGCCATATTGAGTAGATGATCCCTATTGTTTTTGGTGGAGGTCAAAGGTCATTTGGGGTCATGAGAGGTCAAAAGGTCAAAACTTCGTAAACACAGTATCTCAAGAACGGTACATGTAACTGTGCTCATATTTAGTGTGTGGATTGGTCATATTGAGTAGATGATCCCTATTGATTTTCTGAAAGGTCAAAGTTTATTTGGAGTCAGCATGTTCAAAGCCTGACAAGCTTTCCTGCACAGTCTTTCAAGAAAGGTCACTTGTAGGGTCCTGTAACTTGCCTGTAGATGGCACATAGTGAATACATGGTCCCAGAAGTTTTTGGTGGAGGTCAAATGTCATTTGGGTTCACAACAGGCAAGGGGGGTCTCAATGTAGGAAGATTGGATGCCTTGCATGTGTACTTTGTGGGCACATTATGGAGCCCTGTTAATTGAAAAACATTGCAAAGCAATGTCAATGTGAAAAAAGGCCTTACATTTCAGTGGCAAGGAATCACTAAGCCTTTTGGCTTTCTGGTTAAAAGAAGGGTTTAAGGTCACAACAGTATTTGGTATGTTAGAAAGGTACTTATTCTGAGCATTTTGGTGAAATTTTCATTAAAGTCCAATTTGTGGTTCCCAAGATATGAGCAAGTTAAGTTTTCACATTTTCTTCAAAGAGTGAACTTGAAGCAAGCACATATGACATCACATCCCCACATTAATGGGCAGTCTTTTGTTTTTCTTTAAACTTTATACTGGATTTTCTCCTCAATAATCCCATATTATTAAAATGTAATTGCATAAAGTTGCATGAAAATTTTAGAAACTTTGCCTTTCCCACAAGGAGGTCATAAACTCCTATTAACTTCAAGGCTAACACAACAGTCTAATAAAACAAAGGAAAACAAGCAATCCTTGTCAATGTGAGGAAGTGATATAAGCTCTGCTGCCCTCAAACTCACTTTTGAACACAAATCTACTGACTTCATTTACCAATATCTGAAGAAATACATGTCCAATTTGAATGAAACTTCCACCACACTGTGTTTTGTTCCTCTTTCACATATGAAAATTAAATTTTTGCTTTCCCCTTTCAGTGGAATATTCTGGGCATATGTGAACCTTTTAGGCTTCAAAATATCAGAATAATTTGATTTTATCTTGCAAGATAACAACTATTATTTCTACGTTACATTCAGTATCAAACACTACATACTGATTTTTTTTTTTTTTTGTGGTAAGTCAATCATGATTAATCGCTAAACAATAGCAGATTTTTGAGATTAAAGGTTGAGTTATTTTGCTAAATGTTCACTGCCCTATGTACTACTCAAATGATACTCTTTGAATATATGTATTTTTTCCTGAAGGCTTCTGCACCTTATACCAACATGTGATAGCAATCTTACTGTTATAATGTGATGTGATTAAACGAGAGCTCTCTGTGCAAGCAAACAGGAAGGCCATAAAAGCATTTTCAATCTCAAAGGGAAACAAAGCAGGTAATATCAGTTGTACAAGTTTTTCCCAAGTTATTTTGCAATGGACTGTTTTGTTTTAAGTGAAAAAATTCCAACATTTAATATCTGAATAATGGCACAAGTTATGACAATGGGAGTTGAAAGGGTAACATTTATTTGGCAACCTCTGAAATAAATATTTTTAAAATTCTGTACTCGATGTACACTTTAAGTATGACCGTTAGTAGATGTGGTCTAAATCTTGTCAAGACCAGGGCAGTTATCAGAATTTTTCTCTCGCTTCTTTCCCTCTACTTTTTTTTTCCATCTGCTTGCCATGAAAAGGCCTCTTACAGAAACTATGCTTAGCTTGTGTGTGTTAACTCTGTTATGGTTTTTGTTTTTAATGCTTTGTTTTTCTACCTAAGTTGGGCCTCTAGCTTGGATAACAGGTCTTTTCTGTTTCCTAGTGTCCTTCATATTGTTCATGATTTCATGTAATATTAGTTTTAAACTTGCTGTTTTTTTAAAATCCATATAAAAATTAGATTTGACCGCCAATTTTTAAACTGTGTGAGTTCTTAATGGAGGAGGTTTGATCACCTTTTACCAGGGTATGAGCTCAAGGCAAAGGACTGAAAAGTTTTTCAAGTAGTGTAGATGCAAATTGGTGTAAAATTTCCCAGTTTTAGAGGAATAACCTTGAATGTTATAAATTGTAATAATTTAATCAGATATCAATTTTTTTCATCAGTGGATGACTTTTCTATTACTTTTTTTGGTCAGGATGTGCAGGAGGAGAATGTCCATCATGGTTAAACACCTGGCTAAGTAATATAAATATAAATATCAAGGCTTTACTTTTGCAGCTGACAAAGAGACTTTTTTCGTTTTTTTGTAACCTTTGCTAGTGTATCATTTCCGATTTAGTTCAGAGGTGTGAAAAATTGAAGTGTACCTCAAGACAAAAAATTCAATTATATAAATGAAATAGCATGAAAAATGAATTCTAACAGTCTAACTCCCATCTTCATAGGACATTCTTGAGCCAAGGTATAAAAGAGTGGAATTCATTCACTCAAATTAAAATGGTACATTGCACAATAATTTGTACTGTCATTATTGGACTACTCAGTTACAATCTTTGTATTTCTTTGTTTTTGTGAAAGTTACTGCACCTTGTACCAAGGTCAGGTAGCACTCTTATGGAGTGATGTGATTAACTAAGCTCTCTCTGTGAACATGCAATGCAAGCAAACAAGAAGTGTTCAAGGTCATAAAACATTTTTAATTTTAAAGGTAAACAGAACAAGTAATGTGATTTGTAGTTAAAGAAAGTCACAAATTATTGTGCAATGGATTGATCTCTTTTAATTTCAACATTTTGTATTTGGGCTCAAAAATGTCCTGTGAAGATGGGAGGAGGTGGACCTAATGATTTCATTTGTCATGCTGTTTAATATGTATTTTTTAATTTTTTGACTTGAGGTACACTTTCGTAAAGATTCTGCAACTAAGCTCTGTGTGGAGGTCTTTCAAGATTTATGGTATCTGGGCATTTCATAATGATATTCTGGCTGTCACTGGTTGTGCCAATTAGGTGTGTTATCAATGTGCAATAGCAAATGTGCTACAGTGATTGCCTGATTGTCATGTATTCTTTTTCCCCTCTTTCAGCACATTTTGTTCTCTTGTTAACACTGATAGCATATTCTTCAAGTCACTGAATATTGATGTGTTATATATTTGCTGTGCTCTACATGGGAATTGGCCTAAAATTGTTATGGCCTAAGGCAAAGTTCTTGAAAATGAAAAATGCAAACAAAGAAAGCAACTCTGTAACCCTGTCATAAACTTGAATGCTACTGTGTTACATCAGATGTATACATTGCAGTACAAGGACTGTTTCTCTCCAGGACAATGACTCCTTGTCTGACTCCAATAATTTATTTTGTCAACCATTTATACACATGCAGATGCCATTTGATTAAATGGATAAAGGAAAGTGGAGAGGAGGGGCAAGGGGAGGGTGAAGGTAGGCAAGGGTGAATAAACAATCAGTTTTTGGAAGTATAGAGACAATTGTAAATAAAGAAGCTTTTACCTTTGTAAATTATACAAAAGTTAATTTATGATGAGAATTGTGCTTTCTTTTCTTTTCTTTTTTTTCTTTTCTTGCCCTTGTACATTCATGCTTTGATGTGAAATTAAAGGAGCGGTGTATATTGATGGCATAAAATCATTACCATGTATGTAAAACAAGGAACCGTTTGGTTTAGAAGTGTAATCTCCACACCCCAAAGAGTTCCAATATTCCTTACCCACTTACCTGAGCCCCTCCCACAACTGTCTAAAGTTCATGCTCATCCTGACACAATCTTAGTTTATTGCATCAGGGTTAGTGTACAAGACCCTGAATGTGTATGAATCAAAACACTCTCATTACAGCACATGCTCTGCAATATGAGTTCCTGTCAATCAGAAACCAATTGAGATTTTCTGTTGACTACTACACAAATTGTAATTAAGGATAAGAGGATAAGTCCTTTAAATTACCTCAGTGGGGTTTATGATCATCATTTGTTTACATGAAACTAATATGCTTTTATGTAAAACCTGCCTTTCTTCTTGCCTTTAAGATTTCATATATTGAAGTAAAATTATCAATCCATGGATTTATGGTGGTGGGTGGACTGGTTTGTGTGGGTGGATGTTTGTGACTCTTGTATAAGTCAAACACCTCATGTAAAGATACAATTAATAGATGCATGTCTCCTCCATCTTGAAACAGAGAAGACCCAAAACCAAGATCTTGTAAAAATGTCACCCAAGGAGGCAGATGTGAGATGTGGATACTTAAATTTATTGATATACTTCATTATATATTAATAGAATACAACAAACAAATCTCACAGAAGAGTTAATTCACCTTTGCATTGGTGTGTTGTTGAATCTTCATCTGACTAACTCACAGAGGTAGTTCACAAAGGACTAGCAGCAGTATAAAGAATAGCAGTTTTACGTCATTTTCATTCCACACCAATTGTATGGTCCAGTGATTAGCATCTAACTTGCAGTCAGGAGGTTGGGAGTTCAGGTCCCGGCTGGGTCATACCCAAGACTTAAAAATTGGAACCTACTGCTATTGTGCTTGGTGCTCAGCATAAGCAATGGAGTAGGGAAAACAAGCGGGTGTGCCACAACAGGAAAAAAGGCCTTGGCTGGTTCAACTTGAACTAATTGGTTGGAAACTGGGCTGTAAAACTCCAGCTAACTAACTAATTTCATTTTCATTGCCTTCAAGGCCAGTAAATTTTTTTCAGAAAGGCAAAATGTGTATAAATTATATTATGGCAAATGGAAATTTTTTAGGTGTGGGTCAGTTTAAACAATTTCAAGCACTTCTCCCCTCCTTTCCCAAAGCTATGCTCCTGTTGCACTCTGCATTGATGACTCACTTCACCTACATGTGTAAAAGAGAATTTGCAACATGTTCTCCTTTCATCTAATAGAGTAGCAGTTAAAAAACAATTTGTTGTGGTGACCTAAATTTTTTACACTGGAATCTTTGGGAACCTCATCGACAGGTTGTTAAGAGCAGCAGAGTCATATCGTGGACAGACAAGTGTAGCACCACTATGAGTTGGTACAAAGCATGCAGAAAGCTTTGTCCTAAAATGCCTCTTATCTATTGAAATGGCACTTCCCAAGCCTTATTTACTTCATAAATAGGACCCTTTGTGGGCTTGGGGATGTAGAATTTGCCCACAGTATTTTGCGCCTGTCGCAAGAGGGGACAAAAGGGAAACCAGATTTGAACTTGAAGCACATGTGAAAATAAATTTAAACTTTGAACTTTTATTGAGTTGACTGACATATTCATGTTTGTCATTAAATCTCATCTAACTAATTCATATAAATAGGGGAAAGCTATGATATTGTTTAAAATAAATATTAGAAAATGCAAAAAGATACGTTCAGCTGAGGGGGTGGGGATGAAATGTAGCAATATTTTTCTCTCTTGAATTTTGTCATGACTCTGTAAAGTATTTGTCAACCCTTTGAGGGTTCGACCACCCATGCAGATTACTGACCACTGTTGTAGAGTATGATATGTTAGATGTTTAACAATCTAGTCTTTAATTACCTGTGTGTCTGATACAAGGTAACTTTTAACTACTATCACCTTCAATTGTGTAAATTTTCAGTCAAAAAATGCAGGAGTATCTTTGTTTACAATTTGAGACAATAGCAATAATTGAAATATTGTGAATGTAATCATACAGTAAAATCTTGTTGAAAATATAAACAGCCTAAGTTTTTGCTGAAAGTCTGTGAAATAGATAAAACTGGAACAGTTCCAGTGATGTCTAGACTTTATCTACAATACAGTACTTGAGTCATCTAGAAACAGGAAGTTTGTCAAAGTATGACCAAGAAAAATATGAATACATGCAGCAGTGATACTGCCACAGGCATATGAGGCAGGGGGAGGGGCACTTGCTCTCCCAATTGGAGCAAAAACAGCTGGTCCATTTGGGCAAAAGATGCCCTGGTCCATTTGGGCAAAAGATGAGCAAAACATGATAGATGGTGTTATTTTTTGGGCAAAAATTGCTCTTGCCCCCTCAAAAAAAATGGTTGTTTCTAAAATCCCCACAGCCCCCACACCCACAACCCACGACCCACAACCCACAACCCACAACCTTGATTGACTCATAGGTCGTGGGTCGAGGGGGTTTCAGTAATGTATATATGGTTATTACTAAAACCCCCACAACCCACAGCCACTTACGCAAAACTCGGTTAAAGGCCAAGTGCAAGGTCGTGGGTTGAGGGGTTTTTAGTAATGTATATATGGTTATTACTAAAACCCCCACAACCCACAGCCACATACGCAAAACTCGGTTAAAGGCCAAGTGCAAGGTCGTGGGTTGAGGGGTTTTTAGTAATGTATATATGGTTATTACTAAAACCCCCACAACCCACAGCCACATACGCAAAACTCGGTTAAAGGCCAAGTGCAAGGTCGTGGGTTGTGGGGGTTTTAGTAATGTATATATGGTTATTACTAAAACCCCCACAACCCACAGCCACTTACGCAAAACTCGGTTAAAGGCCAAGTGCAAGGTCGTGGGGTTGTGGGGGTTTTAGTAATGTAAACTTACTGAGTTTTCTTGAAGATGTCTCTTCATCTCTTGATTCTGGGTATGGCGTTGATGTCATTTACCTTGACTTTTCAAAGGCTTTTGATAAAGTTCCATTAGGTAGGCTAATGGTTAAACTGCACAGGTTAGGGGTTCAGGGCAATTGTGCTGATTGGATAAATTCGTGGCTTCATGGTAGATCTCAGAGAGTTGCTGTCAATGGTAACTTCTCCTCTTGGAAAGAAGTCACAAGTGGAGTACCGCAGGGTTCTGTCCTTGGCCCACTTCTTTTCTTAATTTTCATCAATGATATTGATAGTTCTCTTACATCTCGTATAAGTAAGTTTGCAGATGATACTAAGCTTTATAGGAAGATTAGCATTTTGGATGATGCCTTACTGCTGCAGAAAGATCTGGATAGGTTATTTTCTTGGTCTCAGACCTGGCAAATTTCTTTTAATGCAGATAAGTGTAAGGTCCTTCATTTTGGTCCCAAAAGTTTTAGCTATGATTATAACATGAATGGTTGTGTTTTAAGTAATGTCACCTCTGAGAAAGATCTGGGTGTTGTAATTACTGGGGATTTAAAGTCATCAAGGCAGTGTGCAGCCACTGCTGTAAAGGCTAATAGAGTGCTTGGATTGATCAAGAGGAATTTCATCAATTTTAGTAAGGATATTGTGCTTAATTTGTATAAGCAGTTGGTAAGACCCCATCTTGACTATGCAGCTCAGGCTTGGAGTCCCTTCTATGAAAAGGACAAGTTTCTTTTAGAGCAGGTTCAGAGGAGAGCCACTCGCCTCATTCCTGAGGTGAGAAATTTGCCTTATCATGCTAGGCTTAAACATCTTGGGCTTACCACCTTGGAGCTGAGAAGGATTAGGGGAGACATGCTCCAGGTTTTCAAGTTCCTTTGTGAAAGGAATCCCCTTCTGACTTGTAGTTATTTAAGGGTTCAAGGAAATTCTCGGGTGCGTGGGCATTGGAAAAAGCTTGAAAAGCCTTTTGCAAGGCTTGACATTAGGAAGTTTAGTTTCTCCCATAGAGTTGTCAACGAGGGGAATTGTCTACCAGATTGGGTAGTAAACTCCCCCTCGGTTCACTGCTTTAAGGTTAACATTGACAGGTTTTTCCATGGCTGTGGTAGAATCTGATTGTTTGGGGCTGTTGTCAAGCTTTGGTGGTTTGACTTTTGATTAGGGCTTGGACTTCAGGGCATCTTATGGGGCCTTGGCCCTCCTTTGCCCTTCAACCTGTTATGTTATGTTATGTTATATGGCTATTACTAAAACCCCCACAACCCACAGCCACTTACGCAAAACTCGGTTAAAGGCCAGGTGCAAGGTCGTGGGTCGAGGGGGTTGTAGTAATGTATATATGGTTATTGCTAAAACCCCCACAACCCAGACCCAATTACGCAAAACTCAGTTAAAGGCCAGGTGCAAGGTCGTGGGTCGAGGGGATTTTAGTTCCTTATGTGAAAAACCTTAGCCTTTGGGCAGATGTGGGGGCCGGGGGGGGGGGTACATGGGATATAGTAACTGTTCATTGACACAAGGATTGTTCTTGTATTCCAAGGTTCATCTTGTTTGATTTTCATTATCCTGTCCATTTTTAATGGGCAGTGTTTATGAAAGGCTTATTAAATCATTCCAACAAGATTATTACACAGTAATAAAAATGTTATCTTAAATATCATAAATAAAGTTAAGGTCAATCACACTGAGATATGTAACAAAATTTTGAAGACTCCAACTGGACTAATGCCCTTCTTGCTGAGGTTACTGAAATCTCAACAAGAGGAGGTGGGTTTAGTTATACGATGAATGCAGTACATTGCTAAGAGATGACTTACATCACCAGAAGTTAATGAGGATGCAAATTGTATTTGCTGAAATGGCATCGTGTATTATCGATAAGAGGTGCCAAGTTTTTAGTTATTCTCCTGTACGGAGGTAGCTATGATGAACATAAAGGGTCAAACAACTTGTAATACACTTTTTTATGCAGTCAATCTACACATTACTTAATTGAAACCTTTTATATAACAGGAATAGAGATTTGCAGCTGTTCGATAAATTACTGCAACAGTAATATAATTTTTCAAAATTAAAATGATGTGAATGAAAGATAAAAATACAAATAAAATATGGAAGTTTTCTAAAAAGGCAGTAAAACTAAATAACAAGTTTGCTGATGACTGTATAAAACGCACCTCACATCGTCATCCCTTCCCACTGGAAAATACCACTTAAAATCCTTTTCATGTTACACGTCATGGTAACATGAAATTTGGAATGGGTGAATACTACACATTATTCCACTAAATAGCCAAGTTCAGTTTGAAGAAGATCACGTTGAACCTTATTTAGAATAAGTCCTTCATCAATCTGTAACATCTGAGGAAGAAAGTAAGGGTACCTTTTCCGGATACAACTTCGTGAAATGTGGTAGTAATAATCAGTAAAGCCTGATGAAACTTTTTTGGGGGAAAATGGATCATGTTTATTAATCGGATATTCCCAAGCTCCTTGGTGCCAAATCACAATGTTGTTTGGTGGCTCAGGAATTATTTGCTCAAATGGAAGGTTACAATGCCAACACTTGTATCTATCTTTCCTGACTTTTTCCTTTCTGATTACAACAAAGTCATTGTTGTTGTGATAACACTTCGTAAATGAAGCGTTGTAGTCACTATCCAAGTTTGAAACCTGGTTCACATTGTAATGTGAGTTTAATACCCTTGGTCTTGATTTTGGCCTACCTCCCTTTTGACCGGTGCCCGGTTTGTTTTTTGTTATGAGGGCAGTCATGTTCGACTTGGTTTGTTGTTTTTCATCCATTCTAAATGATCGAGTAAATTATTTGTTTTATATGCAATTGCTAAGCTATGCTTACATGCTTTTTAGACTTATACCCACGACAGTCACAACTAACATGTTTCGCATTGACTGTACATGTGTAACATGCTTTGCGGTTCTTGGAATGAACTATGTACTGTTGCGACCCTTTCCATCCTGGTTTTGGACTTACCATGTTAGAAGCATTCAGTAAATCTTCTGCCCCTGTTACTATCAGCTGCACAGTTTCTACGGGTATACCCTTTTGGCAAAAAACAGCCCTAATGATTTCCTGAGGGAGAATAATATCTAAACTTGTGGATTCTGAATCATCCCTCAAGTTATTTGCCACCAACTTAATGTCTTTCTTTTTTCGCGCATCCTTGATGGTCAGATTTCTTATTTTGTGCAAAAATTCGTTTTTTTCTTCTGGTGATGCCGCTGTCCATTCATGCAATTGGACTAGTAGATGGGAATATTCAGGAGTTAAGGTAAAACTCCCCTGACCAATCACTGCCCTAGCCAAATTTGCCTCCATGTCCTTTTCTATTACCAATATGACATTTGAGAAATATTCAACAAATGTTAGTTTACGATTTCTGGATTTAAGTCCATCCTGAACTTGTTTCAACCTGTGGTTGAAAGCTTCAACACCATTCGTGTTAGGTCGAAGTTTGGTTGGAAATCCAGCTTTTCGGCGGGCACATTTGAGCAAACGTTTACTAATCATATCACCATGGGACATAAGCCAGGCAAATGATTTGCTATGATAGCCTACTGGCTTGTTTAGAGCAACAGTTTCCCATTGATTGAAATCTTCCTCTAAAGACTGCATTCTCTCTTCAAATGAATTTTTATCCTCACAATCAATTAATCCACCATGTTTAAAGACCACATGAGTAAATTGTGTGATATGGGAATTTGGAATGTGCAAATCTCGAAGTAAATAGTGTTTGAAATTTTGCTGGAAATGATTGCAACATCGCAGCAGCTTCCCATGTGGTTTCCATGCTTTCCAAATACTAGTCTCTGCATCAGTAACAATGACCAGTTTAACCTTTTTCATTTTTAATACATCAGTTGCGTTTACTATGTCATGGACTATAAGTTCATGTACAAATGCATTTCTTTGCTCATGAAATGCCACTGCCAGCATAACCCATGGATATGTACCATCTCTGCTTTTCAGTGATTTGTCCTGAGTAGCAACAATTGTTACATAAAAATTGTGTTGACCAAACGTTGTGTCAATCTGTAAAACAGATCCATCTTCCAAAAATCTTGAATTGTTATTCATATATTCAGTTTGGAAAACAAGGGTTATTCCTGGATAGCCATGTTGACCAATAATACTACTAACAGGTAGTTCCTCATTGAAATGAAGAATCTCCTGTAGGGGATCTTGTCTCCCTGATTGGTATCGACAGTTATAAACTGATTTTGGCGATGGCAGAGAACACGGATCCATCATTAACGGATCTCGGCGATGGTATTCCCGAACAAGTGTGCTTGGTTTCTCCTCACTCCTTAGCTTGAGCTCTTCTAGTGTACTATGTGCCAGTTTGCCAGTAAATGACCTAGTACTTGATTTACTGTTCCCATGGGTGTTTGGGATGAAGTCCACACATGAGACAGTTACTGGTAAAGTGTATTGCAGAAAAGCTACATTGTTAACAATGTTGCCGTTTTTGTCAATGAACCAATTTATCTGTCTTCGCAAACCATGTTGGGGAATGCAGTAAGTATTCCAGTACAGAAAGAATTCATTTTCCTGTAAAACATACACCTGCACTGGTACCGATAGATGAACCCTTTTGGCTGTCCCATCACTAACACCAACAACCCACCGATAATGCCGGAGTTCTTTGGAATAAGTACCATTGCCATCAGCTCGAATGTCATTTGGTTCTACCTTCTTAGTGTCTATCAGAAATATGGCATCTTGCCGTACACATAAAGGTCTTTGTGTGCAAATCATGTTCACATGTTTTTGGGGATCAAAAATCAGGTCAGAAAGCTCTTTCATAGAGTAAGGGGACTTATTGTGCAACTCAAATACTGGTATTGCGGTATTGTTTTGCCAATGGGAACTTTTACAAAAGTAGCCGTCTGTGGCATTTGTGCCCCTAACTCCTTCATGGCAGTTATTTCGATTATTTTCTAATTCACTGCAGTCAATATTTGCTGATGATGTTGAGTGAATTTTCTCTGAATCACACACATCGGAAGATTGCAAAACAAAACAAAATCGCGACAAGTTTCTTCATCCCTTTGTCTTTTCATTGGAACAACTTGGCAATATTCTTCTTCAACCTCAAAACCACTGTAAGTTCTTTTAAAACTGCCTGTGAGAGAAGTTTCCTGTTTTACAGAGTGCATAATGGGTGAAACATTTGTTAACGGGCCTACGTATGGACTTATTTTAGACAGCTCTTGTTTCACGTTCCCTTTACACCCCATCCTTTGAAACATCCAGTTACATAATGAAGTTACACAAAGTTCAGGGAAACGTGCAGTTATAACACCTGCTGAGTTGCTTCCCCCGTAATTGTTACTAATTGGATGTGTATCTATAATGGCAAGTTCACTGTTATGTGGTCTGCAAATGACAAATATGTATGGGGGGCAAGTATATAAAAGAGCAAAGCTTTCATTCTCATTCGTTTCTAAAATTCTAGTAAGTGTTTTGCAAAGTTCTATCTTTGCAACTGTGAGTTCCTTTTCCTGTGTGAAAGGAAGCTCTAGGATAAAGCTACATGGTTCAATTACTGCACATGATAACATGATGTTGTAGGCTTCATCAATGCTATAGTGTTTACCCATAGATCTCTGAAAATTGATAGTATCAGGGAAATTCAAAATTGTGTCCTGAGTGATGTGAGCAAGATTTACAACCTGATTTGACGATCGCATGAGTTTTATCTGCAACTAGGAGACACAAGAAAGAACATGCATTCAGTGTACCTGATGAAGTAGACACACTGTGTGTGTTACACCCCTTCGCAAAGGCCATATCAAGGGCCTCAGTCACACTTGTCTGACTAACAGCAAGGTTCTCAACAAACACATAATGATTAACTAGCTGTTGTAGGATATGTTCAGCTGTTGGTCTTAAATTAGCCTCAAAATTGCAACATGCATTAAACAGTTCCGTCAATGGTCTCCAGCTTTTATTTTGGAGATCTTTGTATTTCGTAGAATGCTTAGGCAGTCGCCTGTGCTTTATGCATCTTCTGAGAACCTCTACAGCAGGAACCCCACTTAGTTCATTGATTTCCGCATTGTACGGGAAGCTGGCATCTGGGTTTACAAGAAAGAACAGGGTCAAGCCTAATGACCATATGTCCATCCTTTGAAGGTCAAGAAATGAGGCTTGCGCCTTACTTCCCAAGAATGCCTCCGGTGCCATGTAAACTGGCGAGCCTCGATATAAGTTCGTTGTGCTTGTCTGAGTAACACTTCGTGTTTGCAACAGTGTAGAACGTGATTCACCGAAATCAGTCAACTTGGCAGTCACAGGTTTTGTTGTCCACCAAAACTGAATGTCGTCTTCTTTGCAATGTTGATAGTGCACATTGCTGATAAGGATGTTATCAGGTTTTAAATCTCTATGACCAACTCCAATTTTGTGCAAAAAAGCAACACCTGAGATCATGTCTTTGGCAATGTGGTTATTGGTATGATAAAAATCTGTACATTTGTTCATGTCCTCCAAGCATTGAACAAATTGCTTTACATTAAACACAGGGTCAACATTTATGCCAATCTTCCTGAAATCAAAGCATTCATAGTCAAGTAACATGGCACTGTCTTTTATAGAGAATCCACGGATGTGTATGATATTTTCATGCCCAATTACCTTCTTTAGTAACATCGCTTCTTTTTTGAACAACTGCTTTTCTCTGTTTCCTTTTCCACTTAACTCTTTAATGACATAGGCTTTGCCATTTTGGAGAACTTTAAAGATGTTCCCAAAAGAACCATTACCAATAAATTCACTGCTGGAAAATTGTTTCTTGGTGAACTGTGGTAAGCCGATGTCATCTTCAAAGTCATGGGCATGCATAGACGGCAGCTCCTTTGGTGGTAGTGGCATTAGGAATGCCATCATTTAATCTGCAAAAATATTAGAATAAGCATTTTGCCTTGATTTTATACAAAAGCAAAGTGAGAAAGGAGCAAAACTGAACAAAAGGTTAATATTTTGCACATTCACTATCCACTTGCTGGACCATATAGGCTATGCCTTGTGACCCTTGTCATAACTACATTCCCACGTGGCAGGGTTGTTGATTTTTCATTTTTTTAAAAAATCAAGATTTAAATCAAATAAATCGATTAAAATCAGATTTTTTTTTTATTAAATCATGAATCATGATTTCAATCGTGATTTTACTCAACATGATTTAAATCAAACAATCCTGCCACAGGGCATGTTCATTATGTTAAAAGCAATTATGTTTTTTCCCACTTGTCATGTTTCATGCATGCTTGTGAAACATGAGTGCACTGTCCACTGATCACTTTGTAAAAACAAAGTGATCAGTTTTCATACAGGATGAAGTGGGAGTAAAGTTGACAGAGCTTTTAAATTTGAAGAAGTATGTCCAAAAGTATTGCCTGTATTCGATGCAGTCAAAAAGCCAACTAGAATTTTTGATGACTTATAACATCATGAACCAAGTACACTGCCAATGAAGTAAAGCGAAATTGGTTGTAGCAGGCTAATAAATTAATTTGACTTGTTGGGACGAGCTATCCTTTACTTTAATACCAATGAAGGCTGTTATGAAGGCTATTGAATGTTGTTCCAAACACTATCGACAATAAACCCAAAAGCAGCACCAAAATAGAAAACGCCATGTCGGTATGGTCTAGGTGAGCATCCGCCCCTTATAGGCACTTGCAAGGTTCGATGCTAAGTTCGAGTTATCAATTTTAGAATTTGCACATAGAAGCCATTATGCAGGATAATCGGTATAAATATTAAAAATTACAGTGCCCCACGACTGGTAAAATGGTGTGTACACCACTAAAAGGCACAGTGACAGCTCCAGAATGTCAAAATTGGGGGCATACTTGTGGCATATTAGAGTTAAAGCAAAATGTTTGGGAGGCAAACGTTTTCTTGAACACTGAAAGCTCAATTGGATGTGCAGAAACTTTATAAACATGTATGATATTGAAACTTGATACTGTTGGTGACCCCAAATGACATTCGACCTCCACCTAAAGCAATAGGCATCCCTCCCTACTCATAATGCATCTACATAACATGTATGACATCTGTTCAACCTTCCTAGCTTCAGATATTGTGTAAACAAGGTTTTCCAACTTTAACGACTGGGGACCCTACATGACCTTTGACCTCCACCAATAGGGCCCATCTACTCAATATGGCCAACCCACACACCAGATACGAGATTTGTCCGACTTACTCTTCCTGAGATGCAGTAGCGTGTTCACAAACAATTTCTAAGACATTTTCCTTTTGACCTCTCGTAACGTTAAATGACCTTTGACTTATACCAGAAACAATAAGGATCATTTAGTCAAAACAACCAACCTGCACATGAAATATGAGATTAGTCACAACTACCCTTCTCGAGATATCCTGTTAACATGCAAATGTACCACATCCATGCACATACTTTACACATGCACACAAGATGTCGACATCACCATAGCATTGATTCCTTGCCTGCCTTTGGAAAGGAATAAAAAATGTCCTGAAGTTTCCGTGCAAAAAAAAACAAACAAAAAAAAACATAACAGCATTCACTAGTAACATTTTACCACAAATATTGTAGTTTGAAAGGCATTCACTCATCCAATCTACAGTTTCACCCTGTGTATGCCAGAATTCCGAATTGGTACAGTTCTTTGTTTGACATAAAATATAAAAGCTCTTCCAGACAAAGCCAGACTTTTCAAATACAGAGGAAAAACTCCATCAAGTAAAATACTGTCCGCCTACTCAATACACCAGTCAGGAAGGAGGATTATGAGTTGTATCAAACAAGAATGCAAAAATGCATTCGGGTTTTGAATATATACGTAAATGTTCCATTTCAAATAGTCCCATCATGTACCATTATCTTCTTATTCAAATGTATTCTAACATGTTCATAAAATAAATTTTTTATGCCACATGGCCTTTGACCTCCACCACCGAAAAAAGGAATCATCTTCTCACATAATGTGCATCCACATACCACATGTGAAATCTATTGAATTTGCCCACCATGTGTTAACACCTAACAAGGCAATCATTCACATTTTGACCACAAGTGACCCAAGATGACCTTTGACCTCGGCCAAAAACAATAGGTTTCATGTCCCCACTATAACACATCCACAAGCCAAATAAGAAATCTATCGGAGTTTCCCATCTTGAGATACCAAGTTTTCTAGGTTTTCAGACTTTGACCCCTGGTGATCCCTGATCACCTTCGACTTCCACCAAAAGCAATAGGGTTCTTCATCTATGAACCAAGTTTGAAAACTGCCAGACATTCCTATCTTGAGATATCGTGTTAACGAGCAAAGTATCACAAACACACACACGCCATCATGAAAGCATATAGGTTTCTCTTATCATCCAAACCAAAAACCTTGTTAAATTAAATGTGCAGAAGAACTTTGTTTTTGGTGGAGAGGTCAATAAGCAATATTTCCAAATTTTTCCTTTCCATTGCCATGGCTTCCTAGCTTAAGGAGCAACTGCAAATAGACTTAAATAATGCACCAGGTTGCATATTAGGATACTACTTTTGGGCCAAAGAAATATTTCTCAAAAGGAAGGGGCCACTCCTTACACTCTTTTATCAAATTCAATGGTCTTACGTTGAACCTGCACTGTCTTCAAAGCGACAAAGGGATTTTATGGCCTAGCTTAGGCCTAGGCTACTTGGAAACAAATTCTCACCAATAATTAACACCATGCCAACTAGCTTGAATAGTGCATTGTGGGAAGGATTATTAATCGAGGAACAATATTACGATTAACTTCCCACCCTGCAGTTTTAAAGCACCTTTAGTTAGCATGAGGTCTAAGAAGAAATGACAACCCCTCATAACATATGTCAAAAATCAGAAAAGTTCTAGGCTAGGGTGTCCATTCCTTTGTGACAGAAAAGAAAGGAACCCTTCCCAACTATCTAAGTGGAGCGCCACCATCGGTTGGCGTGTAGTATCAGAAAATTTTTTGCCTCTACAAACCCTCCAGATGGCCGGAAACAGCCCTTTGCGGTGTTCTAAGCTACATGATTACAGTAGTAAAAATGAGCTGTTGAACTCTGAAAATTTGTGCATCAATGAATTCCCTCCCGAGGCATTTTCAAAAGAGGGCTCTCAAGATTTTTTTCAGAGGAACTTCCAATGAGTTCAAGGAAAATTTTGAAGTATGCTAACGCTGAGACACAGCACGGTTAGCTCTTGTTAAGTTGTGTGTACGTACACACGCTGCAGACCCAATGAATTCTCCATGCATCAATCATGACCATACGTACATACTGTGTGTTGTATGGACTGGTTGCAGGGTAACCTGCTTAGCAGACATGAATGCCCTTCGCTTGATAATACTACGAAAAACGAGTCTCCTAAATTATTCAGCTTTTATTGCAATCCATATTTCTATTGTTTACAGTTTACACGTAGCCTTCTACTGTACTATACATAACCTACTTGTTTGGCAGATGTGAAAGGCATGATGCACGTAACACATTAATTTTCCGTGTGATATAGACTCTGAGCTGGTCCACGCTGCATATTGTTAAGTTTTACATTGGAATCTGGGGGAATTTCAAAGTCCAGTGCCCTGTGAGCCGGAACGGTGGACAGGGTGCTCAAAAAATACGAATTGTCCGGGGAAAAGCCGTACTCGTGAATGGACACCCTAGTCTAGGCTAGTCCTTGTATGTTTAATTTTTAGAAGAAATTTTACTCAGCCCAACTTTCTTCCTGGAGGCTATGATAGTACTTTTCCATCGTGTGATGATGTTTTTCTTCTTTGAAAATATTTCACTGAGCATAGCCTGGGCGTGGACTATACAATATGCTTGGGCTATACTATAGACAAACCCGGACAGTCAAGTGATGGTCTGATTTTAATCGTACATAGCTGGTGTCCATAACATTTATGCTAACAGTCTTTCAGTTTCCTTGCTCACCTGTACCTGTACTGAATTGTACCTTGACACCCTCAATTTCACTGAATATGAGGGTTTTATATTCATCTAGGCCTAACATAAAGTTGCCACTTCAGCAAGCATTCCTTGAGAAAAAATGACTTTCTTGAATAACGTACCACATTTTCCACATAAATAACTGAAAACACTCTTAATTTACATGGACTTCATAGGAACAGCTTCATTCCTTGAACATGAGGCTAGAATTCAATAGGAGGTTTTAGCCATCAGGCGACATAAGACATCTATATATTTCACCCGAGAAAATGGCCTTTTCCCGGGGAAGTTTGGCTAAACAACCCTATTGAATTCTAGCGGCATGAATCTCTAGGTACAGTATGAGAGCAGGCCTGTATGAGATCAACTGAAAGACAGAAAGTACGAACTGGCGACTTTATGGTCCCCCCATCCATAAAGTCAACACAACACAATAAGTCAATAGGAAAAGGTGTGGAAACGACCACTTTCATGTGGGAGGCACAGGACAAAAACTTATTCTCCTGGGAGGCTATATTTGTCTAACAAATTGTCCCTGTGGGTTTTTTATCAATTTTTCAATCAAAAGCAAAGGCCAAAGCTTCCTGAATTGAGGTTTTATTACATGGAATGAGTTGGGACTTGGGAGTTTTGGGTGTCAAATCATGTAGGTCACCACCCCCATTTTAAAATGGAGACTGGAAAGGGCCTTTACTGGGTATATTTACCCCACAGGCATGTTAATAGAAGCCCAAAAACTACCATCTTCAAAAGATTTGACAATAGCACCGTCCAGTTAGCCTATGCATGAAAGTCATCACAATATGTTGACATGGCCAAAAGTGGGCCGAGTCGTCCGTCTTGTGAAATTTCACATGTGTGCAAAGAGCTTGAGAATTAGTAAAATAAATAGTCAGCTAATCACCTCAACTTGGGAAAATACCTTAGAGAAGAATTTCCCAATTTAATTCACTATAGACAAAGAGAAAAGTGATACAAAAAAGCATAGCCTAAGTGGCGACTTTATGGTAGCCTACTTAGACAAATGAAAGCGACTTAAGGCTCAGCTGATGGACCCCACTTATTACTGTCTACAGTCACTAAGCACAAGCGCTCATCGCATTCTTGTATATCGAAACCATTCTAGGGAATTTGAATTCGCAACATATGCAAGGGTAACAGATTCAATGCGGTACACTTCTTCATGAGGAATACAAACACGTTAACGTTACGCCTATCTATTTGTCAGCATTGTATGTCTACTTCATGCATAGTGGTTTCACGACACTATTACAGTATCAACGTTACAAAGGCTCTAGCCTAGGCTAGAACTGCTTCCGAGATTGGAAAAGTTTGTAGTCATTTAAACCACGCAGAACTACTCAATCGGCATTATCACATTTGTATGCCTTGGACCTTAATAATAGGTCTATAATCACATTTTAATACTTACCCAATCGTAATCAAAGCCAAACGTTCAGGGTTTTTACAAATCCCGCGTTTCATCTCATTTGCGATGTACGTACGGGCCATGCGCCAACACACGGTATGCGGGTAGGGCCGGGTGCGAAGTACATGTGTACTGATGAAAGTATACATTTAGTACATGATCGTATGAAATCAGTACATGTATGTAAGCAAAGCCTTTTGGCGGACTTCTGGTACGCCGAAAGACCCACTCTGTATGGCGTGCGGAAGAGACAATAATAACATGATGATCTTACGTTTTTACACGTACAACGTGTGTTTTTAGATGATTTTTAGATGATTTTACATGTACATTGTAACATTTAACATGATGAACTTATGGTTTTAGTACATGAACGTGTAAATTTACATCATGATCCTATGAAGTTAGTACATCATCGTATATTTTTGGTACAATGAACGTGTAGTTTTAGCACATGAACGTGTATTTTTAGAACATAATCATATTTGGTGTGCCTTTTGGCGTGCCATAATATTGTAGCTCAATTAAAGCGGCTCATTTTTCCAAACCTCGAAAGTTTTCTTCACATATCAATGACAAATTGTCAACCTTAGACAATCTCCATACCCTACTGTACATACAAATAACTGTGTTATGAGTGAGTAATTAACGGTTTAAGTCCGTTTTCAAAAATTCGTGACCAGACACTTTTTCAAATTATGTACAAAACCGTTACAAGTCATGATACTAGAAAATTCAAAATTTAACGTTTTCTGTGATTTTTTGGACTTGAAACTTGACTTGTTATGCTAACTTAAAGCATTGTTATGTGGTGATCCTTTGAGACTCTCATTAAGTTATCGATATCAACTCAATGAGCCTCTTTAACTGGCGAGTCTAGCTTCGTTGCTGCAGTTCGGAGAAGTAGCAACATCTACCAAATAGTTTCGCCGTCTTCCAAAATTCTCCCCCATTTCAATGTTGCCCAAACCAAATTACACTATTGAAAGGGGGAGCGGGGGACTGTCCCAAGTTATTTTTGGCCAGTATTGTACTACTGTAGGTCCAGTTGGATGGGATCTTACAACACGGTGATCAATATGAATGTGTTTAGTGTCACCTATTGAACTTTGGAATGATCAGATATACTAAACAATTTAAGTAAAAGACGGTGTTTGAAAAAAAAGAAGAAAAACAAAAAACTAATTTCAAAGCCCAGACAATTGAAACGGGAATCATGTTAAGAATTTCTATGCATTTGACTTTACTTGGGAAAGCCTCTATTATTTTGCAGATGTGAATAATTTATGCTCACCAACTACTTGTGGAACAACTCTTAGCCCCCTCCTCTTCTGGAGAACAGCACCTGCTGATAATGCAGATCATTCAATTCCAAGTAGGTATATTTTGAAAATAACAGCACTCAGTATATAGGACGTGACCATTTGTCTATAGGGCATTGTTGTAGGTTTTGGTATAATAACCAAATGCCTTTATACAAGTAAAACCCCTTCGACTCGCACCAAGCCTTTAATTAACCGAGTTTGGCGCAAGTGGCTGTGGGTTGTTGGGGTTTTAGTTATAACCATATATACATTACTGAAACCCCCTCGACCCACGACCTTGCACCTGGCCTTTAACCGAGTTTTGAGCAAGTGGCTGTGGGTTGTGGGGGTTTTAGTTATAACCATATATACATTACTGAAACCCCCTCGACCCACGACCTTGCACCTGGCCTTTAACCGAAATTTGCGTAAGTGGCTGTGGGTTGTGGGGGTTTTAGTAATAACCATATATACATTTCTAAAACCCCCTCGACCCACGACCTATGAGTCAATCAAGGTTGTGGGTTGTGGGTTGTGGGTCGTGGGTTGTGGGTGTGGGGGCTGTGGGGATTTTAGAAACAACCAAAAAAAATTACCCCCTCTACGCCTATGAATACTGCGTAGGTTTCCAGTTCAAAGTAATTTTTGTGGGTCTCATGGTTTTGTGTGTATTTATAAATTTGAGATAGCATGCCATTTTCTCAATTTATCTCATTAAAGGGAGAAACAGAGTTCTTTTTAAAAGTTTTACATTGCTTTAACTCTGCACTACAATCTAACATTCAGTTAAAACTTTCAAAAATCATCTCTGTCATGGTCTGATGTTATTAGTCTCTGTATGGATGAGTCTGAGTATCTAGTCTGGCATATGTGTGGAATTTTTATACCCCAAAAATATCATGCTGTGACGTTGCTTCTTGAAAATGCAACATAGACACCCCAGGAGACCAAAGTAGTATCTGAATTTGTTACATGATCTGTGCCCTTTAGTGATCTGTGCTTTTATTGTTTTCTCACTGCAGGAAAAACAATTAACACATACTTGCCTGAGCTGTTAGCTAACCTCATACGTTACATAACTTTTTGTGTATTTTGACATACAGTATCTTTTCTATAAATCTAGTAATCAGATATGAAACCTGATTATATTAAATGTGTAGTTAGAGTGCTTCATTTTCTCCATGTGGTGATAAGATGTAATCAGAAAAAGGTGTAACATGTTTCAAAAAGTAAGTAGGAAAGTTTCATCATGATTACAAAATTCCCATTTAGCAGTATTTAATTGAGTGGTTAAAAAAGGAACAAGGAAGTGTTGGAACAAAAGGTTACAGTAACATTCATTGTAAAACCCTGATTGCCCATTTAACACTGATGAAACTGCATTTTTGGTCTAATGGTAGAGCACCCGCCCCTCAAGCAGAAGGCATGGGTTCAATTCCCAGGTTGAGTCGTACCAAAGACTCTTAATGCTCCGAATAAGCAACGTAGTAGGGAAAACAAGCCAGTGAGTCACAACTGGAAAAATGGCCGTGGTCGGCTCAACTTGAACCACTGGGCCATAAAACTCTATCTAACATCATCTACCTACTTTTTACCTACTTTTCATTCATAAAACTGAATATTTGAAGTCGCAGGGCCGGTTCAACTGAGGGTTGTGGTCAGCGGAGACTGTGCTAGGACGGAGGCTATTTTGTGTGGGCGCGGCTTTGTGGGCTCGAATTTATAGGGTGTGGCTTGGTCCCCCTCCCCAAGTTTATTGAACCTGCACTTAGTTGTCACTAGTGTGAAAGACAGAGGACTGAGATGCCTAGCCACTCAGTTATTATATGTAAAAAAGTGCTTAATTTCCTTTGTTTCATAGAATGTTAATTGCATTCTTTTAGGTGATAATCAAAATCTATAGTAATCCCACCTGAAAATTTCCTTCTTTTGCAGGGATTTTATTTCGAAATTAGGAAATGGGTCTAGAGGTGTATAACCACTAACAGGTGGGCCAAATATGCATCCAAAATCTGAAGAGAGGGTGAAAGAAAAACTTAAGTGTGTAGAACATACAGTCTATAGTTCAAAATCTATCTTTATGATGCAGCTGATTTGTCTTGTGTTCTTCAGATTTGCTCAAAATGTAATTAAGTTCTTGTAGGCTATTTAAGTTTTATCATATATGAATTCAGCATGAATGAGAACATCATACAAACCATATTCAGCTGATAGTAATATTACAAACTCTATATAGATGGTCTTCTATTTTAATAAAATAAAAAATCTGAAATATTGTTTAAAACTTATTTTTTGTCCCCACCTTTTGGAGGGGCATTCGTTTTTGATTCCTTGCCGTAGGCAGACAAGGAATCTATGCGATGGTGATGTCGTGTGTGTGTGTGTGTGTGTGTATGTGTGTGTGTGACGCCTGCTTGTAAACACGGTATCTCAAGAAGGGTAACTCTGAGAGATCTCAAACTTGGCATGTAGATTGCCCACATTGAGTAGAAGGTCCCTATTATTTTTGGTGGAGGCATTTGGGGTCACCATGGGTCAAATGGTAAATACCTTGGAAATTGCTTGTAAACATGATATCTCCAGAAGGAAAAATGTGAGTGATCTCATACTTACCATACAGATTGCCCATATTGAGTAGATGATCCCAATTGTTTTTGGTGGAGGTCAAAGGACATTTGGGGTCACCAGAGGTAAAAAGGTCAAAACCTTGCAAACACTGTATCTCAAGAAGGGTAACTGTGAGGGCTCTTATACATAGCATGTAGATTGTCCATGTTAAGTAGATAATCCCTATTGTTTCTGGTGGAGGTCAAAGGTCATCTGGGGTCACCAAAGGTCAAAACATCAAAACTTTGTAAACAGTATATCTCAAGAAGTGTAACTGTGAGGGATCTCATACTTAGCATGTGGATTGTCCATATTGAGTAGATGACCCCTATTGTTTTTTCCTGGAGTTCAAAGGTCATTTACGGTCATCAGAGGTTAAACCTTGCACATACTATACCTTAAAAGGGGTAACTGTTAGGGTTAATATTCATAAGTGCATAGGGTGAAGAGTTTTGAATGGCACAGGTAATGTAAGATGCTTCTGGTAAACTTTTGGAATCCACTTCATTATGTAAATGATCAAGTTGGGTAATTTCAAAATATGTACTGAAGCAATTTCACTGTATTAAGAATGTCTTAAGTGCATAAAAGTGCATTTGGTACAGTATTTATGTTGATTTTGGTTTGAAGTTTTGCCCTACAACATTTAGTGCCAGTATTAATATGCATAAGAGTAAGTGGGTAGAACAAAATCTGAAAAAGTTAAAAAGGAAAAAAACTGTTCATCAGGCTGACAAGGACCACCACTAATACCCAAGGTTACACCTTTCTGTTGAGATGTCTCTACTGTATGTTCCAATTTATGGATGACTGTTAGGATTAGGGCTTGTTGTAACACTAACCTCAATGCAGTCAACTTTTTGGATCATAGAGACATCATTATATAGAGAGCTATCCTCAATACCCAAAATTTTGATTTAAAGGAGCATGTTTCAAAAATATCTCTTTATCAAGTTAATTGACAGCATAGTTTACCAGCATCATAACTGCATGGGAGATTTCTCTTGTTTGTGGAGGTCAAAGGTTGGGGTCACAAAAGGGCAAAACCTTGAAGACATGACATTTTATGTGGTTATTGAACTGTGGAGGGATCTCATACTCAGTTTGTGAATCAGCGCAAAGGGACTTCAGTGTGTTTTGCACTTTATAAGAACTGTGTATTATTATTATTATTGCTCTTATTTAGCATGTTGGTCTTTTTAGGTAGTTGCTCCCTATTGTTTTAAGTGAGGGTGAAAGGTCATTTTGGGTCACATGATCTCAAAAGGTTTTGAGCTTACTAGTATACCTCAGTATTTGTGAGGGATCTCATGCTTGTCATGTGGGCATCCATGTTCATTATTACAATATATCATATGGCAAGGAATCACTAAGCCTTTTGGCTTTCTAGTTTTTTTTTTTTTTTTTTTTTTGAGGGAAATGGAGGGAGGGACAAAATCTCTCTTTGCTGAAGATTCTTCCCCATTTGCTTCCCGACCGCAGCTGAAAGTAAGCTATGTTATGTTGATGCCATGGTGTGTATGTTGGATGTGAGTGTGTGACAAATTTTCCTCACGGCAGTCACCTCCCTCCAGGCATTGAAATTCTCTATTGAAAATTAATGGCTGGAGTCATGACTCATTCTGTTAATGAGGATTTTTTCGCACCCAATACCTCATGGGAATATGTCAGCCTATGTAGCCTTGCCCAGTGGTGGCGGCAGGGGGACCCTCTCCCTATATTTACCTGACGGGGCCATCTCCCCCTTTATCCACAAGAAAATGTGATAAGAGAAGGAAAAGAAGGGAAAAGGAAGAAAAGTAGCACACAACCCATGCGTCCCCCCTCATCATTAAACTATCCAGGTTTCGGTCCTGGCATACCCTTGAGTACATTTGTTGCTCATCCAATTATGCAGTCATTGCCAGGTGAGGTAGTGTAACTGCCCTCAGGTAGCGGACCATTAACTCCAATACTCGTGCCTGTGAAGACGCTTATTGACAAACAAAGCGCCATTGAAGTTTTATGGGATGTTGTTTCTGACTGTGCTACTTACAAAATGTGATCATTTTTTCATCTGGATTTTGTAGACAATGAGTTGAAATACAGACTGTGCAAAATTCAAGGCAATGTGGCCAATTTTAGTGCCATTTTTATTGTATTACTCCCCTCTGTGAAATGCCGTTTTTGAGTAGCTTTTATGGCGGGAAACACATCCCTGTCATTCAAGGCTCCCTAGCTCAAAATTTCAATGGTCATGGTATGGAAATTTGAAAGTGCCATGAAAGCCGAGATTGTAAGCTTCGATCAGAAGGGTGGCATGTCCTGGTTCAAAACTTCTACTGGGAGCTAAGTAGCCTTATTTAGTGTGTAAGTCAATGGGACTAATATTTAGTGGCCCGCTACCTTCATGCATGGTACAGATGACCTTGTGACCGAACCGAAGTACCCAATTTACCAACTCATCTATCACATTTAGATTTGACATGTTGGTGCCGCACATTGAGTAGAAAATTGCAGTGCGCAAAACTTTATACACCTTGTACTTGGCATGTGGGTGTCCCATATTTAGTGCATTGTCTGTATTGTTTTGATTAAAGTCAAAGGTCAGGCTGTTTGAATCATGTTAGTTAATATGACTTATCAAGTTTAAAACATTTTGGGGTCACCTGTCTGTCATGCATTTCAACTGAAAGCAAGGATCTGGTTTGACCATGTTCACATGATCTCAATTGGTCTTCATTAATTTTTATTTTAAAATTTTTGAATACAAATTAAAATTTACAATGAAATTGGGAACAAGTACAGTACTAAAATTAACCGACTGGTCTGACTAGGTAAATGGTCTGAAGAAAAGGGCTTTAGAAAAAGTAACTAAAAAAAGAACCGAGTAAAAACAAACACGCCTGCCCCAAAATGATCTCACCACAAAGGTCATGTGTTATGATTTCAGTCGGAGTTTAAGAACTTTTAGTACTGTTTCCGGATGACGTGCCCCGAGACCGATGCTGACATAAAATGGATGAAAGCGATGGCATTTAGAAGGGCTCATTGAGTTGATATCGATAACTAAAGTGTTAAAGGGTCATAACTACATGACAATGCTTATAAATAGCATAAAGAGTCAAGTTTCATATCCATTAGTTACGGAAAAAGTTAAAAATTCGAATTTAATGGTGTCCAGTGACTTGTAACGGTTTCGCGCATAATTTGAAGAAGTGTCTGGTCACGAATTTTTGAAAACTGAATTGAGCCATTAAGTACTCAGCCATAAAACAGTTAATTGCATGAAAGGTATAGAGATTGTCTAAATTTGACTATTTGTCATTGGTATGTGAAGAAAACTTAACAGGTTTGGAAAAATGTGTTGAATTTCACGAACCAACTCAATGAGCCACTTTAAATCTTAAAGGCCCAGTTTTCTCATCCCAAACAGTACCGATTCTCCTAACATTCTTAATTAAGCCCCTCCCACAGCTGTCTGAAATTCACCCTCATCCTGCAGACACATTCTCATTTTATTGCTTCAAGGTGAGTATAGGAAAGCTCAATGTGTATAATCAAAACACTCTTAGAACAGTTCATGCTGTGTAATATAAGCTTTGGTATTCTGCATTGCTGGGATTAGCAGTCAATCAAAAAGCTGAGCCAAATGAGAGTTTCTGTTACCCTATACTAAAAGTGTAGTTTGGACTGAGAGGATTGGCCCTTTGAACAAATGGTCTGAAGGCATTGGAGTTAATGTCCTTTTCCTGGCAAAGCTTCCTTGGGAACCAGAACTCCTTCGGTAGTAACCGTTTAGTTTCGCCGAACGGCTCTGCCTTAGAATCGGGAGGACTGATGAAAGAGACTAAAAGCAGAAAACAAGGGCGGCACATTATATTTTCCTCGAGCACGCAAGTCCTTGCCGCGTCCATATTGATGGTTTGAAGATTATTCAGATTTATTCTTGGTCGCATGTTTAGCCTATGGCAAGCCACGGAAGAGGCGAGATGGAGTAGGATTCATTATATGGTGTATTTCTTCCTCTTTTATGGCTTTTCCATGCAGGAGTCCCAACCCCTTTGCCAGGCTGATGTCAGCAAAGTGACATACCTCTCCAAATTTCAACTATTTGATAACTGCAAATTTAAATATCCACAAGGTTGTCTGCAGTTTACGTATCCGTTTCCAACCGTTGACATCATGATGCCTTTCCCTTTTTTATCGATGTTTTGGAAGCACTTCAATACTTGAATTTGATCGATAAAAGCCTTCTTTGAACATATATCTGACCACCTCTCTTCTAGATAATGTGCATAACCTCGGGCGACTGTCTGAAAGTGAACCAACCTCGAGGAAATATTATCTATGTTCGATCCGTTCAAAGTAAAAATCAGAAACAGCCTTTTAAAGACGACACAGCTCCAAGGTTATGTGTTGTATAAAGGAAATGTCGCAGTTCGAGTGAACATTACCTGTGTCTGAAAATATTCTCTTGTCGCGAAGTCTTGGGAAATTTTTATTTTAGTTTTGAGTATGATAGCTCCAACTGCCCTTAGGCCAACGTAGTGAGTTAAATGGCGTTTTACTCTGTTTTTCTCTCAGTTTCTAACCAATTGATTTAAGTTGAACCGGCAACGGCCCTTTTCCAGTTGCGGCTCACTGGCTTGTTTTACCCGTTGCTGATGCTGAGCACCAAGCAGAATTCCATTAGGTTCCACGTAGGTTCCATTTTAAAGGAGAAATTCAGTGGACCTTACTTGAAGTAGTGTAGTAGACTGCCCTGTTTCATGATTGGCTCTTGATAGTCATGTGACATCCTTTTTTCAATCTAACGTCAAATTTACTGGAAGTAACTGCCTTGTTTACCTTTATTGTGTAATTTTCGAAGTCATAAAGTATTATGAAAGATATTTAGAGGAGACATAAGAAAACGGTTATAATTTTATCTCATGCTCCAATGTAAGTTTGGGGTTATTGCTATTGCCCTTAATAGATCGGTATGGCCCGACCAGGATTCGAACCCAGACCTCCCTTCTGCAGTTATGCTCTAACAACTTGACCATGCAGCCGATCTACCTTAAGTCCATGTAGTTTAAGTTAGAGTACCATCATCTATATCGATTAACACAATTCACTGACTATATCAGCGACTCACACCAAATTTTTCATACTTCCCCAATTTCATGATTTGAGATGTTTGAGCACCCCAAACAATTAGAGGAGAGTCGTCCGCAGAAATTTCTTCTACTCAGGGAGCAATATGTGATAAAATATACAGGTCACATTTCGGGCGGAACTTTGAAGTAGCACGAAGTATCAGGATGTACAGTATATGTTTAAAAATAGTCATTCCACTGAGGGTTGAACTGTGTTGACCCTTCTACTGTTATGTCTTATTGTGACGGGAGCCATGCTTGTTAATGGGGCAATATCAAATATATCAATAATTAATGAATAGCTCATGAGGAGGTTCATTTCCTTGCTGCTATAAACTCATAGCCTTAGCTGTTATCGTTCAAGTTTTACGAAGTCTGAATCGAAACGAATTGTGTGTGGGTTTCCTGAGTTAGCCACTGACTCCATGGTTTTCCCTCCCTGAACCCCGTAGTTGGACGCCTTTACGAGCGCCCCTGGACCCTGCTCATGCAAAATCATGCTTGTTGTGCATCTTTGAAGCATGCAGATGTGGTAGCTCAGGCGTGGATCCGGGGGAGGGGGGCTTTTACGGCCTCAGCCCTCCCTTTATGGAATGTCTGGATCCGCGCCTGCACCCGCTACCGTTACACCACTACTCCTGCTGTCCTGGCCTGGTCATCCCGAAGACTTAAAAACGGAACCTACTTTCATTGGTAATCAGCATATGCAATGAAGAAGGAAAAACAAGCTAGCGAGTCACACCTGGAACAAAGGCCATTGCTGACCCGATTTAAACCAATTTGTTAGAAAGTGAGTCGTAAAACCTCATCAAACTTTATTCCGTTAATTGAGGTAGTGCTCAGTACTTACTTCATATTGCCTGATATTGATATTGAGGAGCAGAGATATGAAAAATTCAGTCAGGGAAATGCTGGTCATTTATTTCTTCGAGGCTGAAAGTTTCCTTGACGACCCCCCACCTCATACACGCATGACAATCTTGTCTACGGGATTGGTACCTCCCACTAACAATGTTCACTAATCGTACCTGTGTATGACGGTGAATCACAAATGTCTGGCCGTCTGGATACCTGCTGGCAACAGGTGTGGTAATATGTGGTAGTCGGGGTCATAGTGACACCTACCAATTGGGTCAATTCCCAACTTTTGCCGGGAAGTCTTATTGGGTTTAAACAAGTGATTCGTCTTTGGTTAACCGCCGCGAGGGCTTACGACATTGGAGCGGCAACTCCTCCCCTTCCCAGTCATATTTCTACAATAAAGTCAGAACATTTAGATATTTGAAGAAAATATGCGGCGCACGGACGGTTAGAGCGGACCGATAATTTTGATTTACTTCCCACAATCCGTCCCTTTTTCCGGGAAGACCACAGTTTGCTTCTTTCTATTCGGATAGCCTTGTCCCCGTCGGAACAATAACTTGGCTCGGAAATTCTGTTAGATGGGTTTAAAATACAAGAGTGACATATACCTATGCATACCTTCATCAAGAATAAGGCTCTTTCAAAGTAGCTGCTGTCCCCGTTCAATTTAAAAAAATACCCAATTTCTCCCCGACCTGAAACCTTCGCGGCGACAGACTAAAAATGGAGCCTATTGCCGTTGTGCGTGATGCTTCGCATAAGCAATGGAGTAGGGAAAACATGCTAGTGAGTGAGTCACAACTGGAAAAAGGCCCTGGCCGGCATGATTTGAACCAACAGGTTGGAAACTGGGCCGTAAAACTCTATCTAACTAACTACCTAACTCACGTACCCCGCGCGAGGTAACACCGGGTTACCTCGCGTACGAGTAACGTGAGAACCCGAGGTCGGTGATCCACCTCCGAACGCAGGGCTCTACGGTTTTGAACATCCTGTTTATTTTAATCGTGCAAGGTCACAGGTGCTCATGGAGATAAAGACCCGTTTTTCTAACATTTTATAGTAACTGGTAACATTTGACCTCGTTACTAGAGTAGCACTACCCAATCAACCAAACTCGGAGTACGTGAGAACAAACGCTGGAAAACACGGTGTTAACCTGCGGGGTTGTCCTTTTGTCAACACGGGGTAACACCAACCATCACGGAGTACGTAAGAACAAGCAAATAGTGAGTGATGCTCGGTGTAAGAGTAGGCGCGATTTGTTAAATTATTTTCACCGGCATCGATTAGTTGACGAAATGTCGAATGCTAAGCCTTTTTGTGTTGCTCGTGCCCCCCGGTCCTTGGAAAGAATATCGTGAGGTAAACGTTCAGGAAATGACCCGCTATGTGTGGGTGAAAGTTAAATATGCATCATTCTGTGGCCCTGCAAATAACTGAAAACAATGGAGAGAACATTTAATAAAACAAAAACACGATTCGTGTTGTACAGACAATCTCATTCACACGATGAAAGTACAACACCAACTACATGAAAAATCTTTTACATGTTCACTTCAGCAAACTAACTTCCTGACAACCCAAGGTTAATTCATTTCATTTTATTAATTGAGGTAAAATTTTCGAAGAACCCTTTCATACGATTTAATTTTTTTTTAAATATAGGCAGTAGGACGATATTGACGTCCATTGTTCTGTTAATGAAAGAATTGACCCTGTGTTGAAGTTTGTGTAATGCTTTCCTCGAAAATGCGTTGACCTTCATCGTCTTACTTTCTTTCTACTAATGGTCAATATTTGTTAACTTTCTTTATTAAACAAGCGCCCTCGAACTCAATAAAAAGATATTTCTTAGCTTTTTCTACTGCTTTAATCTTTGTTTTCTGACGTCACACAACATTACAATTTGAAATTTAGTTTTAATATTGTTTCAGAATTATTCAATACTAAATCTTTCTCAGAATGCTTTGAAAACTTGCAGCAGAACTATGCATGGGAGTAGTGAGTTTTTAAGCCTATTAGGGGCTTGCCTGTATAGGGTACACAGTGGACGAGTGCCCCCTCCCCTTTGTAATTTTTGTTTTAAATCTTTAAAGAACCTAGGGTTTCAAGTTTGATACTATATGTTTTGTCTAGTGACAGCCATTGAAAACAACGCATGGGTGGAATGATAAGCCACTTTTTTGTCCATGAAGAGTATTGGTGTGAGCTTAATTGGCACAACTTTTATTACCGGTTTGATTACCGGTTTGTAAGTTTTCCAACTTTCATCGAAAGGGTCATTGAGGGCTGGACACTACACCACTTGAATTTCTTACTCATGGCTAGTCCAAAGCCTTATTAGGAGCGGGCCGCCAATCACAAATATTTTAGCCACTATCGAGGAAATGCAAATAATAAAACTGTATAAGGCATATTTGTAATAAAAGTATAATGCATTTTTGTTTATCTCAATTGACCTGTCCCCCAAAATATGTTTTTTTCTCCTTTGTGTCTGGGAGGTCGGGAATTCGAGTCCAGGCCGAGTCATACCGAAGACTTTAAAAAGCGGAACCTACTGCCATTGTGCTTGGTGCTTAGCAAAATCAATGGGGTGTAGGAAAAAAGCCAGTGAGCCACAACTGGGAAAAATGCCGTGGCCGGCTCGAATCTAACAAATTGATTGGAAACTGGGCCGTAAAACTTCATCTACCCCTACCCTTTGTCTCTGGCCTGGCGTAAGAGCCGCCAGTGGATCTTAAGCCGTGCAGTCTGACTCTGACTCAATCTCACATAGACGCAAATGTGTTGCTTACATAGAAGTGATCGTTATCGTTGTTATGTAATCCCCATTACATTGTTATGTAATACATCAGTAATACATGTTTCAAGTTACAACCAAGCAACAATGTATTAATGCATTACTTATACACAGGAAGTTGGACTATACGTCCTTTTACGAAAGAACTTGAACATCCCCAGATTTACTTCGATACATTTAACAAATTGCGATCGAAATGTTGAAATGGAAACAATATCATAAAGCTCGTTTGCATTATCTAAACTGATGATAAACCCAATTTCTTTTCATGTTTTTAGGGTAACCGATACAAAAATCATTTGAAACACTTTTTAGCAATGACACACAAAAACACGTCAATGCAAGAACTCTTCCACTCAATTGAAATTATTAAAGCGTGTTTAAATATTTTGAAGGATGCAACAATGACTTAAACTATACATAAAAATCGATTTATCATAATCATATTGTGAAAGTTTTGGTTTTCCAGACCACTCTTTAAAGAGTATCCCTGCTTAATATTTTTCGAGGAAAACTTGTCACGAAATTTTTTGGTCTTCAACACACCATTAAAGTAAAATGAAAAGTTGTTTCCGATCGATGACGTATACATTGAAAGAGTTAACCACAGTGACAGGTACGAAGCTGTTCTACATCTGCGGTTTCAACTATATACACAAAAAATGTCTACAAAAAAAAATCGTTTGCAGTCGATTCGACGTCATAATTTGTATTTTGAAAACCATTTTTGAACTCTGCGGTGGTTTTGATAAATCAATAAAAATGTAACGATCGTCTGACTGGAATCACAGTGCTTCTAAATTACTTCTGTATTTTGTGTTTCAAATACAATAAAATATCTGAGTAAAATTCATAAGCAAATTTTAGATTTAAAAGAATGGGAAATAAAGTGTACATTGTCACTAATTATTCTTTGGAAGATAGTCACATGATTTATCTTTTTCCAGTCGCATAAAATTTTACATTGCGTTAGTCAGAGTAATCGCGACGTTGTTGAAACTCTATCGTATATTAAAATGAAGCCAAATGTGCTGTGCTATATTCTTCGTTTCTTCGTGATACCTTTCTCTTCTTTTAACCATGTTCTGTCTCAAAACAGGGAGATTTCGAAGGAGGAGTTTTACTTTGATCGAGATGGAGATGGAGGTCAAGTCAGTCTGGCAAATCATTCCATTTCAGTCATCAAAACAAACTCTATTTTCCGATGTTCTCGGTTCTGCGTCCAATTCAAGAAATGCGTGTCGCTAAATTTTTCGCCGATGGAAGAATTTTGTCAACTTAACGACGCCTTAGCGGCGGAATATCCAGACGATATATTACCTCAGGCTGGCCACTGGTATTTCGAACTAAGGGTCAAGGTACTTACATTCTACAAACAAAAGAGTGAAATTCACTCCAAAAAGAGTGTACCAAAAATCCCCTCCTATTTAGAGTGAATTTCACTAATAGTTTGGCTTCATGTGTAGATTTCTAGTGCTGGGGCTTTGATCTAGTTTGTGGATGTTGGGGGGGGGGGGGGGGGCAAACGTTAGTCAAACAGTGCCTGAATGGAGTAATCGCGTCAGTCAACAGTATCGACTAATATTTGACTACTCTTCGACCCAGCTGAATAAGTTGCTATCTAATATTAAGCCACCTTGACTAAGTTTTGACTAACATTCTTCAGTCTGTTACTACGAAAGTTTTCAGATAGCATAGCAAATAAGTCAAATATGAGTGACTAACGTGATAAGTCAATTTAGAGACCATTTGACTAACTGCAGTTTACAGTGTAGATCGTGTCCGGGACCTGACTTGTCTATATTTACCCACACGAACGCATTCATTAACATACACAAAAACACGCATACACACTGACATTGACGGGCATACACACAAAACATAGACAAATGGCCCATTAAAAGTGCATAATTTTTCTAATCATAACTTTAACAGGCTCAAATTGACTTTTTTGAAGCCGTTAAGTCATCTGTTTACCACCGTAGAATATTTGCTTTACTCAGCCTGTTATTTTTAATCTGCTCGAATTTCCCAATATTTTCATTAGTGGGACAATTGTCCCCTGTCCCCAGGATCGACACCCTTTTTCTAAAATAACTTTTTTTTTCACTTCATCCATTCGCTTAATGTATGTGGCAAATATTGGCTGATCATCCTAAAATAAGTTTTGTTTTCAATTTGTTAGCTCATCGGTAATAAGCCCATATGGAAATAAAATCGCTTCAGTTAATTGCGTGCGATTCTGATTGAGGTTTTGAATGGCTCTAATTGCCGCAAACACGAAACCTTTAAACAACATCTAAAGATGTGTTGTAAGGGCGGGTTCAGGCAAATGATATGGTCACCTATACCTCCCACACTTTTCACTATTTTATTGATTGACTGTGCTTGTTTCCTTCAGTTTCACTTAATAGTTTACACAGGTTTTTCTCTTCTTACATACATTTCATATAATTTCTAGTTCTAAAATTTCCTCTTTTAAAAACTCCTTAAAGTGTCCTTACGATAAAATAGTTTTTGGCATAGCTTTTCCGCTATTTAGCCTCCTATATCTTTTCTTTAAATCAAGGGGTAGCTAGAGAACAACTCCCTGTTTCAATCGATCCCACTTGCATAGGAGTACTGGAACATTATGTAATCCTATCCGATACGCGGAGCGCCACCATCGGACCCTCAGACAGCTAGAACTGGCATTTCCCAAGCTTACAAGGAGGATCTACACTGTTAAAAAATTTTTGTAGATATAGGCATACAGAACAAAAAAATAAAGAAATATGGGTACGGAAAGAAAACGGAAAAGTGCTGTTAATTTGTTTCAAAAATTGACAACTCGTTCTCCATATCCGCTTTGTATTTATTTATTTTTTGTTCTGTAAATCTACAAAATGTCTGTCACATTTAACAGTATAAGGTTTCAAACCCCCAATAATTTCCGCATTGACTCACACACTAAATTAGCTCCCTTTCGAGGCCTGTGTAGCCTTGTCAAAGTTCACAGCTATTTCGAGACACCCATCAATTAAAAACTGACAAGTTTGCCCACCATGGCACTACAAAATTTTTATACCATGACCGTATAGATGTTGAGCAAGCAGGACTTAAAGTTAGGGTACGCCAACCCCTAGACTCTTCACCAAAACGGAAAACCTCCGCCATTTGACAGCAATGTTTAAAACAGTCTAAATCACCATCAATCTTACCCAAATTTTCAACATCCCCAATCTGGTAAGTTCTCTTTCATATTCATTGAATTTCATTACCCAGCTGGCAGGTTATCCTGACAAAATTTGGTCCAAACCAGAAATAAAAGGTACTTCTTTGACGCACTAGAACACTACCCTAATGGACAGATGGAGTAGTGAGACTTTAAGCATCCTCTACTTCTGAGTTTTCGTTTTAATTCTAAAAAATGTCACTTCAAACAAAATTTGCAAACTGCAAAGTAATAGAGTTAATAAAACATTTTTTTGCCGAAAGATGTAATTCTGCAAGGAAAACTATCTAAACCGAGCACCACCATTAGCTTGTACGGAGCGTTAGGAAACGTTTGTAAAATCGGAACTATCAGATCGCCCAAAATGACATTTCCCAAGCGTTTAAGTAGAACCTAAGCAGTCGTTCATTTGCATTTTGAGCTTTCTTTTTTCAATAATAGAAAAAATCAACCATTTTCTCAGTGATTATCAGGTAAAATGTATCACTATACCATCGGATGAATTGGTCTTGTATCTCTTCGGGGAAAAACTGTAAAACGAAATTGAAAACATGACAGCATGATGTTTTTACTCCGTTACGAATCTTGGCTCAATTCAAAGTTTTCACTTTGTGGTAGCATGCACTCTAAAAAGGTGTTCAGGAATTAAACGTAATTCTAAACACTTTTCGCCCCACCTTGTAGACACGTTTAGATGCTAGACATGCATGTATAATTCCTAATTAATTTGCTTATAAATACTTTTAATTGCTTATCGTTAAGTGCTGAATAGTTAAACACGTTTAGAATTTAAACGTGTTCGCAAAGTTGGGACAAAGTTGGTGTAAAATTGCTGAACACGTTTTTTTAGAGTCAGGGTGCGTCAATCCTACAGTGGCGACGAGTGTGGGGTGCTGGGGGGGGGGGGGGGGGTCACGTCCAATTCCATATTTAGAGGTACATTCAATGACTACAGATTTATGCATTTTTTGACGGAAGTGGCCATGCTTCCCCAAATTTGATTAATTTTTGACGCTAATTTGTTGGAGCAATAACAGTTAATGTCTGAACAAGTTTCTGTCTTTCATAAAGGTTTAAGGGAAATTGAAGCAAAAATTAAGTTTTCATTCATTTTTATTTTCATTTCATTTATTGTTTCATTTCACAACAATATGTCATACATGTGAGAAAGATCAATTGCATCATATAAGAAAAAGTCGTGAAAAGGAGAGTGTGTTAAAAAACCCTTGAGGGTTTGTCTAGAACACACTCCCCAGAAAGAATTAAACCAAAATAAATGTTTTTAAGTGTACATTTATTACAAAAGTTACAAAAAAACTTCACTTTCACTTTCATTTCATCAGGAAAAATTCCTAGCTTCAGAGAATTATTGAAGATGTGTTCTAATGGTTTGGCAATAAATGGTATAACCATACGTTTAATTGACGGGTTTAACTCATCGCAACCTGAAGCTCCTGGGTTTTAGCGTGTTTGTGACCAAGAGCTTATCCGGCTGGCATTTTAAATGAGGGTAGATGATCTATAGAGAAAAACGTTGATGGGCACTTCGAAGTGAGGTTTGGTGGGGGTCGAGGGGACGAAGCCCCCGGAAGCTCCTGGGTTTTAGCGTGTTTGTGAGGTATTAAATCCGTTATTTAAGGGTTATTTTGTTGACTGAACACTGGTCCAAAAATTACCTCCAGGGTCACTTCAAGGAACACTTTCGATAAAAAACCACTGATTCAACTACCAAGAGCTTATCCGGCTGACATTTTGAAAAAGGGGTAAATGATCTATAGAGAAAAATGTTGATGAGCACTTCAAAGTGAGTGTTGGTGGGGGTCCTGGGGGCGAAGCCCCCGGAAGGCCCTGGGCTTTTAGCGTGTTTGTGAGGTATTAAAGACGTTATTTTTGGGTAATTTTGTTGACTTAACACTGGTCTAAAAATTACCTCCAGGGTAACTTCTAGTAAGACTTTCGATAAAAAAACCACTGATTCAACTACCAAGAGCTTATCCGGCTGACATTTTGAAAAAGGGGTAAATGATCTATAGAGAAAAATGTTGATGGGCACTTCAAATTGAGCAGTGGCGGAGCTAGGGGTTTCGGTCAGAGGGGGCGAAAATGGTCTGCACGGGCGCTTCGAAGGAGTAAATACCCTGATCCTCCGCACGATCGAAGTCACGGCTTTTCAGATTTTCCATTATTTTGATTTTCACCTGGTAGAAGACTACTTTGACATTTCTCATCAGCAAGTTTTTCTATTAAACCATGTTAAAATTTCTATCTTTAGGCTTCCGCTGAAGAAAATTCGGGGGAGGGGGACTAAATTCTTGTAGGGGGAAGCTTTGCGCCACCATGAGTTGGCGCGGAGCGCAAGAAAATTTTGGCCCAAAATGCCGCTCAGATCGATGGAAATGACATTTCTAAAGCCTATTTACCGCATATAAATAGGGAAAACACTGAGTGAACTGTTAAGAAATATCGATGTTAATTTTTCTTCGTCTTTTTCTTTGTGTTTTCTTCGTTTTTTCAGGTTTTTTATTTATTTTCAAGGGGAGGGAAACCCCCCTCCCTTTCCCTACCTGCGGACGCGCATGTTTCTATCCTTCTCTTCCACATTCTAGTATGAAGGCAGTCATTATATTTTGTGTGTTATTGTCAGGTCTCAATTTAAGATTTTAATGTAATTATGGGCCACTCTTTGAAGGTAAAAATTAAACCTGCTAGAGCAAAATAGCAAGCAATCCTACTGAGGGAAAAAGTTATGGAAATTAATCACCGTTAGGTGTACATTTTTGGCACCTGGAAATCAAGATAAGTACACAAAGAAAAATTAAATGAGGTAATTTACATCATGCGACCACTCTGAAATAGCCATTTATTAAGTACATCAAAAGAAATAGCCAAGACAAGAGGTCTGCTTGGCTTTCTAGATACCAAATTCATAATAAATAAAAGTCTCCTAAATTTAAGCTTTTTTGATGCAATGTTCTTGCATTTTAGACCTCGGACGTACAGAAATAAGCATTTTCATAGAATTATTGTGCAGTGTCAGAAATAGCCATTTATTATGATAATGGTCACTTGAAGGAAAACAAAATGAAAATTACTCATTACAACTGTTAAATTATTACCACTGTTATAACAGTTCTATTTTATTTTAACCTGAATGTTCTCTTCAAATGATCTTAAAAAACGTCCTTTTATTGTCTATGTTGACATTTATCCCCGACAACAAGAGGGCTATTTGCGCTACAATTATTGCTGCGCCCTTTGCAACATCTTTTACCGCCCGGGAGGGTTGATTTAATGTCAGTCTGTGTATTTTGTAAGCTTATAATCACGCTTGGTGTGCAAGCAATGAAATTAACACAGCGACAACATTCATTAGCGCGTATAAAGCATGAAGATACGTTTGCGGCAAAACCTAACCCTATGTTACAAAAGATTACCCTTTTCATCAGAATGAAGTGCAGTTAGTACATTTATCGGTGGCTGTTTGAGCATTTTGTTATCTGGGCCTTAAAACAACGCTATTAAATTTTGTCCGCTTTGCCAAAAATGGTGCAAGAGTAAAGTATGTTGAAAACCCCAAAAGGGGCGCCGACAGACGATTTTGGTCCGTCATGGGGGGGGGGGGGCGACCGCCCCCCTGACCATATGGCAGCTCCGCCACTGTTTGGTGGTGGTCCAAGGGGCGAAGCCAACGGAAGCTCCTGGGTTTTAGTGTGTTTGTGAGGTATTAAATACGTTATTTAAGGGTTATTTTGTTGACTGAACACTGGTCCAAAAATTACCTCCAGGGTAACTTCAAGTAAGACTTTCGATAAAAAAAACCACTGATTCAACTACCAAGAGCTTATCCGGCTGACATTTTGAAAAAGGGGTAAATGATCTATAGAGAAAAAGAGTGATGAATACTTCAAAGTGAGCCTTGGTGGGGGTTCTGGGGGAGAAGCCTCTGGAAGCTCCTTGGTTTTTAGCATGTTTTTAAGGTTTTAAAGTTGTTTTATAAGGGTTGTCTTTGCACTTGTCTAAAAATTTCTTACAGGGCAATTTCGAGTAAGATTTTATTTTTGGTAACAACACGTACTTTAGTGAAACTACTCTCAAGAGCGGATTCGGCTGACATTTTGAGGAAGGTGAGCTGCACTAGAAAGAGAAAGAAAAGGCAGTTGATCTGCAATTAGATGTGATCCTCTGAAGGAAAAATGTAGGCCTAACCCTGCTTGAAGGGTTCCCTGCACCACCTTCAATTGGCGTAGTCGGAAGTGTGAAGAAAATTTTGAAAAAACGCAACCCCTGAGACAGCTGGAAATGGCATTCCTAAGGTTTTGCGATATTTTTATTTGCAAAACATGAAAATTTACTGCCCTTTCTTTTCAACAGAGGAATCGAATCCTAAAACATTCATAGTCACACTCTGACTATGGAAGACAATTTTTTTTTTTTGAAAATCTCAAATCTCAGTTGGGGGGCGCACGATTTTTCAGAGGGGCACGTCCCCCCGGCACCGCTTTGGCGACGCCATTGTGCCTTCGGGCGTGGTGTTGCCTTCAGGTGTGGTGTTGCCTTTGGGGCGGTGTTGCCTCCGGGTGCGGGGTGGCATTGAAGAGTGGTGTGGGATGTTCTTGGGTTTTGTTGCCGTCTTGGGGGTTGGTGTGGGGTTGATGTTGAAGGCGATTGTGGCTGAGTTGGCGGGTTGTTTGGGTGTTGGGGTGGGGTTGGAGCGTCATTTTTGTTTATGAAAAACCTTTTGGTTCCATGTTTGTATGTGGGTGGTTAATGGTTAGCGTTTGTGTTTTGTCCGGCCGGTTTGAATTGTCTATTTGTAACAACGTGCCCGTTTCTAAGTACGTTTTAAACTACTAAGATTTTGTTACTTAGCCTAATCCTTGGAAGCTTACAGGCTAGTTTGGGAAAATAGCTTTCTGCTCACTTGTGTTGTAACAATAAACGGGTCCATGAGTACCTTGCAGCCTTCTACACTTGACAGACTGCTGTTCCAACAGGATATTCTTTGTGATCGAGCCACTATTAGGCCTCCTTTCAGTGGGGTACGAAGGAGGGGGCAGTGGGCCATGCCCCCTCACGAATTCCATTTTTCGTTCTTAAAAATACCTAGCCATACTTTAGTAACACAGATTTTACTTCAAAAGATAGCATATGTGGCACCAGATTGTATGCACACCCAATTTTTCCCCTCGGTGATGCCATTTTTTTTTTAATTCCTACAGTAGGCAAATTCTGTCAAATTCCAGTTTTTACTTAAAAAGGTCGCCTGTGTATCCAACCGGTGGCACCGATTGCATACGGACACCTACCTTTTTAAGAAAACCTCCCAGCCACCCAATATATAGACTTCTTCCCCGGCCGGCATAGACGTACAAGACGGGGACAGGGGAGCGGGGGGTGTTTAGGTGCGGTGAAAAATGGTTTGCCATTTATCACGCAGGAGACGTTAGGGGTAAAATCATTAAAAGATGGGAGTTCGATCAGTCACAGACAATTTCATCTGAATTTAGCGGATCTTTAATTTAACCAAGTCAGTTAGTTAGATAGCGTTTTATGGCCCAGTTTCCAACCTATTGGTTCAAATCTAGCCGGCTACGGCCTTTTTCCAGTTTCCAATTTAGCCAAGAGTCACAACAGAGAAGCATTAGCATATTTTCAATTCATCTGCAGATCCAGACATTCCAAAAAGAAGGGGGGGGGGGGGCTGACTGAAGAGGAAATAGGGGTGTGAGGGAGTTGAACTGCTAGATTCCCATATGATTTTATTGTTGATGTGGCGAAAAAGGGGAGGGCTGAGGCCGTAAAAGTCCTTCCTTTCTATCCGCGCCTGCCATTCGTTGTATAGTTTCATTTCATGCAGGCCTAATAGTGATAGTAAATGTGGTAAATGTGGTAACTTTCTGATCACTTAGCATGTTCCTAATTTTTTGGTATTGCAAACAAAAGCTTAAAATAAAGCCTGCATGTTTAGATTCTCTTTGCAAGCATGAATACGAAATTTTGGGCCATCTGAGGGGTCTACGCTCCAACCAATGGTGGCGCTTCGCTCAGTCCTTGGGCAAAATTAAATTTTGTAGTACAAGTACAAGTAGCTTTTAACTTTCTGATCACTTTGCAGTTTGCGAACATACTTTGAAGTGAGCATTTTATTGCAAATGACAAAAGAAGATTCTTCGTATAACCTGCAAAGTGCTATTTCCGGCCATCTGAGGGGTCTGATTTTTCGAAATTTTCTCTAACGTTCCGCGGAAACCAATGGTAGCGCTCCGCTTAGATAATCTTTATGACAGAATAACGTTTTTCGGCCAAGAAAGAAAAACCGCAAATTGAAATTCTCCCTTTCGCCCTTACCGATTGATGCTCTTTTATTTTGACTCATAAAAGTATGCAAATTTAATGACAAGTTTTAATTCGTAAGGTAGAGTAAATGGCATAAGAATGCATGTAAAGACGCAAAAGTTTCAGTTTCAACTTTTAACACTGTTCCTGTCAAAGTCGAAAACCTTGCAAAATTTTGCATCTAGGCTACTTAAAAAGGAACACAAATTTTAAAGGGGAGGGGATATCCCTGCCCTTTAACCCCTCACCAGGCTGGAGATCACTCAACATACTGCACCCCACTTCCAGAGAAATCCTGCGTACGCTAATGCGTTGATACATACAAATAAACCAGATTTTGCCTACCAAAATAAATATACTAGACCTAAGAGTTGTTATTTCCAATTGCTCCATGTTATACTTTAGATTAAAATACAGGTAATATTTCATAATGACATGGTAATGTTGTTATACTTGCAAATTTGCATATTTTATATGAAACACATACACATTGACCGGGAAAAGTTTTGGGGAAATTTCGTACCTTTGCCCCCTCTGGAAAATATCCCAGCTACGCCACTGGACACGACTTACTGCAACAAGAATGTCTTGGTGAGAAACTGACGACCCACTAGTTTTTAGAGCATAGTGTACACATTATGCAACAAGTCGCATGTCCATGAAGCGATTCATGCAAATTTCTAACGTTTAACATACTCTTTAATTGCTATGTTGAAGAGACAAGATTGTGTTCCGTCCATTTCGATTAACTGATCTTCACTGGCTTCATTCAAGAAGTCCGTCATTAGTTGCCTGTTTTTGGTTTCGATGAAAAGAGAAACCTATGCATTCATGATGGCGTGTGTGTGTATGTATGTGTGTATGTGCGTGTGTATGTGTGTGTGTGTAGGTGTGCGTGTGTGTATGTGTGTGTGTTTGTGACACTTTGCTTGTTTGCGCGATATCTTGAGAAGGGAAGATCTGACAGTTGTCAAACTTGGTTCACAGATACCCCATACTGAGAGAAAGAACCCCATTTATTTTGGTTGAGGTCAAAGGTCATGTGGGGTCACAGGGGGTCAAAAACCGAAATCCTTGTTTACACAATATCTCAAGATAGGGAACTTGGATTAATTTCAAACTTGATATGTCGATGCGTTATGATGTAAGGAAGAACCCTATTGATTTTGATGGAGGTCAAAGGTCATTTGGGGTCACCTGGGGTCAAACCCCCAAATCCTTGTTTACACGATATCTCATGGTAGAAAACTTGGATTAATTTCAAACTTGATATGTTGATGCGTTATGATGTAAGGAAGAACCCTATTGATTTTGGTGGAGGTCAAAGGTCATTTGGGGTCACATGGGGTCAAACCCCAAAATCCTTGTTTACACGATATCTCATGGTAGAAAACTTGGATTAATTTCAAACTTGATATGTTGATGCGTCAGGATGTAAGGAAGAACCCTATTGATTTTGGTGGAGGTCAAAGGTCATTTGGGGTCACATGGGGTCAAACCCCGAAATCTTTGTTTACATGATATCTCATGACAGGAAACTTGGATTAATTTCAAACTTGACATATTGATGCCTTATGATGTAAGAAAGAACCCGATTTATTTTCGTGGAGGTCAAAGGTCATTTGGGGTCACATGGGGTCAAACCCCGAAATCTTTGTTTACACTATATCTCAAGGTAGGAAACTTTGATTCATTTCAAACTTGATATGTTGATGTGTTATGATGTAAGGAAAAAACCCAATAGATTTTGGTGGAGGTCAAAGGTCATTTGGGGTCACATGGGGTCAAACCCCGAAATCCTTGTTTACACGGTATCTCATGGTAGAAAACTTGGATTAATTTCAAACTTGATATGTTGATGCATTATGATGTAAGAAAGAGAACCCTATTTATTTTCGTGGAAGGTCAAAGGTCATTTGGGGTCACATGGGGTCAAACCCCGAAATCCTTGTTTACATGATATCTCATGGTAGGAAACTTGGATTAATTTCAAACTTGATATGTTGATGCGTTAGGATGTAAGAAAGTACTCCATTTATTTTCGTGGAGGTCAAAGGTCATTTGGGGTCATGTGGGATCAAACCCCGAAATCCTGGTTTACACTATACCTCAAGGTAGGAAACTTTGATTCATTTCAAACTTGATATGTTGATGCGTTATGATGTAAGGAAAAACCCAATAAATTTTGGTGGAGGTCAAAGGTCATTTGGGGCCACACGGGGTCAAACCCTGAAATCCTTGTTTACGTGAAACATTATGGTAGGAAAGTTGGATTCATTTCAAACTTGATATGTTGATGCGTTATGATGTAAAGAAAAATCCTATATATTTTGGTGGAGGTCAAAAGTCATTTGAGGTCAGAAGGGACAAATCCTGGAAACCTTTTTAACACAATGTCTCAAGGTAGGAAGCTTGGATTGATTTCAAACTTGATATGTTGATGCATTATGATGTAAGGAAGAACCCTATTGATTTTGGCAGAGGTCAAAGGTCATTTGGGGTCTTAGGGGGTCAAACTTAGAAAACCTTGTTAATGAGAGCTCAAGGTACAAAACATGGATGGATTTCATAATTAGTATGTGGATGAGTTATGGTGAGAAGATGGTCTGTATAAGGTTTTTTGTGGAGGTGAAAGGACATCAAGGGTCATGATCGGTCAAACTTTGAAAAACTTGTGAAAATGGGATATCTCAAGGTAGGAAACTTGAATGGATTTCCTAATAAGTATGTGGATGTGTTACAGTATGGTGAGTTGAAAGTACTGTACCTGTTGTTTTTGGTGGAGGTCAATGGTCATCTGGTATCACCTGGCATCAAACTCTGAAAACCTTGTTTGCAGAATATCTTAAGGCACAGTATGAAATTTGGCTTTTTGACTATAGAAATGTTTTGGTTAAAAGAAAAACCAGTTACTTACCGGTGGAGTCAAATGTCACTTTTGGTCACCAGTTTTTACAAGAAATGTAGCATTTTATTGAAAAGAGAAGGTCACTTTGGGCACCAGTTGTTACAAGAAATGTAGTATTTTTATTGAAAAGAGCATGTATGTGTCATCGAAACCTCAATGCATTCTTGCATTCTGGTTGTTTCATGCAACCGAACATGTTCGGCGCACATGTTCGGTCGCATGAGACTGGGTTAATTTGTTGCGCGTCTGCTTACAACTAGTTGTACGGAGCTCCTAAAGTGCCAGTTGGTATGTCATGATGGTGAGATAATTTATCTGACCAAGTTGTCATCTTTTCCTTAAGAAATCGACATGGTTAAATAATTTATCTTCCCATGTTGACATCCTTTTTAGGAAGTCGACATGTTGAGATAATTTATGTTACCATGTCAACATTCTTTGCTTAGGAAGTCGACATGATGAGAAAATCTATGTAACCATGTCATCATCCTTTTCCTAGGAAGTCGACATGGTGAGAAAATTTATGTTGCCATGTCGACATCCTAATTTAGGAAGTCGTCATGGTGAGATAACTTATGTTACCATGTCGACATCCTTTGCTAAGGAAGTCGACATGGTAACATAATTTCAACTAAGTAAGTCTATGTATATGCACTCAGTGTCACTGCATGCTGCATGTAGGCCAGGGTGCATTCCATGTAAAGACTTCGCCGGAGGTGCGCCGAGGTTTTCGTGATCTTACGCAGGGATTTTCTGTAAGTGTGTATATACCAAGCATTGCAATCCGTTGTAGTGAGTACAAACGCACACTGTTAAAAAGCGCCTATAAAATTACAGTTAAAAAAAAAGAAATACACAAGACTCCCGGCTGCATTTGCAGCCGGGTTTCACATGTATTTCTTTGTTATTGTTACTGTAATTTTACAGGCATTTTTAACAGTGTACAGTATACATGACTGTGATGCATAAACACCATACATTGGCAATGCACGCACATGTATACGCACATGTGAATAAATGCACTCTTGCATGCGAACGGCCTAGGCGCGGATCCAAGGGGGGCTAGTAAGGCCTCGGTCCTCCATTTTTCGCAAGATCAACAATAGAACATACGGGAAATAAGGAGTGCAACTCCCTCACTTCGATTCTTTCTCTTACGTCAGCCCCCATTTTTGGAATGTCTGGATCCGCCTTGGGCCTATGCCACTGGCTATATAGACGAATATAGTTGAAATTATCTCACCATGTCGACTTCCTGAGCCAAAAATGTCGACATGGTGTCATAAATTATCTCACCATGTCGACTTCCTGAGCAAAGGATGTCAACATGGTGACATAAATTATCTCACTATGTCGACTTCCAAAGCCAAAAATGTCGACATGGTGTCATACATTATCTCACCACGTCGACTTCCTAAGCAAAGGATATTGACATGGAAACATGAATTATCTCACCATGTCGACTAATTAGGAAAAGGATGTTGACATGGTAACATAAAATTTTCTCACCATATCGACTTCCTAAGAAAAGGATGTCGATATGGTAAGATAAATTATTTAACCATGTCGACTTCTTAAGGAAAAGATGACAACTTGGTCAGATAAATTATCTCACCATCATGACATACAGAATGGCACTTTAGGAGCTCCGTACTTGTTGCTGAGCATTTTAATCTTTGTGACGCTTACGAATGATCTCGTCGCAAGGAGTTATGTCGCATCGAGTCACATATTTTGGACGGAGCTTAAATGAAGTCACTAGACGCTAGATTTGTGAGTTAAAGGGCAGCAGAGGTTATATCTGCATTCACCGAACCGCCCTTTGCCGGAGGGTCGCTTGACGTTAAACTGCATCCAGGTTGCGGCTTCTGTTCTATTCAGGTGGCGCACCACCATTAATTGTTGCCATTGACTTACACACTAAACATGCTTGGTTATGCTGCCTCTAATTCCTTGTCAAAGTTTTCAATGCCAGTGTGTGTACCATCAAAGCGAAGCTGACGAGTTGTTTATTAATGGCACATAAGAATTCCCATAGCATGACCATTGACTTTTTGAGCTACAGGCGTATGAATAAAAAAGTAGTGATTCGCCCCCCTTGTCACTACCCAGCATATGAGATAGGTCCGCTGACATTCCGAAGCCTCTCAGTCAGCTCAGGTGTAACCAATTTCAACCATTTTCTCACAAAATAATCTCAAACTCAACCACTACCAAAAACATGCAACAAAACATTCACAGCTTTCTTTAAACACGTTGAAAAATTAACCCAAACAAAACTTTTAGGGACTACGGCCAGAGGGTTCACCTTTTGCCCAAAGTGCAATTTTAGGTAATGGTGGTGCGCCCCCTTCAGCCAGTCTAGAGCAGGACCACGCATGTTAGCCCTTTGGAGGGCGTACTTGTCCATTTGGGACGTTTAGCTCCTTAAGGGAGCAGAACTCCTCCGGGAGTAGTCGTTTGGTTTTCGCCCCTTGGCTCTTCTCCAGAGAGTCGAGGGGACTTTTAGAGAAAAAATTTACAAGGACTGATTGTATCCGTTTGTTTTTCATGCTGATGTGTTGACCTTGAAGTTAATAGGGATGGGAGCTCTTTGTGGGGGAATGCAAAGCTTTTGAAAATTGTTATGCTCCTTATGTAATCACATTCTGATAAAATGGGATCGTTGAGGAGGAAATTGGTTGTGAAATTTAAAGAAAAGCAAAAATCTCACCCTTTATGTGATGCCATTATGTCATATATGCTTGCTTCAATTTCATTTTTCGTTTAAATGTAACAAATTTACCTGCTCATATCCTGAGAACCACACATCGGATTTTAATGCAAAAATGTAAAATTCCTCCTTTGAAAACTCCTTTTGCCCCATAGATCTCAGACAGTATAAATTCATGATTTTGACCCCCAAATTGGAATGTGCCGGATCAAAAAGGTAGGCCATATTCACTGGGTGTCAACAACCCCGAATACTACATGCAACGAAAACCCTAAAAAATACACCAAGCGCTGTTTCACTGCAACTCATTTGCGAGGTTTAGGATGGCAACTTTTGTGAAGCCTTCCGTCTTATAAACTTGCATGGACCTGTTCCTGTTCAGATTATCTCTATGTCTACTGTGGTGCCTATTATAAATGTTATACTAATTTTCAATTTGTTTGGCTTTGTCCATGTTTTAAAAATGCCCTTCTCACCATGTAGGCTACATCGCATTTCATATCTCATGAAGTAGATGAAAAGAGACCGCTTAGAAAGAGCGTCACCCATGGCTGAATACCCACCCATTTAGATAGCGCCCCCTTCTACAACGCGAACACCTTAAACGTTGGAGCAGGATATTCGTCATATATTCAAAATTTTACTTACTACCAGAAATGAAGACAAGTCAAAAAGCCTGTTCTCTTGGATCGGGAAATAATGAAATCTGAGGTAAACGTGGGAGAAAAATGATCTGAAAACTCTCATTCGTTTGTTCATTTAGTTCGTTGTTCATTTCCATTTAGTTAAAGTTTGTAGCATTAGCAGTTGAAATGTTCGTTAGCTCATGTATGTTGGATCGTATTTTCATTTTTTCTGTAAATTAACTTACTTACATTCAAGTAATTTGCAACAAAAGAGGTTTGACCTGTATACTGTATGAAGGTCCTACTGAGAAAGCAAAGAGAGAGAAAAGAAATGCCCCAGAAACATATCTTGGCTCAATGTTTAAAAGACCATATTGTGAAAAGTTCAGAGGCAATTGAACTAATATTATAATATTTAGACAAAACCGAACGACACAACAGAAAGCGAATGGTAAAAGGGTCAACTCCGTTCAATAGTAAAACATATTATATTAGAATATTTGTAGCTCAAATCCAGAACATAAACACTTCTCTGTATAGAAAAGGTTTGGCATAGTACCCCAATGCCCCACATAAAAACAGTAAAATCGTGTTTGTGGAAAGAAACTTCATCCTACGTCAAATGGCGTAATTTATGGCGTATGGCAAATGACGGATATATGAAAAGCCGAGTAGTACTGCATAAACACCCTCGTGTCACATTATGGAGTCGTCACTTCTCCGTGATAACAATGTGTCGGAGTGAAAATAAATGTTGCAATTATTCTGGACGTAGTGTAGCTGGGTGGATCTTTACCTGCGTAGCAAGCTCTATGACATATTCTTGTTTAATGATAGGCCTATGAAACAGAGTCTACGCCCGGGGTAGGTGAATCCAGGATTTTGTGAGGAAGGGGCGCACTACCGGTACATTAGCGAGGGAGCTAGACATTTTTCCATGGAGAAGCACCCGAATTTTTCGACACTTTTTTAAGTGAGAACATTACCGCACCGGGAATGAAGTTTGCGGCGTGCGAAGCTTGCCGGAACTTTTGCCCTCATTTAAAACAAATATTTAGAACATGGAGCTTGTACTGGAAAATACTTGGGATTTCAGTTAACGAAAGAAAATTTGGGACAACATCACTGTAGTTAACCGGTGTCACTTGATGATCTGATACCACATAGAAGAAGCCAAAACACGTTCGAAACTTTGATTTCTGTAAGTTAGCTGTGTGAGAATATCTGCATTTGAGACTGATTTTTAGGTGCTCGAAACGCGTCGTAAATGTTGCTTTTCATACTTATGAGTCTAGTCCCCTATAGTGAAAATAATGTGAGCGAAAGTTTCGTGCAATCCCTCTTTACTGAGGTAAAACACTTTTGTATCTAGTTATTCCACGACTAAATCTTGTTCAATTCCTATCCATTTTCATTTCCATTTCTCATATGCTAGATTCCTCAAATTGCATTTCATAAACTTTGAAAGTGCAAAAATTTCAAGAGGAGAGGGGGTGGGGGAGGGGACTATCCTTCTCATACCACCCTTGCCGGCGATTACACTTCGGAACCCCTCTGCCGGGTTCGTCTATAAGAAAAAAAGCTAAAGCCTATACACACTCACATTGACCGGCAAATACATACGCAAAGCACAGAGGGAACTGCTGGAAAAAAATTATGTAGATGTCCTGGAGGGTATAGTAAAGCAGACGTGTAGTCAGGGGGAGGCTGAGGGTCGAAGGGGCAGCGCCCCATATAAGGATATTTTGACATTTTGTTTATTTCTACAATATTGCTAGTGTTTCTCCACTTATATACGGTAAACAGGGAAGGGAGGTGCCTTTTCCAGCGATCGGGGAGGCCTTTTGGACCAAAATTTTCTTGCTCTCCGCGCACGCCTAATTACTCGCCAGCAGTAGGTGCATATTTGATTTCAATGCGGTAATTCTTAGAAAATAGTTCATTATTTATTAACAATGGGTCTCCTGTAACATAAAAAATATCGCGTAAAGTATGAACCAAAACACGTATTTCACATTAAAAAACTTTAAAGTTCCACATGGTTGGGGGACACTCCCCCTCGCGCCCCTCGCGCTCCATCTCATCAGTTTGCCCCCTCCCCTATGAAGAAAGGTCCACAGTAAAATCAAACGGTCTCCCCAGTTGGCCACATGTGTTAGAAATGGCATAAGGAGGAATGTCATAAAGGGCTATAGCAGTCACCCAAACTTCAAGTAGTGAAGTAGACTGACAGTTCTGTTTCATGATCGGCTCTTGAGAGTCATGGGACGTGGGCGTCCGGAAGGGGGCCCCTGGAAAATCAAATTTGTGAAAAAAATAATTAAAAATTGAAATAAAAAATTAAAAATAAATCATCAAAATGTCTTATAACAATCGCTAAAGTGTCGTTTCCGTCCATCTGGAGGGTTTGTAAGGCCCAAAATTTTCTTGTGCGCTCCGCGCCAACCTATGGTGGCGCTCCGCTTAGATAGTGTGCACAATTCAATCATCCATGAATGGCCTTGCCCCCCCCCCCTTGTAAAAATTTCTGCGGACGCCCATGTCATGAGATAATATTGTTTCTTCTCAAATGTGAAACTTACTGCTTGGTTTATATGCAATACTGAAGTCCTAAATGGTTTTAAAGACACTTTGAAGAAAAACTAGAGGGAAATTGTGAGATTTAGTTTCTGCTTAAAAACAAGTTTGGGCGACTGCTCTTGCCCTTTAAACAAAGTTAGGCCTTCGTAATTTCTGTGGTCACCTAGGAATCCTTTTTGTTGGATTTGGTAAAGTTCAATTAAAGACCTAATCCTCTCAACCTAATCAGTTCCAATTCTGTTATCTTAAATTCATCCTCATCCAGTCTCAGATTAATGCTTCAGAGTGAGTATAAAAGACCTCGTTGTGTAATCAAAACACTCCCCGTACAGAAAATGCTGTGTTATATGAGCTACAACATTCTGCATAATTTTGAACGTGCTGTCAATACAAGAACTGTGTCCATTGAGAATTTCTGTGGACTATAGCCTACTACAAAAATTGAACGATTTGCAGTGACAGTTGATTGCTTTAGCACTTTTGATGTTGGTAAAATAAGTAAATAGAAAAAATATTTTTGTTTTTAAGTCACCACAACAAATGGACCTTTCATTTACCACGGTGAAGACTACACCAATACTATCTTCGTCTTCGGAGATGACGACAACAGCTCAACCTGAAACAACTACAACAGAACTATCAACTTTAAAAGAGAGAACTACAGATTTGACAACAACAGCGCCTACCTCAACAGTCTTCATTTCGGACAAAACGACAAAATTCACAACCCTGATGATAACTTCAGAGAGAACGACTCAAATACCGACTACAACAGAGTTGTCGACGGAAAAAACAGTGGCGATCACAACAGACTCAACTACAGATCCAACAACTGCGCTGGCCACGGCGGATGAATCAACAGTGATGACGACGCAATGGACTACTCATATACGTACAGTGATAACTTCAGAGAAGACAACCACACCGTCAACCACGGGTAAGGGCTAACCTTATTCAATACAGGTCATGCAAAGCCGTCCCTGCGTTGCGCGTCTCCCTGTTTTGCCATTCAGACGTTCATTTTACAACAATAGTTACTAAGGTGCTGTTGTACGCGCGTTTCGGTAACACAACAACTGCGCATGATCAGTTCCATCCAGTATGCCAAATTGAACCGCGTTGATGTCATGTGCAAACCCTCTAAACCTATTGCACAGTTATTTTTTCGCTTTAATTGTACCATCCCATAGGATCTATGGTTTAATATTACAAAAACGACTTTAAACCTGTTGTATGATGTTGCTCCCTAATAGGTCAGCCTAAGCAGGCGGAAATCATTATTGTTCCAAAATTCCTACACTTGGAAAGCTACCGTACCGGTATCATTGATTTGGTTTAGTTTGATTTTGGGGGTTTATTACGCCTCAAAATGTAACCTGGTTTAAGTCTAGCGCCGCTGTTGGCTTTTTTCTACCTGTGGGTCACTGGATTAGAGATTCCTTAACAAATGCAGGAAAAAAATCGATGTGACGGTGGTCTCCTGTGTGTTCGCGCGCGCATGTTGCATGTTTGTGACACTTTGCCTTAGTAAACACGATATATCTAGATAGCAATGACCGACACTTTTCATATTTAGTATATAGATTTGTCATGTTGAAAGGAAGATCGCTCTGTTTTAGTTTGGTCACAGGTCATTTGGGGTCACCGAAGGTAAAATTGCAGCACCGTGTAATTGGCTTCAATTTTCAATCTTTTCACCTATCAGTTTGCGTTTTAACACTTTTATTGGTTTCCCGAAAGTAGTCGTGCACACATCACCTTTCCAAAACTAGGGTAGAATCGTACATTTTAGTGTTGGCGTATACTATGGTTCGTTGACTTCCTTAACGTTGACACTTTTGTTCACTGCCTGAAGCCAATTCTGCGTTTCATTGAAATTGATGTTGATAACTCAAAGTGGGCGAGATTTAACGTGGACAATTGTGTCTTTTACTTCTACAAAATGGTATTGTTTGGAATTAAAAGCAGCCGAAAGTATTTTTACCATTTGTTTCACAAGGTATTTTTAGCTAGATTTTTACTGTATATTTGCAACTTTGAGGAATTCTAAATTTTGATGTGAGGATATTTCCACCTCCTGTGAAATGTATCTAACCTTTATCGATCACTTTATGACGTAAAAGGTGCCTAATGCGTTTTAAGTGAGAATTAGAACGCACGGAAGCCGAAATTCTATTTCTAACCAGTTTAAAAGTCGGGCTACTCCCTTTTTCCAGTTGGGGCTCACCTGGCTTGTTCTTACTATTCTGGCATTTGTACGATCGGCGTTCCATACTGCTGGTCCCTCTCAGGAAAAAAAAGTCCTGCAAACACTCTTGCCGGTTTCTGATAACAGCAGCTGAAACTGAAGGACATGTCCTTCCCTTATCTTGAAGTTAGTGAAAAAGTTTCACATCATACAGGATTTTGGTAAATCCTGTAGGGCTTTTGAATAGATCCTTCCGTTTTCTGAAGGATTTCTGAAGGCCAGTTAGCTAAGGTTTCTCTGCTCAATTTCAGCCATTTTTACAGTTGCGTCTTACTGACTTCAGTTTTCCCTACTCAATTGCTTATGTTGAGCACCTAGCACAGTGGTAAGATTTCGGAAGGACTTTCTTGATGCGGAGTCTCGATTCCTATTGCCTGAGCGTCACGCACAACTGAAAAAGGTTCCTTTTTAAAGTCTTTAGTATGATTTCAAAAAGGCGTTCTAGTGACCAATACTAAGACCTCTGACCTCCGCCAAAAGGTTGAATTGCGGTAACTAAAGACAAGTGGAAAAGAAGAGTCTCCCTTCTCTTGAGATTTCGAAATCCACTAGCGTAGCCAGCGGGGGGGGGGGGGGGCAAGGGGAGCAGAGTGCCCCCACAGAAATTTTTGCGACGCGATGGGCGATGTTGAAAAAATGAAGGAGAGCAAAAAAAAAAATAATAATAATAAAAAAAAGATAAACGGCAAGAAGAGGGAGGGAATCGGGGCATTTTTTTTTTACAGATGTCGAGTGGGGGGGCTCTTAGTCGTTACGATAAAGTATGCAGTCCCCGACGGCGACTAGTCTCCCCGATGGTTTACCAGTTTTTGCTCTCAAGGGACAATTTCCCTAATAAGAACCCCAAATTTTCGGCGCGCTACGCGCGCTGTAGATCCACCCCAGTTTTTTTTCAATACTTCCATTCCACATATCTAGGGAGTGTAAGTCCTGCCAATTTACCAAGTAACGGGTAGGCAGCGTACACAGGTTTTGTAGAGGTCGTAATTTTCATCCCATATCACAAAGCCTAGTCTCTGTTCTCTTGTGTGTGTCTGCGATAGGTCAGTTGGTGAGCGACTCACGGAGCATAGTTTGGCTATTTTATCGGGTATTCCAGGTGGTTTCGACACAATGTAGGCTATGTTATCCCCGATACGGTCTACAACCCCTACTGTTTTTTTTTTCTTTTTGTTCTTAATGATAACATAGGCTATGTTATTATTGTAAGCCTATCAAAAATTTCCGCGCGCTTCGCGCGATTTGCAATTTCACGATTCATACCCAAAAGAACACTATCAGTGCGCAACTCGGCTTTTAAAATATTAAGTGATATTGTGCCAAATGTGCTCCAGGCTGCAATGACATGGGATAGTTAGGCTCCTTCATATCCCCTTCTCCCCCACCCCCTCGACATAGGGGCTGACGGCTGTTGTGGTCGCTGGCATGGCCCGCCCCCTGTCGGGAATAATCTGTCGTCTTCCGATGGTCGGTTTAGTTATTTTGGCTTTCAAAAGAGTTATTTCTGCGATAAAACCCAAAATGTTCGGTACGCTTTGCACACTCCTCCCCCAGTTCCGTTACCTAGAGCTAATAAAGTACAAACCCTTCCTATCTTTTCAAGTAAATTAATAAGTAGAATAAATGGATTAGTGTACATGTCGGGAATTTCATCTCATTTCGCTAAACTTAGTTAATCTCTTGTGTCAGTCGTGCGGTACCGACTCGAAGAAGGAAGTACAATATAAGTTGTGCCCGATAGGGCCCAAATGCCGACCGGGGACAATTGACCTATATAAGCTTTAAATAAGTACAAATTCTTTTTATAGTTCGCACTTACTCCCGCCCAGACCTAAACACAATTCCCTGGGCCCCGTTGACTCGTACAGTAACCCTTTTACAGCCACACACTAACTCTCGAGGGAATAAGGTAAACATTGAGACAAGATTGAAAATGTCAAAAAATTCCAGTTTAGGTGTTCACCAGATCGCTCAATTTTGATGTAAAATTGCAAAATCTCCTTGGGGAAGGAGGGGGGAGAACCACGCCCTCTCCCCGTTCCTTCGCTCGGCTCCTCACTTGCGCGCTTCGCTCCCTCAAGAAAATGCCGCACCCCAGTGGCGGCGATGAAAAATGAAAAAGTGGGGGCTAAAGGTATGTTCAGCCCCTTAATATTTGTCAAGTGCTCCAATTATAAGAAGCGGGGAGAATTTCGAAGTCGGGCTGTTCTTGCTTAGAACACTCGGGAAGTGCCGTTTCCGGCCATCTGAGGGGTTTGTAAAGCCAAAAACTTCCTGGTACGCTCCGTGCCAATCGATGGTAGAGCTCCGCTTAGAAACATGTATTAACATGTTTCATAGACTGATTTTTTTTTTTTTTGCTGCATTTGTGAGAAATTTCAGAAATGAGATCCATATTTCCAGGCTGGGAACATGCAGCATAAAACACTCGGGAAGTGCCGTTTCCTGCCATCTGAGGGGTTTCTAAAACCAAAAATTTTCTTGTACGCTCCGCGCCAGCTGGTGGTGGCGCTCCGCTTGGATAGTCCTGTCCGTCAAGATTGGGGACGATGAGTCGACTTTGCCCCCCCCCGCACCAGAAAATCCTGGCTACGCCCCTGTCGAAATCAGTGCACTTTCTACTTCCCACCACACCACACCAACAAAAAATCGTAAAATACCCAAATCCCTCACCCTAACCAGTATCCTTCTTACTTAAACCCCTCCCACTATTGTCTGAAATGTTGTCCTCATCCAGACACAATCACTCTAGCAACTCTCTGGTTATTGCTTTAGGGCAGTAGGGTGAGTATGAGAAAGCTCAATGTGTATAATTAAAACACTCTCAGTACAGTTCCGATCATGCTGTGTAATATAAGCTGTGGTGCTCTGCATTGTTTGAATAGGCTGTCAATCAAAGAGCTGAGCCAAATGATAATTCCGGTAAACTCCTACAAAAATTGTAGTTTTGGGTGAAAGGACTGCTCATACAAACTGCATTGAATTCAACCAACAGTTTTTTTTCATAAGAATAATAGGTTAGAAATACATCCAAATAGAAATGTATGCATGTTTGGTCTAACCATAGTTAATATTTGCTTCCCTGGTTGGGAAACTGAACGTGTACCTATACGCACACACGCACAAGCCCGAGCAGGTATGTTGAGAACTTCAGAAAAGTGCGTCACGTGACATTGTTGGTGCACATGATCGAATCGTGTAAACACTGCATAAACAACCAACGGAAAAAGTACAAAAAGTAGCAATGAATAGATTGGTGTTTGAGTGAACTTAAGTACCAAAAAGTGAGTGGTCACCTTCGCATGCACCCAAAGAGGAAAATTCTTTTGCCCAGCTGTGTTGCGCCTATTCTAAAATACGACACTGAAACAAGCCTGGGATCACTTTGAAACCGGAATATGCCATGTTATCATATATGTGTTAGCCTGCGTGGGCTTAACGAAACGAATAACCAGCGTTCGTCGCAGAGGAATGCATGCCATAAGAGGGAGGAACGTGTTTCAAAAAAGGTAAGGGCTGGAAAAACGTATTCTGAGTTATACCCTGTTGAGTTAACTGGGAATTCTCTCAGTGCTGTTTGGAAACTGCTACAGTATGTGCCGGCTAGCATATTACGATCCGTAGTAATGACGACACTACACTGGATACTACTGGCTGTACCGGCGCCGTTTGTACGGCAACCTCGCGCATTACGACGTGCACAATGTCTGTCGTTTATCAATGAGCTTGACTGCTTTATTTCTCTTAATTGCCACACTAGTCACAACATCATGTGCAAATTTTACCCCCTCCCCTCGGGGTGGGCCATAAACGTGTTTTAAAAACCTTTTCGAGTCGACACGATGAGAAATGTTGTGTATATTGTATAATACAGTACCGACCACTGCTGTTTGTTTGTTTGTTTATTTCATTCTCTGTGACACCTACAAGGAGGTTAAAGAGACTTTTATACATACAGTATACATCAAACATTGACATAAATCTTAAAGAGTGCTGTGCTAGCGGGATGTGCACTCTCACAGTCACGTGACCGGTAAAAATGAAGATTCCAACATACTGCCTTCACACGCTGAGCTTCTCAACCAGGGTATATTATAATAACTATGTTCAAACGGTAGAGCATCTGCCTCTCACGCGGAAGGCCCGGGTTCCATTCCCAGGTCGATTCATACCAAACATTCTAAAAATGGAACCATGCCGTCGTGCATGATGCTCCGCATAAGCAATGGAGTAGGGAAAACAAGCCAGTGAGCAACAACTGGAAAAAAGGCCGTGGCTGGCTCAACTTGAACCAATAGGTTGGAAACTGAAAGGTAAAACTCGATCTAACTTACAACGTCAATGTGTAGAATGTAGATACAGTCATGAAGATATTCCTAGTCGAGAGATTTAAAAGGATAGTCCAGAACCAAATTTATGTTTGATATGTTAAAGAGGGACATATTTTAAGCATTCTGGAAAGAGTCTTATTCATTTCCCATGTTCGGTTCACGAGATGTTAACAATCAAAGTTGACACATTTTCTATGAAAAGTGAACTTAGAGCAAGCAGGTGTGATGTCATGGATTCACATTGTTGGGGTATGTTTTGTTTTTTTTTATTTTCTTCCTGTTGGTTTGACCTTGAATTGATTAAGGATGTCATCTTGCCCCTAAGGCACATGGAGTTCTTAAAATCCCGTAGCTCAGGATGCACCGATGGTATTTATATATAAAAGTTTTTTCACATAAAATTAATGGTAATTATTAATAAATAAAAACCATTGGCCTACAATGTGAAGCCATGAGATCACGCTTGTTTGCTCCAAGTTTACTTTACATTGAAAATTTACCACATTCAATCACTTTTGCCTCGAGAACGAAACATGTGAACTGAATAAAACTTTCATCAGAATGCTTAGAATATGTTCCTCTTTAACATATTGAAAGTAAACTGGCTTTGGACTATCCTTTTAAAGGGAGATGTTGTGTGATACCATTCACGTACTTGTATGTAGCGCATGACCTATCCCTCCGCACAAATATTTACGTGTAATGGGGAGGTGTTATTAAATAGAGATATACCGAGAACCTTTTTCTTTGAGCCTTTGACTCAGTAGGCTTAAAGGGCCAATCCTCTTTAACAGGTTTTAGGAACTAGTAAGCTCAAGCCCGGTAAGTCGTCTACTAGATGTTGAACAGCTTGTAGATCGGGAAATTTGGCCCTTTCCTTAATATTGCCAGTCGCTTAAGAATATAAATTAATTTGACGATTTGGGCGAGGATTACAACACTCTAAAAAATATTTAAACGATTTTGTTTAAAAATTAGGATACTCACGAAGATGAGTATTTCTATTCGAAATAAGTGAGTACTTCAACTGAATTTGTGCAAAATTTTACACAAATTGCTGAATTTGTGCAAAATTTTACACAAATTGAGTTGAAGTACTCACTTATTTCGAGTAGAAATACTCATTTTCGTGATTATCCTAATTTTTAAACAAAATCGTTTAAGTATCTTTTAGAGTGAACCTACTTGTCTTGTTCCGTGTATTGCACTCTATTTGGGTGTGCCTTTCAGAACATGCGAACGAATGCTAGTATTAAAGAAAATCCTATAGCAATGTTTGCTCTTATTCCTCTTTTGCTCATTTGCATAAATCATCAGAATTGGTATAAAGCCAGGATTATTGTGATCATTCGCAATAGCCAGTCGTTTGAAATGTTGGGACGGTGTTTGGCACTTCTTTGTCGGCAACTACTTAGTACCCTTAACAGAATTGTCCCAAATAATCTATTTTGTTGGAGTCACCATATGTATGAATGAGGTTGTCTAGGTATTAAGCAAGGCAAGTCCATGCCCTTTAGTTCAATAGTCCCCCGGCCATGTAAAGGATTTAGTCTCCATTTTGAGATCAATCTAATTGGATTAGCATAAATTAAAGATTTCGATGGATCTCCATCTATTTACTTCTCCCTGGGGTGATTTACCTATAGGGCTTCTTAAGTGCACATACGGAACAAAAGACCATTTGACTCAACATGTAAATTTTGCGAACTCGCAATGCTCTGTCATGAAAATAGTTAGTTTCTCGTGAACCCTTTAATTAGTCGCAACTGGGTAAAGGCCATGGTCGGCCCTACTTTTAATTGGTTAAAAACTGGGCGGTAAAATTCCATCTAACTCGTGCACCCGTTTTTCGAAATTAAAAGCTTCCGTTGGTATATTGCCAGCTTATTTTCATTTCGGAATAATTCTTTATGCGATCTTTAATCGTTATTCAAAACAATGACCCCCTTTCTCCTTTCGAAAGAACAACCCTTCTGAATAAACGAATCCTAGCTTTTATTCGGAATATCAATACCTCGGAATTGGGACCCTCGTGTTGAATTCGGCGGGAATAAACTATGGAACGCCAAAACCGCCATCGCCTATGACGATGTACTTCCATTTGGTGGCGTTATTTTACATGAAGATGTTAGTTCAAATGGCCATCTATCCAGGAATGATGACGTTCTTCCGTTTTGCGATGTTACCATCGTAAACGGCGTTCGATCAAACGACGATGTGTATCCAAGACGTGTATCTAAGGCGTGTATCCAAGGCGTGTATCCAAGGGGAGTTCCTGTTCTCAGGTATACATATTCAGCAAAGTAAAATCAAACCAATCACAATGGTTGTCATATAAAGAGATCTAGGTCTCGCACGTGTGCGCGCGGTTTCATACTAGTTACTCAATATACTAGGCTAAGTTAGTTACCCACATGTCCCATATGCATGCTTAATAACCTCATACAACCACCTGTGTGCCCTAGGCAAAACGTTCAAGTTCAACGATCAGACGATGGATGAAATAATTGAATCCCTTCACATCGTAAATGAAGACGAGGTGAAGGAAAACTTTCGGAGGGAAGCAGTAAGTTTGATCACTCATTGCAATGATAATGCTCGCCTTTACGTAGCCAAAGCCAAACCTGATTGGCTGCATCTTTTACAAAACCATCCTTTAGATGGAATAGTCATCATTGGTAACTCCCCTTGGATACACGCCTTGGATACACGCCTTAGATACACGTCTTGGATACACATCGCCGTTTGATCGAACGCCGTTTACGATGGTAACATCGCAAAACGGAAGAACGCCATTATTCCTGGGATAGATGGCCATTTGAACTAACATCGTCATGTAAAATAACGCCACCAAGTGGAAGTACATCGTCATATGTGATCGAACGCCGTTTGAGTTGGTAACGTCGAAAAACGGAAGAACGTCATCATTCCTGGATAGATGGCCATTTGAACTAACATCGTCATGTAAAATAACGCCACCAAATGGAAGTACATCGTCATATGCGATGGCGGTTTTGGCGTTCCATAATAAACGACTCGTAACTTCTGTTTGGAATAACGACTCCCTTAACGACGAACCCTTATGAATATAGTGACCCTTATTTCTCGATTCGGTACATTGACACTTCGGGAACTACCTTTTGGACTACCTGAGGGTTCTTCACAGTTGCCAATGAATAGTAATTGCCGCCATTGTATCAGTTGAACAGGGGAGCTTTTGGACTAACGGCTCCCTGGTTGAACAGTGTCTTCTTCCTCATCTCCCCGAAAGTATCATATGAACAACCACAGCACGATGCTAGTGCTACTCTCGAATTTGCCCGGCTGGTCGGTCATCGTTTCTTAACAGTGTTGGAACGAGCGTCCATTGGTCAGGAGGCGACCGCCCGAAGGACAACGTGGCCTGTCGGAGCCTTTTTAGACTTTTAACGTACTGCAGTCCTGCATCATTAACAGTGGCGGCGACAGAATGTCAAAACGGGGGGGGGGGGGGGGGGCAAACTAGGGGCAAAGGATAATGTAAAGGTTGAGGGGAAAATTTTCGTGCGCAGCGCGAAACCGAGCCAAAAGCTCCCATTCCTGGGGTTGGAGACCAGGGGCAAAGCCCTCCGAGGGTCAGAGGGCTTATCATGTCTCTTGATGAAAAATTAAGGCTCTGGAGAGGTATATGATTGATTTTCGGTTAACCCAACCCCTAACTGGCCTTACTTTGGGTGGCAGGTGGGGGTCAAGGACAAAAGTTGGGACAGGGTGAATGCCCCCTCTTGCCCGCCCGTAGCGTCGCCTCCGAACATAAGAGAAACTGCACGATTCTACTTGACTTAAATTAATAGTTGTCTAAAATACCAGATGACAAAATCCTGAAACATCTACCATTAGTTCTGCTATTTTTTTCTGGAGAGAAGAGTTACCCTCTGTGATGTAAGGGGCGGGGGGGGGGGGGCGGCGGGTTCGCAAAAATAATTTTATATACAGTATGAACACTTACATATGGTGTAAGTTTGCTTAGATCATATTGCTTCCAAACTAGGCCGCGCGAACTTAAACTTGCAAAATACAGAGCGACTTAAACAATAATTGTCACCGTGATCCAACTTTAATTTTACCTAAGGTAAGCCAAAATCTTCTGTTGGTATAGCTCTTTGATTGACATCAAATAAAAAAGAGACGCTCATACCACACACATGCACTGCGCGGGTTTTGTTTAATTTAGGTATTTGTATGCTCACAAGGTTATGCCCTGAAGCAATAAACTAGGATTGCGTCCAGATAAAGATGAGCTTTAGACAGCAGTGGGGAAAACTTCGATTACTTTCTCCGGTGAGGAATATCTTTCTTTAAATTCACCCTCGCAGTCTCGTGGGAGATGTTGCGAATGCCGCAGAAACAAACGAGTGCTCTCACATACGTCACAAGGCTCGCCGCTTTTGACAGGCATACACGTTTTATTCAGCTGACGACTCACGTGCGAGTGTTGCAATAAACCAAGTTGATATTTACCCATCAGTGGGCGTGGTTTCCCAATTGAGACATAACGTGAAAGTACATAAACAGCTCCAGTAGCATTCAAACTTGTGGAAAGGTATATTTTGAGAAACGTTAAGATACCAACATAATTCCAAAGGATTTTTCCTTAGGAAAGTTTTCTCCTTAACTGTCAAGCAAAGTCAGTGTTTTTTCCAAACACGTCGCTCAATATTTAATAGGTAAATGTTTGTCTTCCTCTTTCCTTTCATTTTCCTCTTTCTTCATCATTCACTTCCCCTTTTGCTTCCCGATTTTTCCTCACCAAACCAGTACGTCCTCTAGCTCCGCCGCTGCTTTATTTCAACTTTGTTGGTTTCTCTGTGCTTCACAATTCGCATCACTTTTTGTTTTTTATCATGTTTCGGCAATGTCTTTACAGATTTCGCTTATATTCACTTTACGATTGTAAGCTCAACAGAAGCAAGCAAACGAAACCTTTTTGGTTACTTCAAACGTAGATACAAACCCCCTGGTTGGCTGCTGACGTGATAACCTATCAGACTTTGCGTAGGCCTACAACATTTGGTTCAAAATTAGCTCAAAATTTTCAAGAAGCTGTTGTCCTTCGTTATTATTTTCAACTTGCGTCAAAGCTCGCTTCATAGCCAGGCACCTTTCGCCTATTGGCTTGTCGTACACTATCTGCTTGCTAATGGCGGCGCTATGGTGGAGTAACAGAGGGAATTACCTCCCCCAGATTTTGGCTTTGCTCCTTCAACTTTCCCACTCCCCAATTAAGGTCAGTTAGGAGTTGTGTATACCAAAAAAAAAAATAAATAATATAACTCAATTGCAAAGGCTTAATTTTTTATCCAGAGATATGCTAAAACCTCCGAGCTTCCGGAGAAATCCCCCTGGATCGCACACCCGGAACGGGCGCTTTGGGCTCGTTTCCGCGCTGCGTCCAAAATATTTTGTCCCCAAAAATTATCCTATGCCCTTACGCCTTAGTTTGCCCCCCCCCCCCTAATTTTGACATTCTAGCGCCGACACTGCTCCTTGCGGATTCTAGTTTACCACCGAGCGCGGGTTTTCACCTCTACTTTCAGACTTCCGAGTCGAGTTACTTATCTGGGGCTCGTGGCTTGACTCGACTTTCCGTGGATTCACAACAGTGTTTTTTTTTTGTTCAAATTACACTACTGTGCATTTTATAGTTTTTTAAATCGTTAAGCAAAGCTGGTGTCTCATTTTTGGTTTCGATGAAAAGAGAAACCTATGCATTCATGATGGCGTGTGTGTGTATGTATGTGTGTATGTGCGTGTGTATGTATGTGTGTATGTGCGTGTGGGTGTGTATGTGTGTGTGTATGTGTGTGTGTTTGTGACACTTTGCTTGTTTACACGATATCTTAAGAAGGGAAGATCTGACAATTCTCAAACTTGGTACACAGATACCCCATACTGAGAGGAAGAACCCTATTGATTTTGGTGGAGGTCAAAGGTCATCTGGGGTCACAGGGGGTCAAAACCCAAAATCCTTGTTTACACGATATCTCAAGGTAGGAAACTTGGATTAATTTCAAACTTGATCCGTTGATGCGTTATGATGTAAGGTAGAACCCTATTGGTTTTGGTGGAGGTCAAAGGTCATTTGGGGTCACAGGGGGTCAAACCCCGAAATCCTTGTTTACACGATATCTCAAGATAGGAAACTTGGATTAATTTCAAACTTGATATGTTGATGCGTTATGATGTAAGGTAGAACCCTATTGATTTTGGTGGAGGTCAAAGGTCATTTGGGGTCACATGGGGTCACACCCCAAAATCCTTCTTTACACTGTATCGCAAGGTAGGAAACTTGGATAAATTTCAAACTTGATATGTTGATGTGTTATGATGTAAGGAAGAACCCTATTGATTTTGGTGGAGGTCAAAGGTCATTTGGGGTCACATGGGGTCAAACCCTGAAATCCTTGTTTACACTATATCGCAAGGTAGGAAACTTGGATTCATTTCAAACGTGATATGTTGATGCGTTATGATGTGAGAAAGAACCCAATGTATTTTCGTGGGAGTTAAAGGTCATTTGGGGTCACATGGGGTCAAACCCCAAAATCCTTGTTTACACTCTTTCGTAAGGTAGGAAACTTGGATTCATTTCAAATTTGATATGTTGATGCGTTATGATGTAAGGAGGAACCCTATCGATTTTGGTGGAGGTCAAAGGTTATTTGGGGCCACATGGGGTCAAACCCGGAGATCCTTGTTTACACGATATCTCATGGTAGGAAACTTGGATTCATTTCAAACTTGGTATGTTGATGCGTTATGATGTAAGAAAGAACTCTGTTGATTTTGGTGGAGGTCTAAGGTCACATGGGGTCCTATGGCGTCAAAGCCCCATATCCTTAATTATACTATATCTCAAGGTAAAAAACTTGGATTCCTTTCAAACTTGATACAGTAGGTTAATGGGTTTTGATTCAAGGAAAAACCCAATTAATTTTGTTGGAGGTCAAAGGTCATTTGGGTTCACATGGGGTCAAACTCCGAAAACCTGTATAGGACAGTTCAAGTTACTGTGCGAAACGTGGATGTATTTCACAATTAGTGTGTGTATGAGTTATGGTGAGTTGAAAGTACTGTACCTGTTGTTTTTTGTGGAGGTCAATGGCCATCTGGTATCACCTGGCATCAAACTCTGTAAACCTTGTTGGCAGAATATCTTAAGGCACAGTAGAAATTTGGCTTTTTGAATATAGAAGTGTTTTGGTTAAAAGAAAAACCAGTTACTTACAGGTTGAGTCAAAGATCACTTTGGGTCACCAGTTGTTACAACAAATGTAGCATTTTATTGAAAAGAGCATGCATGTATCATCGAAACCTCAATGCATTTTTGCATTCTGGTTACATTTATTGTTTCCAAATTAGGCCAATCCAATTCCAAAATGTCGGACACCTTGCATTATTAGTTTTCCCTTTGTGCATATTGCTGGTAAAAAGAAGAGAAGAAAAAATTGGGTGACTGCAGGCATTGCTAACTCAATTAAGCGTAAAAACCAGCTATATAGAAAACTTTTGAAATCTTCAACAAATGAAAATAAAGTACAATTTAAGAAATACCGTAACAAACTGAACCACATTATACGCATTGTTAAAAGAAATTACTATCATGAACTGTTCAATGACTGCAAAAATGATATGAAAAGTACATGGCAAAATGTTAACAAAATTATCCATAAGAATAGTTCAAATGGCAGTTTACCTGAAACTTTCAATGATGGAAATTGTCTCCTTACGGAGCCTCGTAAAATTGCAAATGCATTTAATAATTTCTTTGTTAATCTTGGACCGTCTCTGGCCGATAAAATAAAGCAGACCAGGGGCCGTTCCACAAAGAGTTACGCACAATCTTAAGTTTGATTCACCATACTTAAGCCAACAGCAAATCACACTTAAGATCGTGCGTAACTCTTTGTGGAACGGGCCCCCGTACTTCCGTTTTTGATAGTCTACCTGAGAGAAATAATTCTAGCTTATGTTTCTTTCCGACCTGTGAGGAGGAAATTACTAAGTCAGCTTATGACTGCCTGAAACCAGGAAAGTCTGCAGGTTTCGATGATTTACGCCCGTCAATTATACGTACGGTTATACCATTTATAACCAAACCATTAGAACACATCTTCAATAATTCTCTGTAGCTAGGAATTTTTCCTGATGAAATGAAAATGGCAAAAGTTGTTCCTGTTTACAAGAATGGCGATGCCAAGCACTTTGTTAATTATCGCCCTGTTTCCGTTTTGACAGGTCTTTCAAAAATTCTAGAAAGATTAATGTTTAATCTAGTACAAAGTTTCCTCACAAAACATAATATTCTATTTAAAGGACAGTACGGTTTTCGCTCTGGGCACTCAACCGAACTAGCCTTAACTTATGCTATTGATGTGATTAGTAAAGCCATTGACTTGCATGAAACTTCCTTAGGTGTTTTCCTGGATTTATCGAAAGCATTCGATACAATAGACCACGTTATTCTTTTACACAAACTAGCCCATTACGGCATAAGAGGTTCTTCACTCTCCTGGTTTAAAAGCAGTTTGTATCACTTAAGAATTGTAAATCTGATTACTTAAATGTTAAATGTGGAGTTCCACAGGGTTCTATTCTTGGTCCTCTGCTATTTATAATCTATATGAATGATATCAGTCTTGCTTCCAAACAATCTAATCTCATTCTATTTGCCGATGATACAAATATTTTTTTTCTCAAATAGCGACCTATTAACATTACAAACTACTGTCTGTAACGAGTTATGTGTACTTTCAAAGTGGTTTGCTGCAAATAAGTTATCTCTGAACGCATCTAAAACCAACTACCTAGTTTTCAACTCATGTAATAGAAACTATGCCTTTGATATACATGTTGATGGTCAACGAATCAAGCAAGCCAATTACGAAAAATTTCTTGCGATGTACATCGACTCCAATCTTTCATGGGAAAAACACATTTCACACGTCTGTAATCAGGTCTCTATAAAGGTGTAGGTATGCTTTGTAGATTGAAGCATATTTTGCCTCGATTTATCCTGAGACAGATTTACCTTACCCTTATTCTACCACATTTGTCTTATTACTGTATTGTCTGGTCTGGTACCACTATTCGCCATTTAAATAGATTAACTGTTCTTCAAAAAAGAGCCTTTCGACATATATGCTCTGCTCGCCCTCGTCATCATACCAACGGCTTATTTAAATCATTGAACCTACTAAAACTAATCGAAATTATTAGGCTAAGTATTTCAACATTCGCTTATCGTTTCTTTAATAACACTCTGCCATCATCTTTCTGCGACTTTTTCGAGAAAAACTGTTCATTTCACTCGTACAACACTAGAAATACGTCACTCCTTCGACCCGTGTACGGAAAAAACCTCACTAGATACAGTTTGAGATATCGCGCTGTGAAAGTATGGAACAGCCTTTCAAGTCAACTTAATCCTGCCTGTAGACCTTCAGTAAAATCTGTTAGAAGTGTCTTACGGCGTTACATGATAAACCTATACTAAGTATCCTCTCGTATTTTCCTAAGATAAGGAAGGGGGGAGGGTAAGGTTTTTTGGGGGGTGAAGAAGGGGGTGGACTGGCATTGAAAGTAAGTAAGACATAAGTGAACTTTTATTTCGGTTTAATGCTTTCTGGGGATTGGGTTCTAGACAAACCCTCAAGGGTTTTTTAACACACTTCCCTTTTCACGACTTTTTTCTTATTTGATGCAATTGATCTTTCTCACATGTATGACAAATTGTTGTGAAATGAAACAATAAATGAAATGAAATGAAATTAGCAATTGACCGTCAACTATATATAGTGTTTTTTACTTCAGTCTGAATATACCACTGACGAGGTTTTGACAAGCTAAGTGCCCGATAATTCGAGAAACTTGGTTTAAGCATGGCTTGATAAATCAGGTTAATGCTTTGTGTATCTGTCGGTTAACTGGGTTTTTCGAATTTGCATTTGGAGTAGGTAAACTTGGTTTATCAACCGATATGCCAAGTTTTTATTGCTACACCTGGTTTATCGAATCGATAAAACATATATGTTTATCCCTTTAATTCGATAAATCAAGTTATCGAATTATTGCGCATTCGGCTTCGACAAAGCAGGTATATCAGCCCCGATTAACTAATTTTAGCAATCGAAAATCAGTGAAAAGAGAATTCGACAATCCAAGTTTATCGAATTGATAAACCAAGTTTTTCAATTTAATAAACCAAGTTAATTGACTTGTAAGTAGAAGACTTGATACACCTGATTTATGACTGGTCTCGAAACTTTGCTTATCGGTCGATTAATTGAAGGCTAGCAATCTAAAAACCAGGTTTATTGACGCCGAATGCTCAATAATTTGAAAAACCAAGTTCGAATTGATAATATACACTGTTAAAAATTTCTGTAAATTTACAGACTTTTTTTAACTTAAACTTTTTGTATTTTACTTTTAATAGAGATTTTCTGTATCTTTACAGACACTTTGTATTGCTACAATAAAAAAAGGTTGTTTAACATGTATTTTCTGTTTATTTGAAAAACCATTTCTGTCTGCTTTTTTAACCAAATTTTACTTCTTTGTAAAACTTTTTCTGTAAATTTACAGAAATTTTAACAGTATTTTGTATTTTTCTGATTTCACATAAATATACTGTCATTTAACAAACATTCATTTTGTTTTTAAGCTGAAAAAGAAACAAAAATAAGCCCAAACAAACAAACAAATAAGAAATAGCCAGAAAATTTTCAATATATAACATGCATCGTTCTGCGAAGTTTCAGTTAAAAAAGAATAAACATTTTTGGCAAATTTATGGCCCTATTTGAAAATTAACTTACATTTATTATAAAAGCATACTTAGTTATTACGTTCTTAGTTATAAATATCATACAACTGGTGTTTTGTCACACATTTTTAAGAAAAAAGAAATTGTAAGGCCCTAATTTCAGAGCACTGACAATTGGTATACTGATGTCAACTCATCGCCACAGGCGCTCATGCACTTGATCGAATTAAAAACGTTTCACAAATTTACTTGAAAGAGTCTGTAAATTTACCACTTTATGACGTATATCTCATTTTGCATAAATGGGTGGAGCTTATTTTGTAGGCATTTTCCTAACAAAAGGATTGCTGTTGCTTTGAATAATATCTTTTTTGGCGTTTTTAATCAGGAAGTGATAAACTTATTGTTTACCTTGTCTGGAAATTTTTGCAACCAATGTATTTGCATTCTTTGTCATATTTATTTTAAAAACAATAATATTATTATATTGTACAAAAAATGTGACTTTCCAATTACAAAGTTCCTAGAGATAGCAGTTTACTTGACAACAATATGACAACAAAGCATCCCCATTGTGTTTTGATTGGAAACAACTTCGTAACGACACATTACGTTGATAAGCAAATACCTGATCTACGTAATGGTGAAGTGTATGTTACGTAATAACATATGAAAGGAAAAAAAGCGATATTATAATAAATATTAAAACGCCGAGAATGAAAACAGTAGGCTGTAAATTCACATAAAATTAAGGTAAAAAAAAACAGAACAATTCTGTAATTCGATTTTACAGTAGACATTTGTAAACTAATTTACATGCAAAAACTGTAAAGAAAAAACAAACACTTAATGTTTTTTAATGATTACAGTCTGGCTGTAAAAAAAACATTATTTGGTTGGAAAAAAATTTGCCAGAAAAATTATGTAAATTTACAGAGAAATTTTTAACAGTGTAGTTTTATCAAATTTTATAGGCTTTTTAAGTAAGAAACTCGAAAAACTTGGTTTATCGGTCGATAAATCAAGTTTCTTTTAATTATTGCCTATTAGGTGAAAATTGGCCTGGTTAATCTCTTGATAAATCGACTTTATCTATTTATTGGGCATTTGGTTTTCTTTAGACGATGGTGAGGTGAATTAATCAAAGCATACCCAACAGCCATGTGATATGGCGATGGATTTTCGAATTTTCTTCAGCCAACGTTGCAAGCACCTGATTGTAATGAACTATTCCCAGCTTATCATGAGTCACTGGCGTAGACAAAGTTGATCACCGGTCTGCCAATGGTCTAACGTGGATGCCCCCTCGCCTTTAAGAAATTTTTGAATAATTAAATACCCCCAGATGCAATCTTGTGCACGTCCAGCATCCATTTGAAGTCAATTTTATCGTTCTATGCCAAGGACTTAAAATCAAATTAATTGCGACATGACCTCTCTGGCAATATATACGCCGGGGTTCCCTCTGGGCTAGTCTTGGTCAAGACGTTAGTATAGTATTTAATTTCCACACTATTTTGACTCTGGACCCAAAGTGAGGGCGCTTGTCAACTAGCCTGTTCGTACTCGAGTATCTCTTTCAATACTAACGAAATAAATTTTGAGGGCCGATAGAGGGCATGTTCACAATTGTTCTTGTACAGACGTTGTATCGAGTCAGGGAGCAGGAAGGGATCTCTTCCATCTCCCTGATCGAGTGTACAACTACTGTAGTACTAATTATAACGTCTTGAGCAAGACTACTTCTGGCTTATAATTCCGCATGTCATTATCTCACATCTTAAATTTCTCTTTTCACAAGGTCGTTTCCTAGGAACACGAAAAATCGCAAAGGACATTCAGTATTGTCACTTATCGCCCACACATGTGCTTCTACGTATTTTTCAGATTTACGAGAGGTTCATTTTCAACAAAATGCAGATGTTTCTGCAAATCACCATAATCACTTCACTATTGTAATCACTAATTGGCTACATTTTATCGAAGATCGTTCAAATTCCTTTCATCTGATGTCCGTCGATAAATTACGTCATAGGAATACGACCTCAGGCAAATAAAAAGTAATTATTTAGCGTTTGCTTTGATCTTTCAAAGGCGATAGATAAAATTGGTCAACTAATTATCATTTGGAAAAACTACGTATGAATTTCGTGGTATTTCATATTACTGGACAGCTTCCAACCTTTGCCTACCTATCATTTATACAAGGCTGTCAGTGTTTTTCATTATTGATTCCAAATGACATGCGAACTCCATCATTAAATATACCAGTAAGCCTATATATCTTCGCATCATAACGCATCCACACAGAAAATATGGAAACTATATCGCAGAGTCCAAGGGCCCACCCGGTGTGTTTGATAGCCTAATAAATCTTGTTAAACATCACTTGCAGATCGTTAGAATTATGTGCTTTGTCGTACGCGAAGAGACCTTCCTGGATTAGAGTTGATGTTCTTGTATTTGCAGCCAATCTCTGGAAGTTGAAGAGGTAATGTCATAGCGGTAAAGGATAAACACCCCTCGTTCTAGGATGTTTTCAATTGACATGTTCAATGGTTGACAGGAGGCGCATATGTATACCGGTATATCATTATAGGAGTAGCTTTAAATATTGCCCGAAAATTAAAAGTGATACATTTATCTGGTAAAATGTTTAAACCACTTTTTTCAACTTCCCAATTTTCTGTTAAAGGAGCAATCAGAGTTTGACAACGAATCTTTTGTTCCAGCACTTCGTTGTTCCCTTTTTAACTGATTATTTATCAGAATTAACAGACATTGAAGGGGTCTTGCAAGTGAGAAAAAAAGACGATAATTCAGTATTAATTACTTTTAAAAAGGAATTTTGTAGTTTTGTTCAGGTTACAAAATTCCACACAGATGCAAGACTAGACAGGATCATTCAGCCATTCGGTGACCAATCACAACGTCAAATCTTGATGACATCATCATTTTTTGTGTGGTCTGCAAAATGCAACTTAGCTTGGGAAACACTTAAGGAGAATTTGACATCACCCCCCCCCCCCCTTGCTCTGATTTTATCCTATATACTCATGAATTCCATTTACCTCTTACAGTTTTTACTCATTGGAGGATTTTGGTGCAGAATTGAAGTCATCGAAAACTTGTAAAAACAAACTGTGATTGTCCCTTTACAGTAAACATTTCGTTACAAACAAAAACTCAGAATAACGGCTACCGTGTTTTATTTAGTATCTAACGATCAGCCTGGTAAATGTCATTTCCGGTTGTTTTGAAGAGTCGCGAGAAATTTTTAATATTCCCTGCTATTTATTATAAGCAAAACGTCAACTATCATATCGACTACTTAGATTCTGTTTCCCCAAGCTATGGAAAGTGCTATTTCCGGCTTTCTGGAAGGTCGCCAGTTCCAAAATTGCCTTTTCGCTACGCGCCAAATGATGATGACGCTCCCCTTAGATAGTCTTTCTCGCACGGTTACACCCTTCCGTCAGAAAACACGCCCAGTATAAACTCCTACGGCCTAGCTTCGAATGGCTTCCTTTTAACCTGCTTAACTCTCCGCCTCTGAATAATATGCGAATCCTTTGCAAAACGGGAGAGAGGGGGTTCTACCGCAAAAATATGCTCCCACAATGACCCCAGATATTCCACATAGTGTTATGCCCTCAAAAATCTCTACTTTGGTGCCACTCTCACATTATTTATTACTTTCAGCTTGAGAGCAGATATCACTCGTTTCTCATAGGTAATGCTAAATCAGCTTTAGTGAACTATTGCATTTTTCACTTTAAGCTACGGTATACGTTACTGGTTTGGTACGTGCTATACTCCCCAGCTTTAATGCTGGAATACACCTCGCAGTCACATGCCTTCATACACACGTCAACTGTTTTGAGATAGAAAACACAGTCAGTTGCTCGTGCGCAATTTATCTGAATTTGCGTCGAAAAAGCGAAGCAAGGTTTCAACCTTGCTTTACGCGTTGGACCGTATTGTACTTTTAATCAGTACTGGGGAGGCAAATGCGCAGTGGCGTAGCTAGACATTTTCCGGGGGAGGGAGGCTATGTGCACCCCAAAAAAGAAGCAAAGTGTGAACACCATTTCTCCGGGGCCGTAATTTGCAGAGAGCCGAAGTTTTTGCCCTTTTTAAACAAATATTTGCAAACATGGAACTTTTACTGGAGAAATGTTGGAGTTGGGTTTCCTGTATAAGGAAATGTGAAAAGTTCGGGAATTACTGAAGAATCTGTATTTCTTACTGGCAAGTCTGAGTCTGCACGGCGAACAAGTCTACAGCTTATGTACATTGGAGAAATCTTAGAATTTTACGAAAGAAAATTCATAAAAATGCACTGTAGTTGCAGATATCACTTAATAATCTGGTGATTTTTTCATTTTCAGAGTTCGAAAAAGTTAACCAAACAGATTCATGAGCGAATACTACTGCATTAGGATTTGCAAATTGCGGCGCGCGAAGCGCGAATAAAATTTTGCATTTTTAAAACAAATACACTGTAAAAAATTACGGTAGATTTACAGAACAACGAAATAAAGAAATAAATAAGGATAACAGAAAAGTTCTGGAAACTAATTACCAGAACTTTTCTATAATCTTCATGTTTCTCTTTATTTTTTATTCTGTAAATTTACAGCGAATTTGAGCCATTTTTACAGTGTAATAATTACAAAAAAGGAGCTTTCATTTTAGAGAATTCGGAATTTCATGGCGGAAGTGTTGGGTAAACCACACTTAGTTGACTGGTGTCAAAAATGGCGAATTTCCGAAGTTTCCACTTGTCAGAGCCAGTGGCCGTTCCCCTACGCCACTGGAAACGTGTTTCCACACGATCTAGCATTAACAGGAACTGTCAATGTAGGTTCAGCTTTTGGAGACTGCAGTGGTGGGGTAACTTCACGGAGGAATGGAAAGGGGTTAAATAACGAAGGTAACACTACAGGACTAGTCCATGGTGCAAAAAGTTGTATTTAATTAGTACTAGTTGAATTGTCAGAGTATAATCGCCGGATCCGCCTTAGTATATGAAGGTTAGTCTTAGTTTTTTTTTTTTTTTTTTTTTTTTGGGGGGGGGGTTGCATACAAAGTAGTCCTACGTTTTGGATCCCTCTTGGTTATGGACCTCCCATATCCCGTTAAAGGGTCACCCCAACATGAAGTAGTGTAGTAGACTGTTTTGCTTCATGATTGACTGTTAAGCGTCATGTGGCAACAAATTTCTCTTCAAATGTGAAAAATTTACTAGGAATAACTGCTTGGGTTACCTGTAGTTTCGAAGTTAGTTTGGGACGACTGCTCTTGAACCCATATATTATACCGATTTCATTCCTCTTTAATTTTGAATTCTGTAGGTTCCTCGGGAAGCATTTTATTGTTTTGTTCGCCAAACGGCCCTTTGCCAGAGGGTCGGGAGGACTTTAGAAAAAGTATTATGAAACAAGGCACCTCTGGGTTGTCGTTGTTAGCCAAAATTTCTCGGCCTTTTGGCTAAGATCATGAGACGTATCTGTTCTTTCAGCCAGTCTAGAATGGAGCCATGCATGACAGACCAATGATGTAAATTGTCTTCGGGATTAGTCGAGTGTTGTCCTTTAGTGGACCTACAGTTTCTTTGGGAAGCAGATTAAAGGCTGGTTTCGCCGAAAGTCTCTTTACCGGACTAGTCGGGAGTACTTTAGAAAAAGTATGAAATAAACTAGGGCTGTAGTAACAGGACAGTGGGTTCTTTTTGACGTTAATGACGATTCTTGCCTAATTCCTAATTCTCGATATCTCTTTTCATATGAACAGAAACTATTGCCGGACCTGACACCACGTTGTCCTATCAAATTCGAGAGGAGTGTTACCAATATTACTATTATGCTACATCCTTGCCTGTCGACGGTGTTTATAAAATTCAAAATGGCTTTGGTACGTTCTCTGTATACTGCAACTTGTTAGATGATGGAGGTGGATGGACGGTAAGTCGTTGCTATCATTTTCAAAGCAAATTAATAAGTTGACTGAAGAATGCACGTTAGTGCCCTTCGATGGTTTCCTCGTCCCGACAGTCCCCTTGCATAGCCGGTTCCTGGATTGCAGGGATAAGCCCCCAGTATTTGATAAATTGCCCATTTGATTTTTGAAAATGAGTTACACAAACCGTGAAAAAATCGCGGCCCTTGGCCAAGGACAGTCAAAACACATCCCAAAATCATAGGTTTACTAGACCAGTCAAAGGACAGGTGCAATTATCAAACATGGACTTTATCCATGACCTTCATTTTGTTACATTTTGGGCTGATTTTCTAAAAAATCATTTGCTTCTCGTGGAAAGAACTACAACTAAATCATAAAACATGCACATGACAACGACCACTGTTTCCTCTAAGAAATCATGCATAGGGTCAATACACTCAGTATGAGAAAATTTGACTCATGGGAAATTTCAGTTTTGTGAAACTACAAACACATCGAATGTGGAAAAATTAAAACCTCTTTTTTACATTTTTTCTAACAAACTTCAGTGCGTCAAATTGACATTGAGAATTTCCTCTTAAACTAATCATTTACCTGATTCAAAACTTATTGAAGAGGTCTTTCAAGCAAGAAGAAACTTTAGTTCTGTGCAAATTACCGATGAATAGGAATATTGTAATATTTTTCGGGTAAAAAAACCACACCGACGCAAGACTAGACAGCCTTATTAATACGGTGACCAATCACAACGTCAGTACCGTACATGATGAGATATCAATTTTGCTGGTAATTAACTCAATGTATGATTATGGTGTAGAATTAAAGTCGTGGCAAACTTGTAAACACAAACTCTGATTGCCCCTTTAACTGATAAATGTCGAAGTAAGGAAATACCGCTTAATCTCTATAACAGCATAAAGTAATGTCGTTAATCTCAAAGAAAAATTTGCCTGTGCTAACCATATTTCTTGTGGATATGAAATACAGGGCAAACATAAACATATCACAAATTTTCCCCCCTTTTATTCAGTAAAAGGAATAGGTATGTCATTTCAGAAGAACACAATATCAGTGTTGAGCTAGGCAGAGTAACCAGATTTTTTTTTTTTTTGGGGGGGGGGGAGACTTGTGGGTACGGGAGAAAAAAAAGTGTATTGAAACTTTTTTGCATAGGATGTTAAATTTAAATCTTGCAATAAGGCCAATTAAGTGTTCATTTTTCAAAAAGCAGGTCATTCAACGTCGACTTGATGACTCCGTCTCATTTAATCGTGACTGGACAGCGTACCGGAATGGCTTTGGTGACCTCAACTCTAATTTTTGGCTCGGCTTGGACAAAATAAGCTCTATATGCAATGCAAGGGACTGTGAACTGCTTGTAGTGATGACAGATTGGGCAGATGTGAAAAGAGCGTCCCATTATCGTGGATTCAGTGTCGAAGGCACTGATCTGTACATTACCAGCTTCGAAAGTGGAACTTCAGGTAAACAAAGTTATTAGGCAACCCAGGCTTTCCAGTCATGGCCTTCAGGATTCATCGGCCTCACATGCTGAGCCAATACAGGGATCAGCCTCACATTTGAGGCTGAATGTGGGGTTATGAAGCTAACACATGTTTAAGTCTCATATTCTGAGGTAAGCGCAAGATTCATTCTTACATTCGAACAGCCAGGGTTCGGCCGCACCGTCTGAATCTTACACAAGATTCTGCCTCACATCCTAAAGCTTTTGCAGGATTCGGACTAAAATTTGACTTTGAATGAGAACCTGAATCATGTGTTATGCGAATATTAGGCTGATCCCTGGACTAACCTCAGAATGTGTGGCTGAATTCATGTAGTTGGAAAAAATAAATGTTCTTTTAGGTCGCCAGATGCAAGATAATGTAATATTTATGCCTAAAACGCAATACAGCTTAAAATGATCACCTTTTAGCTATTTTTTGCTGGTACTTTTTTTTTTTTTTTTCAAATTGGGTCACAGAGATTACTCCATTGGATACGCCTCAGTGAAGACCGTGCATGTAGAATGACCCAAAAGAATGAAATCTAATCCTGAAATGTGACCGTTTTGATATTGCATCGTTAAAATACTACATAAAAAATGTTGCATGAGGTAATGGATTGTCAAGTGGCCGTGAGGGACTCGAAATCAAGGAACCTTAAATTAAAATTCGAGGGTACAGGGCTCAAAGAATAATGCCCCAACATAAAAGGAGAGGATACTATCTAAACGAAGTGTTGACTCAATTGGTTTACTGGAATTTTACGCCTCACCTTATAACCTTCTGGTTATAACCAGCAGCACTTGAAATTCTTACCCACGGACTTCCTATAGACGAATCCGATAAGCGCCTGTGTTTAGTGACTGTATACAGCCATTAGTAGGGTCCATCAGCCTTAAATCGTCTTAATTTATTGCCTACAAGAATTTCAAACCCTCATATTCAGTAAAATTGAAGGAATCAAGATACAATTTAGTGTATAACCATCCACGACACAGGTAAGCAAGGAAATTGAAAGATTAAAAGGTGATAGACCCCAGCTGTGGCCGACTGAAATCAGACCATCACGTCTATACATGGACAAAGCATACTATCCGTGGATTGTCGCCACCGTACGTATGAGTATGGGCGTAGCAAGATGGTTGTCTGCACTGGTTTTGTGTGAAATTTTAGACTTGCTGAAGTAGTTTAAATCAACAGATTATCCAGGAAACTTGAAATATTTTCAAATAATACAAGGTAAGGTCAAAATCGCTACACGTGTTGCAGGAACGTCGTCAAATCATACAAATTATAGCTTCACTGCGGCTATCTTGGTGCGCCTTTTTGCCCAAGTCGGTGACGACAACCTATGGATATAGGACGCACGCGTTACATGCTCAGTCCATGTATATAGGAAGTCCGTGTTTTTAAGGGTCATTCGATTATATTTCCTACTCCACTGCTTATGCGGTGCGGAAGTTTTACGAGCAACCGCTGTGGACCCCTATTGGAAAGAACTCAAACAGGGGCTCAAAAGGCGAGAACTTGACCGTGGGTCGGTAGGGTACCACCCAAATAAGGACCTAAAATGACCAAAATGGTAACCCCTTAGTGTGTTTAGTAGCCACATTAAGACAGTTGGAGTTGGTAACTGGATGTTCTAGAGTTCTCAGAGTTCTTAGTGTAGTGATGTCCGTCCCTCTCCCCCTTTGAAAGGACTGACATGCAAAATGGTGCTATTTTGAAACATTTCGAAACACATTTAAAAACGCGTGACGGTCAATCAAGGGCGCATTCCTGTTTGCTCGGTCAGACAACTTTCTAGTGATTTTCTCCTTCCTAACAGATCTGAGTGCCCGACTTCTCCTGGAGGTTCGGGCGTTCGTTCTGTTGGTTCACATGATTTTTTGGTTTCGATGATAAGAGAAACCTATGCAATCATGATGGCGTGTGTATGTATGTGTGTGTGTATGTGTGTGTGTGTGTTTGTGACACTTTGCTTGTTAGCACGATATCTCAAGGTAGGAATGTCTGACAGTTTTCAAACTTGATACATGGATGCGCCATATTGTGAGGAAGAACCCTATTGTTTTTGGCGGAGGTCAAAGGTCATCTGGGGTCACCAGGGGTCAATTTCTGAAAACTTTGTTAGCACGATATCACAAGATAGGAAACTTGGATAGATTTCATATTTGGTATGTGGATACCTTATGGTCAGAAGATGGTCCCTATCGTTTTTGACGGAGGTCAAAGGTCATCTGGGGTCACTGGGGGTCAAAGTCTGAAAATCTTGTTAGCACAATATCTCAAGATAGGAAACTTGGATAGATTTCATATTTGGTATGTGGATGCATTATGGTCAGAAGATGGTCCCTATTGTTTTTGGTGGAGGTCAAAGGTCATGTAGGGTCACCAGGGGTCAAAGTCTGAAAATCTTATTAGCACGATATTTCAAGATAGGGAACTTGGATAGATTTCATATGTGGTATGTGGATGTGTTATGGTCAGAAGATTGTTCATATTGTTTTCGTTGCAGGTCAAAGGTCATCTGGGGTCACCGGGGGTCAAAGTCTGAAAATCTTGTCAACACAATATCTCAAGGGAGGAAACTTTGATAGATTTCATATTTGGTTTGTGGATGCGTTATGGTCAGAAGATGGTCCCTATTGGTTTTTGGTGGAGGCCAAAGGTCATCTGGGTTCACCAGGGGTCAAAGTCTGAAAATCTTAATAGCACGATATTTCAAGATAGGGAACATGAATAGATTTCATATGTGGTATGTGGATGTGTTATGGTCAGAAGATGGTCCCTATTGTTTTCGGTGGAGGTCAAAGGTCATCTGGGGTCACCGGGGGTCACAGTCTGTGAATCTTGTTAGCACGATATTTCAAGGTAGGGAACTTGGATAGATTTCATATTTGGTATATGGATGTGTTATTGTCAGAAGATGGTCCACATTGTTTTTGGTGGAGGTCAAAGGTCATCTGGGGTCACTGGGGGTCAAAGTCTGAAAATCTTGTCAACACAATATTCAAGGGAGGAAACTTGAATAGATTTCATATTTGGTTTGTGGATGCATTATAGTCAGAGGATGGTCCCTATTGGTTTTGGTAAAGGTCAAAGGTCATCTGGGGTCACCAGGGGGTTAACAATATCTCAAGGTAGGGAACTTGGATAGTTTTCATGTTTGGAATGTGAATGGGTTAAAGTTAGGAGATGGTCCCTACAGAGATGCCAAGTATCTTGATTTAGGTGGAGTAATTACCATTTCCACCCTCGAATTACAAATATCCTCCAAAAATTGCTCTTTTCACTCAATAAGGATCTTTGTTGAAATCTCAAAGTGTCTAGCTCCCTAAACTGAAAAGTTCAGGCCAAAATGGTATGGTTCGATTGAGCAAGTGGGCTAGTACTTTCTGCTTAGGCTTAAGGTAGGCCTAAGTTAGGCCTAGCCGATGCTACATCTTTCACAAAGCAGGATCGAGTACTGAAGAGGATCAACAAAAATCCACTTGGCCAAGAACATAAAAAATATTTAAAAGGCATTGGTAAAAAACCCTTATACAACAATCTGCAGTACTTTTGTGAGCTTTAGGTGTAAAGTTTTTCCCTGCGATGTGATTTTCTTCATCATGTCTAATGTCTTGGCACTTTTGCCACTGCCTAATGTATAGCATATATGTACATTTTGAACCTATTCTACACTTGTATGTTTCTGTGTAATATCCTAAGGCTAGCCTACTGGGAAATTTACAGTAGCTTTCCTACCAATATTTTAGTTGTTCTAGAACATGATATAAAGCATGCAGCAGCATATTTTCGTAGCAGGGTGGTATCTGCAGCGGGTGAAAACTTACAAACTCTCCCATATAGTGTTACGAGAAGCTGTTCAAGAGTTCTCCCATATATATTAGTGTTACGAAGTGTCATTGCAAAATAATGTCTCGACTCTGCAGTATGTGTGGGGTTGGTTCAAACCTCTGCACTGAAATCCAACCCTCATCAAAGTCTTAAAAGTATTATTAAACCTTTCAGCTGGAATGGATGGGGAGAGGGTCCTTAATTTAGAGTGTTGTGAACTCTCAAGACTTATTGCAGGTAATTATACAAAACCATCATTATGTCATTTCTTTATTGTACCATGGTTTTTTAGGGTTGCCCTAGCATGAGAGGGGTCCACTTTTAAAGAAGGTTTGCATGATTCCTATTTTTCATTTCTTGAAGTCAGCTCGAAGCCTTTTGAAATTGCAATATGTAGAGGTTAAAGGTTTTGTAGGGTCACTGGTGGTCAAAATGTGAATGACAACCTTGTTTAATAGGTGTTAACACATCTTAAATGGGAGACTTAAATAGATTTCATGTGTGGTTTGTGAATGCTTACAGTAAGAAGATGATCCCTATTTTTGGTGGCGGGGACAAAGGTCATGTGGGATAACAAAATTATTTTTTGAACATGTTAGTATAACATTTGAATGAGAAGATAATGGTTCATGATGGGATTATTTGAAATGGAACATTTGTGTATCATCGAAACCTCAATGCAGTTTTGCATTCTGGTTTCATCAAGAATGGCAGATTTTTCATCAGAGGTTTTAAGGGAATAATGAATCTTGTTCGTATACTTACGTTCATGAAGTAGCTACAAAATACAGAGCAATATATGGAACGCCGTTTTAGAATTTAAGCAGGAATTTCAGATATCTCAAATGAATTACAGTTACCTAAAATTTTATTTAAGATATCTAGAATTAATAACAGATATCTTAAAGTAATTTTAGATATCTTGAAATAACGACGAATTTCATATATCTAGATTTTTTTTAGATTTCTCTAATTCTATTTCAGATATCGCGAATTTAAAGTGTACCTCAAGTCTAAAAGTTCAAAAATGTATATTAAAGACCAAGGAAAATGCAAAATCCTATGCATGCAAACAAGAAGTGTTCAAGGTCATCAATACATTTCAAATTTGAAAGGGAAACAAAGCTTTTAATGTGAGTTACAACAAGAAAGTCACAAATTATTGCGCAATGGACCAATTTGTTTTAAGTGAGTAAATTTCAACTGCTAGAATTCATTTTTAAGCTCTTCAACATATATTTTTGATTTTTTTTTCTTGAGGTACACTGTAAGTTTAGATAGGGCATATCTCTAATTCTGTTCAGATATCTCGAATTCAGTTTTAGATATGTCGAATTCTACTTCAGTTATTTTGAATTCAATTTTACAAATTGCGAATTCTTTTTCAGATATCGGGAATGCAGTTCTGGGTACCCCTATTTCTATTTCAGATGTATCGAATTTTATGTCGGGTATCTCGAACTAAATTTAAGATATTTCGAATTCTATTCCATATATCTCGAAACGAATTTTAGACATTTTAAATTTTATGTGAGATATCTAAAACAGTGCATAATTTTAGATATCTGGAACAAATCCGAGATGTCTAAAATTCCTGATTAAATTTTAAAACGGTGTTCCATAGTACTGCTATCACTTGTAGTTTTCAATCAACATTTTGATCGGTTAAAATGCTTTGCATGAAGTTGATTTTAATCAAAGTCTAATGGATGGGTCCCTCCCTTTCTTGAGAATTCCTATAAAAGTAGATGTCCTCAGAAGTAATCGATGCCAATGGGGTGTAAAAGAATTTTTCTTTTTCAAGTAAAATTTGGAATGTGACAAAATTTGCTTTTAAGGAATTAAAAAAAATACATCACTGAGGGCTTTGCAGGGACAGTCCTTCCCCTAAGAAAATTGTTGAGAAATCGGGTGTCCTTACATAACATCTGGTGCCATGTATGCTACCTTTTGAAGTAAAATCTGTGTTAGTAAAGTAGGGCTACGAATTTTTTAGGATCTAATAAAAAATGGCATCCGTGAGGGGGACATGGGCAATCCCCCCTTTCGTAAGCCACTGCACAGGGCTCTCACCGAGCCCTGGATAGTCCGAGTTGCTTCAGAAACATCAGAAACGTCAGACAAATCATCAACACCTCCATTTATATTTCAGTAGATACGAGAGAATTGCAAACATCTGAACCTGGAAAAATAGTGAAGGCCTATATGCGGCGCGAAGCATTTAGGAAGCTTCCGCTATGGTTCTTCATGCTCATCTATGCAAAAGGTAAACACTCGTAGCCGCCCGCATGTTGCAAATTAATCAGTGTTTTCTTGATGCAGTATGAAAGGACTGCGTTGGAATTTCCAGCGGTGGTTCACCGTTTAATTCAACGTTGAATCAAACGGTGGTTCACCGTTGAAAGCAGTGTGAAAGGGGTATAAGTTAAACGTTCATCTTCTTCTATTTTTTCTTTTGAACCAGGTGATTCACTTCCATTGACTGTTTTAGTGCCATTTTCGACCTTTGATGCCGATAATGATGCCAGTCCTTCCAACTGTGCTAGTACCCATGGTGGAGGATGGTGGTACACCGACTGTGGTGGCGCATCGCCAAACGGGTATTACTATCCATCAAATGATAATGTGCATGCCGACGGAATAATATGGCAGTCTTGGCAAGGCGCCACCTATTCTCTGAAATCTATAGAGTTAAAAGTGCGAAATACTGCGAACGTGTAACAATAAATTCTAGAATTCAGATTGTCTCCCGAAGTTCCAACCAATGAAATTTTCATTAAGTGCCGGTCACACAACAGCGATATCGGATGGGATTACTATCCGATATTTTCGAGTTTATCTTAACATCTTCTCCATCTCTGGTAGGAAAGGACCCAAAATTGTCTCACCTGTGTAAACATATAATTTGTTTTGCAAGACTACCACAATCAAACTCGTGCTAATTATTTCATAACGTCACACCTACCGCCTACAGATGGCTTTCACCGGACACGAGTAGTCTGATGAAAACTATCTTTCGGTATGACGTCACGAAATGTTTAGCATACCCTTCATTTTTGTAGTCCTTACATAGGTCATATCGAAAAGTTTCGATCTTAAACCTCCCAAATGCATTACAGTGTGCGGGCGCATTTTGCATATTTAGGGTTTTCGCCTTATATGGTATTCGGGGTTGTGTTTTAAGGTCTGACTAAACTGGATTTGTGATGTTCATACTATTGCACATCTAGTGAATGCTTTTTGGACTGGACACACCCCTTACTTTTGTCGTAAATCATTAATTTATGGGATTTGGTGCCCATGGGGTAAAAACGTTTTTCATCCCAATTTTACATAATTTAGAGGATTAACACTTCTAGCTACAAACATATTAAAACGGCTAAACACATTTCTGGGAGCTACATGTCACAGGTAGCAGGAGGAGAAGAATTGGTTTTATTTGGATCTATATTTTTTTCTTAAAATGCTCGTGTAGTAAAGGCATAAAATTATTTTGGGGAAATTCCCCAAACTATGACATCACAAAATTTTGAAATCGTCAAAAATCATGTATTTCGAATGAAAATCGGCATTTGATGAGTTCGTCTCACCTTGACATATCATTCCACAATCGATTCCACAATCGATTTAGCTTACCTCAATTAGAACATTTAAAAAATTTTGATATAGAATGAGCAAATGATCGTTTTTGTACAAAACTTTTCGATATGTGGCAAAATTTGTGTTCTTTCCGACCGGAGATGGAGAAGATTTTAACTAAAGCCCCGTCCACAATATGTAATGCGACTTATTGCAACAAGACTGCTTTTTCGTGGTGAGCAAATGACGACTAACTAGTTTTGGGACCATTGTCGCAGGTCCGTGAAGCGATTTACGCAAAATTTTAACTTTTAACGTACTCTTTATTCGTTACGTTGAAGAGACATGTGTTGCCCATTTTGATTAACTGAACTTTGCGAGCTTCATTCCAGAAGTCCGTCATTGTAGTCAGTTGCAGGTTTTAGTTTCATGTGACCGAACATGTTCGGTCGCATGAAACTGGGTTGCACGTCTTTTTGCAACTAGTTGCAAAGCATGCCAAACTTTGTAAAGCGTCTGAACTATATCGTTGCAATGCATTGTGTCGCATCAAGTCGCATAGTGTGGACGGGACTTAAAACTACCCAAATCTGATTAAAACTCGATCCGATATCGCTATAGTATGACCTGCGTTTTGCGCAGAACTATTTAGAAAAAAATTTTACTAAGCGTTACTGGTAAGGACTGAAAGAAGTGATTTTCAGCCAGATGCAACCATAAGGGATGAGGATCAAGGCAAATAGACATGGCGGTGTTCACGTAGGCATTAACACTGATGAAAGAACTTAATAAAAAATGAAATGAAAATATTTGTTTGGATTTAGGATGTATTGCTGGGCGTCCGTTGGCGTTGAATTCCAGTGGGAAGTTTCAGTTTTAAAATGAATATTGTAATTCCACGTTTTCTCATTTTTATGTACGTTTTTTCATTTAGGTTTAAGGTCGAGAGTACCCCCCCCCCAAAAAAAAAAAGTGCCAATTTTGCCAGTAACTATTTGTCACATGTGCGACCAAGTAGTAAGTCCGAGCACCCCAACCATTTGCCAGTTTGTTGCAGGTGGGACCAGGAGTTAGATTCAGAGAATGCCATTTTTGCAAAAATATCTCCGACTTTATTTTGAAAGACTTTTGGTAACATGGGCGGCGATCCGTCTTTGAAAGTGGAGGGGGGGTGGTGATGAAGTCGGTATCACTATCTAAGCGGAGCTCCACCATCGGTTGGCGCGAAGCGTACAAAGAAACTTTCGGCCAAAATTATGGACGAGATCACCGGAAATGGCCCTTTCCGGGGCTGTTTAACGTGATAGTACAACAACTGTCAGAAGCGTATTTCATTAAAAGAAAGAAGGCCTATCGTAAAAAGTGTAGAGCAGATGAAAGTTGTCTGATTGCCTTACAAGGAGGATAATATTTCTGAATCGAGGGAAAAGAAAATTATTAATTGAATATCATTGGTTTCTTTACATTTGAATATCTCCCATTTCCATAGAAATTCTAGTTATTTCGTTTCGGTTAATATCAGAGCATTTCAAGTTTCTTGGCGACACTCCTCGTGGGCTCTTGATCTGTTTATAGTTTCATAACGAATCAATTTATATTTTTGTGTACACTTCATCATCACGTCTCTTAAAGGCTCAATTCTCTCACCTCAAACAGTACCAGTTCTCTTAACCTTCTAACTGAAGCCCCTCCCACAATTGTCTGAAATTCATCCTCATCCAGACACAATCTCAGTTTATTGCTTCAGGGTGAGTATAGAAAAACTCCATTTATATAATCAAAACACTCTCAGTACCGTTCATGCTGTGTAATTTAAGTTTTGGCCCTCTGAATTGTTTGAATTAGCTGTCAATCAAAAAGCTGAGCCAATTGAGAATTTGGGTACCCGGGTACCAAAATTGTAGTTTGGAGTGAGAGGTTTGGCCCTTTAAAGTATCCTTAATGAAGGCCTAAATATAAAGTATTTTTTATAATCATCAGTCGTTTGCTGAATTAAAATATTCTTATTGGTGACCTATATATTAACCAATTGTTTATGATCATCAGTCATCTTCTGAATTTAATAGTTGTGTTTTTTTTTTTGGATGCAACTCTACGACTCTCTGTGCACTCACCTTGATTAAGCATATGTAAAAGACACAGTTGATTTGAAGGAAAACCGCCCTCGTGACAAAACATGTTGAACATTTTACGATTGGCCTTTCAGAATTTTTGGTGGCTAAGAGCAGGGATGGGGGGGGGGGGCGGATCCCTTGGACCCCCGGATCCTTCCCTTGTTGAGTGAAAGATAGAGGATTAAGATTCATTTATGATTAATACTTTACCTCCCAGGTGGAAATTTTCACTCGGTCTCATTAGAACGAATTAACGGAGATTAAATGAGAGTTTTTCAATCATATTGGTTGGTGAATTTAGATATATTCTCATAAAGTCCCATTCGGTTGTCCTTGTTCGCGTCTCATTAAAAAGATCGGGATTTCATTTATTTCGAGATTGTTCAGGAAAAACCCATCAAATTTTGTACGCTGCCAACTAACCAAAATTTGTCAATCTTTGTAAGTTTCTCATTTGAACCGTGACTACGAAAATCACTGGTTACTTCATGACTTCACATCGACGTGCAGTTTTTATTGAACTGCGCGTGTTCGATAAAAGTTGGCTATTGATTTGACGCCACGAAATAATTAGCCGCTTTCGATATTCGTTGGCACGTGGAGCAAGTGACGTATATGTACACAGGTTGGTAAGGTTTTGGTTATTTTCCACCAAAAATGGAGGTGAGTTAAAGTGAAAATTAACAATTTGATCTGATATTACTGCAGTGTGACCCCCTCTTGAAGGCTGATGGTCCCCAGAAATAACCAACGTTTATCTGACCAAGGAGCTGGTCCAGTTCCCTCACCTGACCATCCATCAGCTGACTCGGTTCTTTCCACTTTCTCACTGGAACAGAGTGTTTGATAGAAACATTGACCACAGAAAATACGCATTGGCTACGCCAGAATGTCAAAATTGGAGGGGGCAAACGAACGACAAAGGATAATATTGTGGACAAAAGTTTCCTAGCCCAGCCCGAAGCCGAGTACAAAGTGCCCGCTCCTGCAGGCGGGGACCCAGGCGGAAGCTCCGAGGTTTCAGCATATCTCTGGATGGAAGTTAAGTCGATGGAGGGGTATATAATTTAGTTAACCCAGTTCCTTGCTGACGTAACTGGGGGCGACAAGGGGGAAAGGACAAAATCGGGGGCAAATGCCCCCTTCGAAGAAAGTAATAAGATTCAGGGTTATTCGCTCAAAGGGTGTTATTCCACCCTATGTTAAAATCTTTATTACATACACAATTTAATTTACAGTACCGTGAAGAGTTCTAAATTCTAGCTCAAGTTCGGTTTAAGTTCGAATTAAAACTTTGGTTTCATTTACTAAAGTTAAAACGTTAACTAGGCAGTCTAAATTGTTTTTTGGCTTCTTACACACGCATCTTTTGAAAGCCACACTCTTCTATTTCGTCAGTGACATTGCCTGACTTCTTTGATGAGGGACACCGAAGGGTGAAATTCATCACCTATTTCCGATTTCTGGAAGTGTATCCTTGGTTAAGATTCGGTTTTGTTCCAGCTGGTGGTCACTGAGACCTTCCAGCCATGCGGCGATCCTCGATGACGTCGGAATAGGTTTCTTTTGATAATCTGGTAAATCTTCGTCAGAATCATCTTCAAGTTCATTCACCTCTCTTGTGTCCATTGCATTTGCAATCGAGTTACTCGCTCTCTTGTGAATGCTCTCTGCCGTTTGACTATGAGGAGATATCCCTCTGTCGCCAGCAGGAGTGTTGACCTTGGAACGAAGGATCTCACCTGTCTCGTCGTCAACAATCTGTTCAATACTCGGCGGCGGTGCCAAATAACTGGACTCTTCGACATTCTCTTCGGCAACAACATGAAGTTGAGACACCGTTTTCAAAACAAGAGTGTCACCTGATTGATCTGTGGGAGAAAAAAGTGACTCGATGTCACTGCTATGAGAATAAATACTGACTCTAGAAAGAAGCAAACTTCTTGTACTTTCCCCACAGGTGCGATTTTCGGGACACCATAGTGGTGTAAAGAGGCGATTAACACAGTTAATTTACTAGTATTTCAAAGGTTGTGAGGAGGGGTAATTTTCCGATCAGTATAGTGGACCCATGTGCAACACTAATGGATATAGGTAGAAAATTAATATTGTAATAGAAGGGTGCGAATGTATTCTTCAGGGTTGGTAAGAGCAGCTTAACATGCTGCTAGAATTGAAAGGGACGATTTAGCCAATGTTACCCGAGAAAAAGTCGTTTTCTTGGGTGGAGCTTGCCTAAGTATTTGCGGCAGTTAACCTTGTTTAAACCAACATTGTTGCTCTATTGAGCAAATAGTCTTTGAAGGGCAGCGAGGTAACCAGACCTGACTGTCCGGGGGAGGGAGGGGGGGATATCATAAAGGTTTCCCGATTTTGTACTAGTTGAGCTGTGTTAGTTTGTGGGTGTCTTAGGGCCTAAAGGGAAGTGTTGGGTGGGGGAGCAACAGTTTGGGATCATGCAACTCACCCTACCCCATTGACCAAAAGGTACAGTTTCATTCTAAAATTTTCCGCTTTTTGGTTTCGATGAAAAGAGAAACCTATGCATTCATGATGGCGTGCGTGTGTATGTATGTGTGTATGTGCGTGTGTATGTGTGTGTATGTGTGTGTGTTTGTGACACTTTGCTTGTTTACACGATATCTTGAGAAGGGAAGATCTGACAGTTTTCAAACTTGGTACACAGATACCCCTTACTGAGAGGAAAAACCCTATTTATTTTGGTTGAGGTCAAAGGTCATCTGGGTCACAGGGGGTCAAAAACCGAAATCTTTGTTTACACAATATCTCAAGATAGAAAACTTGGATTAATTTCAAACTTGATATGTAGATGCGTTATGATGTAAGAAAGAATCCTATTGATTTTGGTGGAGGTCAAAGGTCATTTGGGATCACGTGGGGTCAAACCCCGACATCCTTGTTTGCACGATATCTTATGGTAGGAAACTTGGATTAATTTCAAACTTGATATGTTGATGCGTTATGATGTAAGAAAGAACCCTATTGATTTTGGTGGAGGTCAAAGGTCATTTGGGGTCACATGGGGTCAAACCCTGAAATCTTTGTTTACACGATATCTCAAGGTAGGAAACTTTGATTCATTTCAAACTTCATATGTTGATGCGTTATGATGTGAGAAAGAACCCAATTTATTTTGGTGGAGGTCAAAGGTCATTTGGGGTCACGCGGGGTCAAACCCAGAAATACTTGTATACATGATGCATCATGGTAGGAAAGTTGGATTCATTTCAATCTTGATAGGTGGATGCGTTATGATGTAAGAAAGAACCCGACCAATTTTGGTGGAGGTCAAAGTTCATTTGGGGTCACATGGGGTCAAACCTCGGAAATCCTGGTTTACACTATATCTGAAGGTAGGAAACTGATCCATTTCAAACTTGATATGTTGATGCGTTATGATGTAAGGAAAAACCCAAGAAATTTTGGTGGAGGTCAAAGGTCATTTGGGGTCACATGGGGTCCAAACCCTGAAATCCTTGTTTACATGGTACATCATTGTAGGAAAGTTGGATTCATTTCAGACTTGATATGTTGATGTATTATGATGTAAAGAAGAATCCTATTTATTTTGGTGGAGGTCAAAGGTCATTTGGGGTCAGAAGGGGACAAATCTTGAAAACTTTTTAACACAATATCTCAAGGTAGGAAGCTTGGATTGATTTCAAACTTGATATGTTGATGCGTTATGATGTAAGGAAAAACCCTTTTGATTTTGGTAGAGGTCTCAAAGTTCATTTGGGGTCATAGGGGGTCAAACTCAGAAAACTTGTTTACACTATATCTTAAGGTAGGAAACTTGGATTCATTTCAAACTCGATATGTTGATGCGTTATGATGTAAGCAGCCTGTTTGCAGAATATCTTAAGGCACAGTATGAAATTTGTTGAAATGTTTTGGTTAAAAGAAAAACCAGTTACTAACAGGTGGAGTCAAAGGTCACTTTGGGTCACCAGTTGTTACAAGAAATGTAGCATTTCATTGAAAAGAGCATGTATGTATCATCGAAACCTCAATGCATTTTTGCATTCTGGTTCTGCAAGCAAGAACATTTTTTTTCAAATAAATATGATTTTTTTTTCTTAAGTGTGGACACTACTGTATAAGATACGTACCGAAAATTTGGGTCCTTTTACACATTTGTAAATATGGAGCTTGTGTTGCATAAAATAGATTAGATTCAGGGTTTCCTGTAAGAAAATTTGCATTTTGGGGGGACTATCGAAGAATCTGCGTTTCATATTAGCATGAATCTGAGATAGCATGTCGCCTGAAGATCGTGTTATCTCAGGAGAGCGGATTAAGGCTTCTCGACGACATTACGAAAACTCTCAAAACTTTGTTGCCTTTTTTGAAAAAAATGAAAGCCTATATTGTAGAAAATTTTAAAGAAACGGAAGTGTAGCGGCTAGGATCAATTATCCACTGACTGCTATAAGAGCGATCACTTACAGCTTTAAGGGTTTAACGGGTCGTCGAGTGGCAGAGTGGTCTTTTCCAGCTGCTGTGTATCAATGTGTCTCACATGTGCATGGGTTCAAGTCCCGCTCGATGTACGTGGGTTTTTCTCCGGGTACTCCGGCTTTCCTCCCACTTGGCACAGGCTTGCCACTAAAATCGGTTGCCCAGCCGACGAAATCGGTTGCGCGCCGGACTGAAGCACCTTCGGGCGGACCAGTTAACTAGCCGTCTTTGTTTTTTGCTTTGCTTTAAGGGTTGCAATTTCAGTCGCGCGAAGCGCGCGGAAATTTTGCCTTTTTTCAAAATAAATATCTTGAATATGGAACTTTTATTAGGAAGAATTTTAAGAAGGAAAACTTGGGAAAACCTCACTGTATTTGACGGGTGTCTCAAATGGTAAATTTTCGAATTTTTCACTTTTTCTAGCAAGGGCACAATCGCCCTGCCTCCTGTAGCTACGCCACTGCTCTGCAACATTGAACATTGATAAAATTTTGACACTTCAATAACTAAAGAATCCATCTACAAAGACTAAACAACAGACAGGGTTGAAAGGTATCTGATGACAGGGGTGTATGAGAGCATTTGAGTAAGATAGGCCAATGGTCCCCCCTGCCTAGTATATGGAGTCTTGCTAGAAAGACTGTCTTCAGTTGGCGCGGAGCGAACGAAAATTTTTTAAAAATCACGACCCCTCAGACAGCGGGAAATGGCATGTCTCGGGCTTGTAAGTAGTAGCTAAGTTTTTCGATTTTTCTTGTAAAAGTGAACACCACTATTAGTGATTTATTGCGGCGCGCGAACCGAAGACTATGCCAAACAATGGATAACCCTTTCGAAAAAAAAATTACGATTTTAAAAGGCTCTGCATGGAGACTGAAGTGAGCAGAGGACGTCTAACGTTAATTTAGGTCTATACTATTACCATGGAGTTCCGAGGTGGTAATTCCATGCTTTTACTAATACAAAACAAAAGTTACGTCGCTGCTAGTAGTTTCGGGTAGCCCATTTTACCTTAAACCATAGACTGTTTTTACTGCCATTCATAACAGTTTATAAAAGTGGCATCATGCTAGTAGATCTATACCCTGCGAACAGCATACCGCTGCTTGTAGCGTTCTGTACCAGCGTTCAAAAAAGGGAGCTTATCCTTATTAATGTCTTCCAGTTGTTACATGTGCTTTTTCACAATAGAATAAACGTAACACAGTAACAACAACAATACATCTGTTCGCCGCGGCAATATACACGATCCATAAGGGAGCACACCACCATTACTTGCTCCATTGACTTACACACTATTTCCCCTTCATAACATGCCCCCTCACAGCTTGTCAAAGTTCACACCCCACTAAAGCTACACCTCACATGAAAGCCAGTGAGTTGGCCAATCATGGCATCACAAATTCACCATAGCATGACCGTTTAGATTTTGAGATACAAGGGGATGAAGTTTAGGGTCTGTACACCCTACCCTATATTAATCCGCAAGGTGACGGAAATAACCTCTTTTTCACACCAAATTTTTAAGCAATCTAAATCACCTTCAATTCTTCCCAATTTGACAACACTCACATATTAACATGCCCTCTTTCATATTCAAAACAAAACAACTACATCTGATTTGCTTAACTTGAGCAATTCACACTTAAAGAGGACCTAAAACTGGTGTACTTTGGAACTACTTTTTCTCAGCAAGGCCGTTCTGCTAATGGTGGTGTGCTCCCTCAATGGTGTCGTCTAAGGTCTCACTACTCCATTAGAGGAGTGTTCTAGAGCGTCAAGTGTTCACCCTCAAAGAAATAGTCCTTTTAGCTCTGGTTTTGACCAAATTTTGTCAAGATAACATGCCAGCTGGGTGATGAAAGTCCATGAATATGAAAGAGTAACTGCCAGAGTTTGGATGTTGAAAATTTGGGTAAGATTGACGTTGATTTTGACTGTTTAAAAAATTGCTATCAAATGGCGGAGATTTTCTGTTTTTGTGAAGAGGCTAGGGGTGGGTGTACCCTACAAAAACTTTAAGTCCTTCTAGCTCAAAATCTAAACGGTCATGGTATGGAAATTTTGTAGTGCCATGATGGGCAAACTTGTCAGCTATCAAGTGAGGGGTGTCTTGACATAGCTGTGAACTTTGACAAGGCTGCAGCAGCCTCGAAAAGGAGCTAATTTAGTGTGTAAGTCAATGGGGAAATTATTGGGGGTGCGAGGCCCTAAATCTTTGTTTACATTCGACGATGCATCCGGTATCTGTTGCGCGATAGGTTTCTATGTGAACCAAATCACGAGAATCGTTCCCATATGTCGCGCCGAAATTTCTGCCCTTTTGAAACAAAAATTATTTGTTGATATGGAGCTTATATTGCAGAAAGCTTTGGATTCCGGGTTTCGTGTGAGGAAGTTTAAATAGTTGGGGGATTACTGAAGAATCTGCACTTCCTTCAAATATTGGTGGCAAATCTCAGAATGATTGCTTTTCTAAAGTCCTCCCGACTGTCTGGCAAAGAGCAAGAGAGGAAAGTCTTTCCTCCGATAAAGTGGACCTCGCGCCGAAATTTCTGCCCTTTTGAAACAAAAAATATTTGTTGATATGGAGCTTATATTGCAGAAAGCTTTGGATTCCGGGTTTCGTGTTGGGAAGTTTAAATAGTTGGGGGATTACTGAAGAATCTGCACTTCCTTCAAATATTGGTGGCAAATCTCGGAATGACTGCTTTTCTAAAGTCCTCCCGACTGTCTGGCAAAGAGCAAGAGAGGAAAGTCTTTCCTCCGATATAAAGTGGACTTAACATAGTATTTTGTTAACTTTAGGCGACTAAATGAATGGTTATATATTGACCAAGACGGTGTTTAATGAATGCAGATTAATCTTGCTTTTGAAGTTATAGTTGGCACACTTTCTTTCCTTTCTCATTGCTCCCTTTTTCCTTTCCCCTTGCTTTCCTGTTTCCTTCTTTTTCGGTTTCCCTTTTTCGGTTTCCCTTCCCTTTTCTCCCCTCCTTTTTCTCTTTTCCCTTTCTCTTCTTCCTCCCTTTTCCTTTTTTCCTTTTCTTTCCTTCCCTTCCCGTTTTTTCTTCCCTTCCCATTTTTTTGTGTCGGGGGAGGGGGGCAGTTTCCCCCTGCCCCCCCCCCCGCTGGTTACTCCACTGTTGAAGGGGGAAAACGCCTTTTACTTTATTGATCTCAAGTGACCTGAACAAAAAGTTCTCTGATAGATTCTGGATTACTAGTTGCAGGCTTGAGATGGCTTTAACTTGCTATTCGCCTCTAGCGTCATGAAATGTAGTTTAAGGTGGTAGTAAAATTTAGCCCCTTGGTCATACTTGGCTGGGTTGGCGCTCTCTACCCGTTCTTAAAGACAAACAGAATCTCATGCTAAAATGTTAAGTGCAACAATGTACTCGTAAAACGTTTGTGTCCTTGTACAAGCTGACAAGACAGAAGGTCTTACAGTTGTGACCAACGTTAAGGTAATTATCCGACCAGATTAAACAACATTGTCCAGTTTTAAGTGGCCCGTCCAGAAAAAACAATTGTCACATTTATGTAAAAATATCTTAAGTCCATTGCACACTAAAAATATGTCGTCAAATTTGAGGAGAAATCTTATCAGAGGGACACCGAATAGGTAATATAATCAAATATTTGAGTAGACACCAGGGGCGCGGTTGGTAGACTGAAGGGGGTCCAAAAAGTTTCAAACAGCAGGAATCCTTGATCATGGCTCTTTGATGATAGTATATATCTCTACATGTTGTATTGTGCATTAAAGTGAATTCCTAGCATTTTGAGGTGAAAAATAAACTTAAAAAACATGAAAACTTTTGTTTATTCTGCTCAAATATTTTCGTGGAGAACAATTGCCCTAAAGATCGACGCCCCTGGTAGACAGGTCACGCAGAATTTTAAAGAGATATACCATATTCCATGGCCTAGTGGTATGCTATTTTACAATAAGGAAATGACCAGTTATTCCAAATGACCTAACTTATCATACGGTAACATTTTTAGCAGTAATCGGTGAAACATAGTTTATCAAACGCCTTGGCAGAGATTCTCAAAAGAAACGAGGAAGAGAATATCAAACAAGAGATTTATTTGAATATGCAATTTAGATACATACCTGATATACTGTTTCTTCCTTCAGATGAGTGGTGTAATGACAATTGATTTGGCAGCTGGTCGTTTATTGCATCTGTATATTTTATGAGACCTTGCGATCCCAGCAGCGAGAGCTTGGAACCCTGTTCTGGCATCTCATTTATGTTTCCACCCAAGGAAAAGGAACGAGCGACCCTCGGAGATCCTACTGGCGTACCGGGTCTCCCACAGGACAAACTAATATTCTGTTCACTTCTCCTTCGAACAACTGGCGATCCGTCTAGAGAAATAGAGGATCTTTGACGGCATCTTCGTAGAAGTCCTGGGGACGGACAATCGGATAGAGTCCTTGGGGTGACGGGAGGGCTTGGTGTAGTAACTTCAGAGAGACTTGTCTCTTTGTTAGTTTTACATAAAACCTGTAGGTTTGTTGGATATCTTAACTTTCTCCTCTGCGTAGGACTTGGATGAGATCCATTCGTAGCGATGTTAAGTGAATTGAGGTTGTTATTTTCTGTATATCGACTAGCAGAAGCCGACAAAGGTGCTCCGACTAAAGGTGGCAGCTCTTTCGAATTTTGCCGCATAAGTGGCCGACGTGCAAGACCCCCTTGTAAGAAATCTTGATCTACCTCGGAGAATTCGGCCAGGGTTTGTGATGGATGATCGGTTGTCATAGTGACAGTCACTATGTTACTTAATATGCAATAACATGAAGCACGATAAGTCACCCAGTGGGGCAACAACAACATGGATAGGTTGGATTTAAAGTCTGTTCATTTTACACCTGAAAAAGCATTTCTTAATTGCCAGTACGAGAATGTTTTCAAACGAAGCTCGTTACAACCATGATCATGGCACAAAATAAAGCGTTGGTTTTCATCGGAATTCCCTCCATTGTGCAAAAGTGATCGTTCTTTACTCCATTCGGGTCATTTGGAAGTTTTCATCTGCTTTGACCCTGTTTGAAAAAATAAACATAACATTTAATTATTCTTAACCAATGGCGGTGCTAGAATGTCAATTTTTTTTTTTTTTTTTTTTTTTTGGGGGGGGGGGGGCACACTAAAGGCAAAGGAAATGTTCGGGTGCATCGTGAAACCGAGCACAAAGCGTCTGTTCCTGTGGGTCTGGGTTCAGGGGCCGGAAGCTCTGAGGTTTTAGCATATCTCTGGATGAGAAATTAATTCTGACCATAACGCATCCACATATTTAAAATGAAATCTATCAAAATTTCTTATCTGGGAATATCACATTTAACAATGTTTTCAGACTTTGACCCCTGGTGACCCAGATTACAGTTTACCTCTACCAAAAACAATAGGGTTCTTTCTCTTCATATGAGATATCTTTGTACCAAGTTTGAAAACTTTCAGACATTTGTACCTTGAGATATCGTGTTCATGAGCAAAGTGTCACAAACACACACACACACACACATCCAACACACATACACACGCACCCACCCACTAACACACACGCACACACGTCATCATGACTGTATAGGTTTCCCTTTCATCGAACCCAAAATCGCTTTAAACTTACCAGAACTAACAACTAAATGCCTAATCCTCTCCCATAAATAGTTCCAATTCTCCCAACGTACTTGATAAAGCCCCTCCTACAACTGTCTAAAATTTGTCTTCATACAGACGCAATTGCAGTTTATTGCTTCAGGGTGAGTAAACAAGACACCAATGTGTTTAATCAAAACCATCTCAGTGCAGCAAGTCATGGCCCTGGAGGTACTCTGGCACAGTGGCACAGGAAGCAATTTGAAAGGGGGGGGGGGCGGAGCAATTTTTGGACTATGAATCTCACCCTACCCCTATTTACCAAAAGTTATATTTTTGATTTTTCGTTTTTCTCTGCTAGGAAGAACGATTTTTTTCAAATAAAAAAATGTATGATATAAATCATTTTTTTTTTCAAATGAAACTGGGCACTAAAGAAGGTAGATTTCCTCGTTTTTCCAGCCATGCTACAGTAGAACAAAAATTCCAGTATATCTATGCTCTCTGCAAATTGAGGAACATTGACAACATTTTAATTCTTCAAGTTACTGAAGAATCCATCTACTCACAGACTATTCAACTGAGAGGGTTGAAAGGTAACTGATGAAAGGTATATATGAGAGTACTTACTGCAGGTAAATGATTCCCTGTCTGAAGTATTGCCCGAAAGACTGTATAAGCGGAGCGCCACCGTAAGTTGGCGCGCAGTGCAGATAAAAAATTTTAAAATCAGACCCCTCAGACAGCCGAAGATGGCATTTTCTCAGGCTTGTTACTGGTAACTAAGCAGCAGGGAGGTAAAAAAAATTCTTCAGGGGAAACGGGCAAGCACCCAAATTTTCCGATTTTTCTTTGAAGTGTAAACACCACTGTATTAGGAGGGGGGGGGGGTAATTTGCGGCGCGAAGCGCGCCGAAATTGTTGCCTTTTGGAACAAATATTTGTGGCTGTTGAGCCTGTATTGCAAACATTTTTGACTTCTAGGTTTCTGGATAGGGAAATTGGAAAAGTTTGGCGATTACTGGTCGAAGAATCTGCACTTCCTATATTTGGCAAATATGAGAATGATTGCACGGTGATCGACTGAAGATCGTTGTTGCTACATAATGTTATCTTGAAGGTCTACTGAAGCCCTCCACTACAATTTTAAAAGTTTAAGAAACTTTGCTGTTTATATGTGACAAACTATTTCAAAGTCAAGAGCTTATATTGGAAAAAAATTTGGAATTTATGAAAGGAAATTTATAAAAAATAGTGCTGAAGTTGCAGGTGTCATTTGAAGATCTGGTGTCACAAATGGCAAATTTCGATTTTTTCATTTCCAAAACTTGAAAAGGTTTATCAAACTGATTCATGAGACAGCACTTATGTATTAGGGATTGCACGCTGAAGCGCGCAGAAGATTTTGCTTTTTTGAAACAATTAATAAGCAATTAGCGCTTGTATTGAAGAGAACCCGGGTTTTCATGAGAAAGAAGAATTGAGAATTTCACATAAATGAATAGGGTTTTCTGACCCGGGAAGTGGGGAGGTGGAAACATGCTTCCGCCCTTCTCATCTTTCATTGGGGGGGGGGGGCTGTCGCTCCCGCACCCCCCCCCCCCCCGACTTCCTACGCCTATGCGCCTATGCTCTGGTAAATCCACGAGTCCAAAGTGACTTTGAGTAACAAACTATGAAAACTTGTTAAATAAAGCAAAGATTGTCTGTTTCATATAATTGTACTTTTATGTATTACGATGCTGTATAGCTAGTATTTTTTGTTTGTACTCTATGATCCTCCCTTGTGGGAACTCGTTAACCCCCAAAGAGGGCTGATTAATACATTGCTGGAGGTTTTCTGAGCAAAGTACAGCGTCACGAAAATTTTACTACTCCAGTTGGACCATCCGAAGTGGATCTTAACCATTCGGGGGGGGGGGGGGAGGCGTTCAGAGAGACGGGCCCGAACAGTTAGGATATTCATACTTATAACGTCAAATTGTTTTGATTATTGACATTAAATGTCTTGACAATGACACTTACGCATGCCGTTTCGTTTTAGGACACAAAAAACCTGAATTTTACAGAACTGAATGAAACCAAGGTAAAAAATATTTTCAACAAAAGGTTTTTCGATTCAATTGAATTTGAATATACAGCAAGGTACAGAACAAAAAATGTAGAGATACAAGGAAACTTCAGTAAAAGTGCTTTCATTTTTTGAAACTTAGTCGCCGGCAATTTTTCTACAATATTTGTGTATTATTTCATTGTTTTGTTCCTAAAATATACAGCTTCTTGCTACAATGTAGGCACATTATGTTGAAATTTAAATTTAAGATTTTTTAGCAAATTATTATGTAATAATACAATACTGATTAGGTCATAAATACTCATTTGAGAAATGGAAGGACTTTCCGTAATCACTGCGATCTGACAGGCTCATATTCGAATTTCGTTCTAATCCATGTGACGTGAGAGAGGATGCCGTAATGAATCGACAGAAAAATAGAACAAAATAAATTTACTGGAGGTATTCATTTGTATGGCTTCAACATTTACCTACATTATTGTCAACAACATTCACTCTGGAGGTTATGCACCGACGTCACTGCTTTGCGCGTCTTGCTATTTTTTCCATCCAGGCGCTCATTTTTCAAAAATTGTTACAAAGTTGCTGTAGTGTGCGCGTATTGGCAACACATGTACTGCGCATGATCAGTTTCATCGAGTATGCCAAATTGAAACGCGCTGACGTCACGTACATAACCTCTACAGTCGGTTTCCGTACTTCGAGAAATTTCTCATTGTTGAAATTATAAAAGCAAACAGAAGAAAAGGACTACGTAAGATGGTAGGCATACGAGGAGAAGGGGGAAGAGGGAACCCCAAATTTCTGCAAAATCTGAAATGCGGGAACGGTTCTGGAAAAATTCGGGCAGCTAACTTAGCCTTAAAAAATCAGGCATGTATTGTTTTTAATTAACCAGACACGCTTCAGTTAGGTCAGTCACTAAGTTATCTGAATATGTTTAGAGTTTAAACGTGCTTATAAAGTGGGGCTAAAATAGGTGTTTAATTGCTAAACACGCTTTTTAGTGCTTTTGAGATTTTTTTTAGTTTTATTTAGAGTTTTTGACCCATGCATCCAACAGTCGGTTGATTGAGCAGTTGGCAGGAAAGATATAAAGGTTGTCGGTCGGTCGGTCTGTCGGTCGGTCGGTTAGTAAGTTAGTTAGGTCGAGCCGGCAATGGCCTTTTTCCCAGTTGTGGATCACTGGTGGCTTGTTTCCCTCCTCCATTGCTTATGCTGAGCACCAAGCACAATTGAAATGGGTTTCTTTTTTTAAAGTCTTCGTCATGACCAGGCCAGGAGTCCACCTTCAGACCTCCTGGCTGCAGGTCGGATGTCCTAACCACTTGCAGTCGTCTGTCGGGCAGGATTACAAAATAACCACTCTCTGAAGGTTCGCGATACTTCAAAATTTTCTGCCCGCTCCCCGATAACTCATGGGGATGCTCCGCAAAGTTTTCTTTTCTTTTCTTTTTGCTTTTGTCATGATAATATTAGCTTTGACCATACATCCAACAGTCGGTTGATTGAGCAGATGATAAGAAAGATATAACGGATCGGGAGTGAAAGCAACTTCCCCAATAATAACAAATATAGGTTCACGTATGCGTGGGCTGAAACCAGGCGAAAAAATTTCACCATGTAAAATCTTTGTAATGCAAGGCTCTGTGAAATTAACGGATCCGAAATAATATAAGACCATTATGTGCTGTACACTCGGAAATGACTGCTACGGCATTTTTTCCCACGAGGTTATAGTGTCTAAATTTACTAATGGACCAATCAGTTTCTTTAAAATTGGCAAATTCCCCTAACTTTCAAAGTGCCAGCTTTTCGACCCTTTTAGATAGTTACTGTGACACCGGAACATACGAAAAATCAGTTTGCCAATAACCTCGAGGGTATGCAGATCGAACTACTCCGGAGATCCGGTTTCCCTTATAAAGTGTGCTCTAGTCAAAAACTTGAAAATTATTTGTTGAATAAACAGCATGAAGAATGAGTTCTAACAGTCCATTTTTCATCTTCATAAGACATAATTGAGCCGAGAAATAAAATGTTGAAGTTTATTCACTCAAATAAAAACAGTACATTGCGCAATAATTTGTGATGTCATTGCTGTCCTCGAAATTACAATCTTTGTATTTCTTTGTTTTCCTAACAGTTACTGCACCTTGTACCAAAACGTAATAGCACTCTCACTTTTATGCGGTGATGTAATTAATTACGCCCTCTCTGTGCAACATGCACGAAACAGGTAATATGAGTTTTACAACAAGAATGTCACAGATTATTCGGCAATAATTTGTTTTGAGTGAATAAATTTCAACATTTTATATCTCGGCTCAAGAATGTTATATAAAGATGGAGTTGAAACCTTAGAATTCGTTTTTCATGCTGTAATGATTTTATTTACTAACTTTTTTTAAAATAGAGGTACACTTTAAGTTAAGTCAACATTCGAAATACGTAATGCACATGGAAGGCGCAGTTTTACTGCTTTGAAAGGAGATAAAACTAAAATATGTGGAGGTACAGTATTGAGAGCAAAGTGTGTTGAATGAAAACAGTTTCATGAAAAGAGCTAAATGGATTATAGACTTCCTGAACATCAAGAAATTACTTTATATATATTTCCTCAACAATACTGATTTGCATCAGCAATTGGAGTGATCAGTTGGCTGGAAAATAGACTATCAAAAAAGGGAGAAGACTAGTATGACACAACCCCCATTGCTACCCAGAAATCAGTTGGGTTGATGAATATTCACGAAAGACAGGATTTAGGTTTCTCGTAGTGATCGCAATGTAAAGTTATATTTAGTGTTCATTCATGTTTAATACTCCTAATTAAATCCTAATAATAGTCCATTACCGGAAGCAATATAGATATTTAAAAAGATGACGACCTATTTTTTGCATTCTGTGGTAGCATTTGGGTTGATGAATATTCATGAAACACAAGATTTCTTACTTTATTACTTCTTAAAGGATCAAACTCTTTGTGTGTCTATGTTAGCACGACAAACTGACAGATCACAACTTTCGGGAATATGTTCCCTTCGCAACCCCAGCGCGCTTTCATTGTCATTGATATCATTCATAATGAGTAGCGTTTCAAATATGTTCACGTTATTCATAGACCCATTCAGAATGATTGTTGGTGTGCATGTTGAAGGTGTGAGGTATGACTCTATGGAGGAACACAACATTCAAGAATACAAAGCATGATACTTCATTTGCCTTATTCGCCTTTAAAATAGTCACGTTTCATGAAAAATTGAAAGCTTTACTGGGAATAATGAGGTTACCCTTTGTCTCAACTGCCTCCGGGTCACCCTTGGGCAAGGTGTACCTGTACTTGCTCAGTGCTTTTTTGCGTGTTGTTGCCTTCTGGCGTGTTGTTGCCTTCGGGCGTAGTGTTGCTTCCGGGCGTGGTGTGGGAAGTTCTTGGTTTTTGTTGTTTGGGGGTTTTGTGATGGGCTGGTGTCGGGCGGTGGTTGGTGTTGAGGAAGGTTGTGGTTGGGTTGATGAGTTATTTAGATGTTGGTGTGTTGTTTCCGTTTGTGACAAACCTTTTTGTTCCGTGTTTTGTGTGTGGATAGTTGATGGTTAGAGTTTATGTTTTTGTCCGTCCGGTTTGGGTTGTCTATTTGTTACTGCGTGCCTGTTTCTATGTACGTTTCAAACAGAATGAAAGCTTTACTGGATGACCGAGGCAGCAGATTAACCTTGTTGAATGACAATCCAATTTTAGGAACTGTGGTAGATGGTGTGAACAACAGTCTTAAAGGCCCAGTTCTCTCACCCGAAACAACACCAATTCTCCTAACCTTCTTACTTAAGCCCCTCCCACAAATGTCTGAAATCCATCCTTATTCAGACACAATCCCAGTTTAATGCTTCAGCGTGAGTATACAGTAGAAAAGCTCTATGTGTGTAATCATAACACGTACACAACAAGTTGTGATGACTGTTATTGCCCTTTCCCTGCCATCACACCATATTGGGCTAATTTAACTTAGCCCAATTAAGCCCCACTGGGAACCAACTTGGCCCCAAAGAGTTTACAGCATCTCTCCCATCTTTCTGGCAAGCCCAGTTGGGCCCAATTGGGACCCGATGACAATACCAACCTCAGCACAAGCCTTACTAAGCCCAAGCCTCCCAAGTAAAACCCACTTGGGCCCAACCGGGCTTGCTTGCTGGGTTCATGCATGACATTGCCGGGAGAAAGATAGTCCCCCCAAAGGTGCGAATGAAACTATAGTAGAGGTGTTATAAACGATATCCCTCTCACGATCGCTGGCCCACTATTGATTCGTTATACTCAGTACGTTTTGATTTATTCTCACAAACTCCCCTTTTATTTTTCTAAGAAGGGGGATCCAACAGGCAAACTAAACTTACAAGAAAACGAGAATTTCCCACACATCTTTAGACGTTCACACACAGGCGCACGAGGGTAATTTTTCGTTAGGGGGCAAGAGCAATTTTTGCCCGAATTATGGGACCATTTATCATGTTTTGTCCGAATGGACCAAGGCTGTTTTTGCTTGAATTGAACGCCGGTGAGTGTCCCACGCATCCTCGCCCAGTGTACGCATATGGTATCACATTTTGAGTTTCGGCCATCAAACTGTCCAGACTAGTGACAGGTAACAACTCTAATATGAGTTTTCATTTATTCACGATAAAAACAACAGATTATACAATAAAATGCGTTCACGGCGAATTGAGAAAATATTCGAAGTAGTAACTCCAAAAGAAAATTATCCGAGAATTTTCAAAACTTCATGTAGTTAGGCCTACATGTTATATCGTACGTTGATTGGGTGAATATAAGCTAAAGTAGAATAAACGACTGCTTTGGAAGATCATAGTTCCGTGGCTTTGAGTGTTGTCGCACAATATTTATGTTTAGTGAGTCTGATATAACCTTACAGCACTCTCTTGTCTAAATGTAAGATCTTTATTTCGTAACAAAACAAAGAACCTAAAGCAACGGGAGAAAGAAAATGTAGCATTCTATATCATTTAGGCCTACTAACCTTCGTCTTCGTCGTTCATGTAGGTATAGGTTATCTTCTACATTTCTTGTTCGTTACTTTTAGACTGTTAGGCTACGTCTAGTCTCCATTTGTTAAATCCTTTCCATGAAAACAACATTTGGGCACTTAGTGACTGACGTAAAGGAAACCAATTGGCAGACTATAGGTAAGGGTGTAATGCTGTCTTAGTGTCACGCACTAAGTAGAAAATATTGATTGCAATCGATACTTTACCTTTCTTCTTCTAATCCGTGACCATCCAAGCACATTAAAATTCTGTCTCGTCGCCATCTAATAACCAAACGTTATTCTTTTGAAGGATTTTCCCAACCAGTGGTCTTTGTTGATGGAAAGGTGTAAACAAGCATTAGAAATTGACAGCACGTCCTGGACAAGACATCTGCAAGACAAATGTGAAGATGGTTTCAGGGAGGGGGGGGGGGGGGAGGGAGAGCGACAAGTGGGCTTCAAATTTCAATTTTGACTCGGACGTTTCAAACATCTGTATTCCGTAAGCAAGTGTATAACAACACGACATTTGAGGGCTTATTATCGCATAAATATGTTTTTGCCCACATTTCTTTCGTTAAATTTAAAGCTGTGATGGCACATGGGAATGTCATTCTGCTAAAATTTAGCACCCGTCATTCCAATTAATTGATAGAAAAATTTGAAAGATCATGTCACCATCACGAAGTCTGGAATCTGAATTACGACGTTCTTCATTTAGGCTATAGTTTGAGTTTTACTTTTATTTTATTTATGTTGCATTTTTCATTTTTTCTGTAATTCATATGTATTTTGATGTCCGACCTCCGGTGGAGGACTGCTTGGGGCAGGAAAATTTCAAGAGGGCGATCCAGCCCCAAGCCCCCAATAGTATGGCTACGCCACTGTGGTCGTTCGATGAGTTCTTAATCAATGTTGGTGCTACACTTCATCGTACTGCCTTACCTTGTTGTTAGTTGTTTTCATGGGTTGATCTTACGAATACTACTTTTGTTCGTATAATTTCTTGCACCCTTGCCATACTTTCCCTTGTTGTCAACAAGAAACTTGGACATACGGTTAGGTGAGGTGAGGTTACTGACTGAGTGACTGACTGAGTGACTGACTGATTGACTGATGACTGACTGACTGTGCGCCTCACCACTGACTGAGTGACTGACTGATTGACTGATGACTGACTGACTGTGCGCCTCACCTCACCTAACCGTATGTCCAAGTTTCTTGTTGACAGCAAGGGAAAGTATGGCAAGGGTGCAAGAGTCAGTCAGTCAGTCAGTCAGTCAGTCAGTCAGTCAGTCAGTCAGTCAGTCAGTTAGTCAGTCAGTCACTCAGTCAGTCACTCAGTCAGTAACTCAGTCAGTCAGTCACTCAGTCAGTAACCTCACCTCACCTAACCGTATGTCCAAGTTTCTTGTTGACAACAAGAGAAAGTATGGCAAGGGTGCAAGAAATTATACGAACAAAAGTAGTATTCGTAAGATCAACCCATGAAAACAACTAACAACAAGGTAAGGCAGTACGATGAAGTGTAGCACCAACATTGATTAAGAACTCATCGAACGACCACAGTGGCGTAGCCATACTATCTGACTATGAATGAATGAATGAATGAATGAATGAATGAATGCATGAATGAATGAATGACACAACATTGTATACGGGTCGTGGGGGACGCGGGAGACTGTACTTGTGCCGCGGAGAAAGGAAAAGGTTCCTTAAACCATCACGTCATTACACATGACACTGTGAAGGAAAGTATTGCAGTAGTTTTTTAAGATTGTCTTCGAATTAGCAGTCTACTTTTTGAGTATTTTCTCGAGTTTCGAGAGCGACGAAATGAAAAAACCGCGGTTAGGAATTCGAAATTCATTGGCTGAGGAAAAAATCATTTTGGCAGTACATAACTAGAGCAATATATTTTTCAGTAATGTTGATGTTCTATTGGTTTGTATTATATTAGAGGGTGTCATATTTTTCCTACGTTGATGGAGCCGGAAATGCATCGGTTTGCATTTTTTGGAGAAATTCGTTAGCAAAAAGGTATCATCGATTTTCTTTCTTCCAAAAATGCAAAGAGCAACAGTTACGGCTACATATTGTTATAGAATTAAGTAAAAACAATCATTTTTCAACGATAAACGGTAGTTACTACAAAAGAAACAACTTCCTTAAATCGACACAATAGAATCGTAGAAAGAATCAATTTACTCCCAGAGCGAGGAGGTCAAATGTATTAATTTTGTATTTCCCGAAATGTTCTCAGAAACAAAACAAAACAAATAAAAAAAAATTTAAAAAAAAAAACCGTTTTAACTATTAGCGACAGTATTTACGGTAGCACAAGGTGTCAACCCAAGTTAGCTTTGAACAGTGCCGGTACCGTTTATCGTAACCTATTTCATTTTGCCAATTTAAAATGGGCTTACATCTCTTTTCCTGAGCATAGTTATCCCGACGATTTTAAGCTTTCGTAGAAAGCCTCTCTCGGCATTTTGGCTGAGATCATGTGTACTATCTGTTCTTTTCATTCAGTCTAGAATGGAGCCTTGCATGACAGACCAATAATGTAAATGGTCTGAAGGCCTTGAGGATGGTCAAACGTTGTCCTTAAGTGGACGTATAGCTTCTTCGGGAAGCAGTGAAAATTTGTTTTTACCGAATGGCCCTTTGCCAGAGGGTCGGGAGGACTTGAGGTAAAGGTCTTTTGGCTGGGATCACGTGTAGTATCTGTTCCTTTCATCAAGTCTAGAATAGATTCTCACACCACTTTTCCTTTTATAGCCCATTATTTCCACAAACTTGCTTCAGTTAAGCCCATTTTACTACACATATTACTTAATTTAGTCTACCTATATTTCGTAGTCGCAACTGCCTCCTTTTCAGTTAAAAACAACGTGCCTCATGTTAGCTATAATGTTGTGAAGTGTTGTGTTTTGGGGAATTGGAACACATGCGCAACTCCCATGCAACATTTGTGTTGCCTGTGGCGAAGTCACCCGACTAAGATAATAATATAAGTAATGGTGAAGATTCCCGGGAGAGGGGATTTATTCCCCTTCTTGTCTTTTAACGAAAGAGGATCTAAGAGATGTCATTATACCTAGGTGCATAAATATATAGATATACAATTAAACTACTTCGTCTCATGATCCGTCGGCCTGACTGAGTTGAATGGGACAGAGGCCTATCAGACTAGTGGGCCTATGGCGTACGAGGCGGGAGATAGGGGAACCCTACCCCCTAAATATTCACATAATAAAAGTTTTGTGCAAGTGTTTCGAAAAATTCGGGCAACCATTTGCGTCTTAAAAAGTTTTGCATGTTTAGTTACACGTATTCTAACAGCTCATGAAAAAAATCCTCTCTGAGATACACTTTATATTCTTGCACAACAAAATTCTCGAAATGGCTGAATATCCGATTTAAAGCGAAATTTTGCCAGAAGAATAGAAAAGCATTATAGTCAAAATCAGATTTTCATGAAAAATCAAGAAATTCATGAGACATTCGGCGAGCAGCTAATAAAATAATTATTTCTCAGTCCTTTTTTATCTAGTGTTGCCCAACACAATGCTGAAATAACAGAATATCCTACTTTCAAAATTTACCCCCAAAATACAATGGCATCTTTCGTAGTCACATTATAATTTTGCAAGAAAAGTAGGAAAGGTTATAAAAATATTCAACAATATTTAAAATAAAACAATTTTTCTCACCCAATTCATTAACTTTGGCAAAATTTTGATATTATGGTGAACGTTGCAAAAAAGTTTTTGGATGTTTTTAAATGTCAGATTAAACGGACAGAAGGGAGGGCTTATACAGTGCCCCAAGCTCCCAGAATTTACCCGAACAAATCAATCAAACTCTACCTCGTGAGTAATATTGGCGAACTAAGTGTAAAGTTTTAACTGAGACGAAACAGATGAACAGAAAATGCAGACTCGCAAGTCATACCGTAATTTGCTTTTGTCAATACTGGGTAATATCGACGGCGTCGATTCTCAGTAAACGGAACGGGGGACATCTCTCTCAATATTTGAAAAATGGCCTATTACCGGTAGGTTTGATTATCCACAAATTATTTTTTTTAAAATAAGGAAATAACCCCCACCCACATACTGGCAACGAAATGATTGTCGGGAGAGATTTTCATAAGCGGAATCACCGTAAGGGGTATATTTTTGCTAAGTCAGGTATGGGGCAGATAAAGGCGGTCAATGGTGAGCAAGACTGGGGATACATTGATCGTCCTTGCAAAATTATGCCTTAAAAAGTCTAATAGTGACCTGATTTCCTGCAAAAGTTTAAGGCACTGTAAAATTATTTTTCTTATTTAACAGAGTACGCATTGAAAATGTTCAAGCCCTGTCCGTTTCAGTTTCTAAATTACCACGAAATACCAGTTTCGGCCATTACTTTGCTGGTACTGAATGTCACCGTTCGGACCAAAATGTTGGTTCCGGTGCACCCTCAATTCTTATGTTAATATAACTATGACCAAATATCTTAACCAACACAATACAGGCTTGGAATCAGTGATAGTTACATTTCCTAATCCTCAGCTTATTTCAGAAGCTTCATGCAGGTTGCTCTATGATGATGATATCCAACCCTAAAACGAATTAGGGGTTAGTCCCCACACTCAGTTTCAAGGGCGTCTCACTTTGAGCTAACTAAAGTCCCAAGTTAGGTCCTAACGTTAGTCCTATCTTTCCTTTCATTTACTTATAAACACCATCCCGGTGGCTTGAAAGGTGACGTTTGAAAGAATAGTCCAAAGGCTTAAGGAAAATATTACAGAAAGTTGAAAATATTGTTAAACAACGTTCACCAGCAGCATTAGGGTTCAAAATGTTTTGACCTCGGAGAAAACTAAAAGAAAATTTTGAATTATTTTTGAGCTTATGAAAACTATTTTACAAAGTTTAAAATGTGACTAAACAACGTTTACCAGCAGCATTAGGTTCAAAATGTTTTGACCCCCCCCCCCCAAAAAAAACTAAAAGAAAACGGATTTTTTGAGTAGGTCGATGAGCCTATTACGTCAGAGATTCACCCTCCCCAAGTGACATGTTCTAGCCAGATTGGCAATTGCTTATACCGCAGAGTGCGACTGTGCAGTTAGAAACCTTAGACTAGACTTGAGCTAAACAATTTCGTTAACCTTTAAGGTGGTATTGGTTAGTCCTTGAACAGGACTGCTACCTCCACTTTGTTTTTCTCCGCACAAGAGTCCTTTCCCAAGTCGCGAACTTTCTATATAAATGGACACTGCATGTTTCGCCCACCGTACGTCCTGTAGATTGTCGGCACCGACTGGTACAAAAAGGCGCAGCAAGATGACCGCCGTGAAGCTATAGTTTGTATGATTTGACGACGACTCTGTAATATTTTAAACAAAAGGTAACCTTGAATGAGAAAAATTATCATAATCCTGCAAACCGTGTAGTGATTTTGACCTTACCTTGAATTAATTCGAAAATATTTCAACTTTCTTGCAAAATGTGTTGATTTACTTGAGGAAGTCGAAGCTTTTACTTAAAATCATAGCAACAACAAAAAACAAAAAAAACAAAAAAAAGAGAAAAGAAATACAAATCCTACCGAGAATGTTAAAGAGTACCGGCTTCCCTGTAAACCACAGAAGGGAAGTCGCTCAAAACACCAAGGTCTTTGTTTAGGCCGCGGGTATGTGTGGACAGTTTTAGCATCCATTCCTAGGTGTCAGGTGTGCCATTTTATTATCACTGAGGAAACTTTTATCCCTCCGGGCACTACTTGTAACATCCGTCCCCCTCCCTTAAACTGTGACACGGCTAATGTAGTTTATTTTCTATGCTGCAACGTGTGTGAGAAAGGCAACTATGTGGGTCAGACCGGTGTGGCAGTTTTTTGGTTCCCTGTCCGGGGGACCAAAAAACTGAAGTTCTTCAGTTTTTTGGTCCTAGGACAAAAAAGCTAGCTTTTTTGGTCTGGGGTAGGACAAAAAAGCTAGATGTTTTGGTCCGGGTCTAGTTTTTTTGGTCCCACGAAATAGAAGCTTTTTTGGTTCGCTTCACTGATCGATTTTGTACGGTGGCCGAGAGGGGACAAGAAAAAAATGGTGACTTTTTTGTTTTTGTTCGCATCCTAATTATCTTAGGATTCTGAGTTATTTAGTCAGAATTCTGAGACAATTAAGATGCCGACGAAAAAAAAATCCACATTATTCTTTTTTGGTGGTTCCCTCCCGACCAAATACTTTAACAAATTGTATGACCAAATACAAAATATTACAGGACCCCAATGGCGCGATTCAGGCGAATCTTGAGCGGACAAAATAATTGTAAGGATTGGGGGGGGGGCGGACTAAAGTTTATCCACATTCTTTTGTTTTACAATGAGGCTGTGGCATTGGGGAAATAAATAGGGAGCATTAGTTTATGCAAAAAGAGAGAATGAGTGGCGTGCCCCTGATTGATAGGTGACACCCAGGGTTAATTACCGCCACCTTTAGTTCAGAATGAGTGTCATCCTGGTGTGGGGAATAAGGGTGCCGTAGGGGTACATGGAAGTTACGGGTTACTGTGCTATCAGAGAGTATGCGAACTGATTTATCAGTATCATTGTCATATTTTCATTCCTATTTGCTAGCTAAAGATGTAACAAAAATGCTTTCTTTTAGAAGGCAGTATATATTTGTCTATGCGGAGGGCTGCTCCTTCAGCATGCGAATGGGAACCGCTTTCTCCACATGTATGCCTTTTTTATTTGTAGTTTGTTACTGTCATTTTACAGGCATTTTTAACAGTTTGGTTTGCCCATAAAGGGGAGAGTATGCATGGGTTGTAGGGTAATTCCCTGCGTAGGCTAGTAGGCAATCCTGCAAAATGTTTCAGTGACTATTTCAACATCAACAGCTAAACGTGAACTTGAACAGTGTTCACTCTTTGGAATCACTTTGCAGTGAAATAAAACTGGAATACGAGGTCCATATGTATAGGCTACCAGTAATTTGAAAGCATTATTCGCAGGCTAAAGGTCCTTTTTAAGCAGGCGAACGCAACGCATTAAAATAAAGTTTTCATACTCGGAAGATCCATGGACGTCACCAAGGGGAGGGGGGTTGCGAACGACCTCCCTGAGCTTTTTTTACATAAACATTGAAAGGATGTACCAAAAGTCGAAAAAGGATTTCTTCTGCCATTGAAAAGTGTAAATTTCTTTTGAAATGTTAAATGCCTAATCTCGCTGCACTACCTGTAGATCGAGTCCCCCAGATGACTATTTTACCCCTTGCTTTTTGTAAAGTGCCGTCCGATGGCAAGTCCTATTGGATGTATGAAGCTACACCTTTCCATAGTATTATGATCATATATCTAATAGTGCTTTTCATGAAATACCTTTAAAACATGTTTTTTAACAGAACAACCGATTTTTATTGAAACCATATTAGAGCGATATGTTCATCTCTTGAATTTTGTTCATTTTGAGTGGGTAAACTGCTTCATGTCAGCATAGGCTCATTATACATAAATACTAAAACGAAAGTGCACCTGCGGGATATTTCAAATTGACTGAAAATCTCAATGAAGTGGTGGTACAGATATTTAAGGGATAGGCCTCATTTAGCTGACTATATTACGGTGAATAAACCGTCTAGACTCCAAGTTGGCAAAATAAGGGTCGAGGCGAAGTCGAGTCCATTATGTTGCTAATTTGGAGTCAAGACGGCCTATGAGACAGTAATGATCAGACAAATGTGGTTTATTCCTACCACTGAAAATGTGTGAAAAACTTTACCTTTATCACTTTCTTAACGTTTATCGACCGTGAGTAGTGAAATAACAGATCTCTGCTCAACCAATCAGAATGCAGGATTACCAACAACGGACGGTAGAGCTGGGAGCATTGAAAGTTAACTTCCTTTTTCCATGCATACGTATCAAACTTAGTGATGACTAAATCATTTTTTGAGTCTCAACTAACTTCTTTTGTTTTCCCCCAAATTGTTGCTCGGCGTTTTCAATTTTTACCTTTCCATTTCCTCTTTCAATGGAATAAATGACACTATTTTCTAGGTCTTGAAGGAGAATGGTTGAAGATGACAACCAAGTACATTGGTAAAATCGCATTGTGCACAAATTACTGTTCTGTTTTGTAGAGCCTGATATCTTAAGTAGTGCGCTGTTCATTGCAAATTTGCAGTAGCGTAACCAGACTTTTTCATTTGGGGGTGGGGGCAAAGGTTGATGTCGGGGGAGGGGAAGCAGGAATAACACTTTCTAAGCGGAGCGCCATCATTGGTCGGCGCATAGTGTACAGAGAAAATTTTGGTTAAAAATGCCTCTCAGATTGTCGGAAATAGAACTTCTCAGTGTCTTCGGCCCGGTTAATTTCAGCTAAATATCCCTTATTTTTTGAAACACATGATTGGAAATTTATACTTCTACTATGAATGTTTACTACATGGCAAAAAGGGACCTGCTTGACAGCTAGAGTCTAAATAGGATGGTCGAAAAGGTTCTCCACTGCGTCAAAGCGTCGTTTGTTCCTCCGTTTATTGCACCAGTTGGCCATTTTACTGTTTTATACTTGGAAATAGTCATACCATGCATGCCTTAAAGGCCCAATTCTCTCACCCCAAACAGTACCAATTCTCCTGACCTTCTTACTTAAGCCCCTTCCGCAATTGTCTGAAATTCATCCTCATCCAGACACAATCCCAGTTTATTGCCTCAGGGTGAGTATGTATGTAATCAAAACACTCTCTGCGCAGTTTATGTTGTGCAATATAAGCTTTGGTGCTTTGCACTGTTTTGCTCTTCATTGTTTGAATTAGCAGTCAATCAAAATGCCGAGCCAATTCAGTCCGAGTTTCTGTTACCCCACACAAGAAGTGTAGTTTGGGGTGAGAGGGTTGGTCCTTTGATTTAAACTATGAAAATCTAAAACCTGCACATCAATTATGTTTTATTAATCACACACATGTCAAGAAAAACAAATGCAAAATTTCTCAATTGAATGACTCATGGTTTTTATTTGTATAAAGTTTGATTTATGCCTAATCAAAATCACGATTTGCCATTCTACTGGTTCCCATTAAAAATGCTATTGTATGGATACCTTAAAGGGGAAGTTCAAGCAAAAATTTAATTTTCATATGTGAAAGAGGAACCAAATCTACACAGTGTGGTGGAAGTTCCAGTCAAATCGGACATGTATTTCTGGAGATATCAGTAATTAAAGTGAGTAGATTTGTGTTCAAAAGTGAGTTTGGGGGCAGCAGAGCTTGTATCACTTCCTCACATTGAAAAGGAATGCTTTGTTTTCCTCTGTTTTATCAGACTGTTGTGTTGACCTTGAAGTTAATAGGAGTATGACCTCGCTGTGAGCGATGCATAGTTTGTAAAATTCTCATGCCACTTATGCAATCACATTTTAATAACATAGGATTGTTAAGGAGAAAAATCAGCCTAAAGTTTAAAGAAAAACAAAAGACTGCCCATTAATGTGGGGATGTGATTTCATATGTGCTTGCTTCAAGTTAACTTTTTCTTGAAAATGTGAAAACTTTACGTACTCATACCTTGATAACCACACATCAGATTTCAATGGAAATTTCACCAAAATGCTCAGAATAAGTATTCCTCTAACATACCATATCCTGTTGTGACCTTAAACCCTTCTTTTAAAGATTTGCTTGCTTTTAAAATCAACTGTATGCTTTTACTCTCTTGTTTTGGTCTTGACTTTTGCCCAGTAAAGAAATAAAACCAGGGCTGCTTCTTTTTGTTTTAAGAAAAAAAAAATATTAGAAGAAACAAAACAAAGAAAATTTTAGTAACTGCTGTACAATATCTTGATTCATTTGTAAAAATTCTTCTCCCACCCTACCCCACCCAGCACACTCATGCATAAAAGATGTCTATGGCCATATACGCTAGCTACAATCCTCGACAAAAATACATGATACCAGGGAGTTGCAACTCCCTGATGGGACAAACCCCGATCCCGTATCAAGGTTGAAGTTTCAGGACGCCTTGGGCTGCCACAACATTGAATGGAAGCGTGATGGGGGATAATGATCCGTTCATTGCCTGTTTTACTTGTTTTCCCATCATTTTTGTCAAGGATTGTAGCCTAAAACAAGTTAATTTTCAATTTCTTGTGTTTGGAGACGCACAGAAAAATTAATGAATGAAAATGGTTAGGCGGTGGCATTATCTAATACTACGCATGCAGTCCCTCGTTTCAATTTTGAATTTTATGCGTTCTTAACCCTTTGCCGTTGTGCTCCATTCGGGGTATATTTGCGGGCCTCGCCGGAGTGGGCGGAAAAGCGGACGAAGCACGCCCCTCATCAGCTTCCGTAGGCTATTGACCCTGTGACCTTAAACTATTGTCTCTCTCTCGTTGTTGTGGCCGAATTTTCGGGTAGCCACTCGCAGTTTCGGGCTCCGCGTGAAACAGTAAAGATGGGTGACAGCCGTGCTCTCCGTCTGGGTCCAAAAGATCCCAAACAACGGTAAAGGGTTAAAGGATATTCTGTCTTGTAATTAAACAGGTAACATCTTTGAACTGTGGGGTAGGATTAAAGACCGCAGATACTTTGAAGAACTGTCCTGTTAGGTTTCTAAAACCTTAAACTAAACATGTTTGTGCTCTTGGGTTTTAGATGTTGAGCTTTATCAGTAGTTAGACTAGTTTCTAGTTTGTCCTGGTCTTAATTCGATAAAATATTTGCTCTTAATTTCGGGGCGTCTCGATGAGAGAATCGAGGGAGCAATCTTCGTTCTCCTCGTGAGTTGTTTCCAGTTCACCGTCGCTTCAAGCCTAGAAAAACAGGTACATGTATGCCAACAGTTGGCGCGGAGCGTACAAGAAAATTTTGGGCTTTAAAAACCCTACAGATGGCCAAAACGGCACTTCCCACGTGTTTTAAGCTGCATGTACCCAGCCTTGAAATACGAACTCATGTCTGCCACTTCTCAAATAATAGGAATAAAAAAATCAATTTATGAAAAATGGTAACACATGCACTTTTTAAGGACCCTAAACTGCTAAACTGGGCGTTTCTGATCTGTCGCCTTGGGGATGAAACTAAAGGGAACCGGTATCTCTCTTTCCCTTGGGAAAAATTGTAAACTTCAGGAGGACGCAGATCGCAAATGGGGCAATATTTGAATGGATTTCAGCTTTAATATATAGGAAAACCAAAAGTAGTCGTATCCCCCTCTGAGAAACTTTCTTTACGTTAGATTTCCTAGATGCAAAATGGTGATATGTTTGGCAAAACTTTGATTTTCCTTTTTGGGGAGCATGAAAAATTTCATAGTCTTTGTAGAGATCTTACAAGTGACATACATACTGCCAGAGGAACAATCATCAGGACGCAAAAATTCTGGGAGCCTGAAGAAAATCTAGGGGGGGGGGGCAGGCCCAGGCCCCCCGTGGCTACGCGACTGACTTCAAAGTATCTGCGGTCTTTAATCCTACCCCATCGCACAAAGATGCTAGCTGTCTAACTACAAGACAGGATATCCGTTAAGAACGCGTAAAAATTCAAAATTGAAACAAGGGATTGCACGTAGTATCAGGTTATACCACCGATTACCCATTGTTATTCATTTTTTCATGGGGGGGGGGGGGGAGCGGGACAAGCCATTTCACTGGGGGTCCCACCCTCTACCCCCATGCTGGTTACGCCACTGCAGTTTTGAATGGTCCTCTAAAATTTGTTTGCATTGTCATTTCGCTTAAAATTTCCTCATGATTTGTTATTTAAGCCTTCGCTATTTTTACCTAATTAATCTTGAATACTTCATTACATTCCACGTGATTTAAAGGGGTTTTCTTCTGGGAATCCGTTGCCTCTGGATATTATCACTCCGTTTGCAATTGGATCCACCATAGCCGCACCTCAATTTTAAGAGAAAAACTTTCTGATGACATTGTAATTTCAAGATTTAAAACGTTCTCTTTAATAACCATACATGGATTCACGTTTTGCTCTAAACCTTTAGGAAATCAAAATTTTGTCATATTGGCATGTATGCCACCGCATTATAGGCATTTGTAATGTCTAAATCCTCAGAGCTTTTGGGGGCTTCGCCCCTGGATCCCACGCCGACGCCGTAGTGCTCGCACCAACACAACAATAACATACAATAACTTTTTTCGCTCAAAGTACAACCCCTTCAAATATATCTGGTAACGTCCATGTGATCTGCCAACCGTTGTCTACATGACTTGCAGGTTTTGAGCTATCATTCAAGTGAGGAAGTTCGACCACCTTTGTCATGCATTTACCAATAAAAGAGTTGTCTACGAAGAAACCCAGTGAATATCCACACAAAGTTAAATGAATCTCATGCAAGCGATTTGTCAGGTCTTTGGGGTTTCCACTTAGCCTACAACTGAGAGTTTCCACAGTTGAGCATTTTCATTAGTATGCCACCTTTGTGTAATTGTGGGCTCGGAATCTCTGCAAGTGCTCAGTACACACATCGCAAAACCGGCCTGCACTTAAGGCAAAACCAGGATAATATCTGAGTTGAGTTTGAGTTTATTTCCACAGTCTAAATACAAAATGATACAACATTTAAAGAAGGTGGCGGAGGACGACTGAAAAAGCAAAGCTTATGCGAGCAGTCCCCCTTTACAAAAAGAAAAAAACAACAAAACAAAAAATAAAAAATAAAAAAACCAAATCTACACGTCCCATACACACATAATATGGACGACGTACCATGGAGTTCCTTTAGCCCGCATGGGTGCAGTGCAACAAAGTACATAGACGACAGAAAATAGCTCTATTGTGCCCGACCACCCTAAGGTGAAATAAAAATGAAACCACACGGAAAAAACGAGAGCAGAGAACATGAGAAAGAATTACCCTAAAAGTTATTGTGGTACCCAATTTGACTGGCATTGTTCTGTTAAGATCGCGCAAAATGTGGGTTCGTTATTAATTCAAAACTTTCCATGCGAAAAAAGTGCATTATTTCATTTTTATCGTAATAAAGTTGTGAACATATAGAGGGTCCCGGTCCTACGAGAATGCCATCCTTGCAAGTAACGTACCCATCTTAACCCCAGGCCCCACCTTATAGAAATAAGTTATCGGACCTTTTCGGGGCTTTGGAGCCCCCTGTGACAATTTGCGCCAGGCTCAGCGGAAGCATGGTGATAGAATGGACCCACCCCTACATGAATCACCTCCCTGGTCCCGCGAAACGTTTTTGAAATATTTACCAATGACCGTTGAAAGACGCAATGCCAAAATAGCAAATTATCGGATCTTTTCGGGGATGTAGCGCCCCTGTAACAATTTTCCCCAGGGTCAGCAGAAGCACGGGGATAGATCGACCCCTTCATTAATCACCCCGTTATCCCGCAAAACAACATTTCGAAAAAATGACCGTTGAAAGTTCGAAGAACCCTCCGACCGTGGAGATGGCATTTATCAACTTCCGTACAGACGTTATTTTCTTATTATTCCCGAGCTTCAGCTTTTTCCTTTTTTGTGTGTGTTCGCTCCTGATCCACTGCGTTACTTTGCCGAGGTCACGGGGTCAGACTCCCAACTGTACTGTTCGCTGTCACTGATCTGTGTTCGCTGTCCACTGTGTGTGTAGGTTGCTGTGGGTTGTATTGGTACGTATTCGTGCATTTTATTTGAGTGTGTCAACTCTCTGCACTTACGTGCGTGTATAGTGTCCGTATGCGTCACGGACCATTTCAGCTAGCATCAGACCAAAAAAACCGAGTGCATAACCAGGGTTTTCTGTCCTAGGACAGCTTCCCAAAAAAAACTACGTCACCGGCACCAAATTTAGACAGGTTTAACAACCACAAAAAAACTATTCTAGATAAATCAATAAATTATCCTATATCCAAACATTTCACTAGTAACTCAAACCACTCTTTGTCTAATTTAAGATGTATCCTACTCAATTCTAATTACCCATCTGTCACTCAAAGGCTTCAATTCGAAAGCAAATGGATGCTAAAACTGTCCACACATACAAAATACAAGCAGCACGCAAACCTTGGCAGAACCTCAGAGACTGGGCAAGGAGCAAGCAGATAGGCAGATTAAAGCCACACACCAAATACAACAATACCCAGCCAATCAAGCAATTAAAAGTAAAAGCTAAAACCCAACCTTAACCTAGCAAACAGGAGAAGGCTAGAAGCGAATTAAACTTTCCTACACCTTTTATTTTGGTAAAAAATCCATCATCCTGATTTAAGCCATGCGGAGTGATTGAGCCCAGATTCCAAATCCATTTTCTCTGGACATGTATTACATATCGGACGGATACATGGAAAGAGTTGAGAAAAATTTAGCCAACCATTTAGTTCGGGCTTCCCACCCACAAACTTCTTTCAACGACTCGGCTGGTACTTTTCCATGTAACCGTCCGAGGTGTAATACATGTCCAGTTGTTGGCAAACACGACCTCGTCAACATTTCAGGCCCCAACGGCAATAGCTTTATTGTCAAACAAAGATTCTCCTGCATTTCCTCTAATGTAGTTTATATTTTAGCTTGTGGGAGATGTAACTCATTGTATGTGGGAGAGACCAATCGCCGCCTAGCGGATCGAGTCACCGAGCACCTTAGGTCCATCAAACAGAATCTCCATGGATACCCGGTGGCTGCACATTTTAATCCCCCTTCACCTTGTCCTATACCGCATTTAACCGTTACGGCAGCTGTAATTTTTTTTTTTTTTTTGAGCCAGTTTTTTACTCCTCTTACACTACCCGATCGTGCTCATTTTTTACTGTGTAGCCCTAATTATTACTTTTTTTTCCGAACCTAGTTTTTGTCTACTTTTTTCCCTTTTTTCCGACCATGTTCGATTTGTACGTGCACCTTTTCATCCAGGACGCTCTTTCTTCTTATTGGATTTGTGTTTCATCCTTCGCACTCATGTTTTCTGACAGTCACTTTCGTCCGGTTCTGTTTTTACAGCGATCGCTTCGGATTTGATGTTTGTCATGTCCAATTGTTACTGTTGGTTGTTCAGTTTGGTTTTTGCCACCTGATGAAGGGTTTATACCCGTAACGTCGTGGAGTTTTCCGCAAACTTTTAAGCACTTTCTACTACCTCTTTTCGACCTATACATATATATAGATATATAGAAATTGAAGGAAGATCATAAGTAGCGGAAACAGTCGCATTTTTAAATTTTTGTAGAATTTTTTACATCTAACATTGGCAACCTTTGCCTTATTTAAAAGACGTTACTACCGAAAGATGATGGAAAAACTGTGCTCCACCCAGGACTCGAACCCACGCAACCTCAGAACCGTTTAGCCGGGAACTTACGCCTTGTCGATCGAGCAAGAGCACAGTTTTTCCATCATCTTTCGGTAGTAACGTCTTTCATAATAAGGCAAAGGTTGTCAGTGTTAGACGTAAAAAATTCTACAAAAATTTAAAAATGCGACTGTTTCCGCTACTTATCATCTTTTTCCAATTTCTATGTCAGAGAGCCGCAATGTCACACCAATACTTCCTTATATAAATAAATAAATATATATATATATATATATATAAACATGACGGAGAAACTGTAAAACAACGGTGCTACAGAATTGAAAGGCTGGATCTCCGAGGAGATACAAATAGCGGAAGGCTAGAATTTAGATAAATTAAACAGCCAAAAGGTTTGAAGTAGAGCTTTCGAGGAATACTACCTCTTTGTCAATACTTGGTCAGAGAATGACAAGGAGTGAGAAATTTTGGAAGCTTTCAAAGGTGCTGACAATGGTCTCACCTCTATTGTGACAGGATAATCCTTCTTAAGGCAATTAAGCAGGTTGATTGACCGGGAGGGTCTGATCGGATTACTCAGGTGTAACCCATCAACAGTAGGAAAATCCTCTTCAAAGTAATTAGAGAAATTGTTAGGCCGGAATGGCCTGATCGGATTATTTAGGTTGGTGTTATCAGCAAGCTGGTAAATCGCTCCTGATGTTCAAGCCGAAAGGCGATGTGGTTTTGAGATTCAGTTCCCAGAAATTTTCTTTAGCTTTTCTAGCTTTGTCGGTCCATGTATCGTTTTGGTCGATAGCAATGACCCGTAAGTTTTTGATAGAATGATGAGGCAAATTGAAATGGTTTGCAACAGGTTGTTCAACCTTTTTGGTTTTAATTGCTGACCTGTGCTGTGTCATTCTCATTCGAAGAGTATTTTTAGATTCTCCGACATACTGCACACCACATAAATTGCAGTATATGAGATAAATGACATTTTTGGAAAGACAATTAATTTCTTGTCTAATTTGGAAGGTGCGTGCATTTTGATTGCTCTGGAAGCCTTTTGTGGAATCAACCAGGGCGCACGTCTTGCAGTTGGAAGGGCAAGGTGAACAACCAAAATTTTCGTTGTTTTCCTCGACTGAGGCTTTGTCCTGGAATTTTGCCCGAACCAAAATGTCCCGTAAATTTGAGGGCCGCTTGAAGGCAACAACGGGGGTTGGGGAAAGATAGACCTTAGGCGATCGGTGCTCTGAAGTGTGGGCATATGCTTTTTGATGAATTTGGCTAGTGGTGGTAGACCGGGATGGTACTCAGTTACCAACGGCACTCTGTCGGAATTGCGCTGACGAGTTTTGTACGTCAGAGTTTGCGAGCGAGGGGTTTCTTTTGCCTTTTTGATGGCATTTTCAATTGAACCCCGAAAATACTGCCGGTTACGGAGGTAGCCGGATAGTTCCTTTGCCCGAGTGTCAAAATCTGTTTCAGAGGAACAGATGCGTTTTATGCGGAGTGCTTGACTGTACGGAATGTTTTTGGTGCAGTGCGGAGGATGGCAACTGCTGGGTAGAAGGTAGTTGTGCTTGTCCGTTGGTTTGTTAAACAAGTCTGTTTTGAGTGAACCATTTTCTATGGTTACAGTGGTGTCCAGGAAGTGGACACTGGACCTGGAATGGTCGGCCGTAAATTTGATGGTGGGATGGAACGAATTGATGTTTTCAATAAAAAATATATAAATATATATATATATATATATATATATATATATACATATATGTATATATATATATATATCTATATATATATATATATATATCTATATTTGACAACTGGGTCAAATTTGTGGGCCGCTTTAGATTAAACCAGAAGGTTATAAGTTGAGACGTAAAACCAAAACTTAACCCTAAACTTTGACCCTGTGAGCCATAGTCGGGACTCGTAAGTGGTTTTGGTTTGAATGACGTCACAGCTGACATTTACGCATTGATCAGTACAGGTATCACCTTATGTTTTTTTTTCTGCAGGTATTATCCTTTAGATAATGAGCATCCCATACAGCGCTGGTCGATTAGAAAGGCTTCCCAATAATGATCTGCAATTTAAAAGGTGTCTGTAATATTACATAAATTTTGTACATTTACAAAAGACAAAAAAAAAAAAACTACAAAAAGCAGTGACGTAGCTAGGATTCTTTCCAGGGGGGCAAAGGTATGAAATTTCCCCCAAATTTTTCCCGGTCAATGTGTATGTATTTCATATAAAAATGCAAATTTACAAGTATAACAACATTACAATGTCATTATGTAAGTGCGGGGAATAAAGCCCCCCTATCCCCCCTCCCCCTGTCTCTGTATTCCTGTATAACCTGCATTTTTAATCTTAAAGTATAACATAGAGCCATTGGAAATAACAGCTCTTAGTGTATTATGTTGGTCAACAATACTGGTTTATTTGTATGTACTAACGCAGTGGCGTACCCAGGATTTCTCTGAAGGGGGGGATGCAGTATGGTCTAAGAGGAGGGGTGTCCAGAAATTTTTTTACTTTTTCAAGGAGCCTAGATGCAAAATGGTGCAAGATTTGCGACTTTGACAGTAGCAGTGTAAAAAGTTGAATCGTGGTAGTGCATGAGGATAAAACTGAAACTTTTGTGTCTTCACATGCATTCTTATGCCATTTATGCTACCATACGAAGTAAAACTTGTCATTCAATCTGCACACTTTTGGAGTCAAAATAAAAGAGCATTGATCGGTATAGGATTTGTGGTATTTCTTGGCCACAAAACGCTATTTTATCATAAAGATTATCTAAGCGGAGGGCCACCATTGGTTGGCGCGGAGCGTAGAGAAAATTTCGAAAAATCAGACCACTCAGATGGCGGGAAATAGCATTTTCCAGACTTATACGAAGAATCTACCCATTCACTACCTTCTTTTGTCGTTTGCAAATAAAACCTTTCCTTCAAATTATGTTCGCAAACTGAAAAGTGATCAGAGAGTTAAGGGGTAATCTGACCCAAAAATGTAATTTTTCCCAAAAGACTGAGCGAAACGCCGCCATTGGTTGGCGCGCAGCGTAAAACAAATTTCGAAAAAATCAGACCCTCAGATGGTCAAAAATAGCGTATTCATACTTGTAAAGAGAATCTAAACATGTAGTCTTTATTTTTATATATGCCACCAGTGGGAAACAAAGTCTACCTTTTAAAGTAAAAATTGGAACTTGACAGAATTTGCCTATTTGTAGGAATTAAAATATTGGCATCACTGAGGGACGTACTTGCAGAGACAATCCTTGTCCTTTGAAAATTTTTGAAAAATTGGGTGTCCTTATATGCAACCTAGTGCCACACATGCTATCTTTTGAAGTAAAATCTGTGTTATATATAACTACTTATTTTTAAGAACAAAGAAAAAGTGGCATCTGTGACCGGGCATGGCCGAATTGTCCCCCTTTGTAGGCCACTAAAAGGAGGCCTAACAGTGGCTCGATCACACAGGATATCCTGTTAGAACAGCAGTCTCTTAAGTGAAGAAGGCTACAAGGTACTCATGGACCCGTTTATTGTTACACCCCAATTGAGCAGAAAGCTTTTTCAAGTTCCCGAACTAGCCTGTAAACCCCCAAGGATTAGGCTAAGTAACAAAATCTAAGTATGCCAATGGATCCCATTCATGCTAATTTCTAGACTAACTTTAAGTTAATCGTTGGTCATGGATTGTTTCAGGTCCCATCCATCGTTATGTACACAGAGTAAATTCGGTATAGCTACTGCTACTGAATTCCCAAAGTGTACAACGCAGAAACTGTTGGCAAGGGGATAAAGTTCGGGTTTACAGCCTTTCAGTGTTATTCGTACTGTATCAGCTGTTGTTAAATTCCTGAATAACAGCTTCATGTGCACTGAAATGCACTGATCATGAAAACCGCGCGTATACAAGAGAACATTCAATCTGCTACGCGGCGGGGACATTTCTGTGGAACGCAAGTAGGGTCGGTTCATGGGACAATGACGAAATCTCAAATCTGGGTTAATTTGTTGCATGAAAATATGAATTATGTGTGAGAAATGTCTCAGAATTTTTTATTCTAACAAAAATTTTGAGAAATTTTTGTTAGAGTAAGAAAATTCATCAAATTTCCCCAAATTATTTTCCGGGGGCAACTTGCCCCCCCCCTGCCCCCCCCCCCCAGTAGCTACGTCACTGACAAAAAAATCCACAAAAAGTTCTGTCAATGAGTTTCTAGCACTTTCTTCTGTTGTTTTTTTCTTACTTTAATCTATGTACTGTAAATGAACATACTTTTTTGCAATTTAAGTTGTCAAACCCAGGTTATATAGCTCACTGGGAGAAAAGATTTAAAGCATGTATTGAACGTTCTATGTCTATTGTCCAACCAGTTTATCGATGAGACTCGTAAGTTACAATATAGTATAGCGAATAACCACAAAAAAGGCGTGACTCTTCCTGTTAGAACAGCTTTTGTCGTTTCATCTACTGTTTCTTGATGTTATTCAACTGACCTTCTTCAATGACTTGCCTTCAAGTTGATTCGGAAGAAGACTGTTGATTGTCAATGTGTTCAATTTTACCTCAGAAAAGAAAATATTTCCAAGAAATTCTGATGCTTTTGAAAGACTGACTACCTAATTATCACAATTTAGTCCCCCCTTCCTCCCCCACAGTTCTGGATACTGTATATTCATCTGCTCATTTCATTAGACACAGAACTCAGAGGTAAAAAGCAATGTCATCACAACGAAGCTCAACTTTACGTTTCGCTAAACTGATACAGTTATACACAGGCATGTTCTCTGTGGCAGATTGTACTTACTGTGCAATAAATACAGCGACTTATCGACTCCGAAAAAGAGAACTTTCTCGGTGCAAAGTCCCCACTGTTTTGATGCTTTGCTTTGCTGTTTTGATGATGCTCTTCTGATCGTTCTTTCTTTTTTACGATCCTCATGTTGAGGAGTTTTACAACCTTTTTTATTTCATTCTTTCCCTATGCCTCGTTTACGTTCCATAACTTTCTTTGCAGCGTAGCCAGCTTGTGATATTCAGGACCTTACCGGCCACCTGAGTGCGCATGATTTCTGTCTTACGGTGAAAGCTGCACTGCCTGTGACACAAAAACAGTGTGAGCAGTGGGGTGTTTAGTAACACCTCCCTGGTGTGAGTGCACTGTGATCTTGATCGCTGTTGCTGTATGTGTTCGTGTCACGGGCTTATATTAATGGACAGGGCATGTAACGTATACGTCCTATTCGTAGATGGTCGCCACCGACTGGGACAAAAAAGGCGCAGCCAGATGGCCGCCGTGAAGCTATAAATCGTCTGATTTGACGACGGCCCTGTAATATTTAAGAAAAAGTTGAACTTGAATGGGAAATAACATGATAATACTGCAATGCGTTACATGATTGTGACCATACCTTGCCATTTTTCAAAAATATTTCAACTTTCTTGCAAAATATGGTGGATATACTTGAGCAAGTCCAAACATTCACACAAAACTATTAGCGTGTTCGATTTGCTTCCCTTGACTTACTCGAGCCACGAGCTAGGGCTACGATGGTCATGCGCAGTTGGGTGAAATAAACGAACGTTTTACGGTAATTATTGGAGAAGTTGGTTCACAATAGCCAATGACAGAGCCCGTAGCTGGATGGCAGAGCGAACTCCGGTACGTACGTATTACATGCGGTTCGCTTGTACGATGAACGTAGACTCCGTCGAAACAATGCCCATTTAGAAAATTCTCGAGAAATAACACTTGAGTGACTTCACTAATTCCGACATCAACCACTTTTCACAAGTCAGAAGTTTCATGTTTACCCCACTGTATTTACATGCTCAGAAATTGTTCACCAATGCATGTTGTTCGTTTAGCTGCCATGTTCTCCCAAAGCACGATGGGATATTTACCTAAGTAACCGACTCGAAGGGTCGCTCACTTGGGCCTGGCGCGAGTAAGCGCGAACACTGACGTCATTAGCTAATCGAACGTAGTCGTGCCAGACACGAGTTAACTCGGGCGAGTAATCGAACACACTATGACAGACAGCCATCTTGGTGCGCTTTTCCTAACACGTACGGTAGCGACAATCTACCATGCAGTATGCTCTGTCCATGTATAGGAAGTCCGTGGTTCGTGTGCTTGCACAGTCTAAAAAGGGATGTGTAGCTAGATGGAGATCCATCGAATCTTTAATTTATGCTAATCTAATTAGATTGATTCCAAAGTGGACACTTACTCCATTGTTTGGGGATTATTCAACTGAAGGGAGTGGACAATACCTAGGCAACCTTATTCATACCTACCGTGACTCCACCAAAAGGGATGATATGTAAGTAGTTGCAGAAAAAGAAAGTGTCAGGCACTGTTTCGGCATTTCAAAAGACTGGCTTTTGCTAATGATCACACTGGTCCCGGCTATAAACCAATTCTGATGATTCATGCAAATGAGTAAAAGACAAATAAGACTAAACATTGTTTTCAGATTTTTATTAATGCTCGTATTCTCTCGCATGGTCTAAAAGGCACACTAAAATACAGAGAACAATACAAGTTGGTTTTAATCCGTCAAAATACGTCCAAATCGTCAAATTAATTTCCATCTTTAAGCGACTGGCAATATTAAGGCAATGGACAAATTTCCCGATGTGCTGTTGCAGATGTAGCAGATGACTTACCAGGTTTGAACTTAGTTCCTAACACCTGCTAATACTTCAGTTTTAAGCCTATTGAGTCATAAAGAACAACACAAAAAAGAGATTAGTGTCGGCAACTATTACGTCTCAAAGAGAAGGGTTCTCGATGGATCTCCATCTAAACACACCTCCCTGGTCTAAACATTGCTGCAGCACCACGTACATAACTAGATCAAATGGTTTTGCCTATCACGTAATCATATACTGACATTGTGATTGATCACATCTTAGGTAGGCCTAATTAGCTCGTTCTGTCTGCATAAAATTTGAGCCGAAAAAGTAGATCAATTTTCTTCCTACCGTTATGACCTCTACTTAGTGAAATTTCCACGAAAAAAACTGAAGTTAACGTTTTTTACCCAGGTTTTTTTACCAGCTTGGTATCAAATGGAAGAGCAACATGGAAGATTAATATCACGATACAGGTTATTTTTTCTTCACATCAAATAGTGCATGCTGCTTTAAATGTTTAAAACGTATTGGTACTATTCCTAAAGTGACTTAGGCTAAAAGTCAGGGAATAGGTGAGGATTGACTTGAGTAAGTTGAGTGACTTTAGCTAGAGGGTAAAAAAGAGTGAGGGAATCTCTGAATTTTTAAACTCAAGATATTCTACTGAGATTGTTTATTTTCTTTTAAAAATATCACCACTTCTCAACAGAGCCACAGAAAGGTTATGTAATGTGGGCACATTGTGTCAGACTCCTTCAGTTTTCTTGATAATTGACTGTCTGGTTTGTCATTGAAATTTCATACTGTTGGAATTTGTCTCTGAAAAATGCCTTTAAGAGCTCAGCTAGTAAAGAGTAGTACCTTGTTTTTTATCAATAAAAGATAAGTATTTAGACGAGTCTGAACAATTAAAGCGACTTTCAGTGAACGTTTGCTGCATTAAGATCACTTCCCCGGAACAGTGGCGTAGCCTAGGAGAGAGAGTGGCTGACTCTGAAAAATGCGTAAAAATTAGCCATTAGAGACATCAGTCAACTACGGTGTGGTTTAATTTGCTCTTCGTTTCTGAAATTCGGAAATCTCTCCAATACAAACACCATATTTGTAAGTATTTGTTTCAAAAAAGCATAAATTTTCTTGCGCCCCAAATTGCATGTCCAAATCCACGATCCAGTAGTGCTTGCTCATCAATCAGTTTGGTAAACTTTTCCGAGCTCTGGAAATGAAAAAAATAGGAACTTTACCTCATTACACCATATCGTCAAACGACACCGCGGCAACTATACAGCTTCTTTTTATAAGCTCTTGACTTTAAAAATGACGTCGCAGAGCCTCAATACGTAGATGTTACATAACATTACGTAGCAATACGGTAACCATCTGTGATCGCAGTTTGCCGAAAGTTCAGGACACTGTGTTTCCTGTAAGGGAAAGCCAGAACCCAAAATTTTAGCAATACAAGCGCAATATTTTCAAATAACTGTATAAAGGCTTATCGCAATTTTCGTCCCTAACATGGTATTCACATGTAAAAAACAGAACATTTTGGGTCCTTACCCCACCTCCCAGAAAATCCCCCGCCCCTCAGGAAAAACCTCTAGATTAGTCATTCCTGCTTAACTATGTCATGAATGATTTCACGCTAAATTACTTCTTAAGTCTATCAATTTCACTGAATATGAGGGTTTAGAATTGAATGTAGGCAAAATATTAAGGCGGTTTTAAGCGTGATGGACTCCACTAATGACCTACTTCATCAACTGCTCGGATTCGTCTATAAGAAGGGACCAAGAAGTATTCAGAGGGAATAATGACAAATCGTAGTGCCGCCCATTTAAACAACCAGCTGATCAATATCGCAGTTGCTTGCAACATAATTGAACTATTAGTAATTAAGCATAGTTTTTCATTTAAGAAATTTTACTTAGGACGTGCAATCCCGTGATAAATGACGAAATGTTTTTAGTTAAAATGCGAATGAAGCACTGGTAACCCGAGGTCATGGAAATAGTGTGACGAGTGTGGAGTAACGAACTGAAGAATTTTCAGGGCAGGGTCATCTGTCTGACTTCACACGAGGTATCTGGCTGTGGATATATTAAGTTGATCGTCGGCAGCAGAATGAAAGGTGACACAGGTGAGAGCTCTTTTCAGTTAATTCGTTCTCAGTTAGTAAATAAAGTTGTTTTTAATGTTTACTTTAATGAAGAATGCTTTCACAATTGATAAACCACGCCCACTGCCGCGAAAAAATCAACAGTGTTTCAATGCAACAACCACAGGTGGTCGTCAGCTGCTTCTCAGCTACAATCCTCGACAAAAACACATGGGACAAACCCCGCTCCCCGTATCAATGTTGAAGTTTCAGGACGCCTTGGGCTGCCGCAACATTGAATGGGGGAGTGGGGCAGTGGCGGAGCTGTCATATGGTCAGGCGGGGGTCATTAACACAAAAAATAATGACCGCCTTCTTGCTAGAATATGCAAGAGGGGGAAAGAAACATGAGCGTCCCCAGGTAGGGGCAAGGGGAAAACTTGCCCTCCCCTGGAAAATGAAAAACCTGAAAAAACGAAGAAAAAAATAAAAAAGAATAAGAAAATTATCATCAACATTTCTTAACAGTTCACTCAGCGTTTTCCCTATTTATATGCGGTACTAGGCTTTAGAAATGCCATTTCCAGCGATCTGAGAGGCATTTTGGGGCCATGATTATCTCGCGCTCCTCGCCAACTCATGGTGGCTCGGAGCTTTTTCCCCTAAAAGAATTTTTTCTCCCCCCCCCCTCCTGCGAAGGCCAATGGGTAGAAATTTGCTGAGGAGAAATGGCAAAGGGCAAAGAAGACTTCTACCAGGTGCGGAAAATCAAATGGATAGTCTGAAAAGCCGTGGCTTCGACCGTGCTGAAGCTCAGTGTATTTACTCATTTGAAGCGCCCCTGCAGATCACTTTTGCCCCCTTGACCGAAATCCTTAGCTCCGCTGCTGGTGGGGGGATGGTGTTCCGTTCATTGCTTGTTTTGCTTGTTTTGTCCCATCATTTTTGTCGAGGATTGTAGCTACACTAGCTAGCTTGCTACAATATGCAATTTTTTGCCAGTCAAAACGAATGGAGCATGTGGCGTTAAGTGAAAGCACTCGATACTTGCAAAAAGACATAAATTTAAACTACTTAGCATTCAGAAAACGATCTTCATTGCATTGATTGCTTTATTGTTTTAAAATTCGCACGAGAGTTGTGACTCGAAGGAAAGCGGAGTTAAGTCGCGACTGTCGGCCAATCCTGAAGTTGCGTCCGATAATCCTCCCAAATCTACTACATACTTAGCTGTTTACTTTCTGAGGTATAAAACGTTAAATTTATTTGCTTTATTTGAATAATTCATATATGGTGTGTATGTTGAGTGGGTCACTGCATATAAAAAGTACTGTCGGGGATATACGACCTTTTTATAAACAAATTCAACTCCAGAATCTCATTATAGTCTGGGAGCCTGTGATAGAATATTTCACCCGACAGCTAACAGAAGGTTTGTTCACTTCGAGTTATTAAGACCATTTAAGTCGTTCAGAAAATGAGTGGGATTAACCCCAGCCGCTGGGTATAGATCTCAACCCTGCGTGAAAAGCCCCCACCCCAACCCACCCACCCCTACCCCAACCCACCCACCCCTACCGGTTGAATTCACCCAGTCTTGTACCGCACATGGACCAAACTTGGTCGAAAGAAAGTTGTATGACAGGACATTACAAAATCTAACATTTCCAGTTGGGGAAGGTGTTGTAAGAACCCCTTCCACAAAGAGGCTCCCCAGAGGGTTCGATTCACACAGGGCCAATCATTTGCGTAAATATGCAAGAAAGAGCTCATGTGGATATGTTGATTATACAACCACGATAGAACCAATCTATTCGTGTAAAGATATCAATGTCCTTGGAGCTTTCACTTTTAAAAATCATTTTTTGGTTTATTTTGGGGCAAGTGTATGATTTTCATAATTTTTGTGAATATCATATCTTCATATGATTAGCTATTCCAAGTATAATTTCAAGATGATACCTAATTTGGACAATGCCGACAAAATGAAGGTTCAAAGAGCTATCGTGCTAATGGTATTCTACAGCAAGCAATGACTGATATCTAAAAAGTGTTTTTTATAATGATGTACATTTCTTCTATGTTAGGAACTAATATCTAAAAAATTTTTTGTAATGATGTACATTTCTTCTATGTTAGGAGCCTTTCCTAACGTAAAACGCCATGTGACCTAACCTAAATTAACGTGATCAGAAGAAAATTTTAATTTTGACTAAAAACCATGACAGTATAGACCTTATGTATTGACTAAACACTGACGTCATTTTTGGGGCAAAACAATGGAATACGTAACCGCATGCATTAGAATTCTCCCCGCCCGTGTAGCAGACTATGTGCGTATTCGAGCAGTTTACAAATGAGCTGTCTGCATTTGTCGGCGTTGTTTTGTTTTGCCCCAAAATTAGGGCGTACTCTTTGCTCTGTGACATCACATACATAAGGTGTATAGTCTTTTACTACATATATTTTGATAAGATGAACATTTGGCCCTTTAACATATATACAAAAACTCCCCATTATTGCAGCATAAAAACACTTAATTGATATTTTTGCCAAATAACGACGCTTTTTAATTTGATGCATATATACAGCGTCTTTTCGTGCTACCTTTTTATACATAAATTTAAAATGATTGAATCACCTTGCAGATATTGCGTAAAATGCCGATCAATATAAAAACAGTCATTTGTTATCATTTTTGACCAATAAAAGGCAAAAGTATGATTTTTGTGATTTTTACGTATTTTATATGTGTTCAAATTTCTTCAGAAAAACACACTAGACTGATCGGGCCCTTACTTTGTTCAGTGATGACAAGATAAAATTACGTGAGGGTCCAAAAACAATGACAATTTAGACTCTTTATACGTTAAAATTGTCCAGTACCTCAAAATGATTTGATAATGTTATAGGATATGTGATTTTTATGTTGGATTTCTTCACGTTATTTTACATGGACAATTTATAAAGCGTAGGTACCCAAGTATGTGCGCTCGATCTTGATTTCAAACATTAAGGTTGCTAACTCCTAGTTGTGACGTAACTATCTATAGACGAATCCGATTAGCGCTTGTTTTTAGTGACTATAGGCTGCCATCAGTGGGGTCCATTAGCCTTTAATCGTCTCCATTTATTGTCTACGTGAATTTCAAATCTTCATATTCAGTGAAGTTTAGAAAATCAAGATACACTTTAGTGTGCAACCACCCATGCAATAGGTAAGGAATGGAATTTAAAGATTGAAATTGATGGACCCCAGAAATGGCCGACTAAAATCAGATCATCACAATCTGTCCGGATCCGTCTATAGGGTAGGGGCGTTGATCTGGTTTGTGGATCCAGGGCACGCCTCTCTGTACCGCCCAGAGCGAACTTTGCTTTCTCGACTCCTCAGATTCCCAAACCACTGTCCGCCAAGTGAAGAGAACTGCGTCCAACTTTAGACGCAGACTTCATTACCATAGCAGCCTGTTACTTATTCATGTATGTTCTCATGAATAATGCTATTGTTTTTGAGTGATGACTGTGTACTGTTGTAATCGAAAACTGGAAGTCTAGACTGAAACCTTAAAGGTGCGTTCACATATGCCGGCAGCGGCAACGGTAACGGCAACGGTATAATATAAAGGCAACGGCAACGGCAATCCGGCATAGCTGTTCACATAAAATTATTGCCGCATGCGGTAAAAATTTTACCGGATGATACTGACTGGAATTTGAACCTGAAAAATAAAATTTGTTCTTTTACCTGCTTATCGAACATGGAAGACATTTATGAGGAGCTGGTTTTTTTAATGGCAATAGCGTATCAAATAGATCGGAAAAAAGGGAAGAGGAGGAAAAGATGGTTACAGCAGAATAATTAAATTTGACAAAAAAAGACTGAACAGATCTTGAGCCAAATACTCTCGTGGCAGTGTTACCAGAAAAGTACTTGTCACCCCCCCCCCCCTCCTGGAAAACGTCTAGCTAAGCCACTGTCGCACTGTTGCAGAGGGCATAGATATACTTACTTGTCTATCATGACATGGCTGTTAAAAATGAATATTTCCACCTTTTCAGTGCGCAGTTTCATTTGAAAAAATGAGGTATGGAAATTTAACTTTTTTATTAAAAAATCTTTCTTGCTCGTAGAAAAAGCGAAAAATCAGCATGAAAGTGTACCTTTTGGGCAATGGCGAAGGCTGAGGTGCATAGTCCAAAATTGTCCCCCCCCCCCTCACACCACTTTCATGTTTCTCCCTATACCACCGTGACTGCATTATGCTAGTTTAAGTTAGAAGTCAGGTCGGGCAAGGCAAAATAGGCCAACGTTCAAGTTAAGGAAAACAATGAGATTGATGGCTTATTGTTGTAATACTACTAGCAATACCTGCCATCAACCGAAATGATATGAATAGTTACCATTGAATTGGGGATTTCAAATTTCCATTGCTATTTTCCTCACATGTTGAATAATTCTACTTTACCATGGTAACCATGATTTGTCACAGCGTATATGTGAATGATTCCTTTTGGACAAGAATGACCAGTTTTTCTATAAACTGGTCAGATAAGTCAGATCTTCGAGGCACCTTGTAGTTGTACGCATCCAAATAATTTGTGCACTGTTTTGGCGGGATTTTACAGAACGGCCCTGCCCCGTACCGTTGGCTCCCGCTGGTCATAGGCAAATGCTTGCACACTTTGAAGTTGGTAGGTTTTTTGCCGTACGGCAAATGGCGTTGAATCGCTCCATGTGCCATTACTTTTTTGCCGGACGCATTTTTACCGGATTGCCGCATTGCCGTTGCCGTGCTAGTTTGAAGTCTTTCACTTTCTATTGTGTGGGATATTTTTGCCGTTACCGTTGCCGTTGCCGCTGCCGTTGGCGTTGCCGGACAAGTGTGAACGTACCTTTACACGATACGATTTTTCACGTGATCTGACGTACGCAACCATCGCGTGGAACATATCGTTTCGCGTGAATGGCTATTTACGCGACTTTTATTTTCGCACGACGTGTCGCTTTAAGTAGCAAAATTCGTCGTTCGCAAAAGTTGTTGCGTGAGGATGACTTGTCTTTGGTGGGGCGTGACTGTGTGGGTTAATTCAAGATATTTCCACGTTCAGCATTGGTGCGTTCAAACGATACGACAAAGGTGGGGGCGAATTCATCAGATGTGATGCAGTGCATGAAACTAAAGTCCCATCAGGGACAGCTGTGTTTATAGTCCTATTTTCAAGTAGGGAAAAACAAGGAAAAGAAAAAGAAGTTAAGAAGGACATGGACGTAAATCTATGACTCATGCGGAAATAATAACAAGGCGCTTTCCAACACTTGAAAAACTGAATTAACAACGAAAGATCCAAAACAAAGCAAATAATAATAATAATAATAGTAATTTCCAGTATCTACAGTAATATATCTCCGATTTGCATGGAAGTTTTACCAAATTGAGTACGACACATTTCCTCTTTTATATAAGCAATTTAAGTTTCCAGTGGCGTAACCAGGATGGGATTTTGGGGGGCCTAGGTAACAAGTAGGGGGCCTGGTACCTCCGAGGGTCAGGCAAGGTAAGACTATCTAAGCGGAGCGCCACCATAAGTTGGTGCGAAGCGTACAAGAAAATTTTGGGCTTTAAAACCCCTTCAGATGGCCGGAAATGACACTTCCCATGTCTTTTAAGCCGCATTTACCCAGTCTTGAAATACGAATCTCATATCTGCGACTTCGCAATTAATGACAATAAATAATCAATCTATGAAAAATGGTAATACATACACTTTTTAGGAACCCCAAAACTGGGCACTTCTGATCTCTGGCCTGGGGGATGAGATTAAAGGGAACCGGTATCTCCCTTTCCCTTGGAAAAAATTGTAAACTTCAGAAGGAAGCAGATCGCAAATGCGGCAATATTTGAATTTAAGCGAAGCGCCACCATTAGTTGGCGTGTAGCGTACAAGAAAATCATAGGCTTTAAAACCTCTCCAGATGGCCGGAAACGGCATATCCCACGTTTTTAAACTGGATGTACCCAGCCGCAAATGCGGCAATATTTGAATGGATTTCAGCTTACCTATGGCAGTACCTTACCCTTTAACAGGAAAATCATAAGTAGTTGTGTCCCGCTCTGAAAAAAAACTTTCTTTGCGTTAGATTTCCTTGATGCAAAATGGTGCAACGTTTGGCAAAACTTTGAACTGGTTATAGGCCTAAGTTTTAGGATTTTCCCTTTATGGGAAGCATCAAAAATATCAAAACATTTTTGGTTTTGGTAGAAGTTTTTCAAGAGACATACATACAACCAAAGAAACAATGTGCAAACTGGTGCAGTTTTTGTCCATCGGTACATTACGTAGTCAAAATTAAAATACTACGAATAAATCTCTCAAAATAATTGAACCGCAAAGCAGAAGTATGGATCATGTGGAAAACACATGAAATCAGGAACTTGTGGACATTTTACAAATCCCCCAGACGCCAGTGTCAAATAGTAAAAAGAGGACTTGTAGAAAAAATCGTCCTTCAGTGGCACTTGTCATGGGCAGTGGTAAGGCACGACATAGGCCTAGGCCTACTTGGTAAGGATGCAAGGGAAGAAGTATCCGTAGGCAGTACCTTACCCTTACCTGCTTACGGCATATTTTGTGTATGATAGTGTAGGAATGGTCGTGTAAGAGTGGTCTCCAGTGTACGATTACCCCATTTTCAGTAAATCAATCAGCCATCCGAAAGGCAGAAAGGGTCTTAACCTAACAAAGTCACATTAAAGTTTGTCGTCGAGACTGACTTTCGTTTCATCTTCACAAACGGTATCTAATTTAGTGAAAGTAGGCATTTTGAAGTTATTACTTGATTTCATACGTGCGCACAAAATGTGTTTTACACACATCCATTCATGTTTTTCTTTAATTTCTACACATTTTATTTATTTACTGTTTTGAAGGAAATACTTCAAAGTTTATTTCCGTTCAAACATTTTATTTTTTTCAATTACTTCATAAGGACGCAAAATATGTGGGGGGGGGGGGCTGAAGAAAATCTGGGAAAGGCCTAGGCTCCCAAGACACCCCCCCCCCCTAGCCACGCCACTGGTTCCCTTTAGTCTCATCCCCCAGGCCACAGATCAGAAATGCCCAGTTTTGGGGTCCCTAAAAAGTGTATGTATTACCATTTTACAAAGGTTGATTTTTATTCTCATTATTTGAGAAGTGGCAGACATGAGATTCGTATGTCAAGTTTGCATACATTCATCTTAAAACACGTGGGAAGTGCCATTTCCGGCCATCTTGAGGGTTTGTAAAACCCAACATTTTCCCGTACGCTCTGCGCCAACTGATGTTGGCGCTCGGTTTAGATAGTCTAACCGCGCCTGTCCCTTAGAGGTACCAGGCCCCTTCACTTGTTACCTAGACCCCCTAAAAATTCCATCCTGGCTACGCCACTGCGCTCTTTCCTACTAAGGTTGAAGTATCGCGCTTATCTCCGCAGTGAATCCATACACGCTTGTACACCTCACAAAGTGGTAAATCCGTGGGGAAATGAGAAAACTTTTTAACAAATTGAGTCTACTTGAACGCACTATCAGTGCAACATTAGTTTCTACTTAACGCATATTCATCTCAAACTTTTGTTCATCTCATTTCTTCTTCCCTCATCACTCTTATTTTGGCCTAAGTTTGTCATTTTGTCAAACAGTTAAAGAACTTGTCTTGTTGCACAAAATCGTATGCAAAAAGTTCAACGGTGTTTAACTTTCAACGACTAGGTCTCTCGCATTAAAAGTTGAGCAAAGTTCCATTCAGACGTAACGATCTAATCGCGAGCGCCTTTTTCAGAAATTCGCACGCAACATTGTTGCGTTCGATAATTTTCCAGTCGACTAAAAATATTCATTCGCACGCAACGACAGAATTGTGTCGTATCGTGTGAATGCGCCTTTAGATGCAATTTCACTGTTGTGTTGCATAACCACGCAATACCAGGGCGCGGATATAGCAATGGTATACCAACTCTTTGGACGGCATGGGGCTGCAGAATTTAAACGGGACCAGATGTTGCCTTCTTGTGAAAATTCCCTAACATTCAACAAGTCCTTAGACCACATATCTCTTTGAATATCAAAAGTAATTTGTTCTGTGTTCACTTTGTCAGGCGTTAGGATATGCCCCACAGCCTGCTACCCAGGTCAGGCACGTAGGCAGGATTTTGTCATGGGGGGGGGGGGTTTGGTGTCATGGGGAGAGGTTCGGGGCTTGGCATGAGGTAAAAGTCTAAGGACAGAGAGAAAAACGCTATTTTGGGTTTTTTTTTTTTTTTTGCTTTTGCAAGGTTGGGTCATTGGGGAGAGGGTGGCTACGCCACTGACCCAGGTAATCTTGTCTGCAAACATCCTTACGACACTCATGTTCCTCAAGCGTCATTTAGGCATTCTGTGGGGCTGCGAGTCCATGTGAGTCCATGTTCATATTTGGTCCAACGGAAAACTTGACATTAATTTGATTAATTAAGTTTTGCGACTTATTTTTCTGTGGGTGGGACAAACTCACTTTCATGCATGGATCACGCATCAATAACGCATCAATAAAGCATCAAATTCACAACACCAAACATTTATAGCACTGATTGACGCCAACTTGGGCCACATTAGAAAAACACTTGGATTAGGTTAAGTTATTAATTCTATGTTTGGCATATGATAAAATGAAACACGTACACATCAATGACGACGCCCTCTTGTTGCTATATGTCGTGTTAGTGAGTAAGGCTCGCAAAATAATTAGCTAAAAAAGGTTACAGAACTTTGACCAGTTTATTTTCCTATATGCAACATGCATTACATGCCTTGTTAAGGGTGGGGCTAAATGAAATCGTTTATTTCAGTTCGCCAGTCGTTTTGACCTTGATTGCATCTGCTCTTAATTAAACTGTTGGTGGTACAGACTTACTTATAAAAGTATTGTTCTGCATGAGCCACTTGTTTAAGGATTAGTTGCCTTGAATGAGATGATGTCCCACGAATGATATTGAAGCGGTACCGCGAGTAAAGGAAGGAAATACCTTTGCGGCAATTATATGCAGCTTGTCTACATTCCTTTAAGTGGGTCTTAAAGTATAAGCATAAATTAAAATTTCCTTTGCATCCCCTTCCAAATAACAACTTTCTGGTAATACTGATGCATTGCCATGAAAATTTTGGCCTCGAAATGTATGGGTATTGGGATATCAGTGTGGCTAAATTTTGCATAATTTTCCCCTAAAAATGTTTCCCAGACCAGTCTATTTGATTATCAGCACGCACTTCCTCTACACGGACAGAGAATACTGCTCGGTAGATTGTCCAACCGAAGTGTGAGAAAAAGGGCGCTAAGATGACCGTCTGCTGTGGGTCTATGTGAGAATCTGGATTTGCTCACGTATATCGCCATATTTTGCAAGAAACTTGAAATATTTTTGAATTATGGCTGGGTAAGGTCAAAATCACTTCAATTATTCCTGGAATATATGATATTCGTTCCCATTCAAGTTTAACTTTTGTTTAAAATATAACAGAGTCTATACAAATGAGACGATATATAGCTCCACGGTGGCCATCTTGGTGCGCCTTTTTTGTCAGAGTCGGTGGCGACCATCTGCGGATAGGACGTACACGTTACATGCTATGTCCATGTATGTAAGTCCGTGATTATTACGTAGGGTAACTGTAATTGTTACAACTCCCTGATTAAAATAATTGTGTAAGTTAGGGGCTTCTGGATACCCCTGTTGGGTTTAGTTGTACCAGGGAGCTGAACAGCTCCCTGGTTGTACCTCCATCGTTAGCAGTGGAAGCCATTATGAACCGGATGTATTACAAACCCCCTATATTCATTTACAATAGAGTTGTCAGAACATGGCGGTATCAGAACTTAGCAATATTGAATCAAAGTGGAGTTGGTTGGAAAATAGGGTAGATGGAATAAACAGGAGTGTTAGAGCATTAGGATGTCGGTTAGGTTAGGTTAGATTGACTTTTACGGCCCAGTTTCCAACCAATTGGTTAAAGTCGATCCGTCTACTGCCTTCTTCCAGTTGTGGCTCACTCTCTTGTTTTCCCTACTCGACTGCTTATGCTGAGCACCAAGTACAAGGGTAGTAGGTTCCGTTTTTAAAGTCTTCGGTATGACCCGGCCAGGACTCGAACTCCCGAACCCCCGACTGCACATAAAGGTATCGGATCATAGTGGTATAGTAATTTTGGCTGTTATCGGAAAGAAAACCAGCCATCTACAATTGAAAAAATGTTGATGATTGACAGGTATTGATGCCTAGTTTCAATGCCAGCTTCGAGTTTTTCTTTCTTTGGAAAAGCGATATCACCATAACTTTTTGGAGAGTTTCACAGGAATGGAGTTAGCTGGGCGTAGTTTTTCGGCCACATTTCTAACCAATTGGTTAAAGTCATGCCGGTCACGGACTTTTCTCCAGTTGTGGCTCACTGGCTTGTTTTTCTACTCCATTGCTTATGTAGCCCGCGGAGCGAACGAAACTTTTCCGTTCAGCTCATTGCTACTGAGGGACGACAGCCTAAAGGGGGCTTCAACCAAAGAGGGGACGCAGGCTATTGCTTATGCTGAGCACCAAGTACAAGGGTGGTATGTTCCTTTTTTAAAGTCTTCGGTATGACCCGGCCTAGGAGTCGAATTCCAGACCTCCCAACTGCAAGTTCACAGGGAATTAGGAGAACATAGGCTTGGAAGGCATCTATGGTGATGTCGTATTGGTATGTACGTTTGTGATGCTGTTTGTTAACAATATATCTCAAAACAGGAGTGACCTGATACTGCTGGCACATTTGGTATATAGATTTTTCGTGTTCATGAACAAGAGCTCGATTACGTTTGGTGGAAGTCAGGGGTCATTTGATATTTCCAGAGGTTAAAAATCGAAAACTTTGTAAAATCGAGTTACAAATGGCCGAAAATCTGGTAAGCACGATATCCCAATGTGGGGAAGGTTCCCATATTGACATGTGGAGGCGTACCGTCAAGAATGTTCCCTATCGTTTTTGGTAGAAGTTTAATTTTACCTGACTGCCTGAGTTGAAGGAAGATTAAAGTTCAAACACCTCGGCAATTTTTTGAAATGTGGTATCTCAAGATATGTATAAATGGTGGATGCGTTCCATACTTACAGGACAGAATGATCAAATTTAGAGGGCGACTCCTATTGTTTGGATGGAGGTCAAAGGTCATGTCAGGCTGCTAAGAGTTTAAAATTAAAACATGTGAGAAGGTGTAAAAAGTTTACCTTCTTTTAGAAAGTAATAAAAGTAGAGAGCAATCACAGAAAAGTGCATCGAGAAGAAATGTACAATTTGGAAGATGTTCATTATTTTTTTTTTATTTTAGAAGTATATAGTGTTTTATTATAATAAAACTACTATTTATACAAAGATATGAATCATCTCTTCTCATATCGTTTACAAATGGTGACATATTTTTCAAAATCTTAAAATAAGGTACCGTGTGTAAAATAATTGAATTATTCTGTACATGATATAATATAAATTGTTGACGAGTCTCAATGGATAGACATCGTACATAAATCTAAGAGATTTATCACATTTAAAAATCTTAATATTATCTAAAGACTTTTCATATGACGTCATCATACTTTCTAGCGGCCACGTTGAAGTATATGTTACTACGTAGTAGACCGCACTCGACACTGACGCTTGTTCGATGATTGTGTACACATCATGCACCGCGTATACGGCAGTGCGCACTATTAAGTGAGTTCAGCACAAACATGTGTATTTGGCATGAGTGTCTGATGAGTTTCAGCATGGCGGATTTGTGACGTCATTCCAAAGACTCTACAACAAAAGGGTCAAACTTAAGCAATCTCCATATCCTACATAGGCTTACAAATGTTTTTTCCCTGGGCTTTGAGTAATTAACAATTCAACTGGGTTTTACAATATTTATGAATATACAGGGGAGTGTGAGGTTAGTTAAGACAATGTTCATACCTTTGAGTTGCACCGGTTCATACTAAAAAAAAGGAAGGGAAATATTCAGTTTATATTCAATATGGGGAGTTACTACTGCCTTACCGTTGACAGAGTCAAATCTTTTAAAACATTCATTCGTTAAATAACACTCTCAAAAAAATTAAGTAACACACGTAAAAATAGTAAAATTTCAAGGTGAAAGTTATAAAGTTCACTGCAAAAAAGCCATACTTCACTTCAAGAAGACTGAAATTCTCTCCAAAAGAGCACAGTTCCACTTTTGATGGAGTGCCTGCAGAGACCACTATTGCATCATGGCGATCCCTGCAGACATTCATGAGTGAATTTTCACTCTTCTTGGAGTGAATATCACTCTTCTCAGAGTGAATTTCACTAGTCTTGGGGTGAATTAACCCTCTAATGGAGCTAATTTACACTTTTACACTCTATTAGAATGTGACTGCGTACACTCTTTTCTTTTAGGAGTGCATATTTAGAAAAGGGTACATTAAATTTTTGTAACAATGTACCTAATGTATGGGAAAAGTTGATATTTACCATGGACTAAAATGTGACACAATTAGTGGCAATGGGTTAATTATTAGATAGGCCTATAGCATGTAAAAGAAAGGTTGTTACATTACAGGATACAAGATGTTACGTTTAGCTCCAGGCATACTTTTAAAAAAGAGACAGCGATATATTAAAAGTGAGGCTTACATTTGAAGTGATTTTGTGTATTGACCGAAATAATCTGTCCATACAAAGTGTAATATACATGATCAGTAGCTTCATCACAGTGCCAGACCGACTGCATGGTTGGCAAGTGGTGAGAGTATCAGACTTGCACTGTCGGGAGGTTGGGAGTTCAAGTCCTGGCCGGGGTCATACCGAAGACTTTAAAACGGAACCTACTGCCATAGTGCTTGGTGCTCAGCATAAGCAATGGAGTAGGGGAAAAAGCCAGTGAGCCAGAACTAGGAAAAGGCTAGGAAAAGGGCCGTGGCCGGCTCGACTTGAACCAATTGGTTGGAAACTGACTGGGCCGTAAAACTCAATCTAAATATAACTAACTTCATCCAAGTGCCAGCACACAATGTGTTATATGCTTAGAAAAAAACTTAGTGATGAAAATGATAAATTTCATCTTAACTCTCTCTCTTATACATCTGACTTCCATCTTTAGTTTTGTTAGTTACGAATCAGAGCAGCTGTAAAGTCGGTCATTGGTGGTGTCCTACTGCAGCCTCAAATCGTGCCAATTTTATTGTGTATATGCATTTCTAAACCCTCATATTAATTGAAATTGAGGAAATCTAGAGGTATGTGTTTGTGTACAATCACCAATGATACAGTTAAACAAAGAATTTGAAAGACTTAACCTTATCAACTCCAATTATGCTCGACTAAATTAGACCATTCCTTGACTGTTTGGATTCGTCTATAATTGCGGCATTCCAATGTGCCAGTAACCATATACCGAGGGCGCTGGTCCGATTTGAATTACAGATATCACGCGACTGTATATAAGGGGACACATCATCTTTAGCGAAACGGCCTTAAAAAAGCCAAAAGTATCAGCCAATCTGCAGTCTTGGTTTCATTTCACCCCTGTTTCTGAAAATTATGGTTTTAGTGAAAGATCTTGCCAGCTGCATGCCATCCGAAGCATATACGTGTACTAACATTGGCTTATAGCAACCGGAGGACACAGAGGCCATGCCCCTTCCCTCATTACATTCTGAATCAAATGGTAATGAAACAAAAATTACCTTGAACGATGCCAAATATTTTACTTATTTGCATCTGAAGGTACTTGCATGTTACAAAAGTTCCCTAAGGTTAGGAGTATCCGCACGCACTAATAGGTCGGCGATCTGGACCTGCGTTTGACGCCACCCAAAATAAACATACAACCTAAGTCAACGTTTCACTGTATAAAACGCTATGGGATGTGTAAAATCCAAAAGTATCAGCCAATCACAAATGTAGCTCCGGGTTTGAGTGATCATCTAAAGCGAGCATCATACTGAAGTATAGATATTCCTTTACGTCCCAATTGTTTCACTGAATCTAAAGGCATTTCTGTGTCTAAGAACTTATTCATTTTCCAGTAGTGGATGTATCAATTAAATCAAACAGTTTCAACATTACAAAATATAAGAAATGTCGTGCCACGCATTAACAGCAGTTCCTGGATTTTTTAACATCTTTTTCCATTGTAGTGATGTGGAAGTTTTCTGCCACTCTTCTTTAGGCCAACTAAACATCAACTCTCCCATTGTTGTCCTTGGTAAAAGAACATTTCCATTTTTGACTGTCAATCTAAGACCTATTCCGATCAAGTTTTTCTTGGGTAACTTGAACAAGAACGATTGCTTAAAGACTGGACTGTTTGTGAACCAAGCTCGATTGGTCACACCCGCACCAATTTTCATACCGTCTTCATTGACCAAAGTAAGGGTCACATAGGGAGCTGATGGAAAAAAGAAGTAGATGTTTGTAAGGAAACGTGTGGCTGAAATTTACCATAAAACAAAAAATGTTCCGTCTCTATATTTCAACCAGAAGGCAAAAATGCATTGAGGTTTAGATAATACATAAATGTTCCATTTGTAATAAAGACATCATGTAAGATATCTTTGCACACAAATGTAAGCCTACAGTACAGACAGACAGACAGAGACCTAGCTTGAAAAATCACATTTCAAAAGCTTTTCACAATTTGACCCCTGGTGACCACAAATGACCTTTGACCTCCACCAAAAAAGCGACCACCTTCTGACCATAATGCATCCACATACCAAATATGAAATCTACAGTACCAAGTTTTCTGTCTTGAGATATCACGTTAACAAGAGTTTCAGACTTTAACCTCTGCTGGCCCCGGAAAACCCCAGATGACCTTTGATCTTTACCAGAACAAAAGGGTTCTTCCTCTCAATATGGGACACCTATATACAAAGGTTGACAACTGTCAGTTTTCCTTCATGAGATATCATGTTAACTAGTCAAATGTCGCAAACACATACACACACACACACACACATAAATACACACACCAGCACGACTTAAAAGGTTTCTATTTCGTCGAAAGCAAAAAGCAGTCAAACCTAGGCATGCCTGAACCTCCGTCAAACAACATTCCTCTATGGTTTGGTATTTTGTTTTAACAGTCTTCATATGTCTAAACGTCATTTTTGTTGAAGAGAGAAAGAGATTTAGAACGTAATATCAGTGGCGTAGTTATAAACATTTTCCATTTTTTAAAAAATTATATATATCAAAATCAAGAGCGTATATTGGAGAAAATTTGGAATTTTATGAAAAAAAAATTATGAAAATATCACTACAGTCGCCGGTGTCATTTGATGATCTGGTGTCACATGTGGCAAATTTTCGAGCAAGCACTACTTTATAAGAAAATACATTTTGTTGTGCCCGAAGAGCGCCGAAAAAGTGGCTTTCTTGAAACAAGTAATTAATAATGTGAAGCTTTTATGCGGGAAAATGGCAAAATGACAAATTTCCGAATTTCTCTTCTGTCATAGTCACTGGGTGATCTCCCCCTCTGCCCCCCCCCCCCCCCCTCTGTAGCTACACCACATAATTTTCATTTAAATCGAATTGGTGGGGTAACAGTTTAGGTAGGGATTTCCTACATCTCCGAATCTCCTTGAAAAACAACAAATTTTTACATCATTTCTGAAAATAATGACGTATCTAAGTATGAGCAAAACAAGTAAAATTAAATGAAAAATTTTTTCGATGGATCCAATTCAGCAATGTAATAGATTAACTGCATTTTCAATTTGCGGACAAGGATTATCTGCCCGAATTATAGAATCCTGCATGAAGTCTAACAGAATGCAGCAATCAGTTGGCTCGGAACGTCCAGAAAATTTTGAAAGACGGCAACCCCTCACATTGTCAAAAAGGTCATACCTAGGCTTGCACGCAGAATATAAGCAGCCCTTATGTTGAGCTTTTGACAATTTGTTTCCAATAAAGTATTCAATCTTACCGGAAAATTTTATCGTTTTCCTGAAAAAATCAAAAGACGCGCTTGTCCCCAGCCCCCGGCCTACACTCCAATGATTCGAATATACACACGGGTGGCTAACCTGCTGACCCCCACAATGTAGGTGACGATAGACGAGAGGCAATAAATGACCACATACCTGCTAAGTTCAGACCTCGTACACTGAGGCACTTTATACCTTCCAACCGCACGACGGTGACAATTAATTTCTTTGACGATATGCTGTACCACATCGAAACGAGGGCTCGACCCAAACTCTGACGAAAGCAAAGGAACAAATTATAAGTTCAATGGAAGGACGGCCAATTCCGAATGAAATGAAATTCTTTTTCTTAAGTCCTCTCGACTCTCTAGCAAAGAGCCGTCAGGCGAAAACAAACTGTTTCCCAAAGAGGCTATACATCCACTGAGGGACAACACTTGACCAACTTCGCGGCCCTCAGACCATTTGCATTATTGATCTGTTATGTATGGCTCCATTCTACTTCTAGACTGACTGGAAAGAACAGCTAATACACATGAATGAATGAATGAATGAATGAATGAATGAATGAATGAATGAATGAATGAATGAATGAATGAATGAAATGAAATCATGTCTTGACCGGTTTCAAAATAAATGTAATGCATTGCAAAGATGAAAAACAGTCTGTTTAAGATTATGATTAGGTGAATCTTCGTTATGTATATCCCAGCTAACAGCGAACGTCCAGAAAACGTTTTGGTTTGGTTCTCAGTTCGTCCTTTTTGTCTTCGTCCAAAGTAGCGTTTTTAGAACGTGTTCAAAACGTCCCGCATTTTCCACAAACTAAAGAGGACTATACAAAGACGTTTTTACTACGTTACAAAATAACGTTTGTAAAACGCTATGATTAGACGATTTATAAACGTTTTTGGGACGTTTTCTGAACGTCCATATTATATGAGCATTCACAAGGACTTCCCAAAGACGTTCAAGTACGTCGGATAACGATAATAGAACGTTATGGTTAAAACTTGTGCAACACGTTTTCAAGACGTTTTCTAAACGTCATACTAGCTAAAGAGTACATTCCCAATAAACGTACGAATTTCCTTACGTGCACTCTGGGATATTTTGCAAATGCAACTCAGGTACAATGGGTATAGCGGTATAGGCACTCATTAATTAGCATCCCTACGAAAACAAATGGAGAAAGCGGGGGGAGGGGGGTGTATTTTTATTTGGAAACCATGATAGATATGAACCATAGCAAAATTGATGTCAGATGTTTTCTAGGGAATACGAACCCCCCCCCCACCTGGCCGGCCATGTGAACAAGGACCGCAGCAATACTGTTTTTTGTCTTGGCTTTGCAGCTTTAAATGTTAGGAAATTGGCGGAACCATTTCCTACCCTTTAGACCTCCTACAGTACAACCACAGGGATGCACCTCCTGCATGGGGTGAAAAATAAAATCAGGACCCACCCCCGGTGCCATTCAAATTCGACCCTCCTGCTCTCATTGGCACGGCATCCACAATTTCAGTTAGCGAGGGAGGCAAAGTTTGTCAGTGAATCGGCCAGACTTACTTTATGTAACGATCTTCTACTTGTGAACATTACCTTCCCTTTCGGTTAATGACTCTATTGGCGTTCCATACATTGTAACAACAGCAGTTACGGTCCATATTTAAACGTCCTTGTCAGCAGCTCTCCTGAAAGTTCCCAGAAATGTCAACTACTTGTTCCTGGAACAACTGTCACAATCACAGTAAGTCGTGAAACCTGTTTTACATTCTTTAAAATCGTCTAGAAGGATGCTTTCGCTTGTAAAATGATAAAAAATTTTCACTTGATTAGCCATATGTATGTGCAAGGCACAAGCCCTTAGCCTAACAGTTAAGTGCACAGGGCAAGTACAGTACAAGCCTAATGGTGTTCGATAGAATGCGCGCCAAATTTTCCAAAGGCTGTTCTATCGTTTCAAGATTTTTACAGAAATTTCAGTGCAGATGTGCACTCGACAGGCCCGTGCAGTCAACGTTCATCCCATTATACTTACTGTAGTAGCATACCTTGAGTAAGTCACTATTTCCGCCCTTGAAAATCTTGGGGCGGAAATAAATGTTTGAACTTAGGCTAGCCTAACGTTAGGCCTAGGCCTAGGCTGCCGCTAAGTCAGAAGTACCGTACTGTGCGTACAATATGTTAAAAATTTAAAATTTCAAAGCCAAGTTCAACACAACAATAAAATTTGTGGATAGGCCTAAAACTTTTTCAGCATCCTTGCCGTAAAGAATGAATTGTGTGATGTTCTTATAAACATCAAGTATAGTCATGGTCTTTTATTTTTTTATGTAGGCATAGGCCTAGGCCTAGCACAGGCCTACGCAAAAAGGGGTCTGTTAGTTTCCGCCCTCGCTACTTTCTTGCCCGTTCTTTTCCGCCCTAAAATCTTGGGGCGGGAAAGTAATGTTGAACTTACATATGTTACAAATAACTGTTAAAATTCAAGTTTCAAATCCAAGTACAAGACAAAAATGAAATTTGGGATAGGGCTAAAACTTTCTCAGCATGTCATCGAAAAGAATGAATTGTATGACTTTTTTTCTAAACGTCAAGTCTCATCACAGACTTGTATTTTTACGTGTAGTCCGCTTGACTACAGGTAGGCTTGTGCGGTATGTGTGAACAATTGTTCATAGCACAGAATACCGTATACCTGTACGTAAGTACGTATTAATATACTATTTTCTACTGTGAGAATATTGCTTGGAAAGACGTCAACATGGAGGTACGGTAACGGATGCCCCATTGAATAGTGAAAGACATCGATGAAGTTTGAAGCTTTAAGGAAAAGCTGATGGAATCTTCTTTTGACAAAAGTATCACTGATAACACATTCCATTCCATACCTTTCTACCTCCCTAAAAGATGTTTTCTGCTGAAAGTAAAAGGGGCGGAAAACACTGTTTTTCAGGGGCGGAAAGTAGCGAGAGCGGAAACTAACTGTAAGTCTGTAACCCGAGAAAAAGGCCCCAATTCCATGTTTCCATACCAATTACTATAGCAGCCTTATGCAAAATGTGTGAACTATTGTTCACAGCACTGAATGTCGTACAGTATATACTGTACCTGTATATAGGTATGTATTAGTATGCGTACCAAAGTCTACAGTGAAAATATTACTTGGAAAGACATCAGTACAGTACAGCCAGTAATGAGTGATGCACAGAATAGCAAAAGACATCAGTGATGTTTGAAACTTTAGGGAAAAGTTTATAAAATCTTCATTTGACACAAGTACCACTGATATCACATTCCATAACTTTATGCCCCCCAAAAAGATGTTTACTGCTAAAAATAAAAGGGACTGAAAATACTGTTTCTGAGGGCAGAAAATAACCCGGGCAGAAACTAACGTAATCCGGCTACCTGTATGTAAATTTGTATAAGTACACTAAAATCTAGTGAGAGTGTTGCTTGGAGCATGGCAGTTACGAGTGTTGCACTGAATAGTAGAAGACATCGATGATGTCTGAAACTTAAAGGAAAACTTGATGAAACCTTCATTTGGCACAAGTACTGTACCAATGATATCACATTCCATTCCATTACAGTCTCCACCCCCCAAAAAGATATTTTCTGCTGAAAATAGAAGGGGTGAAAAGCACCGTTTTTGAGGGGCAGAAAGTAATGAGGGCGGAAAATCATACATGTATTATTTTGGAGGGTACAGAAAAGAAATGAAGGAGAAATAAATACCTTTGGCTAGGCTTGAATGCAATGAGTGTATCACTGTGGACATTTCTGGGTTGCAGTGTGGCAAGCTAAATATGAAAATTGAAAGTGAAGAGCTACTGTACCTAGTTTGAATTGTTTCAAAATTTGTTGCTACAGCAGAACAAAAAAAATGACTGTACAGTAGAATACCCCTTTTGTTAGCCTTGTGCTGGTCTTTTAATATTTCTTGACTTTATGTTTTTAAGCCATTGTACAGTACTGTACATACAGTATGGTTGACGTAGGTAGCGTCACAGTGTTGTAAATTTATACAATAGGCACTCAAAAGCAAGTGTGCTGGGACCTCTGACATTGCTTTACAAGAATCAGAGGAAATGTTTAATGGTCTCTTAATTGTGTTCATGAGTTTCGTTCTTTCAAAAAAGTACAGTATTAGGCTTACAGTAGGCCTGTAAATTTCACCCTTTGGCTGGTGGTGCATTTGTGAACTTTTTATGTCAAGACAATTTATTTTCTGGTGCCCTGTAAATTACTGAAAATTAGTTGTAGATTTGAATAAAGAAATATCTTGGATGCTGAATTACAGTACTGTTCATTTTTTCATCCCACAGGAAGCTTTGAGGTAAAGATAATAATGGAACTAAAGGAACTCAAAGAATGTCAAAAAGTGATCCTTGGGATGGTGCATGCTGCTTCACAAGAAAGCATCCGATAAGTTGATAATGATGCCTTGGATGAGCCACCAAAAAGTACTTAGAAAAGGACATTGTGCTTGACCCTGTTGCCATTGCATCAAGACACAATTTCAAATAGCACAGCAGGACTCCCGTAAGCATCAAGTCTATCTTCACTTCTGGTGTAAACAATTTTAGTTGCTGTCAATAGCAGTGAACAAAACAGTTAGTGTGATACAGGTAGATAAATTGTAATTTCCAAATGGATGATGTCATGATACTGAACTTACAGTACTGTACAGCGTTCAACTTCTGCAGGTTTTACAGTAAACCTTAAAGCAATGTTTTCTGCTAGAGAAAATTAAACCAAACATCATTGTAATTACCAGGCATAGAGTGTAATACTGTAGAGTTTACAACACAATTTAGTGTTCTTTTGGTTTGGATATCTTGTTTACAGTTAGGGTTTACTGTATAGTCTTTATTGTATCGTGAATGACTAAAATAACTTCATCCTTTTCTAGACTTTGCATGTTCAGGCAGGGCTCCTTAGATTCAGAAAAGATCACCAAAATGAGCAAAATTGCTATTGGTCTGTGTTATTCCAATGGGATATTTTTGAGGGGCTGCAGGGTCAGCACTGACATTAGGAAGGTCGTGATAGCCATAACTATTAGTGCTATCAGTCATTCTGTATGTTCATGCATGTGTGTAGAATATATGTATGCATGTGCAATAGGTATGTTTTTTTATCCACTTTAGTAAAATATTTTTTATATTATGTCTTTTCCCAGGAGCCCACTTGAATGACAACATACAGAGGGTGGTACATCACCTTAGAACCAACATCCTTCAGTATGATGAATTGACCATTTGAATTTGTGTGCTACTGAACTGTAGAAGAGAGAAGAGGAGTCTAATGGCAAGCACCATTTTCAAGATCATTTTGAGTAAGTTCCTTAATTTCTTAAATTCCATTTTGAGATTAAAGTGAGGATTTGAGAGCAGCTTATTTAGTATAATCAAGCCGAAAGGTGAAGTTCCTAATAACCAATTGCCTGTCCTTTGTCCAGTCTAGACCAAGGTTTGTTTTTTTCCATGTTTTACAAACTCTGATTTGAATCTGTTGGCAAGGGTGTACAATGTATTCAGAGTTCAAATGGTGTCCCGTGGTGTCATGATAAGTTATAAATTAGTTAAGTGTTACAAACAGAAATTGGTCTTACTTTTAAAGAAATGGTAAACATCCTGATGATCAATATGAATTTAAACTAAATTGTTTTTACCTTATTGATTATGTCTAGTGTCTTGAGAAAATTTCATATTGTATGTAGGAACTGAAGGAAAGTTTCTCTTTAAAGTGTATCTCAAGTCAAAAAAAAATTGAAAATTAATATTAAATTGCATGAAATATGAAGGCTAACAGTCCAACTCCAATCTTTCTTTGATATTCCTTATCTGAGATATGAAATGTTGAAGTTTTACTCCCTCAAATGAAAATGACACATTGTGCAATAATTTGTGATGTGCAGCAATTGTTGTACTACTTGAATTACAGTTTTTTGTAGTTTTGTTTTTTCTGAAAGTTACTGCACCTTATTCCAAGGTGTGCTGGTACTCTTACTCCTATGGGTTAATGTACAGTATTATTAATAAAGCTTTCTTGGTGCAACATGCTGGGCAAGAGAACAGGAAATGTTCAAGGTAATAAAAACATTTTAATTTTAAAGGGAAACAAAGCAGGTAATGTGAGTGGTACAACAAGAAAGTTGCACGTTATTGCACAATGGACTACAGTAATTTGCTTGAATAAGTTTACAAATTACTTTCAATATTTTACATCTCGGTTCAAGAATGTCCTGTTGTATGAAGTTAGGAGTTGAACTGTTAGAATTTTTTCATGCTGTTTAATACATATATTTTTGAATTTATTTTTAGGTACACTTTAATGCCCTGGTGCCCAACCAGGGATAGTGGTACCCCCGAGACTAGTAACCCTAGGGGGTACCAGTAAACAAGACATGTTGTACATGGGATGCTTCTCAGACAATTTTTAAAAATCATTGCTGAATAAAAAACAAACAAGATGGCAGGGGAACATTTTTAGGGTACTGTACAGAACCTATGGGAGAGAAGTTTTGCACATAAAATTACAGTACAGTAATTACAGTAGATGCACTGCTGTATTTCCAGTCAAGTGGCCATGTGGAGCAGGGAGATAAATATCTTCCTTGTGACACACCCCCAAATTTTCCAATCAATATGTTTTACATGTAAGAATCAAGAAGTATTATTAAACCTCATTATACCACCGTAAAGAAACTTTCTAGACTAATTTTGTCATTTTTAAAATTGCGCACAATTTACTGTTTATCTAGACTCCTTGAAAATTTTGAAGGGGAGGAGACACCCTCCCTGTTGGAACATATGCTTTTGTTTTTCCAGAGATGCGCCTCAAGAACCAAGCTAAATGTCAGTGCACATTGTACTTTATTTAAGGTCATTTTCTGTGATCAAAATTATTGTGTCTGTACTTCTTTAATTGAGAAATACATGTAATGTAATTATACTGTTGTTTTTGCAGATATTTATGAACCAGCAGGACTCTGAATTAAATTACTTTCAAGTGACTATGGTTTCATGTCGTATCTGAGACGCATCATCAGACCAACAAACTTTTCAGTTGCTACTGATAATTGATTTATGATGGAATGGTAATATTTTCACCAGAGGTCTTGCCTGCGTAACCGCTCTGGGGCAACTGCCCCCCCCGAGCCTGCCGGTGATAGTAAAAATCCTTTCAATGAGCCCAAACTTTGATGGCCTTAGTATTCAAGAGCACTCACCACAATTGTTCTATTACTGAAGTACTGTAGGTGGTGCTAAATGACACAAAGCTGTTCAAACCAGAAGCAAAACCGTAGGCTTATTACGTCTACTAAGGCGATTCTATTGCAGATGTAAGTCTTGATCATGGGCAGCATGTTACTCTCATTTTAACCAAAAGTCTTCTACAGTATGCAGAAACCTTGCCACATTCAACTACTGTACTATCATCTCGCGAACCAAATTCGAAAAGCAAACAAGAATATCACAGAAATGCTAAGGACACGTTCCCTTTAACATATGTAAAATAAATGTCTCTGGACTATTCTTTAGGTTTGAAGTGCTGAGGAATTTTTCCAGACTGCAGAATTATGCTTTTTGGGAGATTGTGCAGGACCTTCAAATTTTATGAAGGTTTTTCATCCTTGATATTGCCTTTGGCAACTGTCTGTCTTTCAAACCTCCAACATTCTGTTAAAATTATAACATCATGATTGCTAAGATTATTGGTGGTACTTGCCAGGTGTATTTATACATCAAAATCTCAAGAATCGATGGGATTTCCTAGCAAGCTCCTTATGGGTCAATTGACCCTTATTTGAAAAATAGTGCCTTGTTTGGTCTCTATTTGGTGTGTTTTGTATATAAGTGTGTGAGTTGGCCATCTCCTCAATACTTTAAGTTGTTGCAAATTATGATTCTTTTTGTACACCAGTCTTGCTTGAGTGTGTTATTAATGAACCTGTAACAATCTATTCAACATTGTAAGTCGTAAATCTTGATTCTTTGTTTGCACCAGTCTTGCTTGGGAGTTTTAAATGAATCTTTACAAGTTTATGTGTTCAATATACTGTGATCTGTGCATATTATGCGAAAAACAAACTTGACAAAATTCAGTTTCACCTTTTGTTAAACATGGATTTTAATGTTCCAATTAATTCCCTGCCAATTACAGTGTATAGCATTTGACCAGGCAGGTCTTTGTTCAAGGGGAGCAGTTTGAAGCAATCACTTTGTTGTTGTGATTTGATATCAGTTCCAATGGATGTTAATTTGAACTGCTCTTCTCAGTAAAGCCATTTGGCTCAAACTGAAACTCAATTGGTGGTGTAAATGATTGATCTAAGAGAAAAAACTGTCAAAATTTCAACTTGCCACTAAAATAAAGCTGCCATTATGAGTATACTGTAATACCACCGCTTTCATTTTTGATATTGAAGTATCAAATGATATTTTGGTTCCTGTTGTATACCGCCTTATATTTCACTATACATGAGTATGGTTCAAGTTTTTCTCAGATTATTTTATTGGTTTTTATCCTCTAGTTTGTATCCTCAAGCAACATCATACATTTTATTTTGATGGGTGTTTTCAAACTGCCTTCTGCTGTCATCTCTTTTTGTGAAGCAAAAAGTTTGAGTTTTGGTATTTACTCTACAGTAGCATTTTCCAAGCGATGTTTACTACAAACTGTGCACATCGATGAAGTTTACTTAATGTTTTTCATTCCAAAGTTTCTAATGCTTACATTACTGCCTTTTCATTGGCTTTAGAGCTGTATGATCCTTTGACATACTTCCTTGCCAACACTAAGAAGTTAAGAATAGTCTTTTTGTGATCACTTTTTTAAAGGTGGTATGATATGTTTAATACAGTTACATACAGTAGGTGAAGAAAATGAAAAACCATTTACATCATTTCTCTTTCATTACCCTAATGTTTGTCTTTAAAGTTAAGTGAAATTTCCCTTCCTTCCTCTCCCAGCAAAATTCATTTGTTAGTACTTTTGGTCCTAAACTGATGACCATATAACACCCCCACTTCACAATGGCCTATCTCATGGAGAGGTCGAGGGATACATAAGCAATATTCACCTTTCATATATATTTTGGTTTAGGTACGTAAATTTATATCCGTTAGCACCTGAGATATGTTGACGTCATCGAAGTTTCCTTGACATTCCTAAAGGTTTTTCCTAGATAGGATACATTTTGTTCGCCTCTGAAACTTTCTTTTGACTTCCGGTATAATTTTCGTGCGTCCCTACAGTTTTTCTGAAGGTAGAAAGAAGACGCTTTCCCTACAGCCCTACAAAGCGTTTTCGAGACGTCAGAGACGCTTTATGTACGTCTCTAGTACGTTCTCTGGATGTCCTGGGTAGTTTTTGTACGTCCCTAAAACGTTTCCTGAACGTCCTGTACCTTTTACGTACGTCCCAGACGTTTTCCGTACGGACCAGCAAAGGTTTTATGAACGTTTTCTACGTCTGAAAACGTTTTGAGAACGTGTCTAAAAAACGTTTTGAAAACGTATGAAAAGTCCACAAAAACACGTCTTTAAGACGTAGTTCTAGACGTTTGCGAAACGAAAGTGATTACGTTTGAAGAACGTTCAGGAAACGTTTTGTTGTTAGCTGGGATAGCGTTATCAGTTTTTGTGACAGCGGTGAATTTTCTAGAGGTTCGTGACCTTTGACCTCCACCGAAAATAGCCAGGATCTAGTCAATATGGCAACCCACATAACAAGAATGAGCTCTCTCACATTTATCCTTCTTGAATATCCATTTACAAGCCATTTTATGGTATTTACCTTTTTACCGCTGGTGACCACTGATGACGGTTGACTTTCACCAAAATCATTAGAGTCATTAACTCAACGAGGCCAATTCACATGCCAAGTGTAAGTTCCCCTGAAGTTAATTTTCTTGAGATATCTTGTTTACAAGGTTGATCTTTTTTCTTCTGGTGACCCCAAATGACGTTTAACCTCCACTCCAAATCCTCAAACAGTAGGGATCATCTATTCAATATGATTTTTCCACTTACCAAGTATGAAAGTCTATCACATTTTTTCTTCTGGGGATATCATGTTTACAAACAATCTTCATGGAATGTACTATTTGACCTCTGTTGACCACAAATAACATTTAGCCTTCGCCAAAAACATCACGGATCATTTACTCATTATAGGTAACCCACATACTATGTATGATATTCCTCGAACTAATCCTTCTTGAGATATCTCGTGTTTTTACAAGGTTTTGACCATTTCACTTCTGGCTACCCAAAATGATCTTTTTTATTCACCAAAAATAATAAAGATCGTCTACCCAATATGATTACTCCATCGGCCAAGTATTAGATATACTGTTTAGCATTTATCCTTCGGGAGATATAATATTTAAAAACAATTTTCATGGAATGTACTATTTGATCTCTGTTGACCACAAATGATATTTGACCTCAACGAAAAACGGTAGGGTTCATTCAATTAACATGGGTAATTTATATGCCAAGTATTCTCAAAGAGAGAAGTTACTCTATTTGAGATATCGTGTTTTCAAGGTTTCGTATGGTATGTAGAGTGTAAGGTATGGCCACAGCTGGCAGCAGGGGCTTGGTTCTTGACGAAAATTACAAATCTTTTATTAACTTTAAAACCAAATTAAATTTTTCAACGTTTGCTTTAGCGTTCAAAGGGGATTGTAGGACAATTAAACTCGAAAATGCGTAATTTTAAACAAAAAAGTTGAGTTTGAAGTATGTGTTGAATTTCCCATCTTGACATCGATCCCACCATTGGCTATCTGTAATCCTAAGTTATTGCAAGTTATCAAACATTATACGAAATGTGTCAACTGAGACAAAGAAGTGAACTTACCGTTTTATTCCTGAGTATCGAATGATTCACGATTCCACAAAGAGCCTGATTGTGGATTTCTTCTACCGATTCCCCGAGATGTTTCCTTTCTTCAAGACCTTTCCCCGCCATGTACGACGTTAAACGTATTCTGTCTGTTGTAAGTTGCTCAACGTTCACCCCTTTGAATTTCACTGTACTTTTAAGTTTCGTTGGGTCTTTACTAGAGGCCCACAAAACCCGCGACGGTTTCTTGTCGTAGTCGTTGAAAAGTTGCACCTTCGTTTTGATTTTCGTCTTGGTTCCGTTGGACGTTCCTCCATACATACCGTCGATATCGAGAAGTGAAATGTCCAACTGTTTTTTCCCAGCGCTGTACTCCATTTTGAAGTGTAAACGATGAACACTTGATACTGATTCCTGACGTTGTTGGTTTGACGCTCCTAGCAGGTAACTTTCTTTCTTTTCTTGGTAGAGACATGGCTTTATTTCTCCAATAGTCGAGACGAAACTCGAAGTCCGCGATTTTGCTGACCCTATGCAGGATTCAAGTGACTCACTGACTGTCGCAGACTGACGTTTTGGACTTCGGCATTCATTTATCTGAGTTAAACGAGGGACAATTCTGTTTTGCACATTAGTCAGATTATTTGAGGTCAATTTTTGATTTTTTGATCCATGAGACTGCCAAGGGGAACTGGGGAGCGAAAACGTGGAATTATGTTCTGGATTAGAATACTTCCTGATGGACCCATTAAATGCCTTAGATTGCGACAGGTTAGCTGTCACTGACCGGGAACGTCCTCTGCCGCACTTAGATCCCATGGGGTATGCAGGGATGGTAAATTCTTGAATTGATTCCTGTGTGATGGCAGGACTAAGTGATCTTACAGAAGCGTACATCTTCAGTTCCTCCAGTGAACGTTTTGACTGAAGTGAGTTGATCTCCACGTCAAACCGAAGAGTGCGGATTGAAGAAGCGACAGAGTATGAATGGAGGTTTGTATCATTTCTTGTCTTTTAAATAAACTTGAAGGCAACTTGAAAGGATTCGTTAATCAACTCTTGATGTCACTGTAGTCTGCTACGTATTTGAGAAGGGTTTCTTTTGATAATGAAACTTGAACCAAACCAGAATGCTACAACGGGGGGGGGTAGAACAAATTTTGAAGTGGGTGGGGGGGCTTAACACCAGAGTGGCCCAATATGTTCAACATATAAAAGTAATGTAAGGCGGTCTAAAATGCCTACGATGGATAAAGTGGGGAGGGGGGGGGGCTCCTAACACCCTAGGTTCCCCGTCTCCACGGTTCCTGAAAAATGCGTTTAAGTTTCGAAATATATCATGTAATCATACATAAATGTTCTGTTTCAAATAATGCCATCATGTATCATCTCTTCTCACTCATATAATTTTCTTTTCCCAGATGATCTTTGACCTTTACCAACAAGGGTTCTTCCTCTCAATATGGGATATATTTGTATCAAGTTTGAAAACTGTCAGACATTCCTATCGTGAGATATCGTGTTAACGAGCAAAGCGTCACAAACAAACAAACATACACACACACACACACGCGCGCGCGCGCATGCCATAAAGACTGCACTGGATTTTCTTTTCATCAAAATAAAAATAGAAGTAACTTTTGAAGCAAAATTTTTCAAATGTCAAGCAAGCCAGACGTGGAGAGAGCGATCGGTCGGGGGGATAAGCCAGCGTTAGGGAAGAATGGTCTATCGTCTGGTGAATGATGCAGTTTTTCGGAGCTACTACGATCGTTTTGATTTTTATTACAAGAGAAACTATTAGGTGAAACTAAGCCATGAACTTCACCTAACTTACCAACTACAAGACATGAAAAATACCATTTTCATTTAAAGAGTCTTTATAAGTTCGATAAAATACACAACCTCACAAACTTCGGTTGTCCCGACGTTCTGCTTGGTTTTGCTCATAGAAAGAGCAGGCTTTCAACAAAGAATCCAAGTTATTAAATTTCATTCCCAGCAAACTCAAATTTTTCAGTTCAATCTATTAAATTCCTTTTGCTTAACACAAGCTCCCGATTTTCAATATTGTGCCACAAATTTTGTAAAAATTCTCCACTTTCGTCGGATAGCCTTAGTTTGTAGATCTGGAGGTAAAATGAGTAACCTCAATTAACAATCTTCAGTCGACACGGAAATCTATTTGATTTTGTTTAGGGCAAGGGTGAATTCTTCAATAAATTCCTAAATTTCAAATTCCTACAAAGACCCTAAATTTTTTTCTTAAAAATTCAGAATTTTCACCCTAACATAAATTGAGTCTTTAAATACCTCCACTTGACATTCTACGTTAGGGAGTTTGCTTTTTGCTTTGGGCGTTCAAGAAGACAGGCGCTGACAGCTCAGCTTGATTAGGTGGACGTTCTCACACAATAAAGTCAACGTCCTGTCAGATTCTTGACAATTATGGTTTTGATGAAGTCCATCCTGTGAACTCCTCAGCGTCTTGCCCAAGTACAGGAATAGAGATCCGCTACTCAGTGTCCTGGTTCTTGCAAACTTTTCTCATTAGTCATTTGTTAGACATGTACATGACTTTGTCCAATCAGGATGCCCAATCCCATAGTTTGCAAACAACACTGCCTGGAAACCACCTAGCACTATTTAGGTAAATTTTCTTTCTGGAGAAAGTTGGAAATACACAGCCAACCGAAAAGGACTTCTCTCTGACTTGGAATAAAATCGGTTAACCGTTATGACATGGTTCCAGTCGTCATGGATCTTACCTTATTAATTCCTACCGCCCCCGTAGCTTTCACAATGTGATGGGCCGAACAACGAAACAGTATCTTAAAGGTCAGAGGTCGGCGTTTAATGGGAGGATCCAGTGGGAGGATCAAGCCCTTGTATCCTACTGTCCGTGACTTGAAGTCGGATGGCTTTCATCAGCATTTTTATGAACAATCAATAAATGCGAAAATAACAATCTTACAAAAACTAGCGTAGGATCCGTGCAAGACTCTAATTAGGCGTCTGCAAGGGAGTCCCACCGAGCCATGCATTACCGTAGTAATGGTGGAGAAAAAAAAGTGAGAGCTGATGAAATAGGCGGGGAAGGAAAGGAAAAAGGGATAAAAGTCCAAATAGAAAGAAAGAGGAAGAAATGTACACAGAAACAAAGTAATAAGTTATGCAGCTAGGCAAACATTGCAGATATGGTAGTAGTGAAGGTTGCTAAATTGCCTCTCCATAGCACGGGAAGCGATAGGAGTCAGGCCATTACCACTTTCCGTTTCCGCCCACTATAGCTTCCAAACTAATGGAATAACTAATATTTATTAAGGGGTGAGGTTGTATGATGTAGCTAACTCCCATTTACGTGGATGATTGACGCCACAGAACCAACTGCAGTAGTTCTTGAATTTATATTGTCACCTTCTAAAACCTCTGAGCAGGAAGTTGGCATTCGGACAGAATAACAATTCCATGCTTTGAGTTTATATTTTCTTGAGGTACAGCGAGGATTTGAATACTATTTAATTATCCGTCCAAATCGACAGTTGTACTGTCAAAGCTCTTCCTCTTATATTTGTTTTGCTTATGAAGGCAGTTATTCCGGATAGTATCAATTCTCGCAATCTTTACTGACTTCTGGTTCTGATGTCCCCAAAACTGTCTAGAACTTATTCGCATCAAGACACAATACCATTTTATTGCTTCGGGGTTAACGTACCCTTCTGAGTTTACAAGGCACTTATTCTTCATCCCCGTTTTCAAGAATTCTTTTGCTTAGTACCAATATTCTTGCGCCCTCGTAAGCTTGGGAAATGTCATTTCAATGTCAACTTCTTGTGATGTAGTGTCTTCACACTACATCAAAATAAATTGGTAAGCCACGCCCACTGCCTGTCAAAACGGTGTTTTAGTGCTACAGTCACACGCAATTCGTCAGCTGCGTCTTAGCTGGCTACACCCAATGCATTCTACTAGATTTTTCCCGTCAAAGGGACGGGACCCGTGACGCCAGGGAAAGCACCTATACGAGTAGGTCGCGATTTTTCAAAACTTTCTGTGTGCCCACTTAGATAGCCTCTCCGACGGAACTTCCTACTATGAGGAGGAGATACTCTGCAACTGTCCGCACAAATTGACACACTCCCGTACGCCTAGGAATATACCCCAGGGATGCTGATCAGTAAAACGCGATCGGAACAACCTTTGCAAAAATTCCTGTGTTCGGGCCTCACATGAGGTCTCAGGAAAAGGATATAGTTCAGGTACTTGTTTGGATGCTTAGAGAGTGGTAGTTTCCTGCAAAGTGGAAACTTGGTAATATTTTTCTCTCCATCCAGTCGATTACAGAGCCGATGTGGCGCTTCACGAAAAGTTGCCGTCTTCCGCCCAAATAGGTTCTCAGTACCTCAAAAGAACGGGTAAACAATTAGTGAAACATTCGAGCATCTAACGAAAAAATATACTCCTTAGGCTAACTTCATAGTCTTGCACAGCACTGTACGCGGAGGAATATTCATGCAAAGGTTGCAAAACATTTTCGATTGTAACAACAACACTAATTTTTGTTACTGCTTTATATGCATTACCCATATGAATGTAAAAAGTATTGAAAATCCTGAAAGTAGCCACAATTTCCATCGAAATTGAACAAAGACGACGACGATGATTTTACTAGGCAATTTCTGATTTGCACTCATAAACCTTATACACAAGTCTTACGATGTCGAGAAAGAGAGAGAGAGAGAGAAGCCGTATATGACTAATGTTATCCTTTGTTTCCTTCATATTAAGGAAAACTGTAACACAAGGAATGCACTGGGTGTCATTTTTGAAAATGCAATAATTGTTCTCCACAGACCGTGGAAATGCAGAGGCCGAGTCATCTTACCCCAAACAGTTTCACTTCTCCTAACCTACTGACTCGAGCCCTTCACACATGTCAAAAACTCATCCTCATTCAGACACAATGTCAGTTTCCTGCTTCTGGGTGAGTATACCATACCCTAATGTGTAATCAAAATACTCTCAGAACAGTGCAAAACCCAGCTGAAGTTAGCAGAATATTCTGCCGACAGAATATTCTGCCGCAGATTTCCTGAAGTTAGCCGAATATTCTGCTGGCAGAATATTCTGTCTTATATTTCCTTAAGATAGCCTGATGTTCTGCTGGCAGTATAATTTCGTCCAGTGTAACAGGAAAATGTGTTCCCCTGGAGGATCTGTCCCCTATGAAAAATGACCTGACCCCCTCCCAATTAAAAATGGTAGGCAGGGATTCGGCTTGCAGTGTTTTTTCAATTTAATTAAGAGGAATATTCTCTGTGAGAAACTATATATTAATGGACACAACAAGGTTGGTGAATTTAAATGAATCTTTTTTTTTTTGCACAACTTAAGCCATTATCAATGCAAATATGCAAATTATGTGACGTAATCATTTTCGTCATTTCTTCATACAAAACCTATCTAGAACCGTATGATTTGTGTTGAAAGGTACAGGATAGTACATTAAAACGGGTTTCTCTTTCATTCCTAGTATAATCGAATTTAAGGTTGTGTGTTTATGATTTTATTTTCAGACCCACGGTTTTCTGGTATAAAATGACAAAGTTGGAAAGATTTTGACCCATTTTGGAAGATTTTAGCTTAAATATCACTAAGATCCCTCCCGCCCTACCACTAGTTCCTCTCTCGTAATATTCAGAAGAAAAAATGGGTTGGGTAACCTATTTGTAATTCCCGAACCTATTTTTTTTTTATTTTGGGACCATTTTTAGCACTTTTTGAACTTTTTGACCGACTAAGTGAAGTCTGTTTATGGAGTGTACGGCATGACAAATTTATAGTTTTAAATTTGAAAATGTCTCCTTTGGGTAACTTTTCAATGCCCTCATGATTCGCATAAAATCGTAAGTTATCATTCACTAACTTTTTGGAATGATCCATAGGGTCCCGATGCATAAAAACGACGTTTAAAAAAAATTAGGGCGCAACTCAGCTTTCACTATGAAAATTAAATGATTCCATTTGGGGGTAAGCTTTGTATGTCCTTTAAGGTAAAATATCGTGCTTGTGTTGATTATTCGATCAATTCATCATCAATTTTAAGTTAAAAAATAGTCCAACTACACCAAATTTTAATACATTTAAAGGGTCATGATATGCAGTAACTAAATTTTAAAGACGGTGGCCCAAATTAAAATGTCCTTTTGAATTTCATAAGTAATGATAGTTTTTTTGTATGTTCACCTTTGTATTTGGCTAACAAATCGTCTTTGTGCTGGCTTTTCGATACACTCATGATTCACATAACATCATAAATTATCATTCACTTACTTTTTGGAAAAATCCATAGGGTCCCGATGCCTAAAAACGACGTTTAAAAATGAGGGCTTACTTCAGCATTTACCATGAAAATTATATGATTGTATTTTGGGGTAACCTTTGTGTGGCCTTTAAGCTAATATATCGTGCTTGTGCTGACAATTCCATCAATTCATCATCAATTCCAAGTAAAAAATAGTCCAACTACATCAAATTTTAGTACATTTAAAGGGTCCTGATATGCAATAACTAAATTTTAAAGACGGTTGCCGAAATTAAAATGTCCTTTTAAATTTCCTAAGTAATGATAATTTTTTTGTATGTTTACCGGTGTATTTGGCTAACAAATCGTCTTTGTGCTGGCTTTTCGATACACTCATGATTCACATAACATCATAAATTATCATTCACTAACTTTTTGGAAAAATCTATAGGGTTCCGATGACTAAAAACGACGTTTAAAAATGAGGGCGTACTTCAGCATTTACCATGAAAATTATTGGATTGTATTTTGGGGTAACCTTTGTGTGGCCTTTAAGCTAATATATCGTGCTTGTGCTGACAATTCCATCAATTCATCATCAATTCAAGGTAAAAAATAGTCCAACTACACCAAATTTTTATACATTTAAAGGGTCATGATATGCAATAACTAAATCTTAAAAACGGTGGCCCAAATTAAAATGTCCTTTTAAATTTCCTAAGTAATGATAATTTTTTTGTATGTTCACCGGTGTATTTGGCTAACAAATCGTATTTGTGCTGGCTTTTCGATACCCTCATGATTCACATAACATCATAAATTATCATTCACTTACTTTTTGGAAAAATCCATAGGGTCCCGATGCCTAAAAACGACGTTTAAAAATGAGGGCTTACTTCAGCATTTACCATGAAAATTATATGATTGTATTTTGGGGTAACCTTTGTGTGGCCTTTAAGGTAATACATCGTGCTTGTGCTGACAATTCCATCAATTCATCATCAATTCCAAGTAAAAAAAAGTCCAACTACATCAAATTTTAGTACATTTAAAGGGTTCTGATGTGCAATAACTAAATTTTAGAGACGGTGGCCCAAATTTAAATGTCCTTTTAAATTTCCTAAGTAATGATAATTTCTTTGTATGTTCACCTTTGTATTTGGCTAACAAATCGTCTTTGTGCTGGCTTTTCAATACACTCATGATTCACATAACATCATAAATTATCATTCACTAACTTTTTGGAAAAATCCATAGGGTCCCGATGCCTAAAAACGACGTTTAAAAATGAGGGCTTACTTCAGCATTTACCATGAAAATTATATGATTGTATTTTGGGGTAACCTTTGTGTGGCCTTTAAGCTAATATATCGTGCTTGTGCTGACAATTCCATCAATTCATCATCAATTCAAGGTAAAAAATAGTCCAACTACACCAAATTTTTATACATTTAAGGGGTCATGATATGCAATAACTTAATTTTAAAGACGGTGGCCCAAATTTAAATGTCCTTTTAAATTTCCTAAGTAATGATAATTTTTTTGTATGTTCACCGGTGTATTTGGCTAACAAATCGTATTTGTGCTGGCTTTTCGATACCCTCATGATTCACATAACATCATAAATTATCATTCACTTACTTTTTGGAAAAATCCATAGGGTCCCGATGCCTAAAAACGACGTTTAAAAATGAGGGCGTACTTCAGCATTTACCATGAAAATTATTTGTTTGTATTTTGGGGTAACCTTTGTGTGGCCTTTAAGCTAATATATCGTGCTTGTGCTGACAATTCCATCAATTCATCATCAATTCCAAGTAAAAAAAAGGTCCAACTACATCAAATTTAAGTACATTTAAAGGGTCCTGATGTGCAATAACTAAATTTTAGAAACGGTGGCCCGAATTTAAATGTCCTTTTAAATTTCCTAAGTAATGACAAATTTTTTGTATGTTTACCGGTGTATTTGGCTAACAAATCGTCTTTGTGCTGGCTTTTCGATACCCTCATGATTCACATAACATCATAAATTATCATTCACTTACTTTTTGGAAAAATCCATTGGGTTCCGCTGCCTAAAAACGACGTTTAAAAATGAGGGCGTACTTCAGCATTTACCATGAAAATTATTTGTTTGTATTTTGGGGTAACCTTTGTGTGGCCTTTAAGCTAATATATCGTGCTTGTGCTGACAATTCCATCAATTCATCATCAATTCCAAGTAAAAAAAAGTCCAACTACATCAAATTTTAGTACATTTAAAGGGTTCTGATGTGCAATAACTAAATTTTAGAGACGATGGCCCAAATTTAAATGTCCTTTTAAATTTCCTAAGTAATGATAATTTCTTTGTATGTTCACCTTTGTATTTGGCTAACAAATCGTCTTTGTGCTGGCTTTTCAATACACTCATGATTCACATAACATCATAAATTATCATTCACTAACTTTTTGGAAAAATCCATAGGGTTCCGCTGCCTAAAAACGACGTTTAAAAATGAGGGCTTACTTCAGCATTTACCATGAAAATTATATGATTGTATTTTGGGGTAACCTTTGTGTGGCCTTTAAGCTAATATATCGTGCTTGTGCTGACAATTCCATCAATTCATCATCAATTCTAAGTTCAAAATAGTCCAACTACACCAAATTTTAGTACATTAAAAGGGTCATGATATGCAATAACTAAATTTTAAAGACGGTGGCTCAAATTTAAATGTCCTTTTAAATTTCCTAAGTAATGATAATTTTTTTGTATGTTTACCGGTGTATTTGGCTAACAAATCGTCTTTGTGCTGGCTTTTCGATACCCTCATGATTCACATAACATCATAAATTATCATTCACTAACTTTTTGGAAAAATCCATAGGGTTCTGATGACTAAAAACGACGTTTAAAAATGAGGGCGTACTTCAGCATTTACCATGAAAATTATTGGATTGTATTTTGGGGTAACCTTTGTGTGGCCTTTAAGCTAATATATCGTGCTTGTGCTGACAATTCAATCAATTCATCATCAATTCCAAGTAAAAAAAAGTCCAACTACATCAAATTTTAGTACATTTAAAGGGTTCTGATATGCAATAACTAAATTTTAAAGACGGTTGCCGAAATTAAAATGTCCTTTTAAATTTCCTAAGTAATGATAATTTTTTTGTATGTTTACCGGTGTATTTGGCTAACAAATCGTCTTTGTGCTGGCTTTTCGATACACTCATGATTCACATAACATCATAAATTATCATTCACTAACTTTTTGGAAAAATCCATAGGGTTCCGATGACTAAAAACGACGTTTAAAAATGAGGGCGTACTTCAGCATTTACCATGAAAATTATTGGATTGTATTTTGGGGTAACCTTTGTGTGGCCTTTAAGCTAATATATCGTGCTTGTGCTGACAATTCCATCAATTCATCATCAATTCAAGGTAAAAAATAGTCCAACTACACCAAATTTTTATACATTTAAAGGGTCATGATATGCAATAACTAAATCTTAAAAACGGTGGCCCAAATTAAAATGTCCTTTTAAATTTCCTAAGTAATGATAATTTTTTTGTATGTTCACCGGTGTATTTGGCTAACAAATCGTATTTGTCCTGGCTTTTCGATACCCCCATGATTCACATAACATCATAAATTATCATTCACTTACTTTTTGGAAAAATCCATAGGGTCCCGATGCCTAAAAACGACGTTTAAAAATGAGGGCGTACTTCAGCATTTACCATGAAAATTATTTGTTTGTATTTTGGGGTAACCTTTGTGTGGCCTTTAAGCTAATATATCGTGCTTGTGCTGACAATTCCATCAATTCATCATCAATTCCAAGTAAAAAAAAGTCCAACTACATCAAATTTAAGTACATTTAAAGGGTCCTGATGTGCAATAACTAAATTTTAGAGACGGTGGCCCAAATTTAAATGTCCTTTTAAATTTCCTAAGTAATGATAATTTCTTTGTATGTTCACCTTTGTATTTGGCTAACAAATCGTCTTTGTGCTGGCTTTTCAATACACTCATGATTCACATAACATCATAAATTATCATTCACTAACTTTTTGGAAAAATCCATAGGGTTCCGCTGCCTAAAAACGACGTTTAAAAATGAGGGCTTACTTCAGCATTTACCATGAAAATTATTGGATTGTATTTTGGGGTAACCTTTGTGTGGCCTTTAAGCTAATATATCGTGCTTGTGCTGATAATTCCATCAATTCATCATCAATTCAAGGTAAAAAATAGTCCAACTAAACCAAAATTTAGTACATTTAAAGGGTCATGATATGTAATAACTAAATTTTAAAGACGGTGGCCCGAATTTAAATGTCCTTTTAAATTTCCTAAGTAATGACAAATTTTTTGTATGTTTACCGGTGTATTTGGCTAACAAATCGTCTTTGTGCTGGCTTTTCGATACCCTCATGATTCACATAACATCATAAATTATCATTCACTTACTTTTTGGAAAAATCCATTGGGTTCCACTGCCTAAAAACGACGTTTAAAAATTAGGGCGTACTTCAGCATTTACCATGAAAATTATTTGTTTGTATTTTGGGGTAACCTTTGTGTGGCCTTTAAGCTAATATATCGTGCTTGTGCTGACAATTCCATCAATTCATCATCAATTCCAAGTAAAAAAAAGTCCAACTACATCAAATTTTAGTACATTTAAAGGGTTCTGATGTGCAATAACTAAATTTTAGAGACGGTGGCCCAAATTTAAATGTCCTTTTAAATTTCCTAAGTAATGATAATTTCTTTGTATGTTCACCTTTGTATTTGGCTAACAAATCGTCTTTGTGCTGGCTTTTCAATACACTCATGATTCACATAACATCATAAATTATCATTCACTAACTTTTTGGAAAAATCCATAGGGTTCCGCTGCCTAAAAACGACGTTTAAAAATGAGGGCTTACTTCAGCATTTACCATGAAAATTATATGATTGTATTTTGGGGTAACCTTTGTGTGGCCTTTAAGCTAATATATCGTGCTTGTGCTGACAATTCCATCAATTCATCATCAATTCTAAGTTCAAAATAGTCCAACTACACCAAATTTTAGTACATTAAAAGGGCCATGATATGCAATAACTAAATTTTAAAGACGGTGGCTCAAATTTAAATGTCCTTTTAAATTTCCTAAGTAATGATATTTTTTTGTATGTTTACCGGTGTATTTGGCTAACAAATCGTCTTTGTGCTGGCTTTTCGATACCCTCATGATTCACATAACATCATAAATTATCATTCACTTACTTTTTGGAAAAATCCATTGGGTTCCGCTGCCTAAAAACGACGTTTAAAAATGAGGGCGTACTTCAGCATTTACCATGAAAATTATTTGATTGTATTTTGGGGTAAGATTTGTGTGGTCTTTAAGCTAATATATCGTGCTTGTGCTGACAATTCCATCAATTCATCATCAATTCTAAGTAAAAAATAGTCCAACTAAACCAAATTTTAGTACATTGAAAGGGTCATGATATGCAATAACTAAATTTTAAAGACGGTGGCTCAAATTTAAATGTCCTTTTAAATTTCCTAAGTAATGATAATTTTTTTGTATGTTTACCGGTGTATTTGGCTAACAAATCGTCTTTGTGCTGGCTTTTCGATACCCTCATGATTCACATAACATCATAAATTATCATTCACTAACTTTTTGGAAAAATCCATAGGGTTCTGATGACTAAAAACGACGTTTAAAAATGAGGGCGTACTTCAGCATTTACCATGAAAATTATATGATTGTATTTTGGGGTAACCTTTGTGTGGCCTTTAAGCTAATATATCGTGCTTGTGCTGATAATTCCATCAATTCATCATCAATTCCAAGTAAAAAAAGTCCAACTACATCAAATTTTAGTACATTTAAAGGGTTCTGATGTGCAATAACTAAATTTTAGAGACGGTGGCCCAAATTTAAATGTCCTTTTAAATTTCCTAAGTAATGATAATTTCTTTGTATGTTCACCTTTGTATTTGGCTAACAAATCGTCTTTGTGCTGGCTTTTCAATACACTCATGATTCACATAACATCATAAATTATCATTCACTTACTTTTTGGAAAAATCCATTGGGTTCCGCTGCCTAAAAACGACGTTTAAAAATGAGGGCGTACTTCAGCATTTACCATGAAAATTATTTGATTGTATTTTGGGGTAAGATTTGTGTGGTCTTTAAGCTAATATATCGTGCTTGTGCTGACAATTCCATCAATTCATCATCAATTCTAAGTAGAAGTAGTCCAACTACATCAAATTTTAGTACATTTAAAGGGTCCTGATATGCAATAACTAAATTTTAAAGACGGTTGCCGAAATTAAAATGTCCTTTTAAATTTCCTAAGTAATGATAATTTTTTTGTATGTTTACCGGTGTATTTGGCTAACAAATCGTCTTTGTGCTGGCTTTTCGATACACTCATGATTCACATAACATCATAAATTATCATTCGCTAACTTTTCGGAAAAATCTATAGGGTTCCGATGCCTAAAAACGACGTTTAAAAATGAGGGCGTACTTCAGCATTTACCATGAAAATTATTGGATTGTATTTTGGGGTAACCTTTGTGTGGCCTTTAAGCTAATATATCGTGCTTGTGCTGACAATTCCATCAATTCATCATCAATTCAAGGTAAAAAATAGTCCAACTAAACCAAATTTTAGTACATTGAAAGGGTCATGATATGCAATAACTAAATTTTAAAGACGGTGGCTCAAATTTAAATGTCCTTTTAAATTTCCTAAGTAATGATAATTTTTTGGTGTGTTCACCGGTGTATTTGGCTAACAAATCGTCTTTGTGCTGGCCTTTCGATACCCTCATGATTCACATAACATCATAAATTATCATTCACTAACTTTTTGGAAAAATCCATAGGGTTCCGCTGCCTAAAAACGACGTTTAAAAATGAGGGCGTACTTCAGCATTTACCATGAAAATTATTTGTTTGTATTTTGGGGTAACCTTTGTGTGGCCTTTAAGCTAATATATCGTGCTTGTGCTGACAATTCCATCAATTCATCATCAATTCCAAGTAAAAAAAAGTCCAACTACATCAAATTTTAGTACATTTAAAGGGTTCTGATGTGCAATAACTAAATTTTAGAGACGGTGGCCCAAATTTAAATGTCCTTTTAAATTTCCTAAGTAATGATAATTTCTTTGTATGTTCACCTTTGTATTTGGCTAACAAATCGTCTTTGTGCTGGCTTTTCAATACACTCATGATTCACATAACATCATAAATTATCATTCACTAACTTTTTGGAAAAATCCATAGGGTTCCGCTGCCTAAAAACGACGTTTAAAAATGAGGGCTTACTTCAGCATTTACCATGAAAACTATATGATTGTATTTTGGGGTAACCTTTGTGTGGCCTTTAAGCTAATATATCGTGCTTGTGCTGACAATTCCATCAATTCATCATCAATTCAAGGTAAAAAATAGTCCAACTACACCAAATTTTTATACATTTAAAGGGTCATGATATGCAATAACTAAATCTTAAAAACGGTGGCCCAAATTAAAATGTCCTTTTAAATTTCCTAAGTAATGATAATTTTTTTGTATGTTCACCGGTGTATTTGGCTAACAAATCGTATTTGTGCTGGCTTTTCGATACCCTCATGATTCACATAACATCATAAATTATCATTCACTAACTTTTTGGAAAAATCCATAGGGTTCCGCTGCCTAAAAACGACGTTTAAAAATGAGGACGTACTTCAGCATTTACCATGAAAATTATTGGATTGTATTTTGGGGTAACCTTTGTGTGGCCTTTAAGCTAATATATCGTGCTTGTGCTGACAATTCCATCAATTCATCATCAATTCCAAGTAAAAAAAAGTCCAACTACATCAAATTTTAGTACATTTAAAGGGTTCTGATGTGCAATAACTAAATTTTAGAGACGGTGGCCCAAATTTAAATGTCCTTTTAAATTTCCTAAGTAATGATAATTTCTTTGTATGTTCACCTTTGTATTTGGCTAACAAATCGTCTTTGTGCTGGCTTTTCAATACACTCATGATTCACATAACATCATAAATTATCATTCACTAACTTTTTGGAAAAATCCATAGGGTTCCGCTGCCTAAAAACGACGTTTAAAAATGAGGGCGTACTTCAGCATTTACCATGAAAACTATATGATTGTATTTTGGGGTAACCTTTGTGTGGCCTTTAAGCTAATATATCGTGCTTGTGCTGACAATTCCATCAATTCATCATCAATTCTAAGTTCAAAATAGTCCAACTACACCAAATTTTAATACATTAAAAGGGCCATGATATGCAATAACTAAATTTTAAAGACGGTGGCTCAAATTTAAATGTCCTTTTAAATTTCCTAAGTAATGATAATTTTTTTGTATGTTTACCGGTGTATTTGGCTAACAAATCGTCTTTGTGCTGGCTTTTCGATACACTCATGATTCACATAACATCATAAATTATCATTCACTAACTTTTTGGAAAAATCCATAGGGTTCTGATGACTAAAAACGACGTTTAAAAATGAGGGCGCACTTCAGCATTTACCATGAAAATTATTGGATTGTATTTTGGGGTAACCTTTGTGTGGCCTTTAAGCTAATATATCGTGCTTGTGCTGACAATTCCATCAATTCATCATCAATTCAAGGTAAAAAATAGTCCAACTACACCAAATTTTTATACATTTAAAGGGTCATGATATGCAATAACTAAATCTTAAAAACGGTGGCCCAAATTAAAATGTCCTTTTAAATTTCCTAAGTAATGATAATTTTTTTGTATGTTCACCGGTGTATTTGGCTAACAAATCGTATTTGTGCTGGCTTTTCGATACCCTCATGATTCACATAACATCATAAATTATCATTCACTTACTTTTTGGAAAAATCCATAGGGTCCCGATGCCTAAAAACGACGTTTAAAAATGAGGGCGTACTTCAGCATTTACCATGAAAATTATTTGTTTGTATTTTGGGGTAACCTTTGTGTGGCCTTTAAGCTAATATATCGTGCTTGTGCTGACAATTCCATCAATTCATCATCAATTCCAAGTAAAAAAAAGTCCAACTACATCAAATTTAAGTACATTTAAAGGGTCCTGATGTGCAATAACTAAATTTTAGAGACGGTGGCCCAAATTTAAATGTCCTTTTAAATTTCCTAAGTAATGATAATTTCTTTGTATGTTCACCTTTGTATTTGGCTAACAAATCGTCTTTGTGCTGGCTTTTCAATACACTCATGATTCACATAACATCATAAATTATCATTCACTAACTTTTGGAAAAATCCATAGGGTTCCGCTGCCTAAAAACGACGTTTAAAAATGAGGGCTTACTTCAGCATTTACCATGAAAATTATATGATTGTATTTTGGGGTAACCTTTGTGTGGCCTTTAAGCTAATATATCGTGCTTGTGCTGATAATTCCATCAATTCATCATCAATTCAAGGTAAAAAATAGTCCAACTAAACCAAAATTTAGTACATTTAAAGGGTCATGATATGTAATAACTAAATTTTAAAGACGGTGGCCCGAATTTAAATGTCCTTTTAAATTTCCTAAGTAATGACAAATTTTTTGTATGTTTCCCGGTGTATTTGGCTAACAAATCGTCTTTGTGCTGGCTTTTCGATACACTCATGATTCACATAACATCATAAATTATCATTCACTAACTTTTTGGAAAAATCCATAGGGTCCCGATGCCTAAAAACGACGTTTAAAAATGAGGGCTTACTTCAGCATTTACCATGAAAATTATATGATTGTATTTTGGGGTAAGATTTGTGTGGTCTTTAAGCTAATATATCGTGCTTGTGCTGACAATTCCATCAATTCATCATCAATTCTAAGTAAAAAATAGTCCCACTAAACCAAATTTTAGTACATTGAAAGGGTCATGATATGCAATAACTAAATTTTAAAGACGGTGGCTCAAATTTAAATGTCCTTTTAAATTTCCTAAGTAATGATATTTTTTTGTATGTTTACCGGTGTATTTGGCTAACAAATCGTCTTTGTGCTGGCTTTTCGATACCCTCATGATTCACATAACATCATAAATTATCATTCACTTACTTTTTGGAAAAATCCATTGGGTTCCGCTGCCTAAAAACGACGTTTAAAAATGAGGGCGTACTTCAGCATTTACCATGAAAATTATTTGATTGTATTTTGGGGTAAGATTTGTGTGGTCTTTAAGCTAATATATCGTGCTTGTGCTGACAATTCCATCAATTCATCATCAATTCTAAGTAAAAAATAGTCCAATAAACCAAATTTTAGTACATTGAAAGGGTCATGATATGCAATAACTAAATTTTAAAGACGGTGGCTCAAATTTAAATGTCCTTTTAAATTTCCTAAGTAATGATAATTTTTTGATGTGTTCACCGGTGTATTTGGCTAACAAATCGTCTTTGTGCTGGCCTTTCGATACCCTCATGATTCACATAACATAATAAATTATCATTCACTAACTTTTTGGAAAAATCCATAGGGTTCCGCTGCCTAAAAACGACGTTTAAAAATGAGGGCGTACTTCAGCATTTACCATGAAAATTATATGATTGTATTTTGGGGTAACCTTTGTGTGGCCTTTAAGCTAATATATCGTGCTTGTGCTGACAATTCCATCAATTCATCATCAATTCCAAGTAAAAAATAGTCCAACTACACCAAATTTTTATACATTTAAAGGGTCATGATATGCAATAACTAAATCTTAAAAACGGTTGCCCAAATTAAAATGTCCTTTTAAATTCCCTAAGTAATGATAATTTTTTTGTATGTTCACCGGTGTATTTGGCTAACAAATCGTATTTGTGCTGGCTTTTCGATACCCTCATGATTCACATAACATCATAAATTATCATTCACTTACTTTTTGGAAAAATCCATAGGGTCCCGATGCCTAAGAACGACGTTTAAAAATTAGGACGCACTTCAGCATTTACCATGAAAATTATATGATTGTATTTTGGGGTAACCTTTGTGTGGCCTTTAAGCTAATATATCGTGCTTGTGCTGACAATTCCATCAATTCATCATCAATTCCAAGTAAAAAAAAGTCCAACTACATCAAATTTTAGTACATTTAAAGGGTCCTGATGTGCAATAACTAAATTTTAGAGACGGTGGCCCAAATTTAAATGTCCTTTTAAATTTCCTAAGTAATGATAATTTCTTTGTATGTTCACCTTTGTATTTGGCTAACAAATCGTCTTTGTGCTGGCTTTTCAATACACTCATGATTCACATAACATCATAAATTATCATTCACTAACTTTTTGGAAAAATCCATAGGGTTCCGCTGCCTAAAAACGACGTTTAAAAATGAGGGCTTACTTCAGCATTTACCATGAAAATTATATGATTGTATTTTGGGGTAAGCTTTGTGTGGCCTTTAAGCTAATATATCGTGCTTGTGCTGATAATTCCATCAATTCATCATCAATTCAAGGTAAAAAATAGTCCAACTAAACCAAAATTTAGTACATTTAAAGGGTCATGATATGTAATAACTAAATTTTAAAGACGGTGGGGCGAATTTAAATGTCCTTTTAAATTTCCTAAGTAATGACAAATTTTTTGTATATTTCCCGGTGTATTTGGCTAACAAATCGTCTTTGTGCTGGCTTTTCAATACACTCATGATTCACATAACATCATAAATTATCATTCACTAACTTTTTGGAAAAATCCATAGGGTTCCGCTGCCTAAAAACGACGTTTAAAAATGAGGGCTTACTTCAGCATTTACCATGAAAATTATATGATTGTATTTTGGGGTAACCTTTGTGTGGCCTTTAAGCTAATATATCGTGCTTGTGCTGATAATTCCATCAATTCATCATCAATTCAAGGTAAAAAATAGTCCAACTAAACCAAAGTTTAGTACATTTAAAGGGTCATGATATGTAATAACTAAATTTTAAAGACGGTGGCCCGAATTTAAATGTCCTTTTAAATTTCCTAAGTAATGACAAATTTTTTCTATGTTTCCCGGTGTATTTGGCTAACAAATCGTCTTTGTGCTGGCTTTTCGATACACTCATGATTCACATAACATCATAAATTATCATTCACTAACTTTTTGGAAAAATCCATAGGGTTCCGCTGCCTAAAAACGACGTTTAAAAATGAGGGCTTACTTCAGCATTTACCATGAAAATTATATGATTGTATTTTGGGGTAACCTATGTGTGGCCTTTAAGCTAATATATCGTGCTTGTGCTTACAATTCCATCAATTCATCATCAATTCTAAGTAAAAAATAGTCCAACTACACCAAATTTTAGTACATTTAAAGGGCCATGATATGCAATAACTAAATTTTAAAGACGGTGGCCTAAATTTAAATGTCCTTTTAAATTTCCCAAGTAATGATATTTTTTTTGTATGTTTACCGGTTTATTTGGCTAACAAATCGTCTTTGTGCTGGCTTTTCGATACCCTCATGATTCACATAACATCATAAATTATCATTCACTTACTTTTTGGAAAAATCCATAGGGTTCCGCTGCCTAAAAACGACGTTTAAAAATGAGGGCGTACTTCAGCATTTACCATGAAAATTATATGTTTGTATTTTGGGGTAACCTTTGTGTGGCCTTTAAGCTAATATATCGTGCTTGTGCTGACAATTCCATCAATTCATCATCAATTCTAAGTAAAAAATAGTCCAACTACACCAAATTTTAGTACATTTAAAGGGTCCTGCTATGCAATAATCAAATTTTAAAGACGGTGGCCCAAATTTAAATGTCCTTTTAAATTTCCTAAGTAATGATAATTTTTTTGTATGTTAACCTTTGTATTTGGCTAACAAATCGTCTTTGTGCTGGCTTTTCGATACACCCATGATTCACATAACATCATAAATTATCATTCACTAACTTTTTGGAAAAATCCATAGGGTGCCGATGCCTACAAACGACGTTTAAAAATGAGGGCTTACTTCAGCATTTACCATGAAAATTATATGATTGTATTTTGGGGTAACCTTTGTGTGGCCTTTAAGGTAATACATCGTGCTTGTGCTGACAATTCCATCAATTTCATCATCAATTCTAAGTAAAAAATTGGTCCAACTAAACCAAATTTTAATACATTTAAAGGGTCATGATATGCAATAACTAAATTTTAAAGACGGTGGCTCAAATTTAAATGTCCTTTTAAATTTCCTAAGTAATGATAATTTTTTTGTATGTTCACCTTTGTATTTGGCTAACAAATCGTCTTTGTGCTGGCTTTTCGATACACTCATCATTCACATAACATCATAAATTATCATTCACTAACTTTTTGGAAAAATCCATAGAGTCCCGATGCCTGGAAACGTCGTTCAAAAGTGAGGGCGCACTTCAGCATTTACCATGAAAATTATATGATTGTATTTTGGGGTAACCTTTGTGTGGCCTTTAAGGTAATATATCGTGCTTGTGCTGACAATTGCATCAATTTCATCATCAATTCTAAGTAAAAAATTGGTCCAACTAAACCAAATTTTAATACATTTAAAGGGTCATGATATGCAATAACTAAATTTTAAAGACGGTGGCTCAAATTTAAATGTCCTTTTAAATTCCCTAAGTAATGATAATTTTTTTGTATGTTAACCGGTGTAGTTGGCTAACAAATCGTCTTTGTGCTGGCTTTTCGATACCCTCATGATTCACATAACATCATAAATTATCATTCACTAAATTTCTGGAAAAATCCATAGGGTCCCGATGCCTGAAAACGACGTTTAAAAATGAGGGCGTACTTCAGCATTTACCATGAAAATTATATGATTGTATTTTAGGGTAACCTTTGTGTGGCCTTTAAGCTAATATATCGTGCTTGTGCTGACAATTCCATCAATTCATCATCAATTCTAAGTAAAAAATAGTCCAACTACACCAAATTTTAGTACATTTAAAGGTTCATGATATGCAATAACTAAATTTTAAAGACGGTGGCCTAAATTTAAATGTCCTTTTAAATTTCCTAAGTAATGATAATTTTTTTGTATGTTCACCTTTGAATTTGGCTAACAAATCGTCTTTGTGCTGGCTTTTCGATACACTCATCATTCACATAACATCATATATTATCATTCACTAACTTTTTGTAAAAATCCATAGGGTCAAGATGCCTACAAACGACGTTTAAAAATGAGGGCGCAGTTCAGCATTTACCATGAAAATTATATGATTGTATTTTGGGGTAACCTTTGTGTGGCCTTTAAGGTAATATATCGTGCTTGTGCTGACAATTCCATCAATTCATCATCAATATTAAGTTCAAAATAGTCCAACTACACCAAATTTTAATATATATTATGGGGTTATGATATGCAATAACTAAATTTTTAAGACAGTGGCCCGAATTTAAACGTCCTTTTAAATTTCCTAAGTAATGATAATTTTTTGTATGTTTACCGGTGTATTTGGCTAACAAATCGTCTTTGTGCTGGCTTTTCGATACCCTCATGATTCACATAACATCATAAATAATCATTCACTAAATTTCTGGAAAAATCCATAGGGTCCCGATGCCTGAAAACGACGTTTAAAAATGAGGGCGTACTTCAGCATTTACCATGAAAATTATATGAATGTATTTTAGGGTAACCTTTGTGTGGCCTTTAAGCTAATATATCGTGCTTGTGCTGACAATTCCATCAATTCATCATCAATTCCAAGTAAAAAATAGTCCAACTACACCAAATTTTAGTACATTTAAAGGTTCATGATATGCAATAACTAAATTTTAAAGACGGTGGCCTAAATTTAAATGTCCTTTTAAATTTCCTAAGTAATGATAATTTTTTTGTATGTTCACCTTTGTATTTGGCTAACAAATCGTCTTTGTGCTGGCTTTTCGATACACTCATCATTCACATAACATCATAAATTATCATTCACTAACTTTTTGGAAAAATCCATAGGGTCCCGATGCCTGGAAACGTCGTTTAAAAATGAGGGCGCACTTCAGTATTTACCATGAAAATTATATGATTGTATTTTGGGGTAACCTTTGTGTGGCCTTAAAGCCAATATATCGTGCTTGTGCTGACAATTCCATCAATTCATTATCAATTCTAAGTTCAAAATAGTCCAACTACACCAAATTTTAATATATATTATGGGGGTTATGATATGCAATAACTAAATTTTTAAGACAGTGGCCCGAATTTAAATGTCCTTTTAAATTTCCTAAGTAATGATAATTTTTTTGTATGTTTACCGGTGTATTTGGCTAACAAATCGTCTTTGTGCTGGCTTTTCGATACCCTCATGATTCACATAACATCATAAATAATCATTCACTAAATTTCTGGAAAAATCCATAGGGTCCCGATGCCTGAAAACGACGTTTAAAAATGAGGGCGTACTTCAGCATTTACCATGAAAATTATATGAATGTATTTTAGGGTAACCTTTGTGTGGCCTTTAAGCTAATATATCGTGCTTGTGCTGACAATTCCATCAATTCATCATCAATTCCAAGTAAAAAATAGTCCAACTACACCAAATTTTAGTACATTTAAAGGTTCATGATATGCAATAACTAAATTTTAAAGACGGTGGCCTAAATTTAAATGTCCTTTTAAATTTCCTAAGTAATGATAATTTTTTTGTATGTTCACCTTTGTATTTGGCTAACAAATCGTCTTTGTGCTGGCTTTTCGATACACTCATCATTCACATATCATCATAAATTATCATTCACTAACTTTTTGGAAAAATCCATAGGGTCCCGATGCCTGGAAACGTCGTTTAAAAATGAGGGCTTACTTCAGCATTTACCATGAAAATTATATGATTGTATTTTGGGGTAACCTTTGTGTGGCCTTAAAGCCAATATATCGTGCTTGTGCTGACAATTCCATCAATTCATCATCAATTCTAAGCTCAAAATAGTCCAACTACACCAAACTTTAATATATATTATGGGGGTTATGATATGCAATAACTAAATTTTTAAGACAGTGGCCCGAATTTAAATGTCCTTTTAAATTTCCTAAGTAATGATAATTTTTTTGTATTTTACCGGTGTATTTGGCTAACAAATCGTCTTTGTGCTGGCTTTTCGATACACTCATCATTCACATAACATCATAAATTATCATTCACTAACTTTTTGGAAAAATCCATAGGGTCCCGATGCCTGGAAACGACGTTTAAAAATGAGGGCGCACTTCAGCATTTACCATGAAAATTATATGATTGTATTTTGGGGTAACCTTTGTGTGGCCTTAAAGCCAATATATCGTGCTTGTGCTGACAATTCCATCAATTCATCATCAATTCTAAGTTCAAAATAGTCCAACTACACCAAATTTTAATATATATTATGGGGGTTATGATATGCAATAACTAAATTTTTAAGACAGTGGCCCGAATTTAAATGTCCTTTTAAATTTCCTAAGTAATGATAATTTTTTGGTGTGTTTACCGGTGTATTTGGCTAACAAATCGTCTTTGTGCTGGCTTTTCGATACACTCATGGTTCACAAGACATCATAAATGATCATTCATTCAATTTTTGCAAAAATCCATACGGTCCTGATGCATGAAAACGACGTTTAAAAATGAGGGCGCAATTCAGCTTTCACTCTACAAATTTAAAGATTTCATTTGGGGGTAAGCTTCGTATGTCTGTTATGGTAATATATCGTACTTGTGCTGACAATTCCATCAATTCATCATCAATTCTAAGTTCAAAATAGTCCAACTTGACCATATTTCAATACATTTATAGGGTCATGATATGCCATAACTAAGTTTGAAGGCGGTGGCGCGAATTCATATGTCCTTTTAAATTTCCTAAGTAACGATAATTAATTGATATGGTTACCGGTTCATTTGGCTAACAAATCGTTTTTGTGCTGGGTTTTCGATACCGTCATGGTTTGCATAACATCATAAATTATCATTCACTAACTTTTTAGAAAGATCCGTAGGGTCCCGATGCATATAAACGACGTTTAAAGATGAGGGCGCAACTCAGCTTTAACTATGAAAATTAAATGATTTCATTTTGGGGTTAGCTTTGTATGTCCTTTAAGCTTGTGCTGACAATTCCATTAATTCATCATCAATTCTAAGTTCAAAATAGTCCAACTGCACCAAATTTTAATACATTTAAAGGGTCCTGATATGCAATAACTAAATTTTAAAGACGGTGGCCCGAATTTAAATGTCCTTTTAAATTTCCTAAGTAATGATAATTTTTTGGTATGTTTACTGGTGCATTTGGCTAACAAATCGTTTTTGTGCTGGCTTTTCGATACCCTCATGCTTCGCATAACATCATAAATTATCATTAACTAATTTTTTAGAAAGATCCATAGGGTCCCGATGTATTAAAACGACGTTTAAAGATGAGCACACATTTCAGCTTTCACTATGAAAGTTATATGATTGTATGTGGGGTGAGCTTTGTATGGCCTTTAAGCATATATATCGTGCTTGTGCTGACAATTCCATCAATTCATCAGTGGATTCTGTACCACTAAGCGGTTCTAGGGATATTTTTTTGGTGGGGTGCGGGGGTCTCGAACCGCATGAAGAGTATGTTTTCACCGTTTTTATGCCTCAGTCCCACCAATAAGTTATACACGATTTTTCTAAATTTTGGGAAGCTACGAAAAATTTTATTGGGGCTGGAGTCCATATCAGCCCCCTGTAGAACCGCGCCTGCTTACTTAGGAAAATAAGTGCCGACAGAGAGAATACAGGTTACCACTACATGCTGAAGGCAATGCAAGAAAATATCTTGGACGTCCACCGAGTACACCCATTCATCATACCCATCCTCACTCACCACACGCCCATTAAAAATCGCGTGTTTGGTCTAGTGGTAGAGCATCCGCCTCTCTCATTCGGAAATACCGTTCAATCATAAAGTTTTGAAAGTTCTGTAAGGCCCGGAAGCATTACAATTGCATTTTAAATGAGGGCGCAATTTGGCTTTGAACTTACTAATTTAGCCATACCATGTCAGAGGAAGAGTAGTGCATTATTAGGGGCTTTTTGCCCAATATATCGTCTTTGTGTCGAATCAATCAATCGCAAGTCGATGGAACAAATGATGAATTGCTCAAAAATTGACTACATCCATATGGTCTTGAATTCTCATATCTCAAAGAATATTTCATATTTTCATGTTTTATATTTCATATATATGAAACGAGGTATGAATACTGGTTCTTTTGGTAACTTCTGTGTTGTTATTTGAATAACATCAGGATTAACAGTGTATCATAAACTATTTCTCATTGTATAATTCAAAAGTTAACATCCAGATGCATTGAAAAGCCTTTTCAAGATGAGACCGCAATTCGACCATCGACTTACAATTTCAGCCACACCACAAAATGATGTGAAATATTAGGGTTTTTTTAATACTCCCATGGTTGACAAGATATTCATTGTCATTGAATGCGTATTTTTAAAGTTTATGTAAGTCATGAAACTTTGAAATGGGCTTTGATGATGAGGAAGTAACACAACCTTTTACTTAAAAATTAAACCTTATCATTTGAGTTTGTGTTTTAAAGGGCTTTAACCCTTTACCGCTGTGCTCCAATCGGGACATATTTGCGCTCCTCGGGAGTGGGCGGAAAAACGGACGTAGAACGCCCCGCATCAGCTTCCGTACGCTATTGACCCCGTGACCTTAAACTATTGTTTCTCTCGTTGCTGTGGCCGAATTGTCGGGTAGCTACTCGCAGTTTCGAGCTCCGCGTGAAACAGTAAAGACAGGTGACAGCCACGCTCTCCGTATGGGTCCAAAAGGACCCAAACAACGGTAAAGGGTTACCTCAACATATCGTGTTTTTTACGAATAATCAAATACATTCATATGAGAGAAAACGCAATAAGAAATCAGTGCACACATAATTTGGTCCGTGTCGTCGTGAATACCCATATATTTGGTCCGTTATAGCATATCAAAAACACTCAAATGGGATACAGGTAGCCATACTCTTAAGAACTCAGATACTTATGTACAAAAAGGAAAAGGGTATATTACAAATAAACCACATCTTTTATTGGCAAAAAGTATTAAGTTGAGCCCTTTACCATGCAGTATTTAAACGATTAAAAACGTCCACATAAACTGGATTCTCCAAGCTGTGCATATGTTTATTCATATTATTTGACCCCCCCCCCCCCCCTGTGTAAAAGGGGCTTTCTCCGAAAAGAATTCCTTTTTGTAGAGATGTCTTTTGTTCGTAGAATGTTTCTTGCTAAATTAATTTAAAAGATATTATAAGAATAGCTCGTATAATTAGCTGTTGAATACTTTTATCCGTTGCTAGATGTTAGCATTGTAAAAGGAAAAGTTTTCTCCCCTAAAGTTCTAAAGCTCGTACATTGCTGGCAAGAGGTTTAAATATTGTATTTGCAAGCATGTTAGGTTTCTTTTTTAATATATTCCATGGAATGTTGTCAATAAAAGGATTTTCATTCGATATTCTTTCATTCGATCTCCTTTTATGTAAAGCCAAAAATTAGTAACAAATACAGATTTTAAAATGAATTCATATTTAAAATGGGCGTTATTTTTAACTTTTTCGTTACTAACTTCCATCTTAAATCTGATCGGAGTTTCAGGTATGCGTAAATAACCACGGTTCAAATTGTGTAGGTTGTGAAATCAATCGGAATGTCGCAGAGTGAAACATTTCCAACATTTCAAATTTATAGATACCTCTTTAATACCATTTTCGTTAAAATAAATGCTTGTCATCAACAGGAATTTTATTGTTTAACCACAAAAACAATACTCTGCCTGATTTATGAAATAGTCCGACCTTAATCCCCACCCCCTTTACTAACAACCTCAGCCTTAGAATCATTGTGACAAAAGATTTCATATAATAGTTATAATACGCTCCTGTCATGTCAACTACCCAGCTCCTTATTTTTCATACATGAATTCGATGTAATGTCGAGGAATAAAGTTAAAATACCATTAAACACATATTTGATATCCGACAAGTAGAACCTACGAAGCCATCATAACTTCATATTAAGAACAAATTCCCAAGAGTAATTATCGCACTCCATCATATTTATTAGTCTGAAATGAAGGCAACTGTCACTACGATCCTGTAAATCCTATGCAAAAGACCAGAAATACTCATTCTTTAACAACAAATTCACAGGGATTATGAAGGTGAAAATACATCCTTTTGGGAACTACAATGTTTTTCACAATATGAATGGCAGGGCGGTGAGTCTTCTCCGCGACCACACATGGAAAATAACCTGCATATGGTTAAATCCTTTAAATTCGGGCCACCGTCTCTAAAATTTAGTTGTTGCATATCATGACCCTTTAAATGTATTGGAATTTGGTGTAGTTGGACTATTTTGAACTTAGAATTGATGATGAATTGATGGAATTGTCAGCACAAGCACGATATATTAGCTTAAAGG